>CM030868.1:2602584-2712584 GCA_018105865.1 Metaphire vulgaris | reverse complement strand
GAGGGATGGTGTAGTTGGCGTTAGGGTTTGGGTTAGGGTTAGAGTCAGGGTTAGGGTTAGGGTTAAGGTTCCCGACCAAAAGGCCATTACACTTCACTGGGGTCCGGATAGCAGATAACGAGAGTGTACCTAAATTATTACTAAATAAACATAAATATAAATTATTAATTGGATGAAAAATTGAGTAGCACCATACAAGAAAATTTCGCACAGCAATTTAGAGGCTAAGGAATAAAAACCTTATGTCTCAAATCGTTACCGCTAGCATGTCTTATTCAAGTTGGCACAGCATTATCTTACAACAATTATTCTGCTCAGTGCCTGATTTAGGACAAATGAGGTCCTGTGCTAGTTAAGTTATGAGGCCCCTTTTAATCTCAAAATTGTTTCCACATTTGGGAAAGCAACCTTGGCTGTCTGACAAAAGTCTTTTTAAAGTGAAATAATGGCTGATGACATTTTTTTGCCTGTCAGAATTTTTCAAAGTTGGGAATCAGTTAGGAATCATAATCGATAACGACGAGGTTGCACACTAACGACGCAATTGTACGACGAAAATAACTCGTCGTAAAGACGATGGGGCCCCCTGTGGCTACGGGGCCCTGTGCTAGAGCACACCGTAGCACAATGGTAAATCCGGCACTGATTTGGGTGAAAGCTAAATTCACATAACGGCCAGCTTTCATTCACCTTGATACATTCCTGTAGACGTCTATGGTAGACGCCTGCAGAAGCGTCTGCAGACGTCGCTGAAGTTCCTTGTTCTTCTCGCTGTGCTGGATCGTTCCGTTGAACAGCTGCTTGAAGTACTTCAACGAGAACTGGTACATCGGGTCGACCTCCGCCATGTTGGCGACGACGAAGAACATCACCGAGCCGCGTATCGCCACGACGCGATAGCGCTCGCGGTTGACCGAAATCTTCTCCTCCGTCGCTTCGGCCTCCTTCAACCTCACGGAAATGACGCCCGACGTCACCTGGAAATCGACGCCCAAAATACAGTAATCACGCTTTTCCAGTCTAAGGACACAGCTCTGCCCAGATGGGGTATTTCAGAGTCAGAGCAGTGGAGAGGGTGAAGGAAGGATCAGACCAGTAAGGGGGGAAATTGATTGTTTCATTACCCCAAATATGTTAGTCGAGTAAGTTAATAGCAGCATGAGACTTTCATGTTGCTATGCATAGAGTGGACCAGTGGGGGAGGCAGGGTTGGAGTTGTCAGAGGGGTTGAACCCCCTACCCCAGCTAACTTTGCAACCCTCCCAAAAATTGCACGTCGGGTACATGCAGCCTCTATCAGTCAATGAATTTCAGTCCTCAACCCCCCTGAGCTCAAATTTCACAGCTCCAAAACTGGGGGAGAGATAATGGGGGATTAGTAGGCAGTGACTAGCAGCTTACCCTTTCCCGCTACAAATACCATGCTGGTCCATTGCCAAAATGTGAAAGCCAGAAGATTGTACATAAAATGAAATATCTATGAAATAAGAGGAAATTTCCAAACTAAAGAACCTTAGAGTCATTCAGTGTATTAATGAGATCTTCATTGTCAAGAATGTTGCCTTCGGATTCGAACAGCAGCTTCAGGATTCTGTCTTCGATGGCCTTCAGTTGATTCTTGTCCGTATTTATTTTTATAATCAGTTGATTTCGCTGTTCCTCTAGGTCTGGTCGTTCAAGACTCACAACATCACTGTGTCACATCAACAAAATGACAGCCAGTTAAAATGATGTCATATAAGCAAAATGACAACCGTCTAAAATCACATTACATAAGCAAAATGACAGCCAGTTAAAATGACGTCACATAAGCAAAATGACAGCCAGTTAAAATGAAGTCACATAAGCAAAATGACAGCCAATTAAAATAAAGTCATGGTAAACAAATTACAGCCAGTTAAAAGAATGTTACATAAACTAAATGACTTCACATAAACAAAATGACAGTCATTTAAAATGACATCGCATAAGCAAAATGGCAGTCAGTCAAGACCTCACTAGATATGCGATAAGACTGCTTTTTTAATGGAAAGAATTATTAAGCAACACAGTATCCTTTTACACATGTTGGTTCACTCATAACCTTAGAAGTTGATCTTCAAGTCCAGTTTTTGTTACAGTGAAGTTGATGATTGTCACTTTGATGCAGACTTCCGGAAGATAGTGAGGGTTGGAGAGCTTCGTGGTCATGTAAAACTTGAAACCCTTTCCGTAGTCAATATTGCTGTCGCCAAGACGAATAACCAGACGACCTCCCTGAAAATAATCTCTGATTAAATCAAAGGGCTCTTATTGACAATGCTGCAGCAAAGTAAAATTTACGTCAATTAGTTAATAAACAGTATTTTTAATCCACTTTGATACTAAAATTGGGGGAAAAGCATCTTGTTTCACTGGAATTTCAGAAAATCTCTTTACACATTTTTCTCATCATCATCATCATCATCATCGTCGTCGTCGTCCTCATCATCATCATCATCATCATCATCATCATCATCATCATCATCATTATTATTTTCAAAGCATTGAAAGTTACATAATAATAACAACATAATAATAATAACATAATAACATCTGTATCAGAACTTAATAATAACATGTGTAGAAGAACAAGTTATTCTACGAAGGAACATTAAAAACAATAAACAGGCAGGCAAGAAAATATCACATAAGTTATGAAGCTACTTTTTTATAATATAATTATCATGCAATAATAGTAATAATAATAAAAATGATAACAACAACAACTGGGTTTTAAGTGGTCTAGTAGGATGTCTCCTGTGTTTCAAAACCACAGCGGAATATTATGCAGAATAATGTTCTGATTCATTTTACCAGAAGCTCAAACAAAGTCTACACCATTTATTAGACGTCACCTTGCAACAGACATTAACATACTTTTAGAAAGATTGGTCATAATTGTCATCTTAAATGGAATTGCAAATCGTGCCTGCTTTTAAGAAATGATACTGACTGAAAGGAAAGTCTGTTTCAATAGCACAGGTTCCAGAGATGGGTCGAGTGTCTCTCCAATGTCTTCGAGGAGAACGGGAATTCCAAGTCTTATGCTGTTCTCCAGAGTTCTCAAGAAATTGCCATCGGTCATCTTTATGATGTTCATTCCATTGACAGCCTCTTTGGCTTTTATCCAGCGATTTGCCTAAAATTGAGTAAGTTAAATTGAGTCGTTATATATATATATATATATATATATATATATATATATATATATATATATATATATATATATATATATATATATATATATAGTATATTTCCATGAAAATTGACAACAGCAAGACTTAACTCAAAGCAAAAGAAATATTAAAATAAAGAATTTTTCCCTTTTATTTCTTATAACAAGCCATTCGACAATCATGAATCTTATATCAATATTCATATCTATAATAAAGTAATACTAAGAACAAATAAATGAAGACAGGCTTCAATCAATCAATCAACTTGATCAATCCATCAATCAATAAAGACGAGCAACAAAGAGGGCCAATGGATGCTATAATTTAAGCTACAAAAATACTTCACTATTGTGGATTGACAACACTAGAAAAAAGAAGAGAGAGGAGGGATTTTCTAGAAATATACACAATAATGACTGGGAAAGTAGATGTGCCACACGATCGATTCTTTACATTGGCACACTAACGCACCACAAGAGGCCACATATGCACATCGTTTAATCAGAGGGTGGGACAAAGAAAGATAATGTTTTTAGTGCAAGGGTTGTGGACAAATGAACGTTTCAATGAGGTGGGAATGACGGTTGAAACAGTAAACGGATTCAAAGGCTATCTCGGAAAACTGGCTGTTGAATGAGGAGAGCTACTCAGAGGCGTAGCAGCCATATGGACAACCTGGCCAAATGCCAAGGGCTCCCCGACCTGCAAAGGGCCCCCGACCCGAGCCAACAATTTTTTTCTCACAAAGTTGTAAAGTTATCAGATCAAAAGACCGGCAAGAAAAAAAAAGGTCTTCAACATTTTCGCAAACTTGTCAGATCGTCTCTGGAAAGGGCCCCCTGCCCGTTTTTCGCCAAGGGCCCCAAGCATATTGCTACGCCACTGGAGCTACTACAGTGGTTTTCACACAGAGGCTTACACAGCCTCCTAAACCACTTTAAGCCACATTATTATAATAATCAACTTCTATGGTGCCACTATCATAATCCTTAGGGCATCATACGATAGTGCACGAAATCCAATCCAAATAAGACCCAGGTCACATTGGAAAGGCCAGTCCAATCGGCAGGGGAACAATCAAAGGAGGATAGAATGAGCCAAACAGAATAGAGACTATGAACTCAATGATAATTTCAATTAGCTAAATATAATAATTAATAAAAATTGATTATATTATATATAAGACCTGTTCCTGCGGATCGATCATAAGCGGCCACCGACGCCCCCTGGTGGCAAGAATGGCGTTTTCGGTCGACACCTGATCGCGCGGCAAACCGTCCGTATTCCACTGCCGTATCTCATACGGGTCGGCGAGGATGCTGACAAGGGTCATGTTCTTGCTGATGGGAATACTTAATTCGGCGCATCGTCTCGTCCAAAGAGCAACCAACTCCTGGCGAAAGCTCATGGTGAACGCCCCGTAGTACGCGATGCACGCGCGGAGACAAATACGTCGCCCGAGATTGTGCCGAGCTGCGTGTTACAATTCTACAGAGACAACCGACAAAATCGTCAAACTTCACGGCTACAACTCTTGTCACTGATCAAACACAGATCTACAGATTTCTTCTAGTCACTTAAAGTGGGTCTATGGAGTTCAGTGCATTCAAAAGAACATGGCCATTTTGTAAATTCATTATCACACTTAAAATAAATGAGTTTTCCTCTTATTATTGTTATTACAAATTCATAAAATTTTGATCTTTAGATCAAATTATACAATATGTGGTTCTTTCCCATTATCCAGACCCCAGTACAGGGATGGTGTAGTTGGTGTCAGGATTAGGGTTAGGTTAGGGTTAGGGTTGGGGTTAGGGTTAGTGCTCGAGTCAGGTTCCCGACCGAAAAGCCATTACACTTCACTGGGGTCCAGATAACGGGAAAGTACCGGTACCCAATATACATCAAAAAGTAAGCAAGCAAGTGAGTTTGATATTAAGTCAGAAGAAACTGATATTACACAAGTAAAATTCTATTAAGTGAAATAATATTGAGCAAGAGGGATGTTGATTCTTACAGCAACGCTTTCCTCCCATCTCGTCTTCTCGTCGGCAAGGGCCGTCGTGAGTTTACCGGCCCGACGTAGGCGCGCCTGCGTCAGCGCCATGCTCTTCTCCAGGTGCTGCTTCTCGGCCACGCTCAAATCGTAGGTTTTCTGCAACTCGGCGATCTTCGCCTCGACTTCGGCCAACATCTTTTGCTTTTCGCGCAGGGTCTTCATGACTTCCGCCAGCTCTACTTGAGCACTTGCCAATCTACACGTAAACCGGACAAAGTCTAGGCAAACAGTCGCAGTCATTATCGTGAAACTTCACTGTAAAACAATGATGCTCGGAGTTTCGCTGTTAGAAGATTAAAGAGAAAAGATTGACATTCAAAAATAAAGAAGTTTCGTACTTTACTCGTTTTGGTTCAACGGTGCGATACACTTTGGCGTACAATTCCATCGCACGAACCCACATGCACAACGACCTTGATGCCTATATGATGAAAATATGCACTTATTATCGTTTATGTTATTACGTTGTCGTTAACTCATGTTAAGCCATTCAAAAAGTGAAGAATCATAAGCGCACTGCAATTAAGGGGTTAACAACTTGACCAGGGTCACTACACTATGGCTAATGGCTGTGGTCAGATTCTAATCCCTGCCATATGGTTGTGTGGCAAGGATCCAGTCACCATTCTGCCGCACTTCCAATATAACATATAAAAATGTCAAAAATGCTATACCATGTTTGAACCTCATTCAATTCAAACCAGTGAGTCAGTCTTCATTATGGACAATTCAAAGTATTTAAAAGATTTTAAGCAGAATAGTTTGAACAAATAAATAAGAGACAGACAGACAGACAGAGACAGACAGACCAACATTTAGCTAAATGTCTGATTTATAGAAAACTTTTGAAAATGTCAGCAATTTTATGACATCCCTTTTACCCTTTTCACTCTTGTTTCAAAGTTCACAGAGGTTCATTTCCATGAAATAATTTAGAAGTAAACCCTGCTACACACACATGTGACATTTATCATTTTATATATTCTGTATGCAAGTCAATTTGATTACTACTAGAATTACACAGATACAAACTGTTATTCAATCATAAAACCAAACCCAAGTTCATTACAGATTCAAAACTAAACAAATTGATGGACAAGAACTGTGTCTTTAAAGATTAACATTTACACCTACAGTACAGCAGCATTTGGTATACTTGATGCATGCTAAAATAGCACACTAGTTATGTTTTTTGACCAGAAAATTTATGAGAAACTTTCGAGAAACACTCTGCATGTCATGGTTCTAGAATGCATTAATGATGTAATACCTTTGAAACTTTTTCAACGGCCTCGGGAGTGAATTTAGGGTTGTCGGTGTACTTTTTGAGCTTCTTTAACATTGCATCTGGTATCTGATCCTTGTTGTATTCGTACAGACTCTTGAGAAAACCCTGTTCTCCGAGGACTTGCTTTGCAGACGCCCAATCGGTCCTGAAAGCAACATGTTTAGGACTACCACAAGAAAACAGAGGGATAACGATAGAATGCTGGCAAAAGGCCGTATCCTGGGACTATAGTTGCAGGTTCAAAATCAGTCTCAGTCAATGCATCAACATCTCAGTCAAGCTGCTAGTTGCTCATCGAACAGTCATGACTAAAGCCCAGTGCATGACTATCGAAGTCGTAAAAGCAAACGCGGTACAGAATAGATTAACATCAGTTAACATATTTAACATAGCCTCCTAAACCACTGAAAATCACATTATTATTATTATTATTATTATTATTATTATTAGTAGTAGTAGTAGTAGTAGTAGTAGTAGTAGTAGTAGTAGTAGTAGTAGTAGTAGTAGTAGTAGTAGTAGTAGTAGTAGTAGCAGTAGTAGTAGCAGTAGTAGTAGTACTAGTACTACTACTACTACTAGTAGTAGTAGTAGTAGCAGCAGCAGCAGCAGCAGCAGCAGCAGCAGCAGCAGTAGCAGTAGTAGTAGTAGCAGCAGAACCAGTGGTAGTCATTTATATATATATATATATATATATATATATATATATATATATATATATATATATATTAAGGTGTTGCAAAAAACACAGTTTCTGATTTTAAAAAACTTTCAAAACTTTTCAGATGACACTTTTTGCATATGAAACAGATATGAATATGACATTTTTTAAGTTACAAAAAGTTCATAATTTTCTGGTCTTAGTTTTTAGCAACTATAGCAATTTTCGTTAACACTTTATGCTAAAATACCTTAATGTCCCATAGAATAGGGACACAACAATAACAAATAGAAAATAAAGTAATGTTGGGAATGCATTGCGTTATCAATGCAATGATGCCATTTTTAATGCCAGTATTGTCAGGCTCTGTATCTGAACATAACACTGCATACAGTGCACAATCAGTTCCAGGTTCGTCATTGTGCTCAACGAAACCTCTGGTTGAGTGACATGGATGAGCTGTTTTAAATGCACAAGGTGATGGCCCATGTTTGCAATAGCGATTGATATCAATGTATTAATGGATGCCAAAGATAGTAGCTGAATATGGTGCTTGAATTCGACCTATAACAGGATGAAATAAACTTCAAATATGCGGTTGATTTACACATATACTGTGCATTATTAGCATTATGGAATAACGAGGGTTGTCGTGGATGAGCCGTTTTAAATGCACAAGGTGATGGCCCATGTTTGCAATAACGATTGATATCAATGTAGTAATGGATGCTAAATATAGTGGCTGAATATGGTGCTTGAATTCGATCTATAACAGGATGAAATAAATGTCAAAAATGCAATGAATTTGCACAAATCATGTGTATTATTATCATTATGGAATAACAAGGGTTGTCAAATATGCGGTTGTATTTGCACAAATACTCTGCATTATTAGCATTACAGAACAACGGGGGTTGTCGTGCTGGAGGGGCTCTAAATACATAAAGCGATGGCCTACGTTCATCCATGACAACCCTCGTTATTCCATAATGCTAATAATGCACAGTATATGTGTAAATCAACTGCAAATTTGAAGTTTATTTCGTCATGTTATAGATTGAATTCAAGCACCATGTTCAGCCACTATCTTTAGCATCCATTACCACATTGATATCAATCGCTATTGCAAACATGGGCCATCACCTTCTGCATTTAAATCGGCTCATCCATGACAACCCTCGTTATTCCATAATGCTAATAATGCACAGGATTTGTGCAAATTCAACCGCATTTTGGAACTTATTTCGTCCTGTTAGAGATGGATTTCAAGCACCATGTTGAGTCACTATCTTTAGCATTCTTCACTACATCAACATCAATCACTATTGTAAAAGTAGGTCATCGTCTTCTGTATTTATAGTGCATCCAGCTTGACAAGCCCCGATGTTCCATAATGCTAATAATGCAGAGTATTTGAGCAAATACAACTGCACATTTGAAAGTTATTTTGTCATGTTATAGGTTGAATTCAAGCACCATATTCAGCCACTATCTTTAGCATCAATTACTACATTGACATCAATCGCTATTGCAAACATGGGCCATCACCTTCTGCATTTAAAACGGCTCATCCATGACAGCCCTTGTTATTCTATAATGCTAATAATGCACAAGATTTGTGCAAATTCAACCACATTTTGGAACTTATTTCTTCCTGATAGAGATGGATTTCAAGCACTGTATTGAGCCACTGTCTTTAGCATTCTTCACTACATCTATATCAATCGCTATTGTAAACGTTGGCCATCGTCTTCTGATTTATAGCGCATCCAGCATGACAACCCCCATAGTTCCATAATGCTAATAATGCACAGTATATGTGCAAATCAACTGCATATTTGAAGTTTATTTCGTCCTGTTATAGATCGAATTCAAGCACCATATTCAGCCACTATCTTTAGCATCCATTACTACATTGATATCAATCGCTATTGCAAACATGGGCGATCACCTTCTGCATTTAAATCGGCTCATCCATGACAACCCTCGATATTCCATAATGCTAATAATGCACAGGATTTGTGCAAATTCAACCGCATTTTGGAACTTATTTCGTCCTGTTAGAGATGGATTTCAAGCACCATGTTGAGCCACTATCTTTAGCATTCTTCACTACATCAATATCAATCACTATTGTAAAAGTAGGTCATCGTCTTCTGTATTTATAGTGCATCCAGCTTGACAAGCCCCGATGTTCCATAATGCTAATAATGCAGAGTATTTGAGCAAATACAACTGCACATTTGAAAGTTATTTTGTCATGTTATAGGTTGAATTCAAGCACCATATTCAGCCACTATCTTTAGCATCAATTACTACATTGACATCAATCGCTATTGCAAACATGGGCCATCACCTTCTGCATTTAAAACGGTTCATCCATGACAACCCTTGTTATTCTATGATGCTAATAATGCACAAGATTTGTGCAAATTCAACCACATTTTGGAACTTATTTCTTCCTGATAGAGATGGATTTCAAGCACTGTATTGAGCCACTGTCTTTAGCATTCTTCACTACATCTATATCAATCGCTATTGTAAACGTTGGCCATCGTCTTCTGATTTATAGCGCATCCAGCATGACAACCC
Organism: Metaphire vulgaris; assembly: GCA_018105865.1. Lineage (NCBI taxonomy): Eukaryota > Metazoa > Annelida > Clitellata > Crassiclitellata > Megascolecidae > Metaphire > Metaphire vulgaris. Next base: position 2,702,790 of record CM030868.1, on the reverse strand, counting down.
CCATAGTTCCATAATGCTAATAATGCACAGTATATGTGCAAATCAACTGCATATTTGAAGTTTATTTCGTCCTGTTATAGATCGAATTCAAGCACCATATTCAGCCACTATCTTTAGCATCCATTACCAGATTGATATCAATCGCTATTGCAAACATGGGCCATCAGCTTCTGCATTTAAAACGGTTCATCCATGACAGCCCTTGTTATTCTATAATGCTAATAATGCACAAGATTTGTGCAAATTCAACCACATTTTGGAACTTATTTCTTCCTGATAGAGATGGATTTCAAGCACTGTATAGAGCCACTGTCTTTAGCATTCTTCACTACATCTATATCAATCGCTATTGTAAACGTTGGCCATCGTCTTCTGATTTATAGCGCATCCAGCATGACAACCCCCATAGTTCCATAATGCTAATAATGCACAGTATATGTGCAAATCAACCGCATATTTGAAGTTTATTTCGTCCTGTTATAGATCGAATTCAAGCACCATATTCAGCCACTATCTTTAGCATCCATTACTACATTGATATCAATCCCTATTGCAAACATGGGCGATCACCTTCTGCATTTAAATCGGCTCATCCGTGACAACCCTCGTTATTTCATAATGCTAATAATGCACAGGATTTGTGCAAATTCAACCGCATTTTGGAACTTATTTCGTCCTGTTAGAGATGGATTTCAAGCACCATGTTGAGCCACTATCTTTAGCATTCTTCACTACATCAATATCAATCACTATTGTAAAAGTAGGTCATCGTCTTCTGTATTTATAGTGCATCCAGCTTGACAAGCCCCGATGTTCCATAATGCTAATAATGCAGAGTATTTGAGCAAATACAACTGCACATTTGAAAGTTATTTTGTCATGTTATAGGTTGAATTCAAGCACCATATTCAGCCACTATCTTTAGCATCAATTACTATATTGACATCAATCGCTAGTGCAAACATGGGCCATCACCTTCTGCATTTAAAACGGTTCATCCATGACAACCCTTGTTATTCTATGATGCTAATAATGCACAGGATTTGTGCAAATTCAACCGCATTTTGGAACTTATTTCGTCCTGATAGAGATGGATTTCAAGCACTGTATTGAGCGACTGTCTTTAGCATTCTTCACTACATCTATATCAATCGCTATTGTAAACGTAGGCCATCATCTTCTGTATTTATAGCGCATCCAGCATGACAACCCCCATAGTTCCATAATGCTAATAATGCATAGTATATGTGCAAATCAACTGCATATTTGAAGTTATTTCGTCCTGTTATAGATCGAATTCAAGCACCATATTCAGCCACTATCTTTAGCATCCATTACTACATTGATATCAATCACTATTACAAACATGGGCCATCACCTTGTGCATTTAAAACGGCTCATCCATGTCACTCAACCAGAGGTTTCGTTGAGCACAGTGACGAACCTGGAACTGATTGTGCACTGTGTGCAGTGTTTTGTTCAGATACAGAGCCTGACAATACTGACAATAAAAATGGCATCATTGCATTGATAACGAAATGCATTCCCAACATTACATTATTTTCTATTTGTTATTGTTGTGTCCCTATTCTATGGGGCATTAAGGTATTTTAGTGTAAAGTGTTAACGAAAATTGCTATAGTTGCTAAAAACTAAGACTAGAAAATTATGAACTTTTGTAACTTTAACAAAATTTCATATTCATATCTGTTTCATATGCAAAAAGTTTCATCTGAAAAGTTTTGAAAGTTTTTGAAAATCATAAATTTTGTGTTTTTGCAACATTTATATATATATATATATATATATATATATATATATATATATATATATATATATATATATATGCACACAAACATCAGTATATGCATAGCTTAAACATGCAAATTGAATAACATTTATTATTGAATCCTAGCGGCGGCAATCAGTTCCTGTCAGACCGCTCAAGCTAAGCAAAGTTGAGCATGGCTCATATTTGGAAGGGTGCCAGCAGACAACCAAGCCATTCATTGCTTAGGTTTCGATAAATTGGCAGCAGTGCTAAGCTTGAAAGGTAAAACATGAGTCTAGAGAAAGCAGTGCCAAACTACTCTGGATTAATGGCATAAGCCACGTGCATCGCCTGCTTGCCTAGTACACGGAGATCGACGGAGGGACCCAACGCTCGTTTGAGCATGGGACTACAACTCTACATTCAATGAATTTTCAATGGAATATCAACTCTCATCAACGATTCAGAAAGCATGCTATTCAATATGACTGGAATAAGCATATGCCTACGTCTTGTTAAGAAGAACACAGACTGCTTCCATGACCGTTTGGACAAGATCTGGAGGTTTGATGAATACACGAATTTCAGAGATGTCCTTAGAGTCCAATGAATCCAGGGCCTTGAAAATAAACACAAGTAATAGTAAAGTAAAGTAAAATCTCGTGAATTTATACAGCGCCGCCTTGAGGAGTAATACAATGGTAGCTGCTTATTCTTAGGTGCTTAGCCTTTCTTAAAATAACTGCGGGAAAGGTGAATGATCAGCCAGGCAATGGTCGATATATCCAAATGTCAGTGAGGCAATAACAATAATATTAGTGTATGACAACACAATAATAATAATACAACTTGATTACTGAATATCTTGCGTATAAGATGCACTTTTTTCTCTTAAAAATCAGTACAAGGTGTTGGTGTGTATTATACATAGAAATAAATTTTATGTACATAAAATTTTATGTACGCAGTCGGAGGTGGACAAAAACTTTGTTTGCACATCAATTTTCAAAAAGAATTTGCCAGACAATTGTGATTATCCAAGTTAATTAATAGAGTTTCTCATGGGAAATGTTGGGTGCGTATTATACATAGGTATTAACATTTTTACATTATGATAACTCTAGAAACTAAGAGTGAGTATTAAACATAGGTGCGTCTTATACCCGAGATAATACGGTAATAAGATTTAGCAATAGCCAGGGTTTGGGTTGGGTTAGCTAGGGTCTATATAATATATAATAATAATATAATAAGGTTTAAAGTGGTTCAGTAGGGACTGTCCTGTGTGAGAACCAACTGTCTGGATTAACTAGGGACAGGGTTAAGATTAGCTAGGGTCAGAGATGAAGTTAACTAGGGTTAGCCATTTAGAGTTAACTAGGTTTGGTTTGAGTTAGTGTTAGGATTAAAAATATAGAATATAACTGATACTACCTTGATGGCTGCTTCTAACGCCGGCATTGCTTCATCAAGGTCACGCTGGGCATCATCGGCTATCGCTTGCGTCTCTTCGGCCTTGACCTTTGCCACGGCCTCATCTTCCATCACAATTTTGCGCACCTGAAAAGTTAACCGCATCTCTAAGCCATAGATTATCCAAAGAAAATGTAGTTTCTACCAGAAAGTGAGATCTTGAAGAATGGCGTGGAAGTAGCTTACAGGATCTGTGTCACAGATCAATCAGGGTTATCTCTGGGATTATCAATTTGGGAAGGGGGTGTCGGTAAATTCTGGGGTCCCCTGCCAAAAAAGTCTGACAAGCAAAAAGAAAGGTCATCCTATAGCTGAGGTTGGGGGTGTCGGTCTCAAATTGGGGGGGTGTTGGGAGGGCGTTAGGGGGGTGTAAAAATATCCCCGCAGATTAATGAACAGGAAATAATGGCAGAAAACAGGAATGGACGATGAGCCCATGGTTGATGATGATGATGATGATGATGATTGATGACGACGATGATGATGATGGTGATGAATATGATGATGATTATGATGATGATATATCACGGAAATTTATCTAAGTAAATAAAACTTAGCAGCACAATGGAAGAGCATGAAAGTCAACGTACAGCATCTGCTTTTTCTTGATCAACAGCCAGTTTTTCCATCAACAAATTTGTAGCTTCCGACTTCTTCACTAGCTCTGGTTCCAAAGCCACCAACTCGACTTTCATCTTGTCGATGAGTTCGTTCGTCTCGAGCAGCTTAGTCAGGCCGTTCTTCACTTTGTCACGCGACAAAAGTATCTGTCTGCAAAATACAACGGACATTAACCCCTTAACTGGGTGCCCTGAGTAACGCCATCCATTTTACATTGAGTTACAAATAGTTGCCCAGCTAAGGGGTTAAGGAAGCGTTTATAATTCCAGCCAAAAGCAAGAATTTTTTTTATATGCAACAGTGGTAATTGTTTTGGCAACACTTTGGATCAGTGCATCTTAGAGATGTTCACGGTCATCCTCCAATTATGATAAACCATGTTTATAAAGTGACAAGATAGCAATGAATATATACTGGACTGACTGTACGTCATGAAACTTTGAAATTTCATGCTGCTCATGCAAACTGATGCTATTACTATATTGGAAGGGTACAACAGTGGTTCTGACACAGGGCAAACCCTCCTGAACCACTTTAAACCTTGTTATTATTATTATTATTATTATTATCATTGTCATCATCATCATCATCATCATCATCATCATCATCATCATCATCATCATCATCATCATCATCATCATCATCATCATCATCATCATCATCATATCATCATATATTGGCATCATCAATTTTTCATCATCATCATCATCATGCATCATGGATTATTGGCAAAATTATATGGCAGTCTTTTTACCTACTGAAAATACAAAGGCATACAAAGCATAATTATAAATTATAATTGATTAACTGATTAACTGCTATCAAAGTGCGTACCAGCCATTAGATATTACATGCTGAAAAAATTGCAGAGCATTAGAAATAGTGTTATATAGTGCATAATTATCATTGCAGAAATATTTGAACTTACTTCTTCTTGTCAACCAACATTGAGAGGTAGAGGTTGATTAGTTCCAGGTAGCTTGTTGGTGTAGTGTAGTAGCGACGCTTCAGCTCGTTGTAGAACCTATCCGCAGCTCCACTGACACTGGTGTGTATTTCCATGCACATCTCAGCCAGCTTTATCTAAACAGGTTCAAAATCAAAGGGAAATTACTTGACATCGAGTCCATCATCCCACAGTCAAATAATAATAATAAGCAAACAGAATTTGATTCTTGATCATCCAAGTAAATATCACTGTTGTGCCTTTTATAATAATATGCAGCTGCACATTTTCCATCAGTTATATTTGCCTCTGAAATGTTTGAAATGATCTCAACAATACCTTACATTCAAATAACTGTGAATTTTAAAAATTTCATGATGAATTATCTGCCATGTTACTTGGTCTTAGTTGAGTCTCTATCAACAAAGTTGGATGAGCATCAGTGGTTTTCATCACAAGAGAAATCCTACTAAGCCATTTAAAATTCAGTTATTATTATTATTATTATTATTATTATTATTATTATTATTATTATTATTATTATTATTATTATTATTGCTACTACTACTACTACTACTACTACTACTACTACTACCACTACCACTACCACTACCACTACTACCACTACTACTACTACTACTACTACTACTACTACTGCTACTACTACTACTACTACTACTACTACTACTACTACTACTACTACTATTAAATATTGCTGTAAATTTTTGCATCACTGCTCAGTACTGAAAAATCAAGATACTGTCAGTGGCAGCTCCACATGAGTGCAATGGGGGCTGGTGACCCTCATTCAAAGCCTGCCCCTGCCCCAGTTGGAACCCCTATACTTACTACTATATGTCGAAGCAACAAATAGTTGCCTCGCCATGCTTGGCATTTGCCACCCCAATGCCGCCCCCTCACTTGCCAAAAGCTGAAGCCGACGCTGCATACTGCTGCTCACCTTAATCTCTTCGGTGCCGATATCGGCCGGGATGAAGGCGCTCTTCGACACGCTGAGCAGAGCATCTTCCGGCCACTCCGTAAACCAGTCGATGGTGCAGCAGTTGACCAACGACGGAAACATTCGACATCGAGAGCGGAAGGCGTTGCCCACCGGGCTCATGCACAAGACAATGTGAAGATTGTTCCTAAGAAAACACACAGCACAGACACAGCACAAAACATAGCGGTGAATGTAAAAGAAGAAAATCGTTTCTAAAAAGAATTCAGAGTCCACTTTGGGTTTTCAGATGCCCTGGCAGTGTTCATGACTTCCATTCTGCATTAAGCATGTGTTTTCCAGTGCAGATGATAATGACCTGTTCAATTCTCACATAAAACATCTACGTACTTGTACTGTAGCTATATAACAACTCTCAGTATATATACATCTCATACAAGTGACAGTTGCTAAAGTACCCTTGACTTTGGCTTTTGCCATGCACACTGACCTATAAAATTATCTTAATAATAATAATAATAAAATAAAAATAATAATAATAATAATAATAATAATAATAAACTACTACTACTACTACTACTACTACTACTACTACTACTACTAATAATAATAATAATAATAATAATAATAATAATAGTAATAATAATAATAATTGAAGTCCAAGTTGACAAAGATGTTAAAATTCTGCTTGAATGATGATGATGATGATGATGATGATGATGACAACAACGGTGGCTTTGGCGACGACAATGATGATGAGTTCTCTGCCCTAAGGTTAAGTCCATTTGACGCCACCAATGGATGGGAAGATAAAGGTGACTTCCCATCGCCCTCCTCACAGGCAATGGGGGCACGTTGTTTGCCTAAGGTTGCCTACGCAGTTGCTAGGTTCAGATATGAACCTGCAACCCACCGGTTGCCTGGCAAAAATCTTACCACTACTCCACCACGCCCCGTTTAAAGAATCAGACGCCGAAATATCAAAACTTTAAACTGTGAAGAAGAGAAAATAAATTATTGTGAAAACGATTCATCTACATACCTAACTCTGTTGATAAAGAACTCGTATATTCCATCTCGGTTTCCCTCGGCTATCCCAGCCTCCTTTGCTGCGGGACGGCATCCGATGATGTTCATCTCGTATTCATCGGGTTCAAAGAGATTCGGAACTTCGCCGGAATTTAAAATGTTGTTGATATCCTCAAGAAATTCTTCCACTACAATCTACGCGAGAAAAGTTAGTAAGTAAGCAGTTGAAATGAAAAGTCATCGACAATAAATTTTAACAACTTAAGAAGGCACTTCTAAGATGAAAATCAAATTCAAAAAAATTACAAAGTACATCAGCTTTACAAAGACTCAAATCACTGAAATTATTGCAGAAACACCACATATGTGAACCACAAAACTAAATGAGAAATAAGTGCATGCATATTACACAGGCTGTATAGCCATGTATGTGTGTGTCTCTGTGTGAGTACATGTATGTGCATGTATGCCATAAAGTTATAAAGTTGATTTTTAATATTAATGTGACTTCATGCTCAAATATAATGCATTTAGTGTCATTCCGATTATCACATTTTATGGCATCTTTTTTGTGACCCGTTATTCTCAATTTTATTTGATTTTGGGGATTCTGCTGATTTCAATGCTGAGGGCAGTTTCAAAACCCTAAAATTTCTAGCAAAGAATCATATAGCTTAAACAGCCCCATTGAATTTAGAAACACCCACAAAGCAACCAATACAGTATTATGCTGATCTAACAATAGAAAAGCATTTTCTTGGTTCCGGTGTGCCATCAGCCGATGCCTCTATGCATTATGAAGTGGTTCTCTAGAAGTTTAAGTTTAGATTAGCTAAGTCAATGCTCACATATCATAACTGAAACTAATCATTATAAAACAGTTTCTCAGTGTATCAGCTGAGCATGATTTACATGACTGATGTTTACTCCCCTAAAATATGAGGGAAAACAACGATTTTATCCACCCATTACTTTCAATAAATAACACCAATGATAATTCCGTTGGCTGCTTCGAGAAACACCCAAAAGCACACTTGTTTAACATATCTTATAAGTGATTCCTATGTAAAGCACTCTTAACCCTAGCCCCAGCTATGTTACTGCTCTATATAAATTGTCGTGAATAAAAATATAAAAAATAATAATAATTGAAGTCCAAGTTGACAAAGATATGAAACTTCTACCATGATGATGATGATGATGATGATGATGATGATGATGATGATGATGATGATGATGATGATGATGATGATGATATTCTGCTAGTACCAACCTGAGTGTCAGTAAATAGGAAAACGGTATTCTGATTTTGAACGCCAGTCAGCGTATAGAGTTTCTTCAAATCATCGTGAAACGCCGCGTAATCATAACCGCGTCGCAGTTCAACCTGGAAACACTTGTTGTCACAGATGCTCGATGCCAATCTGTTCAATAATCACCGTAACAACACCGTTGTAATGTAGCAATGTTACGTTGCAGCATCCAATCCAATAATCCAATAACAGTTTATTATTTTCCAAATAAGTGCATAATAACATCATAATAGTAATTTCATATTAACATCATAGTAGTAATAATAATAACATCATTTTAGTATTTTAACATTCATAATAGTAATTTCAGTAAGGCTAAGATCATGATACATAATAGAAAATTTACACTTACCGGTAATTAATGAAATATAATACAAAGATTGTAGCCTTACTGATTTAACAGAATTATTGCACAAAAATTAAAGAAAAAATCATGAGCATATAAATCCTCTGTATAGCACTTCTTATGTTTCTACTCAGAGGCACATCACATCTTGTCTGTACAAGCAGTGTCAAGCACACTATTTCAGGACATACTGACACATCAGAATACACAAGCATGCTATTTCGAATAGAGCAGGGACATTCAAATGGCAGCCCACGGGCCAGATCCGGCCCGCAAGGGGCATAAATGGCCCATGAAGATACTGAAACGACAAATAGCTTTTTCTGAATACACATGAAATATATTTTAAATGTTTTTTTTCAACATATAGAAGTTGTCTCTCAAATACATACATACCTACATAAATAAAGTGACCTGCACCTGCCAAGACGGCGGTTTTCGGGGACAGGTCCTTCTCGAGAGGCAACCCGGGGCTGTGGAACTCATTGCCGAAGAATGTGACAATGGCAATCTCCCCAGAACTGTTTGCTAAGCATCTTAAGACGCATTTATTTCACATTTCCTATAGCGTCTCTTGTTAAGTGCTCTTGACTTTAGCCTTTGACCTATGCTTACTGCGCTTTATAAATTGTCATTAAATAATAATAATCAGGGGCTTCTATCCCTATTTAAGGTGGGCGCAGCTGCGCCCGGAAAAAATGGGATGGGGAAATATTTTGCTACTAATCTGAACTGAACCAAGACTGATATTGATTCAAAATAACACTGACCGTGACGTAATCAATGATGGCTATGCCTAACACAAAGGATAAAAAGCTGAACATAATACTAAGTCTACAAGGGAGCAAATTAACAGGGGGAATTTGATTGATCCAAGCTGCAAGGGGGGATAGAAGCCCCTGGAGCAAAGAGCCGCGTATTAAGATATCTGGTTCATCATTATAGGCCTACGACAGGTTTTATAGATATCACAAACAAGTTTTATAACTAATTCACTGCTTGTGAGAAGCAAATTGAAGGCCTGTTGAATAGATGGTTTATAGGGCCTTGATATTGAAAAATCTAATCGATTTGAAGAAATTCTCTGACAAAATTTGCATTTTCCTCTTGTTCCTTCTTCAATGCCTTAAACTTTGTAAGAATAATCAATAATATCATTCTCAATTTCGATCTACAGGGTTCGAAATAGAGCACTTCCAGCCATTTCATACTACACACTAACGCCATTGACTGTACGAAAACGAGGTATGAGGGACATCAACTAAAATTACTAAATGAAAGTCCTGCCTAATATCTTGTGGAACGGCTAGAAGGGCGATCGAACGAAGAGCCGCGTATTAAGATATCTGGTTCATTATAGGCCTACGACAGGTTTTATAGATATCATAAACAAGTTTTATAACTAATTCACTGTTTGTGAGAAGCCAATTGAAGGCCTGTTGAATAGAGGGTTTATAGGGCCTTGATATCGAAAACTCTAATCGATTTGAAGAAATTCTCCAACAAAATCTGCATTTTCCTCTTGCTCCATCTACAAGGGAGCAAATTAACAGGGGGAATTTGTAGTTTTGGGGGGGAATTTGTAGTTTTGGGGGAATTTGTAGTTTTGGGGGGAATTTGTAGTTTTGGGGGAATTGAGCCCGGCTGCAAAGGGTGGATAGAAGCCGCTGACAATAATAATAATAATAATAATAATAATAATAATAATAATATTAACAATAATAATAATAATTATAATAATAATAATACCTGGTGAGTGACTGCTTTCCGGTCCCTCCGACTCCAACCAAGAGAGCATTTCCTCTCTGCTGGCGAATCATGCGCGCAATTCGTGACACGTGCTCTATGGCATCCATGAAGAAAACCAGCTTCATTTCCTTTGAAGATTGCAGGTTGTATTCGTCAAGATACTGATAAACGCAATGACAAGCCAAGAGCAAAATGTTAAATGTGTTGCCGATGCATTGTTAGTACTGTAACTAGCAATCAAACATGCAATCAAGAAAGCAATCAGTGTTTTGTGGTTCTCACACAGGGCAGTCCCTACTGAACCACTTTAAACCTTGCTATATTATATTATTATTATTATTATTATTATTATTATTATTATTATTATTATTATTATTATTATTGGCATAGAAAATCAATACTGTTACAATTCATTATCTACATAGTTACAAGGACATATTATGTCAAAGAGATACAGAACTAGGTGAAAAGGCTGTTATAATTCTGCCTTTCAATAGAGTAAATTTTTCAGCTAACAAAACATTAATGCAAAACATACAGGTAATGATATATTTCATACACCAATGATCCATAATCTGAGAATGACTATGAAAACCGTCCACCTTCACACAGGTATGAATAAGGTGCATGGAAATAAAGTGGAAATGCCAATAGAAAGGTTTTTACAATGAAGCAGTATGATGGAACTAGAGGACACATGTTACTGTTCAAGAAATGGGCTAGGAGACACAAACAGCACTTTTTAGTGCAAGAATTGTGGATTGTGGACAGAGGGAATGGATTGTATGAGAAGATAGTCATGGCTATGAGTGTGAATGATTTAAAAATAAACCTCAGTACCATAGGATATTAGATTGGATGGGAACAACAGTGGTTCTCACACAAGGCAAACCCTCCTGAACAACTTCAAAACCTTGTTGTTGTTGTTATTATTATTGTTATTATTATTATTATTATTATTATTATTATTATTATTATTATTATTATTGTTGTTGTTGTTATTATTATTGTTATTATTATTATTATTATTATTATTATTATTATTATTATTATTATTATTATTATTATTATTATTATAAGTTGAAATAGGTCAAATCCACTTGAAAAATTGAGATCCCACAATTAAAATCCTCAGAATAATAATAATAATAATAATAATAATAATAATAATAATAATAATAATAATAATAATAATAATAATAATATGATTTTAGGTGGTTTAGGAGGCTAAGTAAGCCTGTGTGAAAACCACTGATGTAAAAAGTTGTCTGACATCTTGTACAAGTTTGAAAGGAAGTCACTGACAAGCCTAGACTGAAGTATTGATAAGAATCCAAGAAATATGCTTAAATTTACTAACAGTTGTACAAGTTAGAAAACGCTCACCAGAAATTAATGAAGCATCAATGAATCAAAAAGCAAAGGATGGTGAATACTGAATAACAAGGAAAGCAAGCAAGCATATTCAATGGCCTAGGTGCTTAATTGTGGCTTTAACAGAATGTACATAAACAGGGATTTATCTACAGCCCCTCCGGTTTTTGACAGACACTCACCTGTCCCTACACCCCCTGCCAGGGGTGGTGTTGGCCATCACCCAAACAGACATGTGTTAAAAGTAGTATGAAGCTGCTGTGAAGGATGGTGGTGTTATGATGCAGCTGCTTCATACTGTGTATTATATGTTCAGATCAGAAATTTCAGTTTGCAGATGATACAAAATTACTTAAAATCACATTATTATTATTATTATTATTATTATTATTATTATTATTATTATTATTATTATTATTATTATTATATAAACACTAACCATATAAGACTCAACACTGGACATTGACACCCACCCACCCACCCCTACAATTTTGGAACACCCTCCCGAAAACAAATTCCTGGGAAAATGTCTGTATATAAATCATACAGCAATTTTTAAACCTAATTCTTGCTTGAAACAACTGAAACTTTTGGAATACTGCATAATGAAGATGACATGACATACAGAACTTGGTAAAAGTGAAAGTCAGCAGAACAAGAGTCTGGAATAGCTAGGCAGATTGAAGAGAATTTACAAACAAAACTCATAAACTAAGCACAATGAGACACAAGTCTTTCTGTGGACAACAATGCAGCAAAGCAAGACACCTGAAGAAAACAATGTATTGTCTACTGTAATGCTTTAGTGACAATAGCATCATTTAAAAAAAACTAAAAATCCAACTCCATAACATCATTGTCATCATCATGAATAATGTTAGCAAAAAGCAGAAATATAAGCAGATAACAAAATCTACATATACAGTGAAACCCGCTTAATTGCATAGGTGCCGTGCAAGCCTTGCTTATGCAATTAACTGGGCTATGCGAATAGCCGGGAGGTCTGATAATTAATTGTACGCACAAAACACTGATTCGGGTTTTTATGCTGTTATGCGATTATGCGGGTTATGCAATTAAGCGGTATGCAATTAAATGGGATCTACTGTACCAAATCTGCTGAAGAAACACAGAAAACAAACACTAAAGGAATAATTATGGTAAGGGACAATATAACATAATCCCATTCATGTTATAATTTTTCTTCAGGGGCACAATGCTTTGCAGGGATTATTTGGTAGGGGGAACGATTGGGAACGGTGTTGCCATTATTACTACAGCGTTCCCATTGTTACTACAACAGAGGAACAATTGGGAACTAGGAAGCATTCCCATTGTTACGATTTTACAATTACAATGTTACAATTACAATTTACAAACCACTGATGCTTTGGTGCTGTGCTGACAAATAAAGCACTTTATATCACCATATCTAATACCCTTAGGCATCAATTGATGGTATCCAAAATACTAACCATAAAAGACAAGTGAATCCAGGTGTAAGTGAGAGACAGCAAGGCAAGTTACGGAGGTAAAGCCAACTGAAAGAGATGAGGTCGGTATGGACATAGGAGAATTTCTCCTTCGATCACTCTATCGGTGATAGACAAAATGTTTTAGCACTTGGAGCAAAGATGGCAGAGTGGGTTATGCGATGGAGCAGCGGGCTGATGGAGCGGGTTCAAGCCCAGTTAGCATCCCTATAGTGGCTTTCACACAGGCAGTAATGTCTCCTAAGCCATTTTAAATCATGCTAAGTCATGCTAAGTTTTGAGTCTACATTTTAAAGTGTTCAGTTCATTTGCAGATCTGACAGGAAGAGAGTCCAAAAAGCATAGAGAGAAAAACGATCTAAGCATTTATTTTCACACTTATATAGATTCACTAAAAATTCACTTTCAGTTTCCACCATTACTAAATCTAATGCTAGCATTGAAAGCTTTCATTCACAAGGCTCTAAACTGGTGAGTTTCATCATTGGGTTGGGGACAGTGGCGGCTCAAGGATTTGGCAAGTGGGGTGGCCGTTTGGGTGGTAACTTCTAAGCATGGCAGCCAACTACTTTCCATAAACCTGGACTAGTCTAGTTGCTTAGAATGAACACGCTAAAGCATGGCCGGACAAAATGACATGGAAATATGTTATGGGGACAAAATGTCAGCGGACAAAATGTCACGGACAAAATGTCACATTCAGGGTTAGGATCAGAGTTAGGGTTACATTTTGTCCGCAACATTTTGTCCGCTGACATTTTGTCCCAATGACATTTTGTCCATGACATTTTGTCTCAATGACATTTTGTCCGTGACATTTTGTCCCAATGACATTTTGTCCTAACACCTACTAAAGTATGAAGGGCCACTATGGGGGCAGGCATTCAATATGGAGACATGCAGTGCTGAAAGTCAGCTGGAACGCGCCGGAACTGAGTTCCGGCAACTTTTTGGACCATGAAATTTGTTTCCCATAATTTTTCAAAATTTGTTCCAGTATTGTAAAAGCACTGTGTACTTCTGGTAAAACTATTAAGTTAAGATTTAAAAAGCACTATAGAAATGTAAGTGATGGCTACCCATAGTTCGTTAGGGTTAGGGTTAGGGTTATGCCAAGAGAGTTCCTGCACCTTTTTTCACAGACTTTCAGCACTGGGGACACGGGTTCCCCAAGTGGATCCGCCTCTGTCGGGGGAACCTGGAAATGGAGGACCAAGGCAATGGTAGATCCTGAGAATGATAGACCAGCACCAGTCTTGATTTACAGTGACCCAGTAAGCATAAGCAGTTGGCTATGCTCTAGCAAAGCTAAGTCAGTATATAAGCAATTGTACTACATCAATATATTGGCTAATCATGCAATAACATACAGAGGAAAACCAGAAAAAGCAGAATCTAAGTCAGCAAATTTAATAAGTTTTGTCTATTGAATATAGACGCAGAGACAGGACAAAAAACCAAAACAAAAGCTGTAGCAGCACGAAAAATAACTTAACTTACAGCATTCATAACCTGAAAAGAAACAATTTCTGTGAGAATAACCAAATAAATTTCATGCACAGTAAAACCATCGCTTAATTAAATGAAGCATAATCATTAGTAAACAAAACAATGGATTTGGACAAAAATAATAAACGGTAAATAAGTTGCAACAGAGTATATTTACAAAATAGAACAGAATGAAATAGTGAAGACTATTAAAAGAAACATACGACAATCTGAGCTTAAAATGATTGACCTGCCAAGTAACCCCACTTAAGAACAAAGACCATTTTACAATCAAACTTTAAAAAATCCACCCAAAAATGTTTCACAGAATGATTGCGCGATTTTCAACATATACTTAAAATAAACAACGTCACGTTAGTAAACAGTAAATGTCAAATATATCAATGCACTAAAGAAGATCGGGAAGTTTAGCCAAAATCAAAATTTCTGTAACATAAAATAAATATCATTAACTACTAAATCTTAAAGTAAACGCTATTAGACATATCATTCAGCAAGGTAAACAATTTCAAAACATTGATAGCTAACAGTACTTACGTCCTGCAACGCGCTCTTAACTTTGTTGACATCACCGAGATCTTCGTAGACTCGGTCCTCACGAGCAGCCGTGACTTTTATGTAATCTCCAAAGATAATTGGGCTCTTTATAAATGAAGCCGCCTCACAGTTCTATAAAGAAAAAAATCAGAATCCAGAAGTTAACAAGGGTTTCCTGTATTATTTTAAGTAAACATCTGTATTGTATTTCTTATATCAAGTAAAAATGCCTTGAATTACAACAGCAATTTTAAGATTTGACAATATAAACAAACTATAAATAAATTATTCATAATCACTAAGTAGTTATTCATTATACTGCTTTATGTCTGTGTTTAGTATACAAGCTACTATTTATAACTTTTAACATAAATAGCTATTCACATTCCTAACATATATATCTGTTTATAATCAAATTAATGTAAATATTCCCTCTCCATATTATTCAGATTGATGTAAACATTCTCTACTAATATTCAAATTAATGTAAGCATTCTTTCTATTGATATTCAAATGAAAATGTAAACATTCTTTATTCATATTAAAATTAACGTAAACATTTGAAATGTGGCAGTGTATGCAATAATAATAATAATAATAATAATAATAATAATAATAATAATAATAATAATAATAATAATAATAATAATAATAATAATAATAATAATAATAATAATAATAATAATAATAATAATAATAATAATAATAATAATAATAATAATAATAATAAACAATAATAATAATAATAATAATAATAATAATAATAATAATAATAATAATAATAATAATAACAGGGTTTAGAATGGTTTAGTAGGATTTGCCCTGTTTGAGAACCACTATGTTCCACCCAACCATTCATTCACATTATGGTCTTGCAAGTGTACAGTAATCCATATCTTTGCTCTTTTGTCCTCTAGTAGGTTTGTTCCCGAGTCTATGATTTATGAATTGAGTCAGGTTTGACTCTCTGCTGGCTCATTATTGTTATGGTATTCTCATTGAAAGATTACAGGTCATTAATTAATCATATGGTCTTTTGCAGATGGATTTGAAGTACCATTGATTGATACCCTTGAGTATTAGAAATGGTGCTATAGAAGTTCATAATTATTATTATTATTATATGTGCCATCTCTAACATAAAGTCAGACTGGGATTGAGGTCCTAATGAATTTGAATACCTCGTTGAAGAATTTTGTAGCCATTTCTGCGAGAATCGCATAAAATGCCTCTTTATCTTCGTACGTTGTCAGTCGGTCGTGGAAAACGCGAAGGGCCTCGTGGCAGAACAGTCGGAACACCTGTTTGCTTTCTCTGATGCTGCCGATGTCAGCCTGGAGAATTCCTGAAACGTTGCACAACAGCAAAAAAGCTACAGAATAAGTTAGACTACAGCATCAGTGGCGTAGCCAGGGGGGTTTTGGAGGTTAAAACCCCCCTTAGGCGCCGACAAAAAAATTTGTTTAATGTGTTTCCATACATTTATAATTTTCAGACGTGGTTTTGAGGGTCAAACCCCCCCTTGGGGCTGCTGACCAAAATTTTTTAAACGCCATAGGCGTGACGACAAGGAAGACAACACAGGAGAGATACATAGGATGACCTTTTTATGCTTGTCAAGATTTTTTAAAAGTTGGTTACGGTCAAAAGTCAAAACCAAAACAACCCCCTTCCGGAAATCCTGGCTACGCCACTGTACAGCATGATTGCAATTAACCCCTTAACTGGGGATCCCGGATATATCCGTCCATTTTACATTGAGTTACAGTTAAATACACGGTTAAGGGGTTAAAACAAAAACCACACTAACATTCAAAGCCTAAGCATCCCCCACATCTAACCTGAACCAAATCCCACATTTTTCATTTACACATTAAACTAAACAATTATTCTTGCTCACATTTAGGCCAAGGGTCCATCCATATAGTAAGAGGGAAGTGGTTGTATTTAGAAGATTTTGCATATGTACATTGTACAGTGTGCAAACGGGGAAGGGAGTTGAAAATATGCCTTTCTTGCATACGTATTTTATGAATTAACCCCAATTTAGATGCACCGATTAACCTTGAATGCATTTCGACAGATCTCTAAGATTGAAAACATAATGAGATTTGGCTGGAGTTGGAAGAAAATCGGAGCTCATCCGATAGTAGACTTCGGTGGCGGCACCCACGATTGACTCTGCAAAGTCGAACTGCATGTGCGAAGTCTTGGAAGAAACCGGTCACTATCGCCTAAAATTCACATTTAACCAATAATCAATAATCAATAATCAATAATTTAACCAATAATCAATAATCAATAATTTAACCAATAATCAATAATCAATAATCAATAATTTAACCAATAATCAATAATCAATAATCAATAATTTAACCAATAATCAATAATCAATAATTTAACCAATAATCAATAATCACTAATCAATAATTTAACCAATAATCAATAATCAATAATCAATAATTTAACCAATAATCAAGGCGCACGCTTAAAACCACCGGAGAAACCAATGCAAAGCGTACTATTAGGTTTCACCTCATCACTCAATTTTCAATTTTATTCGATCGAAGCCCACTTTAATGCACACTCCTGCTCACGCTAAGAAATAACAGCGATGATGGGACAATCGGATGGTGTGCAAAAAAGAGGAAGACCAAAGAGAAGATGGCTTGATGATATTCTTGAATGGACTGGACTTGCCACCCAAACTGCGATGCACATGGCCAAATAAAGGAAAGGGCCACAGACAAACACTTCCCCAATGCTGGCTTTGCTGGTCCTTGTGGACTATGAAGTGTGAAGTGTGATGATGATGATGATGATGATGATGATGATGATGATGACGACAATGATGATGATGATGACGACGACGATGACGACGGTGATGATGATGTTTTACTACTTCAAGTGTCACCATTTTCAATATCATAACAACAACATCCTATCTATGAAATTTTCTCCTAACGGTATCTCTTCTTATTATCACGAAATTTGAAATCTCAAGAGCAACTAATGCATTAGAAACTACTCAAAACTCCCATCGTTCCAGTTTATTACCATTTTTAGCATAGAAATAGACCATACAGATCATCACACAGATGCAAAACAACCAGATCTACCACAGAGATCAGTGATTCTCTTATATTAAAGCAAAGCAGCATAGCTGCACAGTTCACAATTCTCACAAGGACTCATCAGCCAGACGTTGATGAAGAGAAACTTCTAGAACTCACGAGAAACATATGCTTCATGCTGTGCTCTGACGGCGCTGGGATCGACAGCATGCTGAAGTGGCGAAGAAGACGAGGGGACACTGGATTACGACCGCCACCAGGGGGCGCACAGGCTGAGCAGAGAGTCATATCCTGGATGGGAAAAAATTGCCAAAGTGGGAAAAATTATACATATGCATAATTAAGTAAGACATCATTACATGTCTGTGTAATGTATGTCTATGTTACAGTGCTATATAAATCATCCTGGTAATAATAATAATAATGATGATGATGATGATGAAGATGATGATGATGATGATGATGATGATGATGATGATAATAATAATAATAATAATAATAATAATAATAATAATAATAATAATAATAATAATAATAATAATAATAATAATAATAATAATACAATAAATAGCATAGTGAGGTACTCACAAAATCCTATTAGGACTAGTGGGAACCCTATTTGCTGCTGTTTGTCAAATACACATATTTTACATATTTTACTTTCAAAATGTGCATTTTATATGGCAATTTAAGGTTCTTGGATTAATTTTCTGCATCAAAACTTTTGTGATGGTCTGCAATGCATTTATGAGATGAACAAATTCACAAATTCAGAAAAATGAACAGCTAAATGTCATTGTTGTTTACAAGCCTGATTACATTTAGCAAAACATACTGTCGTAATTCTGAGAAATTTGAGTAGCAAGAGCAAGATGCAGCAACAATTTGTCATATGAAATTGAAGGAAGGTCTCCACATTCAATGTTTGGGATATTACATGCATTTTTTACTTTTATATGCTGATCATTCTTTAGAATCATCTGGGAGACTCAGAAAATACATTGTGACTACAGACAGACAGACAGACAGACAGACAAACAGACAGACAGACAGACAGAGGCAGACAGACAGGCAGGCAGACAGACAGGCAGGCAGGCAGGCAGACAGACAGACAGACAGACAGACAGACAGATTATCACTGAAACATATAAATTCTCTCTGGAGAGAAATCATACAACAAAGACTACTGAATACCTATAAGCATAGTTGGAGTTGCTGGGGAGGTTGGGGGGTTGAACCCCCACTAACTTTGCAACCCTCCCAAAAATCGCATATCGGGTACATGCAGTTCCTGTCATTCATTGAATTTCAGTACTCAACCTCCCCCCCCGCTCAAATTTCACAACTCCAACACTGCCTGTAAGCCTGTTTAAGATTATCAAAATAAAAGAAAGTCAATGCCGTTGGCAGAAGCCGGTCTCAACTGACGTGGAGCTCTTTCCAGAAGAGCTTCTCTCGATCGTAGAAACCTCCGAAATCCATGAACTGCCTGAGAAGTTCAATGGGCGGTTGAGATCCATAAGTGTCCAGCTTTGGCATGTTCAGATCATCGATGAAGATGACCAAATGTTTGCCAGCAGGAGCGCCTAAATAATGAAGAAATCTTATGGGCCAAAAGAACAGAGAGGACAAAATGGAAATTAGATACAATTATACGAATCACTGAAATACAAGAACAATCAAGAGAATTTTGCCTTGTAATAACAATAGAAATATGTCATAAAGTGTAAAGGGGCTTAGCGACAAATCAGTCTATAAACCCCCAAAAAGTTTTTCTATGTGAAAGTTTTTAATGTGATTTGTATGTGGTTATATGTAGTTTATGTGGTTTATAGTTAAGGTTTATATCCCCCAAATATGTATACCCTCCCAAATAAAATTCCTGGCTAAGCCCCTGAGTGTGTGGAAAATGCCAACTTTTTTATTTCACACATTCTGTCAAGGTTCAAAGGCATTAGATTTGAAAACAAATAAAAATGTCTTTATCACAGAGAAATAGTTATCTTCTCCTGCTCTCTCTCTCTCTCTCTCTCTCTCTCTCTCTCTCTCTCTCTTAGTATCTCTCTGTTAGTCTGTTAATATTAATCCCTAGCTGAACACTCAATAACATATGCTTTTGCAATAATTCTGTGGGTTTTGCAACTTTGATTTTATCATTGATTTGTGATCTGAAACTAATAAACCAATTTGATTGATTAATTGATCGATTGTTTGACTGATTGATTGATTGATTAATTGGATGTCTTGACCCTATCGATAAAGAACACGTGCAAGAAGAAGAGGAGTTCACAGATATGGTAAATTATATCAGCAAGTAATTTTTTTAAAAAGGCAGAAACGGCAAGATACGACAACAGACCCAGAATGTTCTTTCGTTTCTTCTCCATTTTCAATTCAATCATTTCCTGCGTTCTCGAACTGCTCGTCTGAGCCGAGAAATTGATGAACGCAGGAACGTATTTGCCCTTGGCTGCCAGGCCGAGCAGCGCGGCCCTCGCGATGACCGACTGAAATAACACACGCTGTGGTTCTATTCAGGCTACATTTACTTCTGGTGTGTATTATATACTGCAAAGTTTTTTGTTATTTGTAGATGCAAAGACAAGAAGACAAAGAGAGAGAGACTACAAGAAAAAGCCAACAAGAGGACAAGAGGGCAAAGAATGAGGTTACACAGCAAGACCAAAGTGTCAATGAATGGCAGGGTGGAACATAGTGGTTCTCACAAACACAGAGCAGACCCTATTGAACCACCCTAAACCCTGTTGTTTTTAATATTATTATTATTCAGTGGCATAGGCAACGGAGGTTTGGGGAGTTAAACCCCCTTGGCTGCCGAAAAAATTTTTTTTACTGTGTTTCCATACATTTTTAGTTTTGGGACGTGGTTTTGGGGTCAAAAACCCCCTTGGTGCTGCCGACACAAATAATCTGTAAGCGCTAGAGTAAAATGTAGAACGTGACGAAAACCCTTTTTTGCTTGTTAGTACATCTTGAAAGGGAAAAAGTACAAGAGGAAAGCTGAGTATGACCTTTTTTGCTTGTCAAGGTTTTTTGAAGTTGGTCATGGTCAAAACCAAAACCCCTTCCGGAAATCCTGGCTATGCCACTGTTTTATTATTATTATTATTATCATCATCATCATCATCATCATCATCATCATCATCATCATCATCATCATCATCATCATCATCATCATCATCATCATCATCATCATCATCATCATCATCATCATCATCATCATCATCATCATCATCATCATCATCATCATCATCATCATCATCATCATCATCATCATCATCATCATCATCATCATCATCATCATTATTATCATCATCATCATCATCACCACCACCACCACCATCATCATCATCATCATCATCATCATCATCATCATCATCATCTTTATTATTGATTGACTGAACCAATTAAATACCTTGCCAACACCTGTGTTTCCCGTGAACAGAACAGAGTGGTTGACCTGCAGGAGTTTACCCATGAGGTAACCGTATCGGACCGTGTCCATTGTCGGAACGAGCATCTCGAAGAAGGGAGTTTCCGGGTTGTACTTAAACTGCGGAATGATCTTCTCCCACGACTCCATGCGGCGGAGTTCGAAATCAACGAAGCAACTCCACAGGTCACCAGACAGAGGCAGCTAATCAGAGAAATAGACTTTTGATAGAAAACCAGCAAACAGCTCAACAAGAAAGTAAATCTTTTCAATTAAAAGTTGCCACGCTAAATCTCACCGGCTTCATGACATTTCAACCCGAGGTCGTGGCAATTCTTCTATTCTCTGGGTAGAGCAAGTTGAAAAAAATTAGAAAAGTTCAAAATTACTACAGTAGAAATTTGCTATAACATACTTAACAGATCTGTAAAATTCAGCATGCTTTATCCAAGGTACATTATATCCAATACCATCCAATAAGGTAGCACATCACGTACATGGAACTGTACATTGTGGTACATCATATTCGAGCATATGCTGCAAATGAGTCCATTATAGCGAAATTCTACTATATAAATTGCAATATAATATATTATATTATAAATTGCAAGTTGTCGGGCTTCTCAGGAGGATTAAAATCAGAATAGCTGCCGTAGAAAAATGCAAAACACTGACAAAATGTGCAATCAAATGACTGTATTTCAAATTTTAACATCCGACATCGGTCCGGACCTTTGCCTCTCCGGCGTCTTCAAACTGATGACGCGCGAACGTGTCGAAAACGTCCCAGTTCTGCTCCGCAACGTTGCCGCCGACCGACCACAGGTAGCAGAAGGCGAAGACGGTGGCGAGAAGACCGTGCAGCCGGCCCACCTCCTGCTTGAGGTCGATTGCGTCGACGAAAACCAGACTTTCAAACAGCTTGCACAGCGTCACAGCTTTGCTGATGTCGACCTGCGAGCAGGAAGAAAAATCTCGGACATCAGCGTGCAGCAGGAGGGCCATTCGGCCACACATTCCTCCAGTTGGGCAGTGCATCAAAAGGCAGTGACGCAGACTCCTAAAGTGAGTCTGTTGAATTCTATAGACTTAATTTCATTTCTACAAATCTACAGACAATGTCATCCATTTCTGTCCACTGCTAAGAAGTAGTCAGTCTGTTGGCATATTTTTCCAGCAGTCCAATCATTGATTTTCTTCCCCACAAAAAAAAAACAACTCAATACATTATCATGTGTCCCTTGTTCAGATCAAGATAAAAATTAAAAATTTCGCTTTACAGTGTAAATGTTCAATAAATCATCCAAACTTTCTCGTAAGCTTAGAAATTCATTACCAATATAACTTCGTATAACTAAGAATTTATCATCTTTCAGCTCTGGTCTTAAAACATACCTGTTTGACTTGGCTTATCCACCTTAGATTGCCCCCCCCCCGCTGTTCTGACTGATCTTCCGGATTGACCTGGCTCTAATTCTATTTGGATTTGGTGCACCATCCGCTGATGCCCTTGGCATTATGATAGTGGCGCCATAGAAGTTTATTGATTGAGATTGATCGATTGATATCCCAACTTTCAATATAGCTATAAAATTATTGTGTAGACACTTCTTCATTTGTTCAATTTTAATTCTTTTAAACTGACCTGAATCATTGTCTGCACACATTTCTTGCTGACAAACCGGAGTCCAACTTCGACATACTTTGAGAAAAGACTAAGAATATACTCCTTCGTCTCTTCCGATATATGGTCATTGAATTTATTTATCCAAGTCTTTACATAAGGCATCCATTTTAATTCTTCAGGATCAACGAACACCATGCCACAGCTTTCCGAAACAAATTAGCATAGAATATGTCCATTAGAATGCAAAGAATAAAATGCATTTGCCAAAGAATTTCAACTATCCATTGGTCATAGAAAACATTTTAAGTGGTGAGCCATTTGAAACGACACTTAGGCCTACATCATGTCTAAAAATCGACAAAAAGAAGGGTCAGACAAATTCTATAGACCACAAAAATATTATATAATTGATACCCTGTTTGACATTGACAATGCATAAAAGCTACAGTAGGCTGATATGCAAAAGTCTCAGGTGATGAAACAAATTAAAACCACATTTTCGTGTCCTCAGCTTAGCTGAGTCAAACCATACTAGAATTGTCAATATATTCTGCCTCAATTTTATTCTAGAGCATCCGAAATGCCCTGAAAATGGTGAGCCATTTGAAAACACTATAGGCCTACAAAGTCTGTCTTCAGAAATATGTTCTCGGTCAAATGTCTAAAAAATCAAACGAGATATATTTAAACATTGGCCTGCAAAAGGACTATTGATATAGATATGAAAAATTCAGGAGCGATTTAACAAATTATATCCACATTTTCTTGTGTTTCCATCTACACTGCATCAAACCATACTAGAATAATCAGTATATTCTGTCTCAATTTTATTCTAGAGCGTTCGAAACGCCACGAAAAATGGTCAAATATTTCAATCGACATTATAAAATCTTTCAGAAATCTATTCTCTGTCAAATGTCTACAAAATCGATCAAGAGATAAGAGGGGTCTTAAGATAGCTGGTTTCTTGTATCACAGGTTTTACAGACCACAAAAATATTTAAAAACTGATACTCTGACATTGGTTATATGCAAGGTATGTTATATCCAATACCATCCAGTATTTTATAACTGGAGATTTGTTATAACTTAGTTATAACAGTGTATAACATTATAACAGTATATAACATTATAACAATGTAATAAAATTCTGCAGCATAATAATAGCATATTTCTTTAGTAAAACAGACAGTAGAAACAACACATTTTAAAATTTAGATGTATGTGTAATAGTGCATCATACCAGCCATTTAATACTACCGGTATACACTTGCGGCAGAGACTGTACAAGAACAAGGGACATAAAAAAATGAAAGTCCTGTCAAATATCTTGTGGAATGTATTAAGATATCTGGTTCATTGTACAACAGGTTTGATAGACAACAAAAACAAGTTTTATAATTAATTCACTGTGTGAAAGAAGCCAATGGAAGGCCTGTACACCGTATATACACTGTATGTATAGATATGTAAACAAAATCTTAGCAATTTGAAGAAATTCTCTAACAGATACCACATTTTCTTGTGTCCCCATCTTCATTGCTTTAAATAATGCAAGAATAATCAATAATATAATTCTAAATTTTGATCTACATGGTTCAAAATAGAGCACTGCCTCGGCTTGTTACCAATATATGAGCACATTCAAGGTCTCCTAAGTGCGCCCCAAGCATGAACCACCTTATTCCTGAAACAAGGTTCTAAGTCAGTTGGCCCTATTCTCTGGACTGCTCTTGGCCCCATCATACCCGGTATGTAATTTAGTAATTGCTGATGATATATGGCCCTCTTTTGAAATGACTTAAAACTGTCTCCTCATCGTTTTACAGTAATTGCAGCGGGAGCACCTCTCTGAGTGATTCTTCAGAAGAGGCGCTATCAGGTCCATAGGAAGTGGGGGTGCAGGGGGTGCAGCTGCATCCCTGGAAAAAAATCAAGGGTGCAGTGTCCTGGAAGATAAGTCTGTTTTTTTTAAATTTTTGCTTGTGAGAATTTATAAAGAGAAGAGAGATGATGACTTTTTTTTGCTTGTCAAGGCTTTTAGGAGGATCAAGTTTTATTTGCTCATCAGGGTTTTTTCAGAGATTAAATTTTCCCCCTTGTCACAACTTTTATCTTGAGAAAATCTGCACCTCTGCACCCCCCCTGCTGAAAATTCATTCCGACGTGCCTGGGCGCTATACAAATATCACGTTACATTACATTACAAATATTCTGCTACATTTTATTATGTTA
Organism: Metaphire vulgaris; assembly: GCA_018105865.1. Classification (NCBI taxonomy): domain Eukaryota; kingdom Metazoa; phylum Annelida; class Clitellata; order Crassiclitellata; family Megascolecidae; genus Metaphire; species Metaphire vulgaris. Next base: position 2,677,278 of record CM030868.1, on the reverse strand, counting down.
CACACACACACAACAAAGAACAGTTACCCTACATACCGACTGACAGTGGCGGGCGATGCAACAGCCAGATCTTGAACTTCGAACAGCATGTGAATGTACGGCGTAAACTTAATGCGCTCGCTGTTTGCGAGACACAACATCTTGTTGTCGTCGAGAACCGTGTTCATGTTTTCGATCCACAGAGCATCAACCGGGCCGTCACAGATCACCCACTGATGGGCCTCAGTTGTGTCCTGCGTAACAAAAATATAAAAAGCAACAGTGGGAACATTCAAGATTTGAAAATAAAATTACAAAAAAATGAATTCCAAGTGACGTAGAATCAGTAAAAGATTTTTAAAACTATCACGCAACACAGGACCAAATCTACTTTACTTTCAATAGTATAATCCATCTTAGTACAGAATATCAGACACATTCAAGTTAAATTATCCAGAATAGTACAATTAATTTGCCATAATATCGTCAAAGATTAATTACATAATAATAATAATAATAATAATAATAATAATAATAATAATAATAATAATAATAATGATTTTAAGTGGTTTAGGAGGCTAAGTAATCCTGTGAGAAAACCACATACATGTACATAAACACATGCAAGAAAGTTTAGTAAAAAATAATACAAATATCATGCCGATTTTCTTATCCTGCTTATAACATAACCTAAGATCTGCTTAGAAAGTTGCTTGCAAAAATACTGTACTGTATCTTCAGAGTTTCTAAACGTTTGATAAGATCGCAAGTGTATTAATGTTACTATTTTCAGCATCTGTTTGATTACAGAGCTCTACTAAGGCCCGACCTGCACTGCGTGTCGAATTGTAAGGCCCATGAGTCCATCTTTCCATTCCAAGGTGAGTTTATTCACTTCACCGTACAATTCACCCATCGTGATGGACTTTGGATTGAGAACGTACGTGTACACAGGCTGGTAGAAAGGGTCGACAAAGAAGGCAGCATGGAGATTTCGACATGTGTCGGCCAGCAGCTACACATACACAGAATAAAGTCAATATAAATACAAAATATATATGCATATATATATATATATATTATATTATATTCATATATATACATATATATATATATATGTATATATATATATATGCATATATGCATATATGTGACCCTGGACATGAAAAGGGTCCAGATTGTCGGTTTGGAGTTATGTGTTCTAGCATACTGCTGGGCATCACAACTGTCGAAATTTAGACCACAAAGCCAAAATTTAAAACATTTTCATTATGAATTGCACTGCTATAAGTAAAATGGCAAAAAACGTTATTTGAGAAAACTGCATTTGAAAATAACCAATACTTAAAGCACGTGTACACGAGAACACAGACAGAAGTTGTGGCATATGATACATTGTTTGAAAGAAAAAAAGTGATTTAACAGTTAGGCAACATCCGTCGCCAATAATCGTTGAGGTTCACCCATAATCGGTACCTACAACCATAGGCAGATTTTATTAAAGGCTGCGGTAGGCTTATGCCTACCCAAGTAATCCCACCAAAACAAAAAAAATGTTTTTTCCATCAACACACAATAGCTTACAATAGCGATTGATATTGATGTAAGAAAGAATGCTAAAGACAGTATCTCAATATAGTGCTTGAAAGCGATCTCTAACAGGACGAAATAAGTTTCAAAAATGCGGTTGAATTTGCACAAATCCTGTCCATTATTAGCATTATGGAATAATGAGGGTTGTCATGAATGAGCCGTTTTAAATGCAGAAGGTGATGGCCCATGTTTGCAATAGCGATTGATATCAATGTAGCAATAGATGCTAAAGATAGTGGCTGAATATGGTAGTTGAATTCGATCTACAACATGACGAAATAACTTTCAAATATGCGGTTGTATTTGCTCAAATACTCTGCATTATTAGCATTATGGAACATCGGGGCTTGTCAAGCTGGAGGGGCTCTAAATACATAAGGCGATGGCCTACGTGTACAATAGCGATTGATATTGATGTAGGAAAGAATGCTAAAGACAGCATCTCAAAATAGTGCTTGAAATTGATTATGGAACAACAGGATGGGCTCTAAATACATAAGGCGATGCCACAAAAATGCGGCTGAATTTGACAGCATCTCAAATAGTGCTTGAAATTGATCCTGTGCATCAAAAATTAATTTGCATTATGGAATAACGAGGGTTGTCATGGATGAACCGTTATAAATGCAGAAGGTGATGGCCAATGTTTGCAACAACGATTGATATAAATGTAGCCATGGATGCTAAAGATAGTGGCTGAATATGGTGCTTGAATTCGATCTATAACAGGAAGAAATAACTTTCAAATGTGCAGTTGCATTTGCACAAATACCCTGCATTATAAGCATTATAGAACATCGGGGTTTGTCATGCCGGAGGGGCTCTAAATACATAAGGCGATGGCCTACGCTTACAATAGCGATTGATATTGATGTAGGAAAGAATGCTAAAGACAGTATCTCAATATAGTGCTTGAAAGCGATCTCTAACAGGACGAAACAAGTTTTTAAAATGCGGTTGAATTTGCACAAATCCTGTCCATTATTAGCATTATGGAATAACGAGGGTTGTCATGGATGAACCGTTATAAATGCAGAAGGTGATGGCCCATGTTTGCAATAGCAAGTGATATCAATGTAGTAATGGATGCTAAAGATAGTGGCTGAATATGGTAGTTGAAAAATAACTTTCAAATATGCGATCTATAACATGACAAAATAACTGGAGGGGCTTCAAATATGTTCACAATAGTTGTATTTGCTCAAATATCTCAATGAATTATTAGCATTATGGAACATTGGGGTTCTTGTCAAATGTCTGGAGGGGATCTAAATACATTTAAGAGAGCTGGTGGCCTAAAGTTCTATAGACCACAAAAATATTATATAATTGATATTGATATCGATTAGAAGTGAAGAAGAATGCTAAAGATAGAGGCTCAATATGGTGATTGATATCGATCTCAAAAGGGACGAAATAAGTGTCATATATGCAGTTGAATTTGCACAAATCCTGTGCATTATTAGCAGTATGGAATAACGACGGGAACACCGCCCCACCGCAGGCTACTGAGTGTATTCAGCCTCTGCTTACCCGATATACTGTAGTCTTTCCACCCCCTGTTGGGCCAACCAGCATGACACCGTGCCTGACCAGCAAAGTCTCGTACAGTTGGATGACCTTCTTGACCTGCGTCGGCACGACCTGCAGCCCGCTGCTCGCCGAGACGTGCTCGATCTCCTCCTGCAGGCGTCCGTAGTCATGCTCGGGAATCTCGACACCTGGAAACAGATCCTGGAGAATGGCCTGGAAAAAATAAAATTCTAAAAATTGATTAACTGCAAAAAAAACAACAACAAAGAAAATGCGCTTTGTATTTAAATGTTAAAATGCAAAACAAGCAGCTACTGTTGTACTACTTCCAAAGCACTATATAAATCCACGAGATTTTACTTATTTACTTACTTAAATCCACTCATAGGTGCAAACTTCTATTAGGTCTCTAATTGTAGGCTCGAGCCCACAATTTTATAGAGGCCACCATAAGAAGGAAAAAGCATGGAGGTTGGACCCCCGCTTTTCCATCCAAGTTTATGCCAATGAATCTACTAAAGGGAATATGTAAGATATCATATATAAAATGTCTCATGTCACCTCCTAAAAGTGCCTATCTTGGTTTAAAAAAAAACAGTGCAAATGCAGTCTGAAAACAGGGATTTAATGAATGCAGATAAAATCTGAACAATAATGTACCGGGTACACTGATAAACACTGAAAATACATGGAAATACACTGGAAATTCACTGAAAATATACTGAAATACTTAAGATCAATGCAGATTTGATAGAGAAACTTAAGCCATTCTGACCATAAATGAAAACTTGAGAACTAGTTTTGTACCAAAATATATTTATTAAAGCATCTGAAGTAGTCAAAATGCACTATCAACTGAAGCCCTGGGCATTACAATGAAATGAAAACAAATGCTGAACCTTGTGAATAAAGTTACTAACTACAGTTATTTTTAAAGAGTTCTTTAAAACATTTTAAATCCTGATTTCAGATTTGAAAAAATAACAGACAACAACAACAACAACAACAACAACAATAATAATAATAATAATAATAATAGTAATAATAATAATGCACTTCTATAGCACCATAACTAGAACTATAAGGTATCAATCGATGATGCTCCAGATCCAAACTACAAAACACCAGGTAAATTCCAGATATCAGTAACAAAGGTTAAATAACTGATCTAAATGAAGACCACTGCAGAGTTTTCGTGAACTGATGCCCTCACCTGGAAGAGAACTGCGTCGTCTTTAAGAAACTTGGGCAGGTTGGAATCTCGAAGCGCCCTAATGAGAACGACGTCCTCGTCCTTGTCCGGGTTCTGTCTCTTGAGCGCCCCGGCCATGACCAGGACCGACTTGAGCGCCCGCATGCCAAAGTCGTAGTGATCCTGCTGTGAGAGCTGCTCCGACGACAGCTTGTACATCTGAGTCATCTTCTGCGCCAGGTTCTTTGAAGATTCAAAGCCCTCCGAATACAATATGACTTCGGCAATGAGTCCTGAAAGCACGTAGCAAAACGAGACTTAATCAAAAGAAGCTCGTTATAGGATAAGCAAAGACTGCTCCATGTGGAGGCCCGGGTCCCCATTGAATGCCTGGCCTCCCCAGTGTCCCCCCCCATACTCTACAGCACTAATTCGAAGCAACTTGACTAGTTATGAATCCACTAAAGGGATATTTGTTCCTATTCCTCATTTATAACCATCAACCATCACTGTCTACATTACCAACCTATTTCAGGAAAAAAACATTCATTATTATTAGGTCTGATGGCATTCAATATGATAGTCAACATTCAACACTAATGTGCATAGCATTAGATACTCAAGTTTAGGGCTTATTAATAGGCTTAAATGCACACAAATATTCAAGCAAACATACTGTAGTCGGGAACCATCATAGCAAATGGTCTGAACAATGCTTTTAAGTTGTCTGGAAGCTCGGTTCGTCCGGCGTAGCCAGGGTTCATCGTTATGAAAGCAGCGCATGACTGAACCAAACTAATTTCGCGTCCTTCAAACATGAACCGTGCCAGCTAAAAAGACAGCAAACAGGACAGCATGAATGCAATTCTCAGCATTCACAATAAAAGAGGGAAATGTGAAAATGCTTAAAATGATTAAATGCAGAAATACCAATCAGTTTAAACTGAAAACAAAAGCTGAACTCTGTGAATAAAAATTTTAAATCCTGATTTCGGATTTGAAAACAATAACAGACAATAATAATAATAATAATAATAATAATAATAATAATAATAATAATAATAATAATAATAATAATAATAATAATAATAATAATAATATTTAACAGATAATAATTAATAAAAATAATAATAATAGCATATAATAATATTTGACAGATTAAAATAATATTTAACAATTAACAGATTATAATAATATTTAACAATTAACAGATAATAATAATAATTATAATAACAACAGATACCGGTAATAATAATAATAATAACAACAATAATGCACTTCTATAGCACCATGTAAAGAACTATAATGTATCAATCGATGGTATTCCAAATCAAAACCGCAAAACAGCAGGAAAATTCAAGATATCAGTGGGAAGATGCAAGGCAGAGATGTACCTTTGCAGCTTTTGCATTACGGATGGTAATGAGTTGCTGCGCAATAACGGACAAAACTTCAATGTCAATTCGATTGAATTCGTCAAAGCAGCACCAGGCCCCCGACTGGGCCAAACCAGAAAAGAATCGCCCCATCATCTGAAGCGCAAAAACAGCAACTTGTGAATAGCAAACATTGGTGTAGCCATGGGGGAGATGCAGGAGGTTGCCCCTATTCTGTTTGGAACCGGTCATGGGATATGCAAAAAACAGTTGAGAAATTTCAGGGGCGGGGTAGATAGCGTGACCTAAGACAATACACAAATGTGTGAAGAACTTGTGTGAAAAGTACCCTCTGTGAGAACCACTATGTTCCACCTGGCCATTCATTCCCATTATGGTCTTGTTGTGTAATATCATTCTTTGCCCTCTTGTCCTCCATAGTAGGTTTGTTCATGTATTCCCCTTTGCATTTAACAAGTCATCGTAACTATTCCCATAAGCAACTGATTTTGACTTCTTGTGGTACCTTGAAATCCAAGCCCTCGGAGCAGTTGAAGACAACGCACTGTTTGGCGAGCGACTTAGCGAGGTCCTTCGTAGATTCCGTCTTTCCAGTTCCAGCGGGTCCTGCCGGCGCTCCACCCATGTCCAGCTGCAGTGCTCCCATCAGGCACAAGTAACAGCGATCCTAAGTTTTTATAAAAAACTGGCTATAACAAATTACACATCCCTGCTTCAAACAACAATTTATCACATAATGTAACGTAATGTAATGTAAAGTAGCAGACTATTTGCATAGTACCTCTTCTGAAGAATCTCTGAGAATGACATTATTCAAGCCATACTGTGACAAACTTCCCAACAACCCCTCAATATTTCCCAGATTCTTTAATAAATGATGATAAATTCTTTAAAATACTTTTTCTAAAACATACCTCAAGAACACATTTACAATTTTCTCAAAATATGGAAAATGACTGACCGTCTGATCTTTTGACCTTTACCTCTAGTATAACTATGACTGACCTTTTGACCTTTGCCTCTATTATAACTATGACTAACCTCTTGACTACCTCTAGTATAACTATGAAATGCCCAATTCGTATTTTATTCAAGCCCAAACCCAAACTTATTAATGAATGCCAAGAGAAATATCCTGACACATGTGTTTACATTATATCAACCAGGTTCTTTGGGAAAGTGCCTGTATGTAATGACCGGCTAAAGAAATAAGCATGCTTAAAAGGAATATGGTTTGGATATTGAAGAAAGATACATACAGTCAATGGAGTAATGACAAGTCTTGGCGATGCTCCCAAGTATTCGTATCCATACGCGTACTTCGAACTCGACATGTGAACGAAGATTTTATCCGATTCAAAGTAATATCGAAGCTGCTTCTGCCAGTCAAAACTGCTTGAAGAATTGACCCGATTCTTAACCATTTCAGTCACGTTGTCACGCGAGTGAACGTCGAGCGTGATGAGAGCGCAGAGGATCGAGCGCTGGAGCATCTTGAGCTTGCCGCGAACGAGCGCGGCGAGCTTGTTGAGGTCCTGAAAACTTTTCTTTTCAAACTCCCTCAACGCAAAAGCCTTGTCCTCAGCAACGTCAAACACTTCGTGAAGGTCTCTACACCACATCATCTGAGATATGGTCAGAACAATCTGGAGGAGAAAAATTCAGCTGTAAGTGTTAATAACAACAATAAAATTCTACCTGCTAAAATTTTTCTAATTGTCAGACTGAATAAAAGTGATAAAAGACTATAGTTTCTAAGGCATTCAAAACAACTATGTTCTTGAGAATATAAATGTTGAAAGACAACACCATGGCACGATATGTAGGTGGAGGGGATCCCCCACTGCCCAACTGCATCCCCTTCCCATCCCCCCACCAGCTACATCCCCACCACTACATCCCCCACTGCTACACTTCCCCCCAACAACAACTACATCCCCCTCAAGCTTGACATATCCCCCCACTGCTCCAGGTCACAAATCGCACCCTGGACAACACTAACAATTCCGACCACCCATCAAAGATAACAGAATCCACACTTACCTGTCTTATGCAGGGTGGTGCAAAAAAACTGGACTATATTAGATGCAAACCTAAATGTGACTAGTCTGGTTTTTTGTGCACCACTCTGCACAACCAGATAAAGTTCAGATAGGATTTTGTGAATTGTATATATTGCAGAAACAGTTTAATTTCTAATTGTTATGTTCATGGAAAAATTCTAAAAAATTAAGAAAACCAATTTAGTCTCTTTGATTTGAGAATTCCCAACTGAAAAAGGCCAAAACCCGTTCAACATCAAATGAATATTTAAATAGTAATAAATAAATTAAACTGATTCCCACAAAGACAGATAAATCAAGACCGCATTTAAAGAAGTGGAGGCCCTGTGCAGAAAGAAATGTGGAGGCCCTGTAGAATGTTCGTGAGCATTTACATCACAATAGGCAAAATCTAACTTATCTCTTACTCAAGTTACCTGAGACGTTTTATACCCAAAATATTAAGAAGGAAATGTAGCACATTAACACACTGTGACTATATAATATAATGTATTCGAATTTTGAATTCAATGTTACAGTTTCGATAATTAAGAGTTGCCACTGATGCCAAGTAAATAAATAAGCTAATTGACATTTATTCACATAAAAAATGTTCCCCATTTTTGCGAGGGCCCCTATTCTGTGGGGGCCCTGTCAGATATATTTTTACACCCCCTAACACCCCCAACACCTCCCAATTTGAGGTCGACACCCCCAAAAATTTGATAATGTGAAAATGGTATGCATACAAAATGCATACTAATTAGCTCCGGACACCCCTCCCCCAATTTGAGGTCGACACCCCCCAAATTCACAATCCTAGAAATATCCCTGGCCCCTGTGCACGTGCACCGCCTGCACATGCTTAAGAGCGGCCCTGAAATAAATTACAAGTGGAAAAGACTAGCACAAGAAGCAGCGCAATCTGAGAATCCAACCTGAGATGCGTGAAGAAGAACCCAATCCTCTCGCGCCTTCTTTTCGTAATCAGCAACGGCAACCTTCATCAGCTTCTGAAGAGTTTCGAACATGAATTTTTCTACACGGCCAAGCCACTCCTCGACATTCGGCCGAGTTTTAAGACCCTGAGGAAAAAAGTAAACTGTTGCATGATCATCCCTATAAACAGGGCGTGATTTGTAGGGAGGAAAGGGGGAATATTCCCCCTCCCTCCCACTGCCCAACTGCATCCCCCCTACTGCTACATCCCCACCACTACATGCCCCCACTGCTACATTTCCCAACAACTACATCCCCCCAAGCCCGACATATTCTCCCCCCCCCACTGCTCCAGGTCACAAATCGCACCCTGCCTATAAAGTACATTATTTGCAAATGTAGGCAAACCACAATATTATTCTGCTAAAGATTTAATATCTTAAAATACTCCGAACCAGAAATCCACAACAAGTGCAAACAAATCACCTATTTTGAAACATTCAAAAAGATGCTGTTAATTATAAACCACCATGATGAACATATCACAGACACCGGTGCAAATTTCTGTTAGCCCACTAGACTCAATCCCCCAAATTTTTGAGAGGCCAGGCTAGAGAAGGAATGAATGTAGGGATTAGGTCCCCATGTTTTCATCCAATTTTACGCCTATGATCACAGACCTTTAGAAATTTCCGGGACTGGTCCTTTTGGTGGCCGTGTGACTTGTTCCTATGTCTCAATGATTTTAATATTGACAAAAATCAAAGAACATACAGCTGTCCAATAGTAACAATTTCTTAGTAAAACAATGTAACATTATCACATGAGATATATCAGTTAGTGCTGACCTTTGGAAACACAACTTTCTCTCCTTCTGGAGACAGCATAGCCAAGATGTCACCAGTGTATTGGATCTCTTCCTTCTTCTCACCTTTCACGTGCAGAAAATAAGTTATAATGCCACGCAAGATTTGCAGACGCTCGATAAAAAAAGTGCGACTAGCTTTTGCAAGAGAGGTTATTCATTCGAGCAATATATAGCACAAGATTAATAGCACAAAGCAACATTGATACAGTCAAACTCGATTAGTGCATTGCTAATCAACGCAGGTTATGATGGAAACATTTTGAAAGGTCAAAGTTAAGCAAATTGACGTGGAGAGACAAATATTCTACCATCTCGGTCGACAACTTCAACCAACTGAGTCGCAAACTCCAACTTGGAAATTGCGTCAAAGCACTTTCGCAGATGGGGCTGGACTGCGAGAGGATTCCTCGTCTGGGACAAAATCTCAAGAAGTTCGTCGTTCGATAGGAAATAAAATCTGCAAAAAAAACATCAGAAAGACTAAAACTAAGACTTCTAAATCTGTAAAGCATTAAGAATATTTTGATTGCAAGCTTCATACAGAGACTCCTCTTCTTCTGCTTAGAACTCCTCTTTAGTATCCTAATTCTTTGCTACCAACACAATAATAATAATAATAATAATAATAATAATAATAATAATAATAATATAATAACAACAATAATAATAACAACAATAATAATAACAACAATAATAACAATAATAACAACAATAACAACAACAACAACAACAACAACAACAACAATAATAATAATAATAATAATAATAATAATAATCAAGCTCACAGCTAGGCATGCGCAATGCCATGGATACGGGGCTAGTGTATCGCGTAGCGTACGTGTCCGACTTATCGCAGAGATTTTTACCACTGCTCCTCATTTTACCATAATAATAATAATAATAATAATAATAATAATAATAATAATAATAATAATAATAATAATAATAATAATCTTAGTAGTCCTTCCTTCAGATATTGTATCTGCACCTCACTTTTATTTTCAATATCAGCGATTCATTTAAATGCATGAATCTCAATTGTTTTCATTTTGTGAATTCCTTTTGATGTTGAATAACAGGATGTTGAGTTTTTGATTGAGTTTGATTGACATCTATAAAATTAGAAATTTAAAAAAAATTTTCACACATAATCTGCAATTTTTCTAAATTTGCTTATAAAGACAATATCATTGACAAGTAACTTCTTGTGCATGACAGATGTTGCAAGCTCACCTTGGGAACAAGACTCTCTTGGTTTCAAGATAACCTTCAAGGCATTTCATAACCAAATCCAGGAGAGCATTGTTATTCTGAAAAGCTTCCAGCAAACCTAAAATTTAACAGCATAACCAGCCTCAAATTCAAACTATGCACTATGTACTATGAACTGTGTACTATGTACTATGAATAGTCCCTAGGGACTGGAGGGATGCAGTAGTCACTCCTATATTCAAAAAGGGTAACCGTGGGGAGCCAGGAAATTATAGGCCTGTGAGTCTGACCTGTATAGTGTGTAAAGTTCTGGAGAAAAATAATGAAAGCAAATATATTGGACCATCTTATGAGACACAAGATTTTAAAGGATAGCCAGCAATAATTATTATAAGATCTTGCTTAACAAACATACTGGATTTTGGAGGAGATTCACGACAAGCTAGATGAGAAAAGGCAGTTGATGTAGTATACCTGGACTTTGCAAAAGCATTGATAAAGTACCTCATCAAGACTGGCAGTCAAGCTTCAGGCCAGTGGAATTAGATTTTCTTGGATGGATAAAAACTGGCTTCAGAGCAGAAGACAGAAGGTAGGTATAAGAGGCAAGTATTCAGATTGGGCTGAGGTCATAAGTGGGGTGCCACAAGGTTCAGTGTTGGGACCTCTATTGTTTTTAATATACATCAACGACATCGATGATGATATAATGTCAAAAATTTCAAAATTCGCTGATGACACAAAACTGTGTGGACAGAGTGATAGTGAAGCAGAAGCAAAAATTTTACAACAAGACCTTAATAGACTATCCCAGTGGTCGTTGGCAAATGCTTTTAATACAGATAAATGTTTGATGCACATTGGGAAGAAGGGAACAGATCATGAATAAAATTAAGGGACTAAAAGTGACAAACGAAAAAGATCTTCATCATGCATAACAGCTTAAAGCCATCTAGGCAATGTGCAGAGGCAGCTAATAAGGCCAACAAAATTCTAGGTATGATCAAAAGAACGATAGTGAGCAGAGAGAAGGATGTAATAATAAGACTTTTACAAGACATTGGTACGTCCACATTTAGAGTATTGTGTTCAGATGTTGTCCATTCCTGAAGAAAGACATAGAGACCTTAGAAAGAGTGCAACAAGACAACAAAGATGATCAAGGGATATCACAAACTAACCTATGAGGAAAGGCTAAATCACTGTGGATTGACAACCCTGGAAAAAGAAGAGAGAGAGGGGATTTGATCGATAACAAACAAAGTGGAAATGCCAAAGGAAAGATTTTTACAATGAAGCAGTATGATCCAACCAGAGGACACAGCATGAAACTGTTCAAGAAACGGGTTGGGAACATAAACAGCATTTTTTTAAAGAGTGGTGGACAGATGGAATGAACTGGACAGGGATAGTAACAGCTAAAACTGTAAACGAGTTCAAAATAAACCTCAGTAGTTTAGGATATTAGATTGGACTATGGTTCTCACACAGGGCAGTCCCTACTGAACCACTTTAAACCTTGTTATATTATATTATATTATAACTATGCACTATACACTATGTCACCCAGTAAAACCACAAATTTTAAAAACTGCTGAGAAATGGATCAAACTGTTTTCGTTCAAACAAGCTTCAAAGAAGACAAGATGTAAATTCAAAATATAAAGCAATGCAGGAGAATATTTGTATAGTCAATCAATCAATCAATCAACTTCTATAGCGCCACTATCATAATGCCCAGGGCATTAGCCAATGGCACATCAAATCCAAGATTCAATATCCAATATTGCCTCCACTTCTTAAGAATCACTCAAAAGCACTGCTGCTGCAATTACTGCATATTGATGGAAAGATGAGTTTTAAGTAGTTTCAGAAAGAGGGCCCTAGAATCTACAGAATAAGCCTAAGATACATAGAAAATAACCCCCCTCCCACATATGCAAAGAAAATAAACAAATCACATCTTTAGCAACCAAAGAATCATAATCATAAGAAATTGTCTGGTAATAATAATAATAATAATAATAATAATAATAATAATAATAATGATGATGATGATGATGATGACGATGATGATCATAATAATAATAATAATAATAATAATAATAATAATAATAATAATAATAATAATAATAATAATAATAATAATAATAATAATAATAATAATAATAATAATAATAATAATAATAATAATAATAATAATAATAATAATAATAATAATAATAATAACAAGCGATTCATATATTTTATTTCAATGGTATTACCAGGCTGAGTTCCTGCTCTCATGGCCAATGGAACTTTGTTGACTTTCCTCATTATTTCTTTGTACGATTTATCGACGATCTGGAAGTTGGCGGATTCCTGTTGGAGCTGGCGCTGGATGTCAGGAGCGGTGAATATGCTTTCCAGGTACAACCAGCTTCGCTGACATGTCAGCCAAGAATCCTGGAGGCAATGCACAAGAATATGCTGACACTCAGAACAAAGCATTCGAGGCATGACAATGCAATGCAGGCATGACGATAGCACGACAATGCAATGCAGGCATGATGATGCAATGCAGGCATGATGATGCAATGCAGGCATGACGATGCAATGGAGGCATGACGATAGCGCGACAATGCAATGGAGGCATGACAATGCAATGGAGGCATGACGATAGCGTGACAATGCAATGAAGGCATGACAATGCAATGCAGGCATGACAATAGCGACAATGCAATAGAGGCAAGACAATGCAATGCAGGCATGATGATGCAATGCAGGCATGACGATGCAATGCAGGCATGACGATAGCGCGACAATGCAATGGAGGCATGACAATGCAATGCAGGCATGACAATAGCGCGACAATGCAATAGAGGCAAGACAATGCAATGCAGGCATGACAATGCAATGCAAGCATGACGATGCAATGCAGGCATGACGATAGCGTGCCAATGCAATGGAGGCAATGCACAAAAATACACTGACACTCACAAAATGAAACATTCAACAGCACGGCACAATGCTAACAGGCACAATAAAGGACATGATCTTGAACCAAGAATTTTAATCGCTAGTGCTGTGACAATCAAATCTTACTTACTATTACCTAAACCGGTTTTTCTATATCACAGACAGTGGGATTAGAGTCAGACCAGTGAGGGAAGGGGGAATCAAACTAGTTGGGGAAGAACTTCTTCCTCAACTAGTCTGATTCCCTCCCACGCACACACAACACACACATACACACACAGTTGTCTAACTTACTCACTTCCCTTCATGGCAATGCAGAACATAGACCTTTAACCCCTTAACCGTGTATTTAACTGTAACTCAATGTAAAATGGACGGATATATCCGAGTCCCCAGTTAAGGGGTTAATATCAAGACTTTAATATCACAAGACAGAGTCTATAGTATCAGAAAGTGACTCCAGATTTCCACCATTTTAGTGCAACGTTGTTATGGAGTGTTTCAATTAAACATGTATGCTGTATACGCCGGTATCTAGACAATGGTAACCATGACAACAGTGTACCAAAATGGTGAATATTTGGCGTCAACTTTCGGCTGCCTTTGCCATAGATAGACGGCATCTAGTGTATAATAATATATCTATGATGCAGAAATGCAAGAAATACTGAATTTTTAAACACTGAATTTTTAGCACGCACTGTTTAATATCAAAGTGTCATAATGTATAACATGTATCATAAAGTATCATAATATCACAATGTTTAATATCAAAAGGCAGAATTTTACCAGGGTTTTGCCAAACAGGTCCAGCTGCTTGACCCATTCATCAACTCTAGGCTTGATTGGACCGACGTTTCTAGAGCTGGCAATTGTCGTTATGTTTATGTTGCTATCGTCCAGGAGAACTTGAATATCGTCTGTTCCACCAAGGATGTACACGTCCTTGTATTCCTTGTACTGCAGAATTGGAAATTCCATCGTCTTCCAACCATCTTCCACCTGCAGAGGCAATGAAACACCAGTGATGGTAAATAACACAGGCCTGCGATGGAAAAATTGTTTCAAAACGAAATGTTGATTCTTATGTAAATTTGGTAGCTGAAATCAGGAAAAATAAGTAAAAAATTCCATCACCCACCGGTTTCACCTAAAACCAATATTTGTTCTATTAGATGAAGAATTTCTTGCACCTGGCTTAATTGGTGAAACCCAAAAACCCTAAAAACCCTAAAAGCTAAAAACCCTAAAAACCTAAAAACCCTAAAAACCCTAAAAACCCTAAAAACCCATAAAACCTAAAAACCCTAAAAACCCGAAAAACCTAAAAACCCTAAAAAACTTAAAACCTAAAAACCCCTACAACCATAGAAACCCAAAAACCCTAAAAACCCTAAAAGTTAAAAACCCTAAAAACCCTAAAAACCTAAAACCATAAAAACCATAAAAACCCAAAAACCCTAAAACCTAAAAACCCTAAAAACCTAAAAACCCTAAAAACCTAAACAATGACCCAATACGTTCGGGCCTCACTTCTTACCCTCTTCGCTCTTTTTAATGCAGTGCAAAAGCTAACGTCTCACTATTTTACCGTGGAACTTCAACGCGAGAGGTGCCTCTGAGTAGAAATATGAGAGACGCTGTAAATATGCTACATCATGGGTGGACGGATCGGAAGAGGATCTGCACATGGCAGGGCTGAATCTCAATGGAAAAACTGACGGAAGAAGACGCCGAATGACTTTGGAAGAAATACCAAAGGACAGAGAACTTTGGAGAGATGTCATGGATAAGTCAATAGCTGGACACAGCTGGAGGACGAAGACCTGACTGACTGACCGACTGACATTACCACCACCACCACCACCACCCGCCAAAACTGCACCGACCTTTTTAAGCATCGCCTCCAGGCTTGATTCGGAGCTTGCTTGGCCGGATATCTCTTGGACCGCTTCAGCGTGCTGGTAAGCGTTGATTTTCTCCAGAAGGCCGAGCGTCATCGGTTCCTCGGCGGTAAATTTGAACTCCAGTACCTGTTCAATCTGTTCCATGTGGCGCGGCTTCAAGGCGGATTCCTCAGGTTGGCCAACATCGGCAGCTAGAACACAGAAAAAGAAAGGATAGTAACGGCCACAAATAGTGAACGAGGTTCAAAATAAACCTCGGTAGTTTAGGATATTAGATTGGATGGGAACGACAGTGGTTCTCACACAGGGCAGACCCTACTGAACCACTTTAAACCTTGTTATTATTATATTATATCATATAAGAAATTGGATATGAACTGTGTTAAGCGCTCTTGGTGTAGGCCTTAAGCCTTTGTTTACTGCGCTATATAAATTGTCAATAAATAAATAAATAAATGAATAAATTCGCTGCAACTAACTCGATAATTATCGCGATTAATTTTTAAAAATCGTGATTGAAAGTTCAATGTGTTAATCGTGCATTAATCGCGATTAAAGTGCAGCGCTAATAAAAATAATAAATAAGATATTTTAATAAAATAAATAAGTTTTTGGCATACAACATTTTGTGTGTGTGCTGTAAAATAGCAAACTATGCATCAACAACAACAACATAGAAAACTATAGAAGTTTTAATTAAAAGAAAGTGAAAAGAACAAATAATTTATTACTTTCTCCTTCATGCTTTCAACCCTTTCTTTTAACTTCGGAACAACTCCATTTGGTGGAAGACCCTTTTCCAGCTGATACACCGCTTTATAGAACTTCAGAGTTGTTGAAGACAGTTCATCAGGATCCATAGAATCTAACCTCGCCTGTTTGAACAAATTTGGTAAATACTCTATTTGAAAAAAGCCAAAAAATTTCAACAAAGAATCTCTCCACTTAAGTAAGAACTATAGTTTCACTGTTCTTACGAGCATTCACATGTACTGTACAGTACACTTGTGCATGATGTGCTACAAATGCATAGGATAAATATGGGGCCATGATTAGCCTGAAAAATATATAACGTACAGTTCATACATGAGAAAATAATTGTTAAAACCCAGGGTCCTTTTCACAGAAGTAATCATGATATGCAGAATCAAAGCTAGATTAACAATGCACTCAACACATAAAAGAAATTAAAACAGCTAGAACATTGTGCCAACAGATATAAGACACACGTACACGGTGTCTCTCTTCTAAAGAAAATCTAGTTCAAAGCAAGACACAGCTTGAAAATTTACTTACTTATTTTTCTACTGCATACTACCAGTTTTTCAATGAGTGACAATATTGGTAACTCACCCATAATTAATTATTTATGCTCTGCACAAACTACTCCTAGGAGAATTAGCATTTTCACTTCTTAATCAGATTATTATTATTTTTTTTTATATTATTATTATTATTATTATTATTATTATTATTATTATTATATTGCATAATTAAATAAATGCATACATCTTTCCACTTCTTTAACAATTCGTCCCATTGGTCGATAGAGTCCCAAAGTAGCTGCTTTAGCTTAAGCTCGGCATGTACCTCCTCCAACTCCTCGTACTTTGTCACCACAACCTTCAAACAAACATCCAAATAATTAATATTAGTTTTAAAAAACCAAGATCTCTGTTGGCTAAAATCTCAAGATTTCCTTCGTCTGAGCAAAACAATTGCAGAATATAAAAGCATAAAGATTGATGTTCAGTCCATGGAGACCACAGGGGCGTAGCGACGGGGGGGGGGGTATATCGGTATATATACCCCCAAAATCAGTCTACCTTTAAGTTTTTTTGTGATTTACCTGTGGTTATATGTGTTTTATATGGCTTATGTGGGTTATAGTTCAGATTTATACCCACCCAAAATATTTATACCCTCCCAAATCAAATTCCTGGCTACGTCCCTGGGAGACCAGTGCTCAATGTAACTGCTACAGTTTTATTTCTGATGGCAAGTTGATAAAAATATATACACTCAGATTTTTACTGGACCCTCCCTTCAGAATGCTTTGAACCCATCCATTCGGGCCTCACTTCTTACTCCCTAACTCTGTTCAATACAAAAGCCAATGTATCACTAATTCATCATGCAACTCCAATGCCAGGAGCACCTCTGAGTAGAAATATGAGAGGTGCTATACAAATGCTACATTACATAACATAAAATGATACATCATGGTGTAAACTACATCAGTTTTTAGTAAGGTCAGTCACCATTAGACAGTAGACAGTCTCTTTTCAAACACTTTTTACACATGAAAACTACGGTAGTTACTTTGACTGGTAAAATGCATGTATTTTATTTTATCACAAAATTTTACCTTAAGATTTTTCTGGTATGACTTGAAGGTGAATGCTCTCTTCTGCAAATCGTCCATTTTTTCCTTAAGTCTTTCGAGCGTTGTGCGAATGACTTCACGATCTGTGCTAGCGTCCAAAATGGCCGGATTCTGCAAAACAACAAAGTCAATCGCTGAATCTCATAATAGTCGGTGAAGGTCTATACAAATGAAATCTTACATTAGCAAAACCTAATAATAAGTACTACTACTACTACTACCGCCACCACCACTATAAAAAAAATTAAATTAAATCAATTAAAAAAGAAATTCACTGCTACTGCTACCACCATTACCACCACCACCACTACTACTACTGCTACTACTTCTATGACTACCACTACCATTACTTCTATGACTACACGATCACTACTACTACTTCCACTATGACTATGACTACTACTCTTACTACTACTACCATTACTATCACCACTACTACTACTACTGATGCTGCTATCACCACCACCAAAACTACTACTTCTACAACTATCACTACTATTTCTATGACTACCACTACCACTACTACCACTATTTCTACTACGACCACTGCCACTACTACTATTGTTATTATGTCTACTACAACTGCTACTACTACTATTACTAATACTACTATTACTATTAATAATAATAAATGGGTTTTAAGTGATTTAGTAGGATCTCTCATTTACTAAAAACTAGTCACTCATGCAGCTCTCTATTTCAAATGATTAGTAGCAAAACTGAGAAGACAGTACCCAGCAGCTGCCAAAGCCTGCCTTTGAGCAATAAACCAATATTGAGAATATCTAATGTCCAACATTTGAATTCCAGAAAGATGTCAAATTTTCAGAATTGCAAAACATAGAAAGTCTTGTAACCATTGATCATCTCAAAAACAGAACTGTAAAAGAGAGAGAAGGAGAGAGAGAGGCGGAGAGAGTGAGAAAGGGAGAGAGAGAGGGAGGGAGAGAGAGAGAGAGACAAACCTGAGCTTCCTGTTTCACTTCTTTCAAGTCTTTGTTTAGTTCAGCAACCTCTTTCTCCATGTGCTGACAGAACTTGACAATGTTTGCTTCTCGATCAGCAAGTGCCTTGTCAATGGCATTCAGTGCATTGTTGATGCAAGGAGTCAAAGTCTGAATAGAAGTACGACATTTCAACTTAAGACATTATCAAAACTTTGCTCATTTAAAAAAAAATCTGACATTTGCAAATACAAACACATGTAAACCTAAAAATTATATTTCCTTATTTTTCAGAAAACGCTAACTGCCTTTCAAGCAAAATACGTTCTAAAAACCGCATACTGGTAACTGCAAAGTTCATTCTAGTGCAAAAACATCCGAATAAATCTAGTTACAATCAAAATAATTTAAAATAATCGAGATACAGAACTGAATGCTTTTGATACTGGCAACTACAGTATAACAAATGGATATTACCAGGTAAACAGCAAAATCTTCAGGTGGGGCGGGCACTGAGTACTTCTCGATCAGCTCATACATTTCGCTGACAATCTGTGCCTCCTTCAGCAGGGGCTCAATCTGAGATGTCAAATAAGACAGACAATACTGTACACATAGTTAAGACCACATTCCAGTAAAGAAATCATGTACAAGCAACATTGAACTTGTCAATAAGATTCCATCTCTGTTGTTATTGAAATACATGACCTATTGGAACCATTGTGCAATAACTGTCTACTAACTAAAGTACTTCTATAGCGCCGTTTTAATAAAGCGCTTATCATCGTTCATTGGTCAGTCAATGTACGATTTCAATATGCTATAAAACGTTTATCCTATTTCATTGAATTCTGATAACATATGATACACAAAAAGACACATGACTAAGTTATTGGTCATAACTATCAAACTATATCATGTAGCAGCATTTAAGATGAATTTAGTGTCATGGATATGGATTGGGTCGGTGGGTCCACCCATGGGTTGGGTTTGGTCAGAAATTTCCATGTTTTTGGTGTGTTGGGTTGGATTGGGTCAGAAAAGTCATGGTGCAAGAAATTAACGAATAACGTAATATATTACTGTGGGTTGGACAGAGTTAGGTAAAGTAACCCTATCGCTTTCAGAGGTTGGGTCTGAATCATGATGGGTTGGGTTTTAAAAAATGGACCCATGTTCCAAACACAAACGTCAAACAACACTATACGAAGTCTTCCAGACATCTATTCTCTGTCAAATGTCTACAAAGTCAATCGAGAGATAAGAGGGGTCTTAAATTAGCTAGTTTCTTGTATCACAGGTTTTATAGACCACAAAAATATTAAAAAATTGATACCCTGTTTGACATTGGGCTGCAAAAGGAGTATTCCTACAGAAAGCTATAGATATGAAAAATTCAGAGGAGTGATGAAACGAATAATATCAACATTTTCTTGTGGTTCCTTCTTCAATGCATCAAACCATACTAAAACTGTCAATATATTCTGCCTCAGTTTTATTCTAGAGCGTTCCAAATGCCACAAAAAACACTATACAGAGTCTTTCAGAAATCTATTCTCTGTGAAATGTCTACAAAGTCGATCGAGAGATAAAAGGGGTCTTAAGATAGCTGGTTTCTTGTATCACAGGTTTTATAGACCACCAAATATCTAAAAATTGATACTCTGTCTGACATTGGACTGTGTAAGGGCTATTGCTACCGAAAACTATAGCTATGCAACAATTCAGAAGAGTGATGAAATGAATTATATCCACATTTTCTTGTGTTTCCATCTACACTGCCTCAAACCGCACTAGAATAATCAGTATATTCTGTCTAAATTTCATTCTAGAGCGTTTGAAATGCCACGAAAAATGGTGAGCTATGTCAAATGACAAAGTCTTCCAGAAATCTACTGTATTCTCTGTCCAATGAAATCCAGTGCTGAAAGTTAGCCGGAACGCACCGGAACTGAGTTCCGGCACCTTTTTGGACCATGAAATTTTATTTCACATAATTTTTAAGTATTTGTTCCAATATTGTAAAAGCACCGTGTACTTGTTGCAAAACCATTAAGCTAAGATTTAAAAAGTGCCATAGAAATGTCAGTGATGGCTACCCATAGTTCGTTAGGGTTAGGGTTAGTGTTGTGAAATTTTTCCCCATAATTTTTCAAAATTTGTTCCAATATTGTAAAAGCACCATGTACTTGTTGCAAAACTATTAAATTAAGATCTAAAAAGTGCTATAGAAATGTAAATGACAGCTACCCGCAATTCGTTAGGGTTAGGTTAGGGTTAGGGTTGTGCCAAGAGAGTTCCTGCACCTTTTTTTCACAGACTTTCAGCACTGTATATATATATATATATATGTATATATATGTATATATATGTATATATATACATATATATATATATATAATGAATTGAATTGATGTCACTTACTCGCTCCTGGACTTGATCGAGGAATGTGAGCAGATTGACATATTCGACCGTATTGGTCGGAGTGAATTCCAAACGATTTTGAGCATCTTGCAACTCTATGGTCAAACGGTCCAATTCTCTCCGCGCTTTTATTGGCAAGATTTCATTTATTACCTGAAAATAGAAACGGGTTACAGAGATAGACGGCAGTCTGGTCACACAGCTCACCAGTGGAGCAGCCAGCTTTTTGGAATGGGGGATACGCAAATAGGGGGGCTGGACCCCATGGCTATGCCAATGTAGCTCACTACCAATTTGTTGATGCAGCCAGCTTTTTTGAATGAGGGACACGTAAATAGGGGGGCTGGACCTCCATGGCTATGCCAATGTAGCTCACTACCAATTTGTTCAACACAGTTCCCTTTTCAATCCATTGTTTAAGCTCATTTTAATTTTATAGCTCCAACTCACAAACTATTTAAACACAGTGAAAACTGGTTATTGTCATATTCCAGAGACAGCCCAAATGTTTAACAGCAACTCGATTCGATATCAAGCGGATTTAATGTGTGTGCGGTTATGTCTGTATGCATGTATGCATACATGCATGCATACATGTATACAGAACAACTTCTATAGCGCCGTGTCATGGCTAAGGCCAGAGTCAAAGGCGTTGTCAACAACATTGGCATGTCAATGAACAACGTAAGACTTTGGTCTTGGAAAAAATTGTATGCATGTGTGTGCGCTTGTTTGTGTGTGTGTTTGTGTATCAATAAAAGTATCTAAACATTGAATAGATACCATGCATTTCTTCGGATTCAGAATCATTTCTGAGGGCTAACGAAACAAAAGTTCCGGCATACAACCTGACGAAGAGATCGAGTGTCAAGAAATACAGAATAAAGCTCACGTCGAGGCATCGAAGGGGCGACGGCATAAGAACGTTCTTCATCTGGAGGGCGTTGACCTGCAACATTCCGATCGGACGCTTCTCGATAATAGCTTCCACCATTCGGTGCTGACCGTGATATCTCTCCAAAGCCTCAGCAAAGAATGCAACATCTAAGCACAAACGCATAAAGAAACTCTTTAGCAATCATCATCACCATCATCATCATCATCATCATCATCATCATCATCATCATCATCATCATCACCACCAGCAGCAGCATCATCATCATTAGCATATCAGCATCATCATCGTTATCGTTGCACTGTTATCAAAGAATTTACCGGTATATATGTATGTTAAACAGGTATTAATAAGTATATAATAGAAATATGTTAGATATGCAAATATATCAAGTATTAATAGATATGGTTCAATAATGACTGCATATTCTCCAGTAATTCAGATGCAATCAAGCCTAGTTCCTAATATCCTTTATTCAAAGCCTCATCCAATAATAATAATAATAATAATAATAATAATAATAATAATAATAATAATAATAATAATAATAATAATAATAATAATAATAATAATAATAATAATAACAATAATAATAATAATTATAATTATAATTGTAATAATAGTATTATTATTATTAATTATTATTATTATTATTATTATTATTATTATTATTATTATTATAGTTTATATTAGTGTTGAGTAGCATGAATCCTACAACTGCTAAGCTGCGATCCACAATTGAGCTGGCCAAATTCAAATGGCCCTCTATCAAGTAATAAACTGGTATCATAATGCTGATGAAAGAGTACGTGTGGATTCACCATGATCAGCTTGTCGAACTGCTTCCATGTCGGCGAGTTCATTTTCTTTGTAGAACTGGCGATATGGATCAAACGTATCGGCGTACTGAGTGGCAGCATTGAAAGCTGCAAGGATGGCATCCTTAGAATGAAAAAAAGCATGTACACCAATAAGCAACACCGTCTAAATTGTTCTCCTGCTTATATTATATTGTGTTAAGCGCTTTTGTTGTAGGCCTTAGCCTTGTCTACTGCGCTATATAAATTGTCAATAAATAAATAAATAAATAAATAAATATTCCAAATAAATCTTATACATCAAAGGTGGATATTAACTGTGCTAATTTCTGAATGTTGAAAAGATCCTTCTGTAATATGATAAATCAAAACGCATCGCATTAAAGGACCAAGTTACATTACCAAGATTACCAGTGGATTACAAGAAGCTCCACACTGATACTCAGTCATGCATGTTATCAAAAAGACAAAGCACAACCTGCATAATGCTGGTAGCTAGTCAAATATGTTAAATAAGCAAAGCCAATAATAAGAATACGGTGATGTACTTACTGGCCATGCTTTCAAGCAGCACTAAACATATCTGTTTGGCTTACTTACTTGCCTGCTTGCTTGCTTACCTACTTTTTAAAATACGTGACTTTCTAAGGCATCTAACAAACAGTGGATAATATGGCAGTCCTAATACTTCTGCTTCATTCATTATCCAACATATTAATCGCAGCAAAAGAAAGTTGACACAAACTTTGGTCTTTTCCATCAACCTTACATGTTTTCACACAGGATGACTTAGTCTCTAAACCACCTAAACCACTTCAAATCACATTATTATTATTATTATTATTATTATTACTACTACTACTACTACTACTACTACTACTACTACTACTATTATTATTATTATTATTATTATTATTATTATTATTATTATTATTATTATTATTATTATTATTATTATTTATTATTATTATTATTATTATTATTATTATTATTATTATTATTATTATTATTATTATTATTATTATTATTATTATTATTATTATTATTATTAGTAGTAGTATTATTAGCAGCAGCAGCAGCATTATTATTATTATTATTAGCAGTAGTAGTAGTAGTAGTATTATTACTACTACTACTACTACTTTTTATTATTATTATTATTACTACTACTACTATTATACTATTATTATTATTATTATTATTATTATTATTATTATTATTATTATTATTATTACTACTACTACTACTACTACTACTACTACTAATACTACTACTACTACTACTAATACTACTACTACTACTACTAAGTTCAGTGATACCAACCTTTACACTGTCAATTAACCCTTGCATTCGTCGGTCATCTTGAAACATGAATATCAAACTTGGTCCTTCACCACAAGTCTTCTCTTCAAACTTCTGATTGATGATAGGTCTGTTGCATTAAAACAAAATCAGCCAGCTTGTAATGTCGTGTAATGTAAAAGGGGCATTTATGTAGCACCTATTCTGGGCAAGAATTCAGAAGCGTTAGGCAATATGACACCAAAGAAAGGATTCATTCATCAAGCAAAACACAAGGAGCATTTAGAGGCCGACAGTAAACTGATCTTACATCGTTAAAAATAAAAAGTACTGCTCAAGAGTTGCTATTTAATCATACAGAAACTGAAAATTGACAAAATCTTGAACAATCGACAAATTTACTAATGTTCCTGTGCATGCCGTCCGTTGTTTGAACAATTAATTCAAATTCTAATAAAATTTCAACTGCATTTTCCTGTATAATATGAAATATTTGAGGATTGACCTACACTTAAACATTGAAGCACTAAACCTAATATTCAGTAAAATCCAAAAAATCCAACACATCCTGAACACAGCATCTATTAAGTATTTACAGAAGAGCATGATAGATCATTACATGGGAGCACGATCTTTCGATTACAGAAGAACTTTGATAAAATGGACTTGGTTATAACATATCTTTGGTCATAAAGTACCGCAATGTACGGTACAGTGTAATGCGCTACCATAATGGATGGCATTTTATATAACGTACCTGGGATATAATGCACTAAATTTACACACCACGCTAAATACGCCACTGTATGCAATACAATCACTTACCTTGTGAATGCATCGAAGTAAGGATCCGGAACAAGATTCGGGACTTTCAGGACGGTCTCCTGGAACCCTTTGATGACTTCCGACAGTCCACTCAGGTACAGGTTTTCGTCCGGTTGAAATAGAAGATGGCTGATGTCGATAAGGAACTCGGTCATGAACAGCGAATGGACAACATCATCTTCAGCAGCCTGGCGGCAAAATATAATCAAAACAAGCGCATATTACGCAAACTACCGTAAATACTCGCGTATAAGTTGAAAAATATATCTTTTAGTATTTGCTTTAAAACTACAGCTTCACTGTCTATCGCCACAGACATATCAGAGCACAGCAAACCTTGACACATCACACAGACCAATTTACCCTCCACTCCGTGCCGGCGAATATGCGACTGTCTCAGAAATAAAATCTCTGACCGCCCAGGGTTTGAACTGCGGGTGAATAGTAGAACATGTCCCGATTTCAGAGGTGATGCCTTAACTGAGAGAGCCACTGAGACGTTCAAATGGTTCTCAGCGATTTCAAAGTAACATCTAACAATGATATGCAATAGTCTCAGTTATGTGGCAGCAGTTGCCAAAATCAACTGTGCTGCCATTTAACATGATGACGCAAACTTTAGAAAATATATGAAACATTAAACATTGCATAAAACTAAATACTGGCAATAAAAAGAGTATGATATGAGCATTTTATGAAACCTTTTGGTCAGCTTTCCCTGCAGGTTTCTGCCCGGGCTGTGCCTTTTTATCCTCGGCTGCCTAGAAAATACAATCACAGAGCTGTTTCAGATGAAGACACCTGACAAAAATAAATATTAAATATCATCCCACAATCAGCAAAACACTCAGAGAAAGTTCTATTGTGTGTGTGTGTGAGTGTGTGTGTGTGTGTATATATATATATATATATATATATATATATATATATATATATATATATATATGCCTCATTCAGTTACTATATAATTGCTACAGGCTAATAGTTCTACAAGACCAATCTACAGGAAAACTAATAGCTTCAAGACCAATATATACCTATACAATATATGTATACAAATACATATATATATATATATATACACACATATGTATATACATTTATACATATATACACAAACATATATATTGCCCTCTGTATATTATATATATATATATACATTTATACATATATACACATATATATATATATTGATTGCCCTCTATATAGTATATATATATAGGTTGTATATATGTATATATATATATATAATTTTATATATATATAATTTTATTATATATAATTTTATATAAATATATATATATTAAGTTGTTGCAAAAAGCACAAAATTTCTGATTTTAAAAACCTTTCAAAACTTTTCAGATGGCACTTTTTACATATGAAACAGATATGAATATGAAAGTTTTTTTAAAGTTACGAAAAGTTCATAATTTTCTGGTCTTAGTTTTTTAGTAACTATAGCAATTTTCGTTAACACTTTACGTTAAAATACCTTAATGCCCCATAGAATAGGGACACAACAATAACAAATAGAAATAATGTAATTTTGGGAATGAATTTCGTTATCAATGCAATGATGCCATTTTTATTGCCATTATTGCCAGGCTCTGTATCTGAACATAACACTGCATACAGTGCACAATCAGTTCCAGGTTCGTCATTGTGCTCAACGAAACCTCTGGTGGAGTGTCATGAATGAGCCGTTTTAAATGCACAAGGTGATGGTCCATGTTTGCAATAGCGATTGATATCAATGTAGTAGTGGATGCTAAAGATAGTGGCTGAATATGGTGCTTGAATTCGATCTATAACAGGACGAAATAAATTTCAAATGCATGGTTGTATTTGCACAAATACTGTGCATTATTAGCATTATGGAACAACGAGGGTTGTCATGCTGGATGCGCTATAAATACAGAAGACGATGGCCTACGTCTAAAATAGAGATTGATATCGATGTAGTGAAGAATGCTAAAGATAGTGGCTCAATATGGTTCTTGAAATCGATCTCTAGCAGGACAAAATAAGTTTCAAAAATGCGGTTGAATTTGCACAAATCCTGTGCATTATTAGCATTATGGAATAACGAGGGTTGTTATGGATGAGCCGTTTTAAATACAGTAGGTGATGGCCCATGTTTGCAATATCAATTGATATCAATGTAGTAATGGATGCTAAAGATAGTGGCTGAACATGGTGCTTGAATTCGATCTATAACAGGACGAAATAACTGCTAGATGCGCTATAAATACAGAAGACGATGGCCTACGTTTATAATAGTGATTAATATCGATGTAGTGAAGAATGCTAAAGATAGTGGCTCAATATAGTGCTTGTAATCGATCTCTAGCAGGACAAAATAAGTTTTTAAAATGCGGCAGAATTTGCACAAATCCTGTGTATTATTAGCATTATGGAATAACGAGGGTTGTCATGGATGAGCCGTTTTAAATGCAGAAGGTGATGGCCCATGTTTGCAATAGCGATTGATATCAATGTAGTAATGGATGCTAAAGATATGGTGCTTGAATTCGATCTGTAACATGAAAAAATAACTTTCAAATATGGTGTTGTGTTTGCTCAAATACTCGGCATTATTACCATTATGGAACATCGGGGCTTGTCAAGCTAGATGCGCTATAAATACAGAAGATGATGGTCTACGTTTAAAATAGCGATTAATATCTATGTAGTGAAGAATGCTAAAGACAGTGGCTCAATATGGTGCTTGAAATCTATCTCTAACAGGACGAAATAAGTTTCAAAAATTCGATTGAATTTGCACAAATCCAGTGCATTATTAACATTATGGAATAAAGAGGGTTGTCATGGATGAGCCGTTTTAAATGTAGAAGGTGATGGCCCATGTTGCAATAGCGATTGATATCAATGTAGTAATGGATGCTAAAGATAGTGGCTGAATGTGGTGCTTGAATTCGATCTATAACAGGACGTCTATAACAGGACGAAATAAATTTCAAATGCACGGTTGATTTCCACATATGCTGTGCATTATTAGCTTTATGGAACAACGGGGGTTGTCATTCTGGATGCGCTATAAATACAGAAGACGATGGCCTACGTTTACAATAGCAATTGATATCTATGTAGTGAAGAATGCTAAAGACAGTGGCTCAATATAGTGCTTGAAATCGATCTCTAACAGGACGAAGTAAGTTTCAAAAATGCGGATAAATTTGCACAAATCCTGTGCATTATTAGCATTATGGAATAACAAGGGTTGTCATGGATGAGCCGTTTTAACCTTCCTAGCGTTAACCACGAATTGTGGTCCTCCAAGAATTCTGAAACTAAAAGCGTTAACGACGGGTTGCGGACGTCTTTTGTCTACGTCTCCAGTGGAGCAGATGCAGGTGCAGGAGCAGGAGGTGACCACCCACTTAATTGCTTTGGTGACACACCCAACCAAATGGAGCCGTGGTCTGTGTTGCACGAGGTATTCTAGTGGACAATCTGAGCCAATTATTGGGATTCCAGTATCTAATGCCCTTCGGCTAAAGGGCGAACCACCATGTTGGCGCTGAATGGTGTGACAGATGGGACGGGCCTTCGGAAGCAATGTAAGGAATGCATGGAATGCTTTCCGCATGGAAAAGTGCTAGAGAATGTAACCTCAAGGAGGTTAAATGCAGAAGATTATCACCCATGTTTGCAATAGCGATTGATATCAATGCAATAATGGATGCTAAAGATAGTGGCTGATTGGGCTGAATATGGTGCTTGAATTGGACCTTTAACAGGATTAAATAAATTTCAAATGCACAGTTGATTTGCAGATATACTGTGCATTATTAGCATTATGGAAAAACGTGGGTTGTCATGCTGGATGCGCTATAGATACAGAAGATGATGGCCTATGTTTATAATAGCGATTAATTTCGATGTAGTGAAGAATGCTAAAGACAGTGGCTCAATATAGTGCTTGAAATCCATCTCTAACAGGACGAAACAAGTTTCAAAAATGCGGTTGAATTTGCCAAAATCCTGTGCATTATTAGCATTATGGAATAACGAGGGTTATCATGGATGAGCCGTTTTAAATGCAGAAGGTGATGGCCCATGTTTGCAATAGCGATTGATATCAATGCAATAATGGATGCTAAAGATAGTGGCTGATTGGGCTGACTATGGTGCTTGAATTCGACCTATAACAGGACGAAATAAAATTCAAATGTGCGGTTGTATTTGCTCAAATACTCGGCATTATTAGCATTATGGAACAAAGGGTGTTGTCATGCTGATGCGCTATAAATACAGAAGACGATGGCCTACGTTTACAATAGCAATTGATATCTATGTAGTGAAGAATGCTAAAGACAGTGTCTCAATATGGTGCTTGAAATCCATCTCTAACAGGACGAAATAAGTTTCAAAAATGCGGCTGAATTTGCACAAATCCTGTGCATTATTAGCTTTTGTAATAATGAAAGCTGTCATGGATGAGCCGTTTTAAATGCAGAAGGTGATGGCCCATGTTTGTAATAGCGATTGATGTCAATGTAATAACAGGAACACCTTGCATCGTCCATGTATCTCTAATTTCCTTCCCTAACTTTGATAAGAAAAAAACTGCTGGGCTTCCCCATATTTTCATTTTGTAGCTGTAGCACATCCTTGTTTTATGGCAGTGTCTTCAAATTTACTGGAGTATCTATGGATTTAAGAAATCTGCTAGACTTTTACAATTCCTTCTTTGTGGCATGTCTACTTCAATACAATAAGTTACAAACTGTGGAAATTAGTCTTTTATCTAAAATATTGCTAAAGAACAATCAGTACATTTGTATCAGTGCATTTGGCATACTCTGTAGGCAATCAGAAGGGGTTTTTAGATTAACTCAACTAATAAGTACAATAAGTAACATTTCCATATATATTACAACATGGTATAAGTATATGAAAAACATATGCTAAAAATTTATGAACTTTTCTGAGCTTTCAAACAAAAACATTATTGCATTCATAATAAGTAAGTAAAAGCTCATTTGAAACCACTTGAAAGTAATTGAAAATCAAAATTTGCACCACCTTTATATATATATATATATATATATATATATATATATATATATATATATATATATATATATATATATATATATATAAAAACTTCATGAAATACTTGCTTTTGGAGCTGGAGGTTTCTTTTCATCTTTTGGTTTGTCCTGCATCGAAGCGCTGGAATCAGAGGCTTCCACGCTGAGGACCTTAATCCATCCCTGGATGTCCGCCAAAGTCGGCGTCCTCTGCAGATGATCAGCCAGTTGACCGAGCAGACTCGTGATCGAATTGACCACCAGAACATGCATGGTAGTGACGATCAAATAGTCGACCAATCGAATAAATCTGTTCGGGGTCAGATCAACCCCCAATGGAATTAATATTCACCAGAAGCAGTCTACCAGTGGTAGACATCGTGTGAAGTCAAAGCCAATTGGCCACCATTTTGTTGAGAGATTGTTTTCATGGTTATCACTATTATCATAGAAACTACAGTAAGACTTCTAATAAAAGCCCCAACATTCACCAAAACAAACGACAATGTTATAACCCCGGCTGTTTGAAACCCAACTTGTATTAGTAGCTTTATGGTAAAATGATCACCTCTGAAAAATACTGAACAAAATGGCAGAAACTGGCTTGACTTTCAGACCCTATCAATTAACTCTTGTGAATACTCAATTCTATGTATCAATTTAATGAACATCGGATACTATTAGTTCTGTAGTGGTGGAAAACTTGGCAAATAGTCAAATGCCTGTCTAATAGAGTTTTAAAAAAACTTGATAACTGAATAAGCATCTGTTACACCCGACACAAATCCTGTATATAAGAAAATTCATGAAACAAAATGAAAAAATGCTATCCATCAATAATTTGGAAATAGTGACAAACACTGGTGTAAACTTGGATGAAAAAGTGGGGGCCCAACCCATATTCCTTCCTCTTCCCTATGGCAGCCTCTCAAAAAGTAGGTGGCTCAAGCCTAGAGGCCTTTTTATATGTTGACACCTATGTTAACAATAAACAGCAAAATAAAATATCAAGTATAGTAGTAGTAGTAGTAGTAGTAGTAGTAGTAGTAGTAGTAGTAGTAGTAGTGGTAGTAGTGGTGGTGGTGGTAGTGGTGGTGCAGTGCAGGTGGTGGTGGTGGTGGTGGTGGTGGTGGTGGTGGTGGCAGTGGTGGTGGTGGTGGTGGTGGTGGTGGTAGTAGGTGGTAGTAGTAGTAGCAGTAGTAGTAGCAGGTGTAGTAGTAGTAGTAGTAGTAGTAGTAGTAGTAGTAGTAGTAGTAGTAGTAGTAGTAGTAGTAGTATGCATAGTAGTAATAGTAATAAGTATAATAATAATAATAATAATAATAATAATAATAATAATAATAATAATAATAATAATAATAATAATAATAACAAGGTTAGAGTAGTTCAGTAGGGTCTGCCCTGTGTGAGAACCACTGATTTTTCACTGTTTAAGATTACAGTTAATTATCGGTAGTACGTACGAAGTCAGGCGTTTGCAGTGCGCTCTTTTGTTTGCCTGTTCAGTGTACGTCATCTTATCTGGCGCCTCTCCAAAGATGTCCATGTCGTAATGGCTGGGACTGAGGGAAGCCTTCATCTTTTTTGCATCTGAAACAGAACCAGTCAAACATGCAATGGTCAAAATATGGTACACCAAATCCAATGAACCATCTTGCTTACTTACCATCGAATCACCTCTCCGTAATTTCGAGCTCTAAAACCGTGAAACTGACATTTGACTTAAAATGCATAATAAAAAGTGTGTGTGTCTATGCCATTCTTGGACTGAAAAGAAAACAAATGAATTAGTACTTGAAATGGCAGGTACACAAAGAAAATTGCTATCTACAATACGTAAAAGACAACTTCGATTTTTTTGGACATATAATGAGGAAGAAAGGTATAGAAATCCTGGTAACTACTGGGAAAGTCAAAGGCAACAGATCAAGAGGAAGACAAAGAATGACGTATATTGGCAATTTACTGACTGATGTAAAGGGGACAACTACAGAATTAGAACTCAAACAAGCAATACACAACAGAGAGAAATGGAAGTCCATAGTCATCAACGTAGAAATACACGACACCTGAAGAAGAAGAAGAAGAAGAAGAAGAAGAAGAAGAAGAAGATGAAGAAGAAGAAGATGAAGAAGAAGAAGATGAAGAAGAAGAAGAAGAAGAAGAAGAAGAAGAAGAAGTGTGTCTATAAGCCTGAACCAGAATGGACGTGAAAGAGATTTGAAAGGTAATATTTCTGTAAAGGGATTACTTTTAAAGCATTTGAAGGAAATAACACTAAAAAATCAAATACTTCTTAAAGCAGGTCATTATCTGGTAAATATGAAAATAACAGTCCTCTGTCAAGTCAGAAATGAATGTCCACTTCAGTTCTGACCTCAAAGTCAAAAACAAAATCACCGTATGAAAATCTTACAGGCATTTTCATTTTAAAAACATTTCAAAAACATTAGTATGACATCACCAAACAGTCATAATAAAATAGCTAAAACTTAGTATTGATTCCCATTTGCATTTTTCGACTAGTGCAGCCTACCTCCATTTTGCAGTCCATCGTAGAAATAGTCGTCCGGTGTGAAACCGGCCTCAAGAAGAGCAGTGCGACACGCGCTTCGCACGACCTCTTTGACGAGGTCATGGAACTCATCCAGACGATTAGATACCTACAAAATTCAGATCATTATTATTATGTTTATTATTATTTCAAGATTAGCAATATAACAGAAATACATAATGACAGTGTTTATTCTAGGCCTGTTTTTTTGGGGGGGAAGAATTCCCCCCAATGTTTAAAATTTCCCCCCTCAAATTTATATATGTTGGCTTGGGGATGGAAATTCCCCCCCAAAAAAAAAGCATGGAGAGACAAATATTGTCCCCCCAAACATTTCAAACTCCCCCCAATGTCAAGGTGGCTAGAATAAACACCGCATAATGATATAAGTTCAGCATCAAACAAAATACATAATGATGCAAGAGGCTTAACTAACTTATAATAAACAAGAAAATGATGCAAAAATAAAACTAGGATAACTAGGTATTAATTAAGACTAGAATACAAATTTGTACATGAGTGAATAGATAAGTATTATAATTAGCAAGTGAAAGTGATTAGCTGGTCAGAGATTAATTGTGAAATAAAGAGTGAGGGATAACCTAAGGGATCAAAATCCCATAAGGTGGTTATCCCAAATTTAATATATAGTTAAACAGGTTGAGAAAATATATAATTAAGTAAAATTTTATAAGAGTGTCTGAGGTGTATATAAAGATAAGCATACTATTTGTCTATTTTCGCTATGTGTGAAATTTCCAACTTTACTTTAGCAACTTCCAATGTAAAAATAATGCTGATAGTCTTAGAAGCCCTGCTTAAAGGCTGTAGTGATATGATGTACAAACAATGTGGACAATGGTTATCACACAGGGCAAACAAACCCCACTGAACCACTCTAAACCTAGTTATTGCTAAACAACTTAGTTATTATTATTAACATTTTATTAAATTATTAGTGTCTTATTATTGTTATTATTATTATTAATGGAATGTTCCATAGATAACATTTTTAAAACTTATTATTGTTATTATTATTATTAGTGTCATTATTATTATTATTATTGTGATTGTTTATTGTTGTTATTAATAATGGAATGTTCCAGAAAAAGAAGATAGATAGCAAAAAATACAAAAATGCAAACAATCAGTGGCCAGAAAATGTACTTCTCTAAGCTGCATAAGTTGTGTTTCTTTGAACTCTTTCAGACTGTACGTATGGTTCTTATCGATCTTGCAAAGACCCATGTCACTGATACGGTAGCACATTTCACGAACGTTCAAGAGAGCAGGGCGCAAAGACTAACAATGAAAACACAAAACCAAGATTCAAATATTGAGCGTAAGAAAGCATTGAAACTGATGGATAATTTTGACACAAACAAAACAAATTCATTCCAACGCTTATTGAAATTACCAACACGTATTTGTTTAACCCCATAACTGGGGACCCCGGATATATCCGTCCATTTTACATCGAGTTACAGTTAAATACCCAGTTAAGGGGTTAATAGCACGTGAATGTGGTTAAGTTAAAATTAAAGCCTACTAAGCATTGCAATCAGGCTAAAACTTTCAGAGTCATCGCATTTCAAATGACACGGGCAAAACTTGCATCTGAAACCACTTGTACAAAGATTCGCCACAAATATTTGCCGGCGCTAAAAAAATAAAAATTATTACAGTGAAACCCGCTTAATTGCATAGGTGCCGTGCAAGCCTTGCTTATGCGATTAACTGGGCTGTCGCGAATAGCCGGGACGTCTGATAATTAATTGTATGCACAAAACACTGGTTCGGGTTTTAATGTTGTTATGCGATTATGCGGGTTATGCAATTAAGCGGTATGAGATTAAGTGGGATCCACTGTATTAAGATATCTAGAATAGCCTTAAAATGAAAAACTACAGTTAACCTTATAGTAAGTATCGTTACAAATAAACAAATATTGCGGTCAAATTCACACTCACAGCATTGACAAAGAACAGTCTGTCGGAGAGCAGCTTCATGCTGGTGGAAACCTTGCGACTGCGGACATTATGCTTCCAAACGGCGAAAGCTTTCCACATGCGGAAGCGGGCAAAAGTAGGAATCTAGTGCATAAAATTAGTTCACAAAATACAGTCCGTTCTTAACCCTTTGAACCCTAGCTTCCCTAGTGATTAGGCCCTGTACGCCTATCCCGCTGTTTAGCGACCTGTCGGGTTCAAAGGTTTACTGGTGCAATTTGGCTCACAACCAATAGATGACCTCCCTAGACAATCATAAGGCCAACATATCCACTGGCATAAACTTGAATGAAAATGTGGGGGCCTAACCCCTATACCAGGGGTATTCAAATGGTGGCCGTGGGCCAGATTCAGCCCACTGAAATGGCCCGCGATGATACTGAAATGATCAATGACTTTTTAAAATACATACAAAAATTTTTAAATGTCCTGTTTCAACATACCTGTTTTTGTATTATTTATAAACTATATGTGTTTAACTAAAAAAAATTGCATCTGGTCTTCTGGCACCAGTCATAAAATATGAAATTTAGTTGAATACCAATGCCCTATACCAGCAGTTCTCATATTTTTATAATTTCTTGCACAGTGGTCCCTTAGAAATTTTTTTTTGCTGACTTGTGGAAACTTATAAAATTTTAATTTTAAATTAACTATAATTAACGCATATGCTACTTTGTCAATCAATTATTTAATCAGAAAATTGCAAATCTTAGTCATCAAATTTAAATTCAAATGGATTCGGCACTCATAGAGCTATAAATGTGTTTTGTGTTGATGAGATATCTCGAGATGGTAACCCCTTTGCGGTCCCCCTGAAACCACTTGGCAGTCCCCTGTTGGACCGCGGACCCCAGTTTGAGAACCACTGCCTTATGCTTTTCCCTCTTCCCAATGGTCAGGTCAGGTCTTTGTCCCCCAGCTGTGTCCAGCTATCCCAATGGTAGCCTCTTAAAAAATGGTGGGCATGAACCAAAAGGCATAACAGCTGTTTACGCCTATGAACACATCTCAAATTGTGGCAAAAGAACCAAAGATCTGTTACAAACCTTAATTAATTTCTGGAACGACAGGTACTCTTCCTCCCACCTGTCGAGCAGTATGAACTCTGTCTCGTCATCCGCCCGGATTCTTGTCACTCCTCTTTGGCTGATGGTGCAGTAGTCAAGTTTGTTGACTTTCTCGTGTTCAGCGACCCTAAATCGATCCATCACTTAATGCGAATATATAATCACATCACAATAATAATATACAAAAGAAGTGCAGTGTGGCAGTTATTTGTAGGGGGTGATAACTCCTGGTCACTGCTTTCTCAACCCCCACTGGTCCACTTTATACTGTGCATAGCAAGAGGGAAGTTTCATTCTGTCATTAATCCATTTGACACGGCAATGTGTATAACCAATATGTCATGAACATTGCCAACAAATTAGGGCAAGAGGGGGCACTTGCCCCCCCCTCTGGAAAACGAAAATGCCAATATTTCATGTTGAAATTTGAAAATCTTGCTAAAATATTAACCGTGACCATTGTGTTAAAATGTGTTTTGCACCTCGTGGAAAAATTTATGTGGGCGCCCATGGTCATAAAGCCGAAATGTCGGCCTTACGTGACCAAATATTTAACTAACTTATTTAATATAAAATAAACAAATAAAAATTCTTCCACATACTCCCCATTGGTCTGATTCTTCCCCCTCCTCCACTGGTCTGACATTCAAATATAACTCTGAGGAAGCTTAACGTAAACTACTCAAAATCTCACTTGAGACTGTAGTAATGGTAGCTTATGTAATTTTACGTAAACTACTTTATTAAAGTCTTACTTGAGATTGTAGTAATGGTAACGTATGCTGGCTTTGTTTACTGCTGGCGTCAAGTATAAAAATCCAACTTTTGGATTCTCTCGAATGGTCTTGATAATTTTCTTCATGTTTTGAAGACCACTGAAAGTGCTGGCATCTAAAAAGATCAAAGGGAAAATACTAAGTGTTACTACTGTTTTAATTTCAAAAACATTTAAATTGCAATGAAAACATATTGGTGGGCATTATCGCAATGCATCACTATAACTGGCAAAAAAAAAACATTCCTTTACACATGGAATATAAATGCTGTGATATTTAAAGTTTCGTCAAAAAGTTTTCAAAAATACCAAATATAAGTCATTTTTAAAGGTGTTTAGTTTCAAAATCAATACACAATTAATACTGAGTAACTCCTTTGTGCCAAAACTTCCAAAGATTTCATATTTGATTTCTTAAATATATCATAAGAAAACAAATGCAATGTGAAATAATAAAGGAGCCGCAATTTCA
This sequence comes from Metaphire vulgaris, assembly GCA_018105865.1. Lineage (NCBI taxonomy): Eukaryota > Metazoa > Annelida > Clitellata > Crassiclitellata > Megascolecidae > Metaphire > Metaphire vulgaris. The sequence continues at coordinate 2,640,127 of CM030868.1, read as the reverse complement.
GTATTCACGCCAGAGGAAAGGAACAAGAAGTAAGTAAGTAAGTAAGTAAGTAAACCAAATTTATATTACGCTACTCGAAAACTTGGCACCAGTCTATTCACAAGTGCTCAATGAAAAAAACACAGTGAAGACAAACAAGTACAAGAAGTTAATAACTGTGATATTATGTTAAACTGGGGTTCCCGGTCAGTATGTTAGCTATTTGTGTAACATATTCTCAGCATGTGTAAAAGTGTAAAATTTTCGAAAACTGCAGAGATAATATGCCGTCTTGCCCCTTGATAAAAGTCCACTATTCAATAAATTTAAACAACTAAAGATCATGCAATTAAATATAATCAACAGCATGCAATGCCAAAGGGCCATGCCAAAAGTATGTTGTACTTCATTACTGCATGCCACAATGTCCAACTTACCTGTTCACTATTCTAATGCAGCTGCATTCAGCATTAGAAAATAGCATTTAAACAATAAAAGAGCAAACATGAGACTGCAATTACAAACACAAATCGTACTGCATAGTATACTTGACAAAAAAACAAGTCTCTAAAGCAAGGTAAACATATAGTTTGAAAGTGACCATCGCTTACAATTGTTCCAAGAAAAATCAAAAAGAGAGAAACAGAGGCAGATACACACACACACACACACACACACACCACGTGCATGCACACATGGGCACACAAGAGAGAGACCAGAATGTATACAAAAATACAATTTAGAATCATTTATTGATCTATATGTACTGGGCATACAATTGGCACTGGGATAGTATTAAGATGTTTAAGGGGTCATTAGTTGCACTGCTAATCAAAATGTAAGCAAAACATTATCAGCAGTACAGTAGTAGTAGTAGAATTAGCAGTAGCATTGTTAGTAACATTAGTAGTGGCATAGTAGTAGTAATAGTAGTAGTAATAGTGGTGGTAGTAGTAGTGGTAGTGGTAGTAGTAGTAGTAGTAGCAGGTGGTGTGGTGGTGGTGGTGGTGGTGGTGGTGGTGGTGGTGGTGGTGGTGGTGGTGGTGGTGGTGGTGGTGGTGCAGTGGCAGCAGTGGTGGTGTGGTGGTGCAGTGGTGGTGGTGGTGGTGGTGGTGGTAGTGTAGTAGTAGTAGTAGTGGTGGTGGTAGCAGTAGTAGTAGTAGCTAGTGGTACTAGTAGTAGTAGTAGTAGTAGTAGTAGTAGTAGTAGTAGTAGTAGTAGTAGTAGCAGTAGTAGTAGTAGTAGTAGTTGTTATTGTAGTATGCAATAGTCAGTTTACACTGAAGCAAAAATAAGCATACAGCAGAGTAGAAATTTACCAATTTTCGTTATAACCAGTGGTACAGTTGGCCCATCCGCATGATTTATACCACGTGTGCGTGGCGCAGTGCTGTCGGTAACATATGCCGTCCGATCCATGCTCAACTAAAACGCACCCAAATGCATTTGAAAACACATAGTTGAGCTCTATTCTGGCCACAGGATAAAGCACTTTTATCCCATATTAAAATCATTTTAATACCAACCATTGCAAACGTCATTCGCAAGAACAACAAAACACTAATACCACTCTCTCTTTTCTGCCTCTTTCAGCTCCATACATCCCACTTCTAAGCTAATTCCATTCCAAATCTTTTTTTTAAATTTAGTTTCTAAATTCCCCGAAATAAACTCCCTGACAGACACTTTAGACGTATGCTACCTGCTTCTGTTTCAGCCCGTCAGGCAGTGAAGGCAAGGAGGAAATGTCAGAGGAAGACCATTCGATAGGTTCAACCGAACGTCGTCTCTTTTTCGCCTCTGGGGGGCCGGTCATCAGTCTGTCTTCGTCCTGTTTTACCGAAATTCGGGCCGACATTCGAAATGCCCTGTTTGCCAGTTGATATTCTTTCAACACAGGCTGAAATCATTAAAAATCAACCTGTGTAAGAAGAGAAATATCTTCCAAACTACCAGTTAATGGAATCTCTCTTACAAGTATCAACAACTCTCACATCTCAATCCATAGCAGGGTACTAGGATAATGCTACCCAGCAATTTTCAGCATTATGAATGTGCTTCCAGTAAAATTCATTTAAATTCAGTTTTTTTTCCATTGCCATGACGACATTACAGCTGACCACTATTACAGATAAATAACTAGTGACATTTCCACAATCCTAAATTACATGATACAACTGTAGCAGATGCTACATTATTACGCTCCTGTATTATCAGCTAATGCTTGTAATGTAATTATCACCTAATTATCAGCTGTAATTATCAGTTAATGTTTGCAATGAGACTACTTACAATGTAGCAGATGATTTAGCAAGATAGGGAGCGTGCATTTAATGCAAACCTGCAACTTATGCTCTGACTTGGGATCTGCCTTAGAATCTTACTGTAACTAGTAGTAGTATCAAACCAAATGTGTGGTAATCTACAGTTTGTAAGAAATTATAGTTGATCTGCCAGTCACTAGGTGGCCTGACCAATCAGGCTAGAGCCTGGCCGCCAAAATTCAACAGCGTAGAGAGACGGCCAATGCAGGTTCCCCGTTTTACTAAATCCCTGGCTCAAGACAACGCAAAATCGAAACATACCAAGGGTTCCAGCATGGCCTCGGCGGGTATCGCATACTTTTTCATCTGTGTCTTGGTCGGCCGCTTGAAATAAAGAGCAGCGGGGTTCGAAGCGGTCTGCACCGGAGCGCGGAAGTAGAGGCGCGACTTCAGCAGGTGATCCGTGTCCACGGGCGGCAGCTCCACCAGCGTCGAACTCGTGACGAAGTCGACCTGGCGCTTCGTGGTCCCGCAGCTGGTGCCAAACCCATGACTGGAACCCTCCGACGGCAATGCATTGGAGTTGCTGTTAAATTTCGACAACTTTCTCGCAGCTGCTGCCATTGTTCAAAGCCTGAAATTAAATACACTAATCCATGCAGTGGCATATATATATATATATATATATATATATATATATATATATATATATATATATATATATATATATATATATATATATATATATATAATTCAGTGCTGAAAGTCAACGGGCAACGCTCGAACTGAGTTCCGGCACCTTTTTGGACCATGAAAATTTTTTTCCATAATTTTTCAATATTTGTTCCAATATTGCAAAAGCACCATGTACTTGTTGCAAGACTATTAAGCTACTGGGTAAGATTTAGAAAGCGCTATAGAAATGTAAATGATGACTACCCATAGTTTGTTAGGGTTAGGGTTAGGTTAGGGTTATGGTTATGGTTGAGCCAAGAGAGTTCCTGCACCTTTTTTCACAGACTTTCAGCACTGTATAATTCCATACTAATGCTTTGCCCTATTCCTGAAACCACTATAGCAATAAAACTGTCAAGCAAGATTGCTTTGAGTGATGAACAGATTCTAATGAACCATGCTGTACTTTTGGGCCAGGACAAAAATCCTGCATGTGCAACAGTGCAACTGTAGTCTTAATGATGAGACAAACGACCCCCATCATGTGTCAGGTCAAGTTAGAGGATCTTGGTCCGCAGAATTGTCACCTGACTCTCTAGCATGCTCACCTTTTATAATAATCTGCTGCTAATCTCTTATTTGTACGCTATACACAGTGGCGGCGCAATATAATTATGAATTTAGTGGCTTGTGATAAACTGGCACCGTTCCAGACGACACTCCGAGTGAAGCTGAAATAAGAAGCAGTTTGAATAAAGGACGAACAGCAGGAGCATCACTAAACAAGATATGGAAAGTCACAGAATTCCAGTGAGCTCAAAAGTTCAACTACTGAGATCACTGGTGTGGCCGGTCGCTACATACGGCTGCGAAAGCTGGACAATAATGAAAGATGAACAGCGCATACAGGCACTTGAAATGGAAAGCCTAAGCAAATAATGAGAGTTTCTTGGACAGCAAAGAAAACGAATTAATGGGTATTGGATAAAGCAGGGGTGCAGTGAACCCTATTGGAAACAGCAAAGAAAAGAAAACTGAATTACGGGGGACATTCTAAGAAACTTAAGACGCACTTGTTTGATATATCGTATAAGTGCAGTATGTAAAAAGTGCAGGCATTCAGCTATGTTTATTGAGCTATATAAATTGACGTTTTAACATAACATAACATAACATGACATATTGTGCGAACAAAACAGGACTGTCTAGAGAAAGAAATAATACAAGGCACGCTTTAGGGGCTTGTGATAAAATGACACCGTTCCAGACGACACTTCGAGTAAAGCTGAAATAAGAAGCAGATTGAAACAAGGCACAAAGATCATGAAAAAGAGGTAGACCATGAAAAAGGTGGGTAAACAACATCAAAGAATGGACAGGACTCACTATAGAGCAGGTGGCAAGAGCAGGAGAAGACCGTAACACTTGGAAGAAGACAGTCCACAATGCAGCCACTGTTCGGAACGAGGACGGTTAAAGACAACTTAGACAAGACATGACAAGTTAAACTGGCTACGGTACATCTATTCAGCACGGTACTGAGAAGCACAAAACTTTATCCAATAACTTATCGGGGACAGTGAATACATTTGGTGGTTGAATAAACTTGGCGTTATTTAAAGTACCCTAACTATGCTAACCTACTAGTATTAAGATACTGGAAGAAGGCCAAGGTACCAACCTATCAAAACTCAGCGGTCTGGTTGAATAAAAACCAAAGCCTTCGCTCGATAGTCGTTCTATCGCATCAGATATTCGTGAAACAATTACAAATTTTGCATTTAATCCTTAAAAATCCATTAAAAATATATTAAATCGAAACAACAACACAACAACACAACACGATCCGATGACGGTTCGTCTATGCCATCGTCGCCTAGCAACTAGTCAGAACTATGGAACGCCGTTGAAATAAATAATTGTAGAATAGCATCTTAAAAATTATTGCTCTCTGCCAACTCATTTGTAGCAAAATTAATATTTATAGCTAAAAGCAAATATTATGGAATTTAGTTAATGTAAAATGTCGGTCATTCTTAAGGACAACGTCTCTTCGAAATGCGTGTCCCGTTTTTGTTCTTCATTTGACTTTATCCTGGCTCTTCTCAAGTTTCTTGTAACTTTAAAGGTGCAGTTTTACATCATCATAAACAAGTTTACACTTTAAAGATCCTTCTAGTACATATCAGTGTTACCATCCAGTTCCTCTTCATATGTGGCCAGCTCGCTTGGGTCAATTTTTAATAGTTGCCATAACCGAGACCTACCGGTATTAGCACGACCACATTAGCACCCTAAACATCCACACCAGTTAGCTAATGAAGACAAGTCATTTTTATTTTGCTTTTAGCAAATAACACAGGCCTGGATCACCCGATTAGAAATACATGTACAAAGCCATGAAAATTAAACACAAACCACCAAAGTAGAGGATGCCAAATATGTTTGGCTCAATTTACATTCAGCAATATTTCTTTTTGTTTGCAGTAAACACGCAAATAATGCACTACTGCAAATATTTCACACATGTTCGATAGTGCACACACCAAATTATAAATGGCAAAAATCTATCAGTCAACCTTAACATAAAACCAAACATTCGACAAGCTCTAACCAGAATTATGAACATTAAACAACAACTATTATCAAAAGATCCTAGTATTACTTAAACCATTACTGTTTTAGCTTTTTCGCTTCAGCCAAAGAGAACAAAATTAAGAGTCAATATTGAAATAAGACGTTCATCTGGTCATCTATTGTTTTTTGTCCTTGTCCTCGTCGTCTTTCTTTGCATCTTTCTTGAAGAGCTGACCCATCGTATCTTTAATGGCGTCGCTTTCCGGGTCGACCCCCGGCAGATTGCGTAGCACGCTCTGGAGAAACTCCGGGTCGTTCATCACCTCGGAAATGTCCAGCTCTTCTTCGGCCCCGGTGATGGTCTATGTTTAAAAAAACAAAAAACAATTATTTCCATGGTATTGAAATACATGATTTATACACCTGCAGGCAGTGTTGGAGTTGCCAGAGGGCTGAACCCCCAGCTAACTTTGCAACCCTCCCAAAAATCGCATATCGGTACATGCAGCGTCTGTCATTCATTGAATTTCAGTCCTCAACCCCCCCCCCCCCCAGCTCAAATTTCACAACTCCAACACTGCCTGTAGGTCAGTTTTGAAAGTAACTTGAAAGCAAGTAAGATGCTGCATTCACCTTTTGGATCAAACACCTTACTTAGCACATATTACTCTTTAAGTTAAGTCCCTCAATACACTGTATGCACAGAAATATGAAAGCTAAGGCAACATGCAGTAAACCTCTGTGAAATCAGTTTAGTCTTAGTTTCATGCATTGCTGACAATTCACAGGTACACCACAGGTCAATTTGATTACTTCCACCTAGGGCTCATCCATATAGTACATGCACAAAAAGGCATATTTTCACCTCCCCCCCCATTTGCACACCGTACATGCAAAACATTTCCTAAATCAACCCCTCCCCTCATTGCATACGTACTGCAAGGACAGACTCTTAGAAAAGAGAAAACGTACATGTGTCGGTGTGTGTGCGCGTCTGTTACCAGTCAGGGGAGAAATTTGTCAACAAATTTCCAGTGACAATCTAACATCATATGAACTGCATCATTTTCACTTGAATCAATAATTTCATAAACAATTCCTTTTCTTTAAATACAACAAAACAAAACAATTACCTTTTCTTCTTTGCTTTCATCAAGTTCCATTTCAGTCGCTATAACCAAAAAATAGTATACTTGGTTACAATGCATATAGTTACAAAGTAACTGGCAGTTTAAGGGTTAATTACAAGAACTAACACAATAAAAAATAACTGCAAAACTAAAAATCTCACAAAAACAGCCAGTTTTCTTACAATTGTTTTAAATGTAAACAAATCATGTAAATTGCATAATTTGCATAATTACATCAACTAATTACTCCATGCCATCTTTGAAGATATTCCATACAACTCACTCATAACTCTAAAATTTTAATACACGAGCAGAAAATGATTTTCAAAGTTCATTACACCCGAAAACTCAAACTGTCTCGATGTACCCCACCACCACCACCCCACATTCCTTCCGAATTCCTGGCTGCGTAGCCAACTGTCAAAGAGAGAGAGAGAGAGAGAGAATGGGAGAGAGAGAGAGAGAGAGAGAGAGAGAGAGAGAGAGAGTTGAGAGAGAGAGAGAGAGAGATCAACCAACCGGGCAGAGAGACGCGAAGGGCATAGTCCAGCTGTTCCTCTTCCGTCATTGACGAAAGATCTTGAGAGGGATCGAACATTCCAGCTGACCCTTCATCCGACGGTTGCATGGAAAACTCCAGAGCCTGTCTAAGCATTCTTTCTTCTTCCGTTTCTAAATTCAATCATGTTCTAAAACACTAAGTAATGGAGTCAGATATCAATCTCAAAGCATAAAATACCACTATTTACTTAATGACTAGCTGTTAACCTGTCAAAAATGATGGGAGAGAGTGACTGCTTCTTACCCTGATTTATTGCAAAAGTTTAAATTATTAAAAATAAAAATTTCTAAAATCTGAAAATGTTGAGTGAATGCGTGATTATCATTTAAAATTTTTCCTATGGCCTCACACGGTGGTCTTGCCCCCCCACCAAAGGAGGAAGCTCACCATAATGCAACCTATGGCCATGGTTTGGGCCTACAACTTCAAAGGAGATCTGGTCTCCCAGGGGTGCACCCCCAGTGGGGCCTACAAACTCTTTTGGGCATACGGCCCCAAAGGGACTTGGTCTCCACGGTGGCAGTGGTGGCTACTTCTCTGCTCTAAGGCAGGGCGGGTCCAATTGGCTTTTCCACGTCCCAGAATGAGATGCATGAGGTCGTTTCCTGATACCTTCCTTGCAGACAATTAGGGTTAACAACTCATCCAAGATCACCACACAGTGGCACTGGCTGGGGTCAGATTTGAACCAGCGCCCTCAAACCGCACGGCAAGGATCCTACCACTATTCTGCCGCACTCCCATTACTAATTCAAAAAAGCTGGATTTTCCACAAGAAACCACAAAACTGACAAAGTATAAAAACACAAACTAGTACCGCTGTGCAGTAACATAGATCAAAATAGCAGCAGAAAATCTGCTATAAAATGAGACTTCTTAAAAGGAGAAGTTTTTCACGGGGAAAATACCTTCGGCGCCCTTGACTGACATGTCGGCAACAGAGGCAGCAGTAGCCTTCCTCGCCTCCTCTTCCTGTCGAGCACGCTGCTCTTCCATTGACACGCGCAAGGCCTGGACAATAGAACAGAGAGAAAAACTGTTTAACCCGTTTGCCCCACAAAAGCCGATATTTACACTTTATAACATATTGGCTATGGTGGTCTCAGGGTGAAAGGGTTACCCAACAAGGATCTGTGATGACAGCAGTGTTTTATACATGCTTCATGGGGAGAAATGTCCACCCAAAAAACTACAACCCCCAAATCCCAGCACTGACACACAGGTTTGCATCGAACTGTGTCTTTTCCCCTCAAGCCAAGTCTATCTGCTCCCTCCCCCCTGACCAAAGGCCTGGGGTCTGGATAAAACACTGCACTGAGCGATTAGCGGAAATGCAAAACTAACCAACGCCAATTCGGGATCTTCGTTTGGATCAACGCCAAACTCGTACCCGCCGGGGACGGCGCCGGCCCCGTCCTCCCCGACGATGACCGGAGAAGTTATGAGGGCGTCCGAGAGGAGAGGTCCGGGCGGCACAGTCACCAGGTGCGAACTGGATCACGGCACCGGATCACACAAAAGAACAGACAAATACACACTGCTGTCAAACGACTTTTCAAAATAAATAAACAAATACTGGCACTCCTTGCATCGTAAAACGTAATCAAATCAGCGCGTCATTATCAACTGTAAAGAATTTACAGAAGCTTTACAGACTGTAAAGACGAGTCATCTTACCCATTTCCGTCGCTTCCATTGATTGTACTGATGAATGCATTCAGCTTATCGGTATTTGCCGACTACAATAATAATTAACAAGACGTCAAATGCAACAAATTTCAAAGAGGCAACATAGTTTTTCAGCAAAATTACATCATTCATACAAAGGCACTAAAACACAAATGTATCTTTGTATCAATGTATCTTTTTTAATACAGTACAAATTGTATGATCCCATTTATAGTAGCTCTCATTATGAAGCTCATTGTTTTTAGTAGTTGCTTTAATTTTAACATAGATACTCCCAGAGTCATATAAATATTATATAAACTAAACAAGACTCACTTCTTCTCCGAAATTCACAATGTCCACGTTTACTTTTTCCTTCCTCAGTTTTTTGCCCAGTTTCACCAACTAGATAAACATTAAAACAGGAAGCACGACAGATTTTAACATCCACTGTGATTCAGTAAACAATGTAAAACATTTCTGTAAACAATCAATGCTTCAATAAAGAAAAAATTTCATCCAATTATCTATTTAAATGTTAAATCATTTCTCCCTGATGCCCCATGTAATAATTTCAAAACAATAGCCAACAAAGAGCATTAACCCCTTTATCTGACAACGTAATATTGCATCCAGTTTACATTACATTACAGAAAATGGCCAGCATAGAGTTAACAGATGTAAAATTCAACGATGGTAGGTGAATTTTGTCAAAAGATAATGAGTCATAAGACCTCCTACCTTAGATAAAAGTGTTAGATAACTGGACATGAGTATTGAAAAATTGACTGAGCATCGAGTTAAGGGTTTAATATAAAGTAGCTAATTTGTCTGGCTATAGCTCCCATTGTAGCAATTTAGGGACTATGTTTTAATCCAAACAGAACACAAATACCTCTTTTTCATCCTCGATTATCGGGCTGCCAACAAAGGCCACTATGCGAGTTCTATGATTTCTGCCCTGACGATGTTTCAACACCAGCTAATAAAACAAATGTTACCAGCGCTATACTGACCAGTTACACAAAAATGTAATGCACTGCAATAAGTAATATAATAAAGCATTTATATAGAGCCTTTTATATTGCTACACACGGGCTTCATGTAAAGTCTAAAACCAGGACCAATATTACCGGCATATCATAAAATTTTGGAATCGAAAGAGAAATATCATGTATCGTGGTCTGGTTATTGTCAAAATAATTGAAATTGTTTAGAAGTACTAACATTGAAAAGCACACAATTTTCACAAGAATATTCACACCAATATCAAGAATATTAATATAAGAATATTAATATCAAGAATATTACCATTATTATTATTATTATTGGCCATCGGCCAAAACCAAAAAGCGCTGTACAATCAACACACAGCTAATAACCGATCTGGTGACAAATGCGTTTTTATTCTTTGGCGAAACGTTTCAGGAGAAGTAGTCCGGCCAGCGAATCAGGGAGCGCATTCCACAGAAGTGGGTTGCCGTATCATGGAGCGCAAAACTTCCGAATAAAGGGTATGCTGGATCTCAGCTGTGTTTCCGTACAAGGGTCCCGAAAAGCGAAAGTCAAACACCGTTTGTAGACTATGCACTCCGGGACCCGAAGCCAATGGAGCTTGTCCCTTAGCACAGGTGTCACATGCTCGTGCCGCCTCAGGCCGAAAATAATCCGCGCAGAGTATTACCAGTACTTATTGCTTCATTGCCAGAACCACACACTATATTAGTCAAGAGGGTTTATATACCAAAAGAATAGGGGTATCCAGTGTTTACCAACAAGGTCCGGTTGCTCCGCCCACTGGTGGGCAGAAACCATAGAAACCATTGTTGTCTATTAATAGATGCCAATGGCAGAAGCAGATTTCTTGCTGGTGGGCATAGATCAGTGACCATAGAGATTGTTCTGGATACTCCTATACGATATGACTGGAATTCGTGACAGATGTACTAAGCAGTAATTGAGACAAGCTAACCTACAATGGTGTGCAAAAGTTTGGATTCACCTTTTCCTTATCCAGTTATATTTTGCAACTATTTTGATTTACAGTGTTGATTTGAGAAAGACAAGTAAAAGAAGAGAGAAATACGTAAAAACAACAGAAATAGAAATAGAATAGAAGACGTTTAAAAAGAAAGACTATTTTAAACTTTTGTACACAACTGTATATGCGTAAATGCTCACATGGGCAATGCGGATCGTAGCTCCGAAATTGATGACACCTCTTGGACGAACTTGATGAAGCTTGGCCAGCAGCTTGCCAACGTCAGTAGTCAGTGTTACAAGAACCTCGGAATTTCTTTTAAAATTGAAATTGGCATAGAATATACGACATTTATATATATGCCAATTCAGTTTTATGAAGAATATCTGTGAAGTGAATAAAAAATGGCTACAATTACACTAAAATATAATAAACTTTACAAGTACTTACCCTTTCAGTTTTATGAAGAATATTTGTGAAGTGAATAAAAAATGGCTACAATTACACTAAAATATAATAAACTTTACAAGTACTTACCCTGCAAAAGTGATAAGCGCCACGTTGTTTTCGGGATTGGATCTAGTCTTTGAATGACAAACCAAATTAACGGCATCCTGTTGAGCATGCAACCGAGTTGGAAGAAAGTCGCCATTTCTCATATAATCGCTGTTATCAACGCTGAAAGCAATCCACAAGACACGGTAGAATTTGCGTAATACAGATGTAACTATCGCATGCTTATGACAGGCATTTCTATAGCGCTATTAAGTTTGCTCTAAACAGCAAACCCCAAGCTCTGATGGGTCATCCAAAGCAGACGTTAACAGAAGAATCCGACCAGCCAGAGATGTAATGAGAAGACTACAGACCAAATGGAAGAACAAAAAGATCAAAATACCCACAAAGATTCATGTATATAAGTCTCTGGTGTTGAGTGTACTACTCTACAACTCAGAAACATGGACACTCACAGCTGAGTTAGAGCGGAAACTAAAGATATTTGAAATGGACTGCCTTAGAAAAATAGGCGGCATATCCAAGATAGAACATCAAAGAAACGAAGATATTAGAAAAAGACTAGGAGCAGAACGATCAGTAATCAACACAATCAAAGAAAGAAGACTGAGATTCTTCGGACATGTCAACAGAATGAAAAACAGCAGACTACCCTATAAAGCCCTGTTTGGAAGAGTAGCAGGAGTAATATCAAGAGGACGACAGAGGAAAAGATGGTTCGACAACATAAGAGCACTGAAATTGGACTAGATGTAACGGCGGCCACGAGACTTTCACAAGACCGCACTGGATGGAGATCCATACTGAGGCTGTCAAGGCGTGCAGATGCATCGCCACGGCATTGATGATGATGATGATGATGATGATGATGAAACAGCAAACAGCCGACTCATTTAAAAAGCACCAATGTTATTTGACACCTTAAGCGAAAGCAGGCATAAATTTAAGTAACATCTGATAATTTGTCCATGAATTAAATCTAAAACAAAAAAAATCGTGAAAATCTCGAGCGAAAATAGTCAAAATATATTTCAAAAGACGTCTATAAAGCTGTTATATTCAGGTATTCGCATTAGCTCCAAAGAGATGCCAAATAGCCTAAATATAACCCCATACAATTAAATATTTCTAATATATTTTAATATCTGATATTTTTGTGCTAGCCATCTGGGCTATACCCTCCAATATTGTGTCAATATCTCTTGCGGGTCAAAAGTGCTGGGCCATTTAGACAAATGCTATTTAATAGCCTAAAAATTCATACAGGGTAAAATAATTTTTATGCAACTTCTAAAATTCTGCCTATATCTACACCGAGTGCATTGTCTGGACTCTACCCCTACAATGTTAAGTCAAAATCTCTTGGTCAAAAGTGCTGGGCCATTTAGACATTCGCCAATGCAAAAGCCTAAAAATTCATACTTGGTAAATTAATTTTTATACTTTTTAAAATTCTGCCTATAAACGAGTGCTAGCCCTCTGTCTACCCCTCAATATTGAGTCAATATCTCTTGCATCAAAAGTGCTGGCCATTTAGACATTCGCCAATGAAATAGCCTAAAAATTCATTTAAACTAATTTTCTATGCAAATTTTAAAATTCTGCCTATATCTACACCGATCTAGCCCTCTGGTACCCTTTCAATATTGAGTCAATATCTCTTCCACGTCAAAGAAGCTAGGAACTTCGTAGAACTAAGGAACTTAGGAACTTTAACAGGAACTTAGGAACTTAAAATAATGACCTTAGGAACTAAGGAACTAAGGAACTTTAACTATAGGAACTTAGGAACCTTTAACTAGGAACTTAAGAACTAAGGAACTTAAGAACTAAGGAACTTAGGATCTTAGGAACTTAGGAACGTAGGAACTTAGGGACTAAAAAAATTTAGGAACTAAGGAACTAAAAAACTTAGGAATTTAGTAACTAATGAGCTCGTGCTCTTGACTAAGGAACTTAGGAACTAAGGAACTTAGGACCTGAACTTAGGAACTAAGGAACTTAGGAACTTTAGGAACTAAAGAGCTAAGGAACTTAGGAACTAAGAACTTGAACTAAGGAACTTAGGAATTTAGGTAACAATGAACTTAGGAACTAAGGAACTTAGGAACTTAGATAATTAGGAACTTTGGAACTTGAACTAAGGAACTTAGGAAATAAGGAACTAAGGAGCTTAGATAATTAGAAACTTTGGAACTTAGAACTAAGGAACTTAGGAACTAAGGAACTTATGAACTAAGGAAATAAGGAACTTAGGAACTTTAACTAAGAAAAACTAAATGATGTTTCAGTTCAGTTCAAACTAAGGAACTTAGGAACTAAGGAACTTAGGAACTTAGGAACTTAGGAACTTAGGAACTTAGGAACTAAGAAACTAAGGAACTTAGGAACTAATCACTTAGCAATGAACTTAGGAACTAAGGAACTTAAACTTAGATAATTAGGAACTTTGGAACTTGGAACTTTTAGGAACTAAGGAACAACTGGAGCTTAGGTAATTAGGAACTTTGGAACTTGAACTAAGGAACTTAGGAACTAAGGAACTTAGGAACTAAGGAACTAAGGAACTTAGGAACTTTTAAAACTTAGGAACTTAGGAAAGGAACTTAGGAACTAAGGAACTTAGGAACTTAAACTTAGGAACTTAGGAACTTAGGAACTTAGGAACTTTAGGAACTAAGGAACTTAGGAACTTAGGAACTTAGGAACTTAGGAACTTAGGAACCAACTAAGTAGAACTGTTCTGGGAACTTAGGAACTAAGGAACTTAGGAACTTAGGAACTAAGGAACTTAGGAACTAAGAACTTAGGAACTAAGAACCAAGGAACTTAGAGTAACTAAGGAACTTAGGAACTTAGGAACTAATGACCTTAGGAACTAAGGAACTAAAAGGAACTAAGGAACGTAGGAACTTAGTTGCAAGTAACTACTTAAGAACTAAGGAACTTAGGAACTAAGGAACTTAGGATCTTAGGAACTTAAGGAACTTTCTTAGGGACTAAGGAAATTAGAAACTAAGGAATTTAGGAACTAATTAAAAAAACTTAGGAATTTAGTAACTAATGATGAAAAAAAACTTAAAGGGACTAAGGAACTTAGGAACTAAGGAACTTAGGACATTAGGAACTAGGAACTAAGGAACTTAGGAACTAAAAGAGCTAAGGAACTTAGGAACTAAGGAACTTAGGAACTAAGGAACTTAGGAATTTAGGTAACAATGAACTTAGGAACTAAGGAACTTAGAACTTAGATAATTAGGAACTTTGGAACTTGGAACTAAGGAACTTAGGAAATAAGGAACTAAGGAGCTTAGATAATTAGAAACTTTGGAACTTAGGAACTAAGGAACTTAGGAACTAATATTCTGGAACTAAGGATTAGGAACTAAGGAACTAAGGAACTTAGGAACTAAGGAACTTAGAAACTTAGGAACCAGAACTTATCTTAGGAACTGGAACTTAGGAACTTAGGAACTTAGGAACAAAACTTAGGAACTAAGGAACTAAGGAACTTTTCTAAGGAACTTAGGAACTAAGGAACTTAGTTAGGAACTTAGGAACTATTTAGGAACTAAGGAACTTAGGAACTAAGGAACTTAGGAACTAAGGAACTTAGGAACTCCTTAGTTTAGGAACTTAGGAACTAAGGAACTTAGGAACTTAGGAAACAATGAACTTAGGAACTAGGAACTTAGGAACTTAGATAATTAGGAACTAATTGCAACTTTGGAACTAAGGAACTTAGGAACTTGATGGAACTAAGGAACTAAGGAACTTAGGTACTTAGGAACTTTGGAACTTGAACTAAGGAACTTATCTAAGGAACTTTCAACTTAGGAACATTGTCTTAGGAACTAAGGAACTTAGGAACTAAGGAACTGGAACTTAGGAACTAAGAACTGAACTTTAACTTCCTTATTTTTAGGAACTAAGGAACTTAGGAACTAAGGAACTTAGGAACTAAGGAACTTAGGAAAAAGGAACTAAGGAAAATAGGAACTAAGAAACTTTTAGGAACTTAACTAAGGAACTTAGGACCTTTGGAACTAAACTAAGGAACTTAGGAACTAAGGAACTTAGGAACTAAGGAACTTAGGAACTAGGAACTTAGGAACTAAGGAACTAAGGAAATTAGGAACTAAGAAACTAAGAACTTAGGAACTTAGGAACTAAGGAACTTAGGAACTAAAAACTTAGGATCTTAGGAACTTAGGATGAACTTCAGGAGCTAAGGAAATTAGAAACTAAGGAATTTAGGAACTAAGGAACTAAAAAACTTAGGAATTTAGCAACTAATGAACGAAGAAGCGAAGGGACTAAGGAACTTAGGAACTAAGGAACTTAGGAACTAAGGAAATTAGGAACTAAGAAACTAAGGAACTTAGGAACTTAGGAACTAAGGAACTTAGGAATTTAGGAAACAATGAACTTAGGAACTAAGGAACTTAGGAACTTAGATAATTAGGAACTTTGGAACTTCGGAACTAAGGAACTTAGGAACTAAGGAACTAAGGAGCTTAAATAATTAGGAACTTTGGAACTTCGGAACTAAGCAACTTAGGAACTAAGGAACTTAGGAACTAAGGAACTAAGGAGCTTAGGAACTAAGGAACTTAGGAACTAAGGAACTTAGGAACTAAGGAACGTAGGAACTTAGGAACCTAGGAACTAAGTAACTTAGGAACTTAAGAACTAAAACTAAGGAACTTAGGATCTTATGGTCTGAAGGAACGTTGGGAACTTTAAGGAAATTAGAAACTAAGGAACTTAGGTACTAAGGAACTAAAAAACTTAGGAATTTAGTAACTAATGAACGAAGAACCGAAAGAACTAAGGAACTTGGGAACTATGGAACTTAGGAACTAAAGATCTAAGGAACTTAGGAACTAAGGAACTTAGGAACTAAGGAACTTAGGAACTAAAGAACTTAGAAAATAAGGAACTAAGGAACTTAGGATCTAAGGAACTTAGGAACTAAGGAACTTAGGAATTAAGGAACTTAGGAACTAAGGAACTTAGGAACTTCGGAACTTAGGAACTTCGGAACTTATGAGCTAAGGAACTAAGGAACTTAGGAACTAAGGAACTTAGGAACTAAGGAACTTAGGAACTAAGGAACTTAGGAACTAAGGAACTTAGGAACTAAGGAACTTAGGAACTAAGGAACTTAGGAACTAAGGAAATTAGGAACTAAGAAACTAAGGAACTTAGGAACTTAGGAACTAAGGAACTTAGGAACTTAAGAACTAAGGAACTTAGGAACTTAGATAATTAGGAACTTAGGAACTAAGGAACTTAGGAACTTCGGAACTTAGGAACTAAAGAACATAGCAACTAAGGAACTTAGGAAATAAGGAACTTAGGAACTAAGGAACTTAGGAACTAAGGAACGAAGGAATGAAGGAACTTAGGAACCTAGGAACTAAGGCCCAGCACTTTTGACCTGAAAGAGATATTGACTCAATATTGGAGGGGTAGAGCCCAGAGGGCTAGAACTCGGTGTAGATATAGGCAGAATTTTAAAAAGTTGCATAAAAAATTATTTTACCCTGTATGAATTTTTAGGCTATTAAATAGCATTGGCGAATGTCTAAATGGCCCAGCACTTTTGACCTGGAAGAGATATTGACTCAATATTGGAGGGGTAGAGCCCAGAGGGTTAGCACTCCGTGTAGATATAGGCAAAATTTTAAAAAGTTGCATAAAGAATTAATTTACCGAGTATGAATTTTTAGGCCAATAAAAAGCATTGGCGAATGTCTAAATGGCCCAGCACTTTTGACGTGGAAGAGATATTGACTCAATATTGGAGTGGTAGAGCCCAGAGGACTAAAATATAGGCAAAATTTTAAAATGTTGCATAAAAATTTTTTTACCCTGTTTGAATTTTTTAGGCAATTAAATAGCATTGGCGAATGTCTAAATGGCCCAGCACTTTTGACCTGGAAGAGATATTGAATCAATATTGGAGGGGTAGAGCCCAGAGGTCTAGCACTCGGTGAATATATAGGCAAAATTTTAAAATGTTGCATAAAAAATTATTTTACCCTGTATGAATTTTTAGGCTATTAAATAGCATTTGCGAATGTCTAAATGGCCCAGCACTTTTGACCCGCAAGAGATATTGACTCAATATTGGAGGGGTAGAGCCCAGAGGGCTAGCACTCGGTGTAGATATAGGCAGAATTTTAAAAAGTTGAATAAAAAATTAATTTACCGAGTATCAATTTTTAGGCTATTAAAAAGCATTGGTGAATGTCTAAATGGCCCAGCACTTTTGATCTGGAAGAGATATTGACCCAATATTGGAGGGTAGAGAGAGGGCTAGCACTCGCCGGATAAATAGGCAGATATTAAAATATATAGAAATAATTAATTGTATGACGAAGTTATGTTTAGGCTATTGGACATCTCTATGAAGGAATGTGCGAATATCTGAATATCGAATCCGCTGCTAGCTTTATAGACGTTTTCAAAAGCGCATTGTCATGGACCGTGACAAGTATCAATCCGGTTTCCCCGAATACATCGAACAAAAACGGCATCGACTGTGAATTAACATACTAACCAAACGACCGTACTTTCGAGAACCATTCTGTAGAACGCTCGAAAAGAATTTTTCTAATTTAAAATTAAAATTCTAGCTAACTTCAATCGCTGGTATTCAACATTCAAGAACTCTGACGAAGAAGCTAGTTCAAGCTACATCGTAACATCGCCAACGACTATACTTTTATCAGCAAGTACGTAAAATTTTGTGGATTTATATAGCGATTTAAATAGCAGCACAACAGCAACTGCCTATTCTTAGGCGCTTAGCGTACTCTAAAAAGTTTTAAACTTATTTTTCTCGTGCTCTTGACTGTGCTATTGTTTGTTGTTGTTAACTTTTTAGATAAGACAACAGTCTTGAGATATTTTGTTTTCTTTCCTCCATTATGTTCTTCATCATGAACATGTTTTCATTGACTGTATTAATGGAAATGTCTGCTTTACGTTGAAAAATAAATGTTTCAGTTCAGTTCAAAATCGCCTAGAACATTAAAGCTCTATTTTAGTAATGCCCTTGACATCAGTCGACAATCACTCAATGATTTTAATTGCAATCATTACCCCATTGTCAAATCCAACTGCTTCCATACTTGCAAACTACTGTACGTACTTTATTTTAAATCCAAAGTATTTGGTAGTTTAAGGGTTAATTTGTTAATTAATTAATAGAGTGCTACATATTTGATAACGTCTTTTTTAGAGCACATCAGATAATAACCAGGGACAATCTCAACAAATACTAAAACTGAAATTGAAAGACCATTACTGTGACCAATATAAACCAGTAGAACTGTTCTGGGAGTATAAGTGATACAGCTGTACTTTGCAAATTGTAACTTGTACTATAAAAGTACAAGTTGCAGTACTATCTGATGCAATTCCCTAATAGTTTCTTAAGCTTTCACTCAAATTTAATATTTTTAAAATTTATAACTGCTACCAAACATGGACAATACAAAAACCAACAAATTCATCATCACTATATTTGCAAGAAGCTGCATATCATATATTGAACATTGTGTGGAAGGACCTAGAGTTTCAACAGGAATCTCTAGCACTAAGCCAATGCACAGGGTGATATTCTGCTATTCATAATATCATAGCTGCTTCTGCCAGCTGATCTGTGGCAAAGCTAAGCACAAAACTTCTCCATTTCATCTTTTTCCATTGTTAGTCTCTTTCCATTTATTCCATTCATTCATTCATTCATTCATTCATTCATTCATTCATTCATTCATTCATTCCTAGACAATTTCTATAGCGCTGTAACAAAGCTGAGGCCCACAACAAAAGCGCTTTAACATCTCAACTATAACCCAACCTAAACAGATGCGTTTTTAATCTCTTGATGAAATGCTCGGGAGTATCAGCCATGGTGGTCTCATATTCATATGCCATATCCTTGTTTCATGTCCTTCCATAACCTCATATTTTCCATGTACTGGTCAGGACTTGATGGCATATCAAGGTGACTGCAACATCCCCTTAAACTGGATATCTGCTTTCACCATTGTCTTCTGGCACAGTTAATTGGTCCACGGCACTTTATTCCTTATTTTTCGGTGCAATTCCACGAGGATTCCCTGCCCTTTCGCCACCCGGGGGATGCGCCTCTATGCCGTGGTACTTCAGCGCACACATACAAAAATACAAAGGATGATTCAATGAAGAAATTTATTGTCTATTTCTATTCCATTGAGAACTGAGTGGCAACACCGTCAACAGATGAAAATAACAACATTCGTAGAGGAAAAATTCAAAACACGCTCAAATAAATACTAGGATCGATCATAGCAGAAAAACACTCCTGACAACTTACAGTATTTACAGTGATAATAACAAGTACAGTAAAACTCTATTAACATGGTCTGAGAAGAAGCCTGGATTAAGCAAATGTCCGCGTATATAAAGTCCAAAAACCCGAGTTTAGTCTAGAAAAGAGTGGCTTCAGTTAACTGCTACTGGAATCTATGTTAACACAGTTTTGCTGTACTGTACATCTAAAGCCAATGCCATTAACCCTTTCACGTAAACGCGTCGTCTGGTTAATGTTGCACAGGGGGCGTCTAGGGTATTTCACGCACAAAATGGGCGAAAGGGTTAATAGCAACAGCCCAACTAGTCAATGCATACGAAAGCAGCTGAGTCAGCACAGTCCCGTAGAACTCACTATACAGGCAACGGTTAAGCCTCCGCTGTTACGACCACCGCTGAACGCAGCCTGCAAGGGTCCACGGGGGTGGACAACGATCAAAACACCAGATCAAGAAAGCGTTAATCTTAATAGTTATTGTTCAGAGAACCACTTAAAGCCGCTGTTGTCCGGTCGAGTGGTTTTCGATTCTGTCGCCAAACGGTCGATTCATAGGTCGTCTTTCTTCGGGCGTTGTCTAAAACGTTTCAAACAACAACAAAAATTGTACAAACTGCCAAACCGCATTACCGCAAGGTCACTACCCCCAAGAATTCCACCCCAGGCAGAGAAAGTAACTGACTGGTCAAATGACACAATAACCAAAAATAACAGACGTCACAGTTAATTATATAACGGTAAAATTCTATCCATCCAAAGTCACTTTAAATACAGTCAAATTTGGTCACATAACAGTAGCAAAATACTATGCATCACATGTGTGAGAGAGTGAGAGAGACAGACAGACAGACAGACAGAGACAGACATAGAGGAGAGAGACCGAGAGAGAGAGAGAGAGAGAGAAAGAGAAAGAGAGAGAGAGAGAGAGAAAGAGAGAGATCATCTATGAAAGCTCAAAACACTTTGAGAAAATCATATTTTGCTTTTTTCCCCATCAATCACAACAAATACTTTAAAACTGCCCTCCTGCAATGCCCATAGACTGCAACTATCATTTTGTTTTGAAGGGCAGGGAGACAGCGCACCGTACAGAACATCTACCTGGGCCATTGCCTTTCTTTGCTGGTCAAAGGCACATAAATGACACCCATGAGTTCTTTGCTGGACACCGAACCGTCCAGGTTTTTGTCAATCTGTGTCAGGACCTGGTTGTGTCCTTCTGGACCGACGGGAAGAACGAGTCTTCCTCCCGGTTTCAACTGATCGATGAGCTGCACAGAAATTGAGAAAATTTCACTGTAACCTTCTTTGTTCAAAAAATATAAAGAGAGGCTCCCAACCTAGTAAGTAAGTAAGCAAAATCTCGTAAATTTATATAGCGCTTTGGCAAGTAGTAAAATGTTAAAAATCCAAAAGGCTTTGCTAGGGGACTTGTAAAGTGTCAAACGTGCATTCGCAGTAACAATTTTCCCTAGAAATACAATTAACCCCTTAACCGTGTATTTAACTGTAACTCAATGTAAAATGGACGGATATATCCGGGATCCCCAGTTAAGAGGTTAATTAATACAATTCAATCAGAGAGATATACATCTAGAATATCATAATATACAATTATAAAAAAATATTTCTATTTATGTCATCCTTTGCTTTTATTTCAAACTATAATATTCATCTTCTTGATGACCTGAAGTGGAATATTTTCCTTTGGTAACCTTCTCTCCTTTTCACTTTCAATACGTCCTTATTGTGTAATTTACATTTTCTTATATATATTTTTCTCTTGCTCCTGTAATGTGATCCTTATAACACCTGACTGATCTGTTCTGAACTTCTGTACAGCCATAAAATCCATTACTTTACACAGTATCGTAAATGGCATATAGCAAGATATATGTTCACCAGGAACCAACTGTGGAAGAAATGTTGTAAAAACACACACAGAAATCACCCAGAATTACTGATGACCATTGTATTTCTAATACAGAAGCGACCGCTCACCGCCTGTGGAATATCTGCCGCGGCCGCGCCGACGTGGATCGCGTCGTACGGCGCCATCGCATCGTACCCTTTCCTCCCGTCGCCCACGACCAGCTTCATCTGACCGCTCTTAAGCAACTGTCCAAGATCCGGGTCCTTGTTTACGTTCGCGATCGAGCCGTCGACGAGATCGTCAATGTGATCGATTCCAACGGCAACACCCTCCTTCCCGACCTGAAAAGAACCTTCGCCGTTCAGAGACGCTGCAACATTTCGTAATTATTTACCAAAAATATACGTAAAGTAAACCATCCCAGAGCAATCGTATATCACGTGTCGGCAAATCACGTCATAGTAACAGGATAACAGTCCACTGTTTTTCAATGTATCATTGCCTGTAACAGGGGTATTTAAATGGTGGCCTTCAGGCTATATCCAACCCTCCAAGGTGCATGAAATGGCCTACAAAGATACTGAAATGATAACTAACTTGTTATCTAATAGTTACAAAATATTTTTAATGTCATATTTTAAACTTACCTGTTTTGTTGTTGTTGTAACTTAAGTATGTATGTATGTATGTATGTATGTATGTATGTATGTATGTATGTATGTATGTATGTATGTATGTGTGTATGTATGTGTATACATGGCTGGTATAGGGGTCAAAACATTTGACCATTCATAAAATTCAAACCAGCAAGAAATGCAATACTTTAATTAATCAATTAATTAGCTATTTATCAATCAATTAATTAGCTATTTATTTAACACAAGAGCTTCAGAAATGTACCATTATTGCCATACAGGCAACAAGATATCCACTGCCTGAACCAACATCCAGAGCTCTGCTGCCCTCCTTCAGGTGATCGGCCAATAGCTCCAAAGCGTGGGCATGCTGCAAAAGAACACACCTATGCTGTATACACCATACACTTATTGTAAGAAGTAAAGGAAAAAGGATACAGTATATCCCAAATTAAACCAAACTAATGATTTGCATGATTTTCAATTTAATTTGAAAAGGTCTTCACTAATGCATTAAAAATATGGAAATAGTAGAGGACAAACCAAAACCATGTCGAATTTGAATTAGAACTAGGTCAAGTTGGAAATAGAACCAGGTTAAGCTGGAAAGATCGTTGCGGAAAGCACGGCACTGGAATAAAACACAGATCTGGCGCATACCATGTGCGGAGCGCTGATCGTGACGGCATATCCGATGCTCTGGGGCGAATCCATGTACGGATTGTTCTTTGAAAATAAACCTCGGTCGACCGCCATCATCGCCCGAAAAACTCTCTCGTTCTTGATTATTCCGTTTGCTGAAAGTCAACAAATATCAGCAAATCACATCCGGGCAATGTAAACATGTCCAACATGTGAAAGCCCACCTCAAAACATAACGACACACAAACATAAGAACTAAAACCAGTGGCATTGGGGGGGGGGGGAGGGACACATCAACATTTGCAAGTGCTCAAGTGAAAAGTATTGATGAGCTGGAAAAAAAACAATCTTCGTGCCAAGCTCCAGCATTTCACTCATTCTCATACTACCTACCACCTACTACCTACTCAACAATTTTGCACAGACCCCATGACAGGCCTCAACCCCAAATAGGGAGATCAGGCTCCGGTGGCTATGCCAGTGACTAAAACACATTCCCAATTAACCTCTCTACCGGGGACCCCGAATATGTCCGTCCATTTTACGTTGAGTTCCAGTTAAATGCACAGTAAAGGGGTTAAGACAAAGGTCTGTATGCATCTTTCGAATCTGCCATTATAGGCGGCTGTCTTTGGCAAAAAATCTAATTTAAATACGCTAGGAAAATAAATAATATTCAAAACTCTGTAAAATTTTAAGCATCACCCATCATTATCTTAACAATATAATGCTTTTGTTATCATGTTTTGTTAAAAAGAAGAAAATTGGTTTCTTAATTTGCATTTCAGGACATCAAAATACATACAGGCAATCAAACATAACGTGAAATGACTTACATTGTAGGTTTTCTACTAGGTTCGTATTAGTCAATCCACTGGAACGCCACGCCATCGCTCGTTTCGCGGACCCGGCGAGTAGCGTCAGCGATGCTGCAAATGCAAAATATTTCTGCCACATTAAAAGGTCCAATCGGGTACAAAGGTCTTCTAGAAAATAAAAGAAAACAGTATCTTTAAGTTAATAAAAATTATTTCCAAAAAAAGACATAAACATGGTCACTACCTTGTCAAGAAAATGTCGGCTAATAGTAGCTGGCATTGGTGTTTACCGCCTTTAATGTCTAAGGTACTGGTAAGTGATTTCGAACTGTAAGGTGTTTTGAATGGGTTCAGGTCCTAATTACAGGAGGTGAATGATCAGGGTTAGGGGTCAGATAAACCCTCAAGATATATACCTCTAACATTATCAGATATACTGTATTTTTAATTGTACGGTGTCCTAGCAGTACTTGCATGATATGTCACCATAATCAGTTCATAATGATGATGATAATGATGATGATAATGATGATGATAATGATGATGATGATAATGATGATGATGATAATGATGATGATGATGATTATTATTATTATTATTATTATTATTATTATTATTATTATTATTATTATTATCAGTTAATATCCATATTTGCAGATAAAATCTAAAATCTGTAGGAAGGGGTCAGATCTTCTGGCCAGACCCGCACATTTAATCAAACCTCAGAGATTATAGATCATCTCATTACTTTTAGTTCTGCAATACGAAGCTGTGTTATAACATACTCATTTCTCAAAAATTTCTGAAAAAATGTCACCTTGTTTGTTTTCAGCAACCTTTTTTGTGACTACACTACACAACCATGATGATCTTTTGGGTGAAATGACCCTGCAGCTACTGTGGTACCACATATGAAAGTGCTATATAAAGCCACACGATTTTACTTACAACTGTCTCAGTGTAAAACTGACATTCTGAATGATCCGATTAAAAATCACATTAATTCCATGCATAATCAACATAAGACAGAAGTTATCCAACTGTAAGAAACTCCCATCAACCACCCCCTAAAGTCCAAGTTTATCAACATACAGAAACCAATCACCTTCATTTTTAGTCTAACCATTGGTGTTACAATTCATACGCCAACTGCCAATGAAAATATTAAACCCTACACAAAGTTATACGGGTTCATGAAAGCTTATAGAGCGCTTTTTATGTTGGTCAAATAGAGTGGTAACTGGGCAGCAGTCACAAACCCGGACGCTTGGAAAATCAAGCAGCAAACAGCAGCTGTCGCCCTATACTTCACCTTTCAAAAGCAATTTTCCACACACGACCATCTCAGATTTTCTTCTGGCAAGCGAGAAGAGCCGATATAAGAACGGCGCAATATATAAAGGCGCTAGATAAATCATAAATATGTCTGGATTACAAGTCTATAGTACAAAGTGTGCAACGACAAATTCCATGCAAAAGATTCGCCGAAATTTAAGCTAAATTAACGGAAATTACTGAAAAACGACTTCAAAATAACCCACTCGAATGCGTTTAGCGATTTTTTTGAGAGGCTCAGTTACAACTTTCTTGATTTTTCTCACTTAAGATTCCGTCGGAGAAACAACTTCTATGGCGTCATCAATACCTCCATGATCGAAACCCACAAAAGCGCCTGGCGACATCTGTTGGTAAGGAAAGAAGTAAGTAAGTAAACTCTCGTTAATTTCTATAGCGCTTTAAGGGCAGCACCGTAGTAGTTCGTTATATCTAGGCGCTTAATCTTAGTATGAGATAGCTATAACCAAAGGTTGGGTTCATGCATGATGCAGGATTTTTCTCTTAGCTTCCCTTCTGGTGGTAATAGTAGTAGTAGCAGCAGTAGTAGTGACTTTGCATGGCTCGTGAGTCGTGATAATAATTATTTGGTCCAGCAGCACAAAGGTGATGGGCTGATGGCCGTGCTAGGAAGAGAGGACAACACAAATTTTAAGACGAATAAGTAAATTGATGTATTAAAATTTAAGGCTATCAATAATAGTTGACTCCTAGATTTAAAACATTGATAGTACAGTAATTATACTTTCTAATTTCTAAGTCTTGCAGTCTCACTCACAAGCCTAACAAAGATTAACAACCAAACCCCTTGATTGTGCTAAAAATGTTCTCTTACTAAATCAACTAGCTGTGTTCAGTTATACAGTAATATCACACACAAACACACACACACACACACACACACACACACCACCTGACTGATGACTATGGGACCCAGTGAATTTAATCTAATAGATTAAAATAATCTTCTTCTGTGTCTTCCATCATTTAGGACAGGGTGGGCAAACTACGGCCCGCGGGTTCCATGCGGCCCGCCACCAGATTCCATGCGGCCCGCGAGATCATTTAGAAATATGCATATGAGCAGCAGAATGTGAGATTATTTGAAATTACTTCAGGGAAAGTTTGAAATTAGCTTTTAAGTACAGAATTATTTGGCCTAAACCTCTTCAAAATTTCAAACAAGTCCTTGTCTCCTAGATAAAAAAAAACTATGAAGAGTTTATTAACATTAACAGCCTTCAACCAACACTCTAAGCAAAATTACTATCACTGTGGAATAGTGTCAATTTGTGAATCTTAATAGCAGATTAATTCTGGCCATTTTAAAGTTTGAAAATATAGTAACACGCTACGTAGCAAACTCACAATTAAAACTTGCTACAGCAAAAACGACTGTCTCAGAAGATAAATAAAACCAAACAGCATTCAAGTGAATCTAGTAATTAAGACAATTTAGAGTTAACATAAAATTTATACACATCATCAGTTAGTGACATTTCGATCGTCTGATATTTCATATTTACAAAACAGTTGCCTTGCATAATCATTAACTCATATAATAAAACAAACCTTTAAATATTACTTCAAAATCCAATTTTCATCTCGATGACGCAAACAAAAATGCAGTCAAAGGCAAAATGGATGCCAATGTACTAAACCACAATGATCCTTTGGATTAAATGAAACCTAACCTTAGCTGTAACCTTCGGTTATAGCTATTTCATATTAAGATTAAGCGCCTAGGAATGAGGAACTATTGTGGTGCTGCTTTTGAAAGCGCTATAGAAATTCATGAGATTTTACTTACTTACTTACATATTTACTTACCCTGAAAATCTCACATATGGGAAAATGCACTGCAAATAATAATAAAATCACAAGGAGGCAACTATGGTGCACTTAGAATTACATATTTTCAAATAAACCACTATCTACAACCACTCTGCGTTTGTTGGCACTTGAGAACTGCAACTTATTTAAAAGAGTTTGGTTCGATGAACAAACATAGGAAAAACTTACACTCACCAGAAAAGTTCTGGGAATGACCTGGTCTTCTGCGGATGGATTTCGAAGTACCATCGGTCGATACCCTCGGGTATTAGAACTGGTGCAATAGAAGTGCATTATTATTATTAGTATTATTAGTATTATTAGTATTATTAGTATTATTAGTATTATTATTATTATATTATTATTATTATTATTATTATTATTATTATTATTATTGCCTACAGCAGTAACAACAAACCAGCAAGGCACAGTCTACCCTTCAAGTAACAACAAAGCTAAGTCTTACATCCAGGATTCCGGAATGGGAGGCACATCGATATTCTTGGGCAAAAGTATTGATGAGCAAAAAAACAACCGTAGCAATGGTTTTTCACAACCCTGGGCCCTCCATGGCTAGGCCAACGCTGTCCTAATGCACCAACTGTTAGTGTTCCAACAACGGTTTCCTCACAATTAAATAATTATTACAGAAGCTTGAAGTCACAGAATTTAAACATGCACACACAAACACAATCAGATTTCAACAGCTCAGAAACTTTCGAGTCAACATTTTACAGAAAAATCTGCTGTGAATTCAGAATTTTCTTAAAGACAGTACTGCCTACAACCATCGGTTGAGTTGATGCAAAATTACACTCTTCCACTCTGTCTCTGTCTCTCTCGCTCTCTCTCTACAAAACTGACAAATTATTTCAAAGATTTCTGTCAAATTCAATGTACATTTGTGCTTCACAGAACCAAAACAGCTGATTTGGTATAATTGCATCAATCATACAACAAATGATATGTATTCAGTGTTGCCATGTCACATGATCAGCCAAGAGAGGAAAACAAGCCAGGGCATTGTGGGTAATGTTCAATAGGAAGCTGGCTAGACAATGCAATACTTTAGTAAACAATGGATCAACCGGGCAGTTGACAAATGCCTGGGCAAGGGCCAGACCATCCTACTTCTAATCGGTCAAGACAGTCATCCCTGCTGGGCAGGGTAGCCCATATATTTATATAGTGCAACATTAGCAACAAATATTTACAAACGAAACGAGAGCCGAGGAGCTTAATTCACGGCAGTGGGGGCTCCAGGATTTGGCAAATGGGGGAGGGAGGAGGGCGTTGGGGTGGCAACTTCTAATCATGGGGGCCAACCATTTGTTGTTAGGTATGTAGTATTAAGTATAGGGTCCCAACAGGGGGCCACTGGGGGGGGGAACTCAATAGGGGCACGGGTCCCCGGGTCCCCCTGTGGAGCCGCCACTGAAATTTCACGGGATAACTAATTCCAACATTCATTCATTCATTTGTTGATTAACTATTTTTAAATGTATATCAAAATTCCTAAATAATTTAAGTAAGTTAAATTGTTACAGCTAAACACAATCAGTGTAAATGCTTTTTTTACATAGAAGCACATATGAACTCTGACCTTAGCCGACCCCACAACAAGGGCAGTCTGAATTAATCGAAATGCTAAACCACATATTCAATAGCAAGTTACCACAAACACTGAGCATTCTTACAGTGGCGCAGCCAAGGGGGTTGAGGGTTAAAACCCCCCTTGGCTGCCAACGGAAATAATTTTTTTAAATGTGTCTCCATACATTTTTTATTTTCAGACATGGTTTTGGGGTCAACCCCTTGGCTGCCAACCCAAAATTTCTAAGCGCTATAGGTGACTAGGGGATGACCCTTTTTTTGCTTGTCAAGATTTTTCAAAAGTCGGTTACAGTCAAAACCATCCCCACCCCCACTTCCAGAAATCCTGGCTATGCCACTGCATTCTTAAAGTGCAAAATCAACAATAAATGCAAATAAAGAAATGACAATTCATTCAAATTGATCAACTAACTTTAGAAGTATGTTTAAATACCTAAATTGATAATGAAAACTTTCATTTCTGACTAGCATTCGAAAATTCAAAACTAAAAATTTCAAGTACTGCGAATTCTACATTTTAAAAAATTAATTCATATCACCACAAGAGTTGGTAATCAGAGAGAATGGTCCTGACACAGAAACGCACACAATTTATCGCATACGAAAACTGCCGCCATCTGTACATATTGGATATGGCTAGATCAGTAGATGAAAATCTGTTTAAATTCAAATATTACAACGAACAAACAAATTAGATAAAAATCACATCTGTCTTTAAAACTGTACAAGCACTGGCAATTGACAAGGCAAACATATAAAACGCGAAGAAGAAAAAAACAGATGAACTTATGCGATATACCGGTGATCGGACTCAATACATCTATGCTTACTTGAATCTGTACAAGATACAAGACAGCCATAAATTTTGTTCCCAGACAGTTACTGGTACATAAAAGTCACACGTACAAAACAAGCGTGTACGCGCAAAAAAGAATATTTACATAACGCATGTAAAAGTACAGTACATACTTGCAAATGCCGATTTCTAACCATGTACATCTATTTATTTAGTATTTACTATTTACCATCACATGCTGCAATGAATGGGACTAAAAAAAAACTCGTAACTAGCAGTTACCTCAACCACTTTTCAAAAAGAAACAGTACTGTCACTCTTGCATGGTTTCCTCACCACTGTACGGGACTCTCTCTCTACGAAGACGCACAAAAAAACTGATCTCCTTCCTATTTTATGGACGTATGTTTCAACTGAAGATGATTAAAACTCTCATCAATTGCATGACTTTAAATAAATTCACAGATGAAACCAGTTTGACTTCACCGCTAAAAAGCAAGGCACCGTTTAGAAAAACAACAAACAGCAAACAGCCGCGTCGCTCACATCCGCACAAACGCTTAATTCAACCTATCACAACACTTAGTCCTATCTTATATCTTGTTTTAGAAAAAGATCGACTATTTCTTCACATATCGGAGAAAGTTGCACCTATTTCACAAACGTCGGCACTCCCGGTGACTAGGCACGGGAACTGATCTTAAGTATGCGACCCATTGTGACTCGACTGGTCCATGGAACTCTTCCATATATGCAATAAATGTGGAACCGCTTCATTGGCAGGAAATGTTGGACATTTGTAGACACTCACTTACTTGCCTACTCAATATGATGTACTATTCAACAATTCTGCGTTCTTCTTTTGACGCGCAGACATTTTGCATATAAAGTTTCGTATACCGGTAGTAAAAATGTATCTCTACATTTAAATGTTCTATGCAGCTAATCAGGAAGCTCGATCACTCATCATTCAACAGGAAGACTGAGAGTTTCATGCATAAAGATATTTAGCACAGTAAAAAATTTTTACAATTAATACCGCTAAGCCCGCAAAGCCGGCACAGAAAACAAGAAGAAAAATTTTAATTTGACGAGAGCATCCACAAACACCCCCAAGAAAATGCGCCTGAAGCGGAGGTACCGGTAACGCAAAACGCGAACGACTGACTTGCGACGCAGGACAACTTGTACTACGCAAACCGATTCTCTCGACAGTCAGAGATTTCAAGATTCAAGTGAACGTTTCAAAAGTCCCTGCAGTACCTACGCAGACAAACCAGCAACAGATCAAGAAAAACGCGAAACACCGCAGCCGAGCCACCGTTCATATCTCGAGGTAAATCCTCAGCAAACACAGCTATAGTCAGTTTAAAGGTTCTTGCCAGACACCGTCGTCCACAACGGACGACTACAACGGCGAATCC
The DNA here is from genome assembly GCA_018105865.1 of Metaphire vulgaris. Lineage (NCBI taxonomy): Eukaryota > Metazoa > Annelida > Clitellata > Crassiclitellata > Megascolecidae > Metaphire > Metaphire vulgaris. The sequence continues at coordinate 2,609,440 of CM030868.1, read as the reverse complement.
ATAACGCAGTCGATCATCTCGCTGAGAAGCTTGTTCAGTACGATGCGGTTGCTCTGCTTGACGCCGTTCCAGTAGTCGCGCGCCAGCAGACGGCAGTGGGTGATCAGCGGCAACACCATCAGCAGATTGCAGATACGGCGGTGGCAGATGGCGCCGCGCATTCGCTCGTAATCGAGCATTACGTCACACATCTGGTCCCTCAGCTGGTGAACAGACTTCGGGTTTTCCGCGTTCAGATCTGCAGCAGATGAATAAATTCAGCACCCAATGGTTTTCCATGTCAAAAACTCTCAATATATATATATATATATATATATATATATATATATATATATATATATATATATATGCAAAGCTCATGAAATATCTATGCCATCGAGTAAGTATTTATTTGTGATGTGGCTAATAATAATAATAATAATAATAATAATAATAATAATAATAATAATAATAATAATAACAGCAACAACAATACTACTACCAAAGCTACTTGCAAATATACCGAGGGTTTTGCTTACTGACGCAAGTATGCTAGGTGAGTATGTGGCTGCATATATTGAATATAAGTACCGGTACACGTATATATTTTGACCACTTGACGAAGAATAGATTTTTAAAAAGACTGTGTATCGTGTGGTTTGAAATGGCTGGCCATTTTTGTGGCATTTCAAATACCCTAGAATAAAATTGCGACAGAATATATTGACAATTCTAGAACGATTTGACACAACGAAGATGGAAGCAAACGAAAATGTAGTTTTAATTCGTTTCATCGCTCCTCTGAATTTTTGCATATAGCCATCTTTAACAATAGTCCTTCCATAGGCTCACCATTTTGTGGCATTTCGAATGCTCTAGAATAAAATTGAGATGGAATATATTGACAATCTCGGAATGATTTGACGCATTAAAGATGGGGACACAAGAAAATGTGGTTTTAATTCGTTTCATCACTTCTCTGAATTTTTGCATATTTAGCAATAGTCCTTCCATAGACTAATGTCAAACAGGGAATCGATTTCATAATGTTTTTGTCATCTATTTAATTGTAGTAATCTCCCGCTGTTGATGTAGCGTGTTGATATAATGGTTCAGTCAACATCACCAACGAAACTCAAAACCAAAAAAAGATTTACGCTCTTCCATTTATTTGTCATGCCTGCAAAATACAGGATGTATGATTCTACGTCAAAGCAATAATTTTAAAATCCAAAAATATTCTGCACAAAACCAATTTCTCAAGCCAAACAAGATTTTACATCGACCCATTTTCACACATAAACTTTTAGTAAAATTTTTAAAACGTTTATATTTTTGCGGGCCAAATAAAATCAGCCTGCGGGCCAAGTTTGGCCCGCGTGCCAAGGTTTTGACACCCCTGCTCTAAATCAATAAACCAATGACCTTCAATCGATAAGCAAACAGCCTTCAATCAATGAGCCAATGACCTTCAATCAATAAGCCAATGACCTTCAATCAATAAGCAAACAGCCTTCAATCAATGAGCCAATGACCTTCAATCAATAAGCCAATGACCTTCAACAAACCAATGGCTTTAAATCAATAAACCTATGATCTTCAATCAATGAGCCAATGACCTTCAAACAATAAGTGAACGACCTTCAATCATTAAGCAAATGACCTTCAATCAGTGAGCCAAAAAAGCATTGACCTAGAAGTTAGAACTTGCCATTTGCAAATTAATAGGACTCGGCAGAGGATTTAAAAACCTGCAGCGACAGCATTCGAATACGACGTACACATCTCTTAATACCTGGATTCAGCAGGACCATGACCTTCATGAGCACGTACTCCTCTCTCGTCAGCGCCAGCTCGGAAATCTTCCGCGCCAGCTTCCGCAGCGTGACGTTCAGTTCGAGCGGAATGCAGAGGTTCGAAGAGTCGCCGTCGGACATGACGAAATCGTCGGCGAACATCAGGACGCCCTTGTACGGCGAAGAGCGGAAGGCGACGTTGAAGCAGAGGATGTCGAGCCACGCCCCTTGGAGTAGGTTCATCTGGTCTTTCAACGTCAGACCGATGAATCCTACAGAGTAAGACAAAACACAGGCTCCATTGCACATTACAGTATATACAGGGTGGCGCAAAAAAAACGGGACTAGTCACATTTAGGTTTGCATTTAATATAGTCCGTTTTTTGTGCCACCCTGTACAATGTTGTCAAAAGTTGACAAAGTTATGGCCAAATAAAAAATGGCATGGGATTTATTGGACCACAGTGTATATATATATATATATATATATATATATATTTTTTTTTTTTTTGCCCTCGGTACTTAGTTCCCCGAGGGACTTATTACAAAAAAAGTGTCCGGAGACAGAAAAATATATACTCTTCAGCTCTCGTCTTGACCCGGATCAGAAGCAGAGAAAGTCCTTGGAAGGCGATCGCATTAAAGCGTTGTAACGTCATGGAAATGCGTTGGAGCAAAAAAACTTCTCTCTTGTGTCTCCGGAAAGAACGGAAAGTTGACGACCCAACTCTTTTATGAAAGTGAGTGCGTCGTGACTGATAGGACCAAGAGTCTCGAAGGCCAATGGCAAGAAGAAATAGTCGGCCGACAAGTCAGTGTACTTGGCGACTTTCCTGACTGAAGCTGCTTCAGCAGCAGCTCCTGTAGAGAGAGACGTCAATGGCAGATGAGTGGCAGCGACTGTGTCTGCCACTGTGACGTCCCACACCAGGCAGCGGCCTGCTTGCCAAGGAATCATGGTCATGCCGTCCGGTCTCTTTCCATCGGATCTGAGAAGACCGGGCGGTTCCTTGACCGATGGTATGCCAGCTCGCACCAGGGCCCGGTAGACTACGCCATTGAGCATGGAATGACGTGCAAGGCGACCTGGTCCGAGTTTGCAGGAGAGTCCATGGGACCCATTTTCCTGGACCTGCTCTCCACAGGGACAGAGATGCCGCTCACAGATAAAAGCGCCAAGACGGAGACCCACTGCAACTCTGATTGTCTCGCTCGTCTAAGCGCAGACCACAAGAGCTGATGGGCAGCGCATGAAGCCAGTCGCTGGCGTGTTCCGCTGCCACTGCTCTTAGGCGGCCTGATGGTATTGGCTAAGGTCGGAGCTAAAACAAGTTGGTCATCTCCTGAGAATTATTGGGCGGTCCCAAGTGGCCTGCTTATCGAGTGAGCCTGATGCTGGGATGGGGATCTGGCTCTCTAGGCTCCATTTGGTGAGAATTGCAGCCTCGTGTGAGTCAATGGCCAGCCCAGCCTTCTGGAGAATGGATGACTGGAGTCCGCGGGTGCTCGCAGCTGAAGCCAAAAGGCAGAAGATGCCAGCGAAGACACCCGACGAATGCCCAGTCCGCCATCTCTGATAGGCAGCGTGGCCTGAACCCATTGGTTGTCTGGATAGCGCATGTTTAGGATCCTGCTCAGTCCCTGGCGCATTGTGTCGTCAAAACTTTCCAGTAAAGGATGGCCGGTGCAAGGAGTGCAGCGCAACATGTACAGCAGCTTTGTGTGAGTGAGGGACAGTTTAAGGAGAATTAGGCGTCCTGGGTGTGTATTAATGGTAAGCGGCTCAGTGCGGTGTGCAGTTCGGTTATGCGCCATTACATAAGGGTCTCAAGGCCTCTGCGGTAGAGAGGGGGTGCCCCTAGCAGGGTGGCTTCCTGTGGGTGGATGCTCTGAAAGTGTACAAGGACGGTGTTGGCGATTGGAGCCGGGCCTTGCAGACTACCTCGCACTTCTGATAGTTCAGTGAGAGGCCTAGCTCTGCACACCCTTCCTCGAGAACAGAGACATCTCCTGCCACGACCTTTGCCTCCCCCCTCCCAATGTAATGTCGTCCAGATACCCCAGTGTAAGGGTTGCTTTCAATTTCTGGAGGACAGGTTGCATTGGGAGGCAGAATAGGAGGGGGCCTAAGGGGTCCCTTTGTTGCAGGCCCATTTGCGATGGTAACAAATAGGGGCCGAACTTGAGACTGCTTGGACTGCCATACGACAAATGTCCGTAGGCCGATAACTCTGGCAGCAGATCTGTGAGGGCCGTCAACATGCTGTCCCTTTAGCACGCTGTTAAAGGCGTTGCTAAAGTCGAGTTTCACCAGGACGTGGTTGTTGGGCATTGCCTCTAAGTAGCGTCTGGCTGAGTGAACGGCGGCCTCGCATCCACCGGGCACCCTACTCCTACCTGCAAAGGTGCAAGGTATTCAGGTGCCCTAGTCATCGCAAAAATTTGCTGCGCACTTTGATGCTAGGCGACGCCAAAAGTACCCAATTGCAATGGGGCGCAGGCCCCCTGATGGTTTACGGAGAGCTAGCAGGTTACCCCCAAAAAGAATAGGTTGGACCTGAATAGGACAGGTGCCAGCGAGGAGCAGATTGGTGAGACCAGTGATGGCAGAGAGTAATCGACTGCCCGCTTCCGAACCGGCGATAAGTTCGGCTACAATCTGTGGTCTCAAGCCGTCCGGGCCTCCTGAGGACCCTGCCGGGAAGGATCGGATTCTGTTCCTGATCTCTTCCTCTGAGACCTGTAGTGGAGGGCAGTCGCTGATTGGGGGCATCTGCACCCGGTCCGGGGTTGGAGTGGGATGCTTAGCCCTTAGCTCCTCGGAGTGTCTGCGCATTGGGGGTGACTGGTTCCTCGTCTGACATTAAAATACGCACGGCCGCTCTTACGTTGCCATCCTCGAGCTTGATGACACCGAGGCGGCCAGCACCTGGTTTCTGCTTTTTCTGTTAGGCAATTTTGCGGAAGCAGGACCTGCGCCGCTAGAAACAGATTGAATGTTGGTGTGCAGTTCCTCGGAAAATTTTTTGCGCGTTTTTTAAATACAGACGAGGTGTTGTGCTTCCTCCCGCCCCTTGGCAATTGCCAAAAGAATTATCGGCGCAAAATGTATCAGGTCCCGCCAATGATCGGTGGTGGACGGGGAGGCTAGAATTTTGTTGATAATATTTGTCAACAGGTGACTTAGTGCAGGTCTAGCTGCCTTGGCACATGTTTAACCATTGGGCCAAGTAAAGTTGGATGAAACACAGTAGCGGCGTCGTTTGTGTTTACATCGTCGCTTTGAACTTGCGCAGCCGCGGGAGTGCAGCATTAGTCGGCGAGACTGACCTAGTTTCAATGCGGCTCGACCTAGTTGTTGCCCCTGCAAGATTGGGGCCAAAACTGTTGTTATTTCCAACCAGGTTGATTTGACCCTGGGCAGGGGTTGGAGTGCGGACCGTGGAGGTGTACGCGACCATCCCCGGCATCAACCTTCTTACTGTCCTGCACACCGCACAGAGCCCGCTGGCCTTCTGGGAAAGTTGAGCCGCGGCCGGCTCAGCCATTCAACCATTACCATATACGCAGTGAGCGGACCAGGTGAGTGCACAAATGGGCTAAACCAACCGAATATAGAGTGGAAATCAATGAACCATGAAACGTGCATAGGAACGAAACAAAATGTGGTCAAAACCAAAAAAAACCAAAAGGAAAGCCAGCAAAAACATTAAAAACAGATGCACACGACCAACCCAACGCAGCATACGAAAAACGAGAGAGAACTATCCATAAGAAAACGTCAAAAAATTCCAAAAGAACGTCGCTGTTCGGATGTGCATCCGGTCTCGACGAGAGCTGTATCGTATATGATATATACAATATATATATATGATATATACAATATATATATATACAATATATATATATGATATATACATATATATATATATATATATATATATATATATATATATATATATATATATATATATATATTTATGCCATCGTACTTCAGTACAATGGCGGCTCCATATGGGGGCCCGTCCCCTACTGAATGTATGGTCCCCAGTGGATCCCCTGTTCGGACCCTATACTTACTACTACTACATACCTATCATCAAATGGTTGGCCCCCTTGCTGAGAAGTTGCCACCCCAACGCCCCCAATCGCCAAACCCTGGAGCCGCCAATGCTTCGGTAATGAAGCACCAAGGGCATATATACAATTATACATACATACATACATACATACATATATATATATACCGATATATGATAGGTCAATGTCATCATCATCATCATCATCATCATCATCATCATCATCATCATCATCATTTTGAAAGTACCTTCAAATTTTAGGTAAATAATAACAAGGAAAAATAATGAATTCCACCTGGAACCTGCTTGGCCCAACCAATCGTGGCGACCAATTCCCGATCGGATAAATCGGAAAGCATAGACAGAGTCTTGAATTCATCGTCGGCCACCAACGCACCGAGCATCTTTGGCATCGCGTAGACTTTCTGGGGCTCGATCTTGAGAAGATATTGTAAAAGTCGATTCTCTGCGACAACAGAACACAACAGTTCTACGGGTTTTTCACAGAACAAGTAGAAAAAAAAACACAAATAAAAACCAGTGCATGTCAGTTCAGCCCAGACAAACCAGCAAGCACGCTATATTTTGCCCGGCCGAAAACCCACCTTGCCTGTATAGCTATTTCAAGAAAGATTAAGCGCATAAGAATAAGCAGCTACTACTGTACTACTTTCCAGAGCGCTGTGTAAGTTTACGTGATTTTACTTTACTTACTTACTTACTTTATATCAACGTACATACAGAAGAACTTAGTTGTAATGTATTTAGTAGGTCTGTAAAACTTAGCAGGTTATGTCCGAGGTACGTTATAATCCAATACCATCCAATACGGTAGTGCATCTCACGGGCGCGTACATTGCGGTAAGTTATAACCGAGCGTACACTGTAACCGAGTCCATTATAACAGTCCAACTGGATGTTTGACTTGAAAAAGCAATTTTCAGCTTTGGAAACCGAATGATTTGGCAATTTTGTATGTGCGACCCGCCTAATGTAGTACTA
>CM030868.1:2595084-2597584 GCA_018105865.1 Metaphire vulgaris | reverse complement strand
CGGAACTGTTTAACTGCAGCACGCATCTATTCTTATCAGCCTCTATTCAGAAGGACCAATGCCACCACCAAAAAAGGGCTGAGCCCACAGCAGAGGGCGGGCGGACGACCTCCGAAGGCCCTAGCCGCTGTCACCAGCAAGCAGCAGTATATCAATGACGTCACCCTTGGGGGCAAACAGCTACCTAAAAATAATTATTAGTCAGGAAAAAACCAGCACTCAAACAGGAACAGATACAGACAGACTTACAAGAAACCAGCAGGACTGCAGGGATACAGACAGAGTGACAAAGGGTACGAAACCGCACAGCGATGATAAGACTCGGTACACAGTAACTATAGTAAATGTCAAGGCTGATGCAAAAGTCCGAAGTGAGATAAGGACCTGGCTATATAATTGCACATCCTGCCAAATTTGCATTATCTCCTAGAAGCTATAAAGCCTGTGTGAACATATTATCTCAATTGAAGCAGAAAAACTGTTAATGACGTCATTGGGCAACTTGGATTCCACAAGGAAAAAAGTCATAGACAAAATATTTGGCTGAAACCCCACACGCCTAAGTAAGCAAGTAAAACCTGGTGAATTTATATAGCGCCCTCATTATTAACATCACCAAAGCTGCTTATTATTAGGCTCTTGAGATGAAATATGACTCGGTCAATTCCCTCCCTCGCTTAAGACTTAAACCATGAAAATTTGGCCACACTGCACCCCCCCACTACCACGTACAGGGCCATACTGGCCACATAGAGCTGTAGGAAATTTCCATGGCCCCTTAAAATTAAATTAACTTTATGGACCCCACACACACACATAATATATATATATATTATATATATATATATATATATATATATATATATATATATATATTATACAGTATTGTTTTTAGTAACTTGTTGCAGTAGCTTCCTAATAAAATGCTTGGGTGTCCACAAAAATTCTTCCAGGGGTGCAAAACAGGGTCTTATGACAAAAGAAATAAAAAATTTTCCAGGGGGTTCAAGTTCTTCAGAATGTCATATAACTTCACATTTTAACTTAGTACTATAGGTTAACTTTTTAGTAATTTTACTTTTTTCATAACTCCACAATTTTTCAAGGGTGGCAATTGCACCCCATCCCGATGCCCATAATAAAATGCATAAAAATGCACCACAGCCTAAAAAAATCGACCAACTTGAGCAGGGATTCCACAACTGTGGACTATGGGACCCAAGGTATGGTAAACAACATCCTGGCCAAATTTTCCAGCCCAGCACACCACTGTTTCCAAAAAAATTTGCACAGGCCACTGGGTAGAATGCACCCACACATAGCGCATACTAGGGATTCCTCAAAGATCGCTAGAACCATTTGCCACATTACCAGCACTGACAAACCAAGCCGCGCCACCAAATACAATACATTCCAAACGCGAGATTCATCATCATCGCACACATGCAAATGCTAAAAGCTTATCATCAGACAGAAGAACTAGGCACAGTCAGAGGCTGTCCAAAAACAAGGCAAGATCAGAGTTGAGGAGTTCAGGTTCAAAACATTTCGGTTTGTCTCCCAGACTTTACTCGTATCGATAACAAGCATACGGTATATAAATAAAAAAATTTCATATTTCAGACTGTGTACACTAGACAGTCATTGAGCGCATTCCTTGTTTGAGCACACGTGAACTCAAGTTCAACAAATCTATGGCTGGTTATTAATCGTACGTAAAGGCATGACTAGGGTACTGTACTGAAATAACACGACAAAATGGAGCCATGTGTTCTAGTAAGTACTAGTTGTTTATTCATGTCTCACTTCTTCTCTTAACCAAATTCCCATTTTCAGAATCGTAAAATATCATGAAGACACTGTTTTAAGAAATAATTATAACCTATATTTGTGGCAAACTAAAATCATGACACCAATATCTTAAACGTAACACGAGCAAATCATTCATAACACTTTCTGGCATAAAATTGGTGTCAAAACTTTAAGATTGCAAGAAAGATTAGCTTTTATATCAAGGGATCAATCACGATTAAAACACTTAATTGATTTAATAATCTAATTGATCTAATAATTCAATTGTTTTAATAACACTGGTCAACACACAATTTGGTGCCTCAAAAGTTAGACCTGTTCTTTAGTAAATTTGGTGCCCTGATTCCAAAAATGTTATCAGTTTTGCCCCATCAGCTTTAGTTTTTGAGATATGGGGTCATCCATAAATTACGAAATGCGATTTTTGGCACTTTTGACCCCTTTCCCCTACGTAACGCGACGTAACAAAAACGTCAGACCCCGTAAAATATGGCGTAACAACGGGCCGACCCTCCCCAAGTGGCGGCACCAGGATTTGGTAAGTGGGGTGGCCGTTGGGGTGGCAACTTCTAATCATAGGGCCAACCATTTGTTGTTAGGTATGTAGTATAAGTATAGGGTCCCAACCGAGGCGGGCCACTGGGGGCCAGGCACTCAATAGGGGGCACGGGTCCCCGGGCCTCCTGTG
>CM030868.1:2545084-2585084 GCA_018105865.1 Metaphire vulgaris | reverse complement strand
AATAATAATGATAATAGCCTTTCAAATGAAGTCATAAACTGTTCCTGTTTGGAGCATCGATGGGCGATTTTAGCAACATGCTGATCATCAGGTATGTAACTAGGAAAGTGGCTTGAGGGGCCTAAGCCCCCCAAACGCTTAATTTAGCCCCCCTCAATGAATTAACCCCAAATGGCGTTGCGGGTTCAAAAGGAATAAATGGGAGTGATTCTTGGTCTTGAGCGCCCCCAAATGTAAAATCCTGTCTATGCCTGGCTACGTCCCTGCTGAACATACTGCCGTCTTTGTCACCACTCCATGATTGATTATTATTATTATTATTATTATTATTATTATTATTATTATTATTATTGCATTTTTGATATAACCTCTGATGCTAAAGCCATATCGCTACATTGCGGCGCTATAGATTTGATCAATCACCTGTCATTTTAACCCATCTATCATCTCTCAATCTGACAGCTGTCAATCATCTGTCATCTTTCACCACTCTGTGATCTCTCAATCTGACAGCTGTCAATCACCCGTAACCTATCAGTCTTCTGCCATCAGTCACCTGCTAATCATGTGCTAATGAAATAGTAGTAGCAATGATGATGATGATGATTATGATGATGATGATGATGATGATGATGATAATAATAATAATAATAATAATAATAATAATAATAATAATAATAATATGGCCATATCTCAAAAACTAGAGCTGATAGGGAAAATCTGATATCATATTTGGAATCAGCGCACTATATATACCAAGAAACATATATAACTTCTAAGGCACCAGACAAAAAATTTTTTTTGTTGCCCTGTGTAATTTAATTGCTTTAATAATTTAATCAATTTAATAATTTAATTGATTTGATAATCTACCTTCAGTGCCACCAGGGGCCTTTGTAGCCGAATCTGGGGACTGTGAAGATGAGCTTGGATCAGTGACAGATCTCCCCGTTTTCGCCTGATTCCTCGCCCCACGCAATCTGTCGAGTCTTATTCCTGGAAAAAACAACGAAACCACCGAACTCACTACCAGGGCGCGATTTGTAGGAGGGAAGAGGGATTTTCCCCACTGCCCAACTGCATCCCCTACTGCTACATACCCCCCACTGCATCCCCCCACTGCTACACTTCTTCAAGAACTGCATCCCCCCAAGCTCGACATACCCCCTCCCACTGCTCCAGGTCACAAATCGCACCCTGCTCACTACCACCATTGGTCCACAACACCAACTTCACCAAGTATCTCACTCCTCCCCCCCCCACAATAAAATCAAGACTGAAAACCCATCTGCTCTCTATTGCCACTCTGCAATGACCAGAATTGGAGAATCAGATTGACTGGTTGGATCAGAAAATGGGGATTACAATCATCGGCCAGTTGGGAATCTAGGCTTTAGTCCCCACAAACTTTTCGAGAGGCTGCCATAGGGTGGTGGAAGGTATGGGGCGTTGGGCCCCCCACTTTTCATCCAAGTTTATGCCAATGATTGTTATTGCATCACTAAAATGGCGCTATACAAATCCTTTCTTTAGTCAGTTAAAATGATTGGCTAAACCATTTCTGTGAGATATGTCAAATCCAGGAACTATAAAGCTACTATGACTCAAAACTTTCATGTTAATGCGTCAATTACCTTTAACCCCTTAACTGGGCAACTATTTGTAACTCAATGTAAAATGGACGAGCGTTACTCGGGGCACCCAGTTAAGGGGTTAATATTAATCATACAAACGGGATCACCATACTGTTTCTCGAAATCAGGCTTACGAAATATAATTACCTATATATGTAAATTTTAAACTGTAAATGCAATAATGACTGTTAATGGTAGGAATCAATTTTCACAATAGAAGATGCCAAAACATCGGGACAACAGCAGGAAGAATGTTAATTTAGTCTGATCAGCTCCAGGATTAAGAAAATAGACAATGACAAATCATATCTGCTGCCCTGCCCATTGTCTTGTATTAAGCACAATTTAACCACTATTCAAGATAAAAGTAAAGCAGCACCACATCATCACAAACTTATCAATGAATGAATGAATCAATCAATCAATGAATCAATCAATCATTCAACTTCAACTTCTATGGCGCCACTATCATAATGCCTTGGGCATACCGGTAATATACCAATTTCACAAGGTCACATTCCATTTGATTATGACCGGAAGAGACTCAATCAGTTTCTTAGGACTCGGTAAACATGGATGTCTGGTAAAAACATGGATGCTTAACCATTTTGCATCAACGACCCGATATAAGAAATACACTATGATACCAAAATGGCAGTCTTACAGCACGAAAGGGTTAAGCTCTTGATAGCAGAATTCATTTCACTGCATTGGAATGTATCAATAAAAGTAAAGCAATGTAAAATCTTGTGAATTTATGTAGCTCTCGTGGAGGCCGGATTTCTACAGATTAGCTTTTTCTCCAGTACTTTGTACGTAATGTACCTAATTTGTATAGTGCCGATGGAAGCTTTATTCCTACAAAATCAGCATTTTAGCTTTCTCTAGCGCCTTTTCCCATCCACAATTCCTTTCTGTACTTTGCTGCTGTAACCATTTGGTTGCAGCACATGTTTCGACAGTTGTATGCAGCTGCCTTGTCAGGCATTTATTACAGAGGTCTTTCTTGCCAGACGGCGACAATAGCTTTGCTGTTTTCACTGCCACTAGCAAATCAAAGCACAGAAAAACTTGACACATTACACAGACAGTATTACCTTCAGTTAGCATTCCCTCTTTGAGGCACTTCTGATATCGGCAGGACTGACAAGCCTTTCTCCGCTTTTTCGTCATGACACACGCTCCACTCGCAGGGCATCGGTACATGATGTTACCTAAAGCAAAAATTAATTGGAAAACATAACTCAACACGTTTTGCCATCACAGAAACAAAGCATCAATTTCTTGTATTAATATTCCCTGTGCATTTCATGTGGCTGCCGATCGGGCCTGGAACGGCCTACCTCCATCCGTTCGACTTTCCCATTTGCCCAACATTTTCAAAAAGAGGCTAAACACTTGGTTGTTCTGCACTAGTTCTGAACTTTAACTCTGTTAACGTGTTCGCGCAGTCCACTTGTGGACGAGTCACCACAATAATCTGAACGCTTACTTACTTACTTCTTCAAAACAATTACTTTATACTATGTAATGTTATATGTGCATTTATACATTAATTCAATGTAAAGCACTCTTGACTCTAGCCCGCAAGGAAAATAGTGCTATATAAATCAGCCTGTAACTAACTAACTAACATGTCCAAAATTATCGTAAATACAAATCGGAAAACAGCATGGATTTTGCAGCTCTGTACTGGCATTCCTTGATCAGCTTTATGTCATCGATGCAAAGATTATCAATGCAATAGTAAATTTATACAGCAACTACTCATTAGGCAACTCAAAAATGTTAAATTCAATGCAAATGACACGTATCCAGGGGCGTAGCCAGGAATTTGATTTGGGAAGGTGTAAATATTTTGGGTGGGTATAAGTCTTAACTATAAGCCACATAAACCATATAAACCACATATAATTACATGCAAATCACATAAAAAACTTTAAGGTAGATTGATTTTGAATGGGTATATATACCGATATACCCCCTCCGTCGCTACGCCCTTGCACCTATCTTGTGGAGCTCTGATTTTTGACAACCTGGGATCATCTGACATCTGCTAATCTGAAAAAGTCATTTAAAATGTGCACATTTTTCTGCATCCTCAGTGCTGTCAGTGTCAAACCGTACTAGAATTGTCAATATATTCTGTCTCAATTTTTCTCTAGAGCTTTTGAAATGCCATGAAAAATAATGAGCCATTTGAAACGACACTATACAAAGTCTTTCAGAAATCTATTCTCTGTCAAATGTCTAAAAAATCAATCGAGAGATAAGAAGGCTCTTAAGATAATTGGTTTCTTGTATTATAGGTTTTATAGACCACAAAAATATTATAAAATGTATATCCTGTTTGAAATTGGACAAGGCAAGGACTAGTGCTACAGTAGGCTATAGATATGCAAAAATTCAGAAGAGTGATGAAACAAATTAAAACCACATATTCTTGTGTCCCCATCTTTGTGGCATCAAACCGTACTAGAATTGTCAATATATTCTGTCTCAATTTTTTTCTAGAGTTTTCGAAATGCCACGAAAGGCTAAACCAACCTTGAACAGTTCTCTTGAAAAATGCTTTGCATGCCTCGCAAGACGCAACCCCATAGTGAATCCCCGATGCCCTGTCGCCGCACACAAGACACGGCCGGTCTTCGTTCGCCGTTGACTTCTCCTTGTTGCCCCTTCTCTGTTTCTGACTCTGCGCCTTCTTGGCAGTCGTCGGAGGCCTCTGGTCCTGCGGCGACTGCCACAGCGGAGGAGGAGGAGGAGGAGGCAACTGCGGCGGCGACGGTTTGCTCGGGGTCCTTGCGTCCGGACGACGGTCGAAGTCACAGGCGAGAGTCTTGCCGGCGAAACCGCCGTCGAAGAATTCCAGTTCATTTCCGCATTTCGTCTCCAGAGCGAAATCGCCGATCAGATTGGACGACGACACCGGTGAGAATTCGTCGCAGAAGCTACTCGTTATGGGCGTGAACATGGCGTTTGGCTGCACAGCCTAAGCTACAATTTCACACACAATATTCAGTCAATTTCACACATACACACACAATACTCTGTTTCACACACAATAGGTAATTGGTTTCACACATACAGTAGTATGCAAATGAAAGCAGGCATCATGTCTAGGAGCAGAAAGCTTTTTGAATCAGTGCTTATTCTAGCCACCTTGACATTGGGGTTGAAATGTTTGGGGGACAAGCAGTGGCATCATGTCCGTTGGGGGACTTCTAATCATGGGGGCCAACCATTTGTTGTTTAATGTATGTAGCATTAAGTATAGGGTCCCAACTGGGGGCCACTGGGTGGGCTCTCAATTTGGGCACAAATGGTGGAGCCGCCACTGGGGACAAGGTCCGAGCCTCCACACTTTTGGGGAGAAAATTTCCATTTCTTGTGTCCCCATCTTTGTTGTGTCAAACCGTACTAGAATTGTCAATATATTCTGTCTTAATTTTTTCTAGAGCTTTCAAAATGCCACGAAAAATAATGATCCATTTGAAACGACACTATACAAAGTCTTTCAGAAATCTATTCTCTGTAAAATGTCTAAAAATCAATCGAGAGATAAGATGGCGCTTAATAGAGCTGGTTTCTTGTATTACAGGTTTTATAGACCACGAAAATATTATAAAATTGATACCCTGTTTGAAATTGGACAAGGCAAGGACTAGTGCCACAGTATGCTATAGATATGCAAAAATTCAGAAGAATGATGAAACGAATTAAAACCACATATTTTTGTGTCCCCATCTTTGTTGTGTCAAACCGTACTAGAATTGTCAATATATTCTGTCTCAATTTTTTTCTAGAGCTTTTGAAATGCCACGAAAAATAATGAGCCATTTGAAACAACACTATACACAGTCTTTCAGAAATCTATTCTCTGTCAAATGTCTAAAATATCAATAGAGAGATAAGATGGCGCTTAAGAGAGCTGGTTTCTTGTATTACAGCCAAAATATTTTTTTTTTTTGGGGGATTTTTAAAACTTGGGGGGAATCCCCCCAGAGAAAGCCTAGAATAAACACTGGTTTTGAATCATTGAGCAACATCAACTAAAGTACCACTGGTTCAAACACTGAATTTATATTGAATTGAAACTGACAGGTTCTCAGTGAATTAATGGGTCTAGAAACTTTTCCAAAAAACTTTTTGCCTGTGTAGATTTTTCTTGACTGATTGATTGATCACTAAAAGCAGATGATGAGCAGCGGATTAAAAACAATCAGGATATTTCTGGGAGGGAGGGAGGGAGGAGAGACCAGAGGCAAAAGCTGACTAGATGTTTATTTTAAAATGCACCCAAGCTTGGCACAAGAAAACTAAATCCTGCGACATTACACTCTAAGTATCAGCATATGTCTTGCATAATTAATAAATCGTCTCATATTAGCATTGGGCGTGTTATTTTGAGTGTTTAGACTGTAAGCGGCTTGTTTAATCCTTCAACTTCATATCAGAACTGCAATTCGAAACGGTAAACAAATTTAAAGGTATCAGTATTCAATAGGCTTCAATATCCAAGCGAAAAGCAGTTGTTTCCAATGTGTAAACAATCACATCAACTTTAAAACGGGCTAAAGTTCAAACACCAAATATCATGATCACCTCAGTGCCTGAATTTTCTAAAATAGCATCAGAAGGTCGAACCACCCCCGAAATTCTCGACCTGCCGGAGTGGGACTATAAAAGATAAACTTTTCAGCCCCACCCACGGAGGGGTCGATCTCGACCGCTGGGGCTTAAGCATCCAATCGCCTAATCATCGGTCAACTGTCAAAGTCCATAAAGTTGATCACCACCGGGCACCTGCAAATTGTTTTTAAAAGAAAATTAGACTCAGTACTTACTTATCAACCCGCGCTTTCTGCGCCAAATTAAATGACGCAATTTATCCCTAAATGGCGTTGGGTAGAACCCGACACACCTCTACGTCGACCAATCACAACGAAGGACACGAACACTCAACTAATCACGAAAGAGGACTAGGCGACCCGAATCCGTTATCATCTACTCGCCAATTCCACCAATGGGAACTGCTATTTCGCGGTCAACTTGCAGCACCGCCAATAGATCGCAAGAATCTCAACGGCCAGGAGGCCAATAAGAAGAGAGGACGTCGCGACCCAGTTTCAACCAATAGAAAGCTCGACCTTGGCGACTGGTCTCACTGCATTTACGCTGCTTTCAAAAGTCTCAAACACACAAGACGTGACATGTCTGTTAATGTACTCACCTGAACGTCGTTCCGACTGCTTCCACCTGTTAACCTGTCACGCTTTTGACCAGAATTCCTGATTTACACGCCAGTAAATGTCCGCTGATTGTCTATAGTGCTTGCGTCGAACCAACACGTACTTGCCTCTAACGGTAAAATTCGACCCCACTCAGCATTCGTTTATAGGTTGCACGCGTAGATGGCGCCAGCACAACCATTTATATTATGCCACTCGTTTAGTTGTTGTTCTTGCAAAATGTCGATTTTCCTCTGACGTTATTTGGCAGCCATAGCCTCGCCTTCTACCGTGATCGATTGATTTAATTCATCTACTTGCATGCCAAAAATGTTTACGATACAAACGCAAATCAAGAACTTTCCAGCATGAAATCGCTGAACAAGATAATAACGATAATAACTATTGACTGTGAACTCTAATTAGAAACTATTCTCACGGCTCCTAACTAACTGAAGTCTTCTAATCTCACACAGGGCAGACCCTCCTGAACCACTTTAAACCTTGTTGTTATTATTATTATTATTAAAAATTCAGCAGCTGTGAAAATCAGGATATAATAATAATAATAATAATAATAATGTGATTTTAAGTGGTTTAGGAGGCTATGTAAGCCTGTGTGAAAACCACTGATGTAAATCTTAACCTGGAACTAAAACAAAATATGACTGGCCAGCCATAAAAGAAGCTAGAGAAAACTTCTTGCCTAAAATAATATGAGGAATTGAGTGACTCCAGAAAATAAGTTTTGTTTCATTTAAAACTAGATAAAACATTGCAAGGCATGTTTTCAAATCTGGTGCATTCGATGGAATATATATTCGAGCAGGCCAACAGCTTAGTTTAAAGAATTTGAAGAAATAACAAATATCAAAGCAATTTTTCAAATATATTACACACTAATCACAAACAGTAAACAAAATAAGGTGCAAAAGTTATAATTGGCAGCAATTAGTGCAATAAAACGTTTTTGAGTCATACATTTCCATGTCACTGAAGCTTCTACTGCTTGAAATGACAACGTAAAAAGTATCTCGAAATTTTTCATGTAAATTTGCATTTGCTATGCAACAAAAAATGTATGCAACACTTCTTTAAAAAAAAGTCACTCATGCTCGGAGTAATGGAAGGCAAAAACATCAGAGGAAGACCACAAAGAGAATGGATAGACATTATTAAAGAATGGTGCAACATGGACAATGGACATAATATATGAAGCTTACAAAGCCACACAAGACAGAGACAAATGGAGGAAGAGAACTCAAATTGCAAAAGACATCAATGGGTATTGTGCCCATGGAGAAGAATGATGATGATGATGATGATTGAGATTACAGTATTTGATGAAGATGACAAGGTAGTCGGATACTTAACTCATAACAGGTTCTCTTTGCCACAGGTTAATTAACCCCTTAACTGGGGATCCCGGATATATCCGTCCATTTTGCATTGAGTTACAGTTAAATACCCAGTTAAGGGGTTAATTAAGTAATTTGCCACAGGTCAAGTTAACCCCTTAACTGTGTATTTAACTGTAACTCAATGTAAAATGGATGGATATATCTGGGATCCCCAGTTAAGGGGGTTAACAATGCATTTTCAGACTAAGTTATCGCAACGCTGATCGGCATACGCTGCAAAAAGCACATTTTAATTGTTTTTTATCAGAAAAGAGTGCTTATGTGGAAAAGTAGTTACAGCACAGTATTATTAGTTATGATGCACCATTATCTGACTCATCTTCAATTACTGTATCCAAGTTTAAATCTTCAAAGCAATGTCCCAAATCAAACATAAAGAGCAAACCCAAATACATACCATTGACAAAAAAGGAAAGGGCAAAATTGTACTCTACATAAACACAGAAAACTCTCTACAGGAAAACTTCATTATAACGGACTCAGTTACAACGTATAATCGGTTATAGAGTTCTGCAATGTACAGTCCCATGTGATGCGCTACCATATTGGATGGTATTGGATATAGCGTACCTCGGATATTACGTATTAAATTTTGCAGACCTGCTAAGTACATTATAACGAAGTTCTACTGTATATTAACGATACACAACAGGAAGTCACAGTGGCAGAAGTAATATGCCACTATGCCCCAGGGAAGTATTATAGAGTGAGACCAATGGGGGGCAGAAGGTAATAAATGCTTCATTATAAGAAATAAATAGGAAATTTCCTCCCACCACATTGCCATAACCTGACATCAAAACACAGAAGAGACAGTGAAACCAAAGACATATTCTGTCAGTGGAAATTATAAAAATCTTCGTGACATTATGGATACATAATTTGCTTTATCGTCCTGATTTTAATGTTTCAGAAATTCAAAACAATTTCAAACAACACATTTAAAGTGTGATCTTCCCTTCCAATATCGATATCATCAGACAATCAGGAATCTCAGCGCATGCATGCGCGCGCGCGCACACACACACAAAGATTCCGAAAGTGTCAAGATACAAAATGGTGAGACGGCCTGTGAATGTGCTTTGGTCCGATCGTAAATAATTTCGGCGGGGCTCCTTGTATGCCGAAGAGAAGACTTCCGCTAGTAAGAACCGTGCTGAACGTAGTCGGCTCGCTGTGTTCTGTCATCGTCTCGAAACCTGCTTAACAAAAAACCATAGGGGCTCATCCATATAGTACGTGTGCAAACATTTCACATGCAAAGATCCGCTGTTATTCATCAGGGTAAATAAGCATCAGTAAACAGGAAATTGGATAAAAATTTGACAGGTTAGGGTCCAACCATATAGTATGTATGCAGTAAGGGGGGGTTGGATTGAGGAGATTTTGCATATGTATGGTGTGTAAACGGGGAGGTTTGAAAATATCTTTTTTTGCATATGTACTTTATGGACAAGCCCTTGGCAAGATGACAATTGTTATTTTTATACCAATGCACTTATACATACCTATATAATTACAGTATATATAGAACCAACATAAAACAGGGCATATATATATATATATATATATATATGTATATATATATATATATATATATATATATATATACAGTATATTTTACCTGTGTTAAATGTATTGAAAGAGAATTTTGAAACTAGCCGTACTTATTTACAGTTACCTGGATACTCACCGGTGTCGCTAGGCAACATTCTCCGATGGCGTTTACTATTTCCACCTGGCGCCGCGCCGACGGGCTGCTGGCGACCGGTGCAACCGCGGCTCCACATCTGGCGCTCCTGCAGGAACGCCGACAGCGAGTAAGCAGGATGCTTCAAAGTGGAAAAAGGAACAAGAAGAGACCTTTTGCACCGAAAGACATTCGAATACCACGACGGTGCATTCGAAATAAAGCGAGAAATGACAAAGCAGTAAATTTTGTCAACCTGCACAAAGATCTCAAAGAGGGGAAAAAACACGTGGAAAAGGGGAAAAGAGGGGGAAAGAGGAGAAAAAACACATGGAAAAAGAGGAAAAGAGGGGAAAAGAGGGGAAAAAACACAGGGAAGCCATAAAGTTCATCTGTAGGCTCTGTGCCCGTAGGTGCCGGTGCTGATCTCCGGTTTCATGACCATCAGCCCATAGGGGTGGCTAAGCCAGGGAAGCCATGGCAGCGAGTAATGGCATATGGGGGTGGGGTAGAGTGCGATAGTCATGTGTGGTTCTTGCTATGCAATTGCAGGGCAATGGGTTTCAAATCTCACCCATTGGGCAAGTTGTCTGTCATTGTCTGTGAGGAAGGCAAAAGGCAACCACTCCAAATACCTCATCAGTTGGCAGGCAAATATCAAATCGACCCGCTTAGTGTAGAGAAATCATCACCATCACCACCATCACCACCACTATCATAACCACAGCAAGCATCCACAGCTAATTCAGCACAAATGAACCCATGTATCCCTGTTATGATGTTATCAAGGGTTCCTATGATACCTAATACCTATCCTTTTACTTGATACCTAAAAATAGTTACTCATAAGATACAAAGATAAGTATCTAAAAAGTATCCAGACGATCATCAACAACTGAGCCATCTGCGCCTACTTTTAAGCAACATGCCTGCATCTGACGTCCACTCTATCAACAGCAAGCAATAACGGCATAAATGTCCGAAGATTAACAACTAAACTGAAAATGCTTTATGTCATACCAACCAATCAGAAAAGATTTCACACCAACCAATCAGAAAAGAGGTTAACCAACCAATCAGAAAAGGCAATCAATGCACACTTTAATATTTTGCCAAATAATTCAGTCAGATTCAAGAAACCAGATCACACAAAAAGCATATTACACGCCAAAGTACAGTAGAACCCTCAAAATTCCACGTTCCTGGCTTATACGGTTGCCCACTATACCGGTACAGGCAGGAAAGTCATATTTACAGCATATATTCGTGAATTCATTGACTCTTATTACTGTCAAAAGCTTTGGTTAAGTCAATACAAATCTATCCCACGTATAAAACAACAACAACACAATTCTGCTCAAGTTTACAGTATATTATTTTATATTTTGTTACATTACATTACAATTCAGATGAAGATATTACATGTACGCACCAACAGTTTCATCCGTGCCTTGAAGCAATTTCTCGACGTTGGGGACAGGATGTCGAGTCCCGAATCGAAGATCTTCTGCATATCGACAGTATTCATGCCCTGAATGTCCATTTTCTCCGCTTCCTCGGTTAAATTCTGAGCGCCCGGACCTTTCACTGCCTCACCTTCAGACTCGCGAAAAGTGTCACTATCCTCATCATCACCTGGAACAGGTCATCAAGTCATCATCATTGTCGTCATCATCATCATCATCATCATCATCATCATCATCATCATCATCATCACAATCACCATCACCACCACCACCATCATCATCATCATCATCATCATCATCATCATCATCATCACTACCACAGAGTTTCCATGATGGTGTGAATTTGTGAGAATAAATGTCTTCTTCTGTACAATGTATCTTCTTGGAAACAGCACTCATTCAGAGAAGTCTGTAAATGTGTAAAATCGTAATAAAAATATTACAGAGAGACGTCAATAAATTACCGTCTCCTCCGTCTCCTGCACTGCTGCCGTTATCGCCTTCTTCGCTGCTTAGAGAACTGATGTTGCTTTCGCTAAAACATTCGAAAATCATTCACAGAGATACAATCTTTGTTGGAATTCCAAACGAATTCCCATCACATAAGCAGGGCGCGATTTGTAGGGGGGAAAAGGGGATTCCCCCACTGCCCAACTGCATCCCCCTACTGCTACATCCCCACCACTACAGCCCCCCACTGCTACACTTCCCAACAACTACATCCCCAAGTTCGACATATTGTTTAACTAACTTACTTAGCATAACAAAACAGTTGAAATTCTCTATCCCACCCCACTGGTCTGACTTTGATAACCAAGCAAAATAAGACTTAACCCCTTCAATTCCATATGCTGTACGGAGTGTGTAACATCAGCAAAATGATCATAGGTAGCCAAGGGGTTAAATCAGGCAAATGAGGCCTTTGCATTAGCTCACTATGGCCATGATGCTTCTAATGAATCATTGAGCATGTAAACCAGAAATCTATTTATAAATTTTACGGTTTACGTATTTACGTTTTACAGTGACCATTGCCTTTGGGGGTTCAACCAGCAGGCCTCGAAAAGCAATAATTGGCCGTTACAGTGTAACCATGCCTAGAAAACTTGACATAGGTAGAAATGCCGTTGCAAAACCATCAAAAATAAAGTTGACGATGAGAGGTACATTTGTTTGTTTATTTTTGTTTATTTGCGTTTACACATCACATTTTAGCATTGACAAGCTCTAAATAAAAATACAAGTCCTATTACTATAAAAAAATCAGTTACAAAAACAGCCAACAGCCAAAAAAAGATATATAAAGATACATAAAAAGATATATTGTCCTACTTACATGACGTGATTTTGGCAATGATTCTGACTATCAGGCTGGCTGTCATCGTTGAAGTCGACATAAAAGCTGTTACCTTTGTCTTTCGAACTCCGTTTACGCTTTCCTGACAGCAGGTGCAGGCCAACACATCCCGCCTCCGAAAGCATAAGACTTTCAGCAGACGACATCTGGTGGAAATCGGTGTCGCTCTTCAGAAGTCCGCCTAAGTCAACCTGAGGCTGAGAGTCGACGGCCATCCGCTTAAAGTGTCTTCGCCGACGCTGCGGCCGCAGCGGCGTTATGTTCTCCGTCACCGAATCGGACTCGACGAACTGAGGAACGGAGGAGAGAATCGGAAACGACCGGACAGCCGGAACCTTCTGCCCGCTCACCAGGAACTCGTCAGAGTCGCTCTGTCGCGAGAAGTTTTCGATGTAGTCCTTGAACGCCTCGTCCAAACTGCTTTCCGTGCCTTCGCTCATGTTGGCGCCGTAAATCGACACCTTCGCGTTGTTTGCTCTCCTCTTCTTGAACCGTCTTCGCCTTCTCAGCAAGGCGTCTTGACTCATGCTCGATCCGTCTTGGCACGACCGGTGTGTCTTTGACGACTCTTCTAGAGCAACTGTCAGGTCGTGCACGAGATCGTCCATTATTGCAAGGTCGTATGCAGCAAGAACGTGCAGATTCTGAAAGTCTTCGATAATGCGGCCGTCCATCACGCAAAACTTACAAACAATCTAGAAACCATTAAGAGAAAACATAACCAACATTTCTCCACTCTCCAAAATATATGGAATCTGAGATCTAGTTTCACGCCTTCCCCTTCAATCTATCTACCGGGTACTTGGATAGAGGTGAAAACACCGTAGTGCCAATGACTACTGAGCAAGGGCACAATAATCAGGGTCTCTTTCATTTTTCTACATGATTGACTAATTGTATGATTCGCGATTTTAATGTTTCTATCGAAATATTACAAATAAATAGCATGAATAGAGGTTGAGTAATACTGGTGTTTTTGTTGTGGACTTTTGCTGCGAGTCGAACGATGATCCAGTCGATCAAAAGACAATAACGACGCATTATAATGTAATAAATATCAATTTAAACCAATTAAAAACTTTAAAATCTTACATTTTTCTAATTTTTATATGATTTTAGGAATTTTCTCTCCACGGATAAACAACGTCCACCATAGATTTCATTCTTTTGAACTTCATGTGGCGCCTATTGATATATAAATATATTATTTCACAATTTTCAATTTTTGCTGAACTTGAAATCTAGTGCTGCTTTACTGTTCGACCACTTCTCGATAGTGTGTCTTTAGTCTACCATACGCTTGATATTTGCACTGTTGTGCTTTCAGTTGCTACATTTTTAGCATAAATTGTTTCACTGAATCTATAGAAATTGAGTTTAATGGACATATTTTAGGCCAATGCTTTCCATTAAAGTTATTTAACCATATGTTCTTTGTAGCAGCTATTTCTGTCAAATGAGGTTTTTGCAGATCTCAAACCCAAATAATTCTGGCCACTCTAGTGGAGAGGAAGCCCTGAGGAAGGCCTACTGAGCGTGGGGACCTGCTGTTTGAGAAAATTGACACCTCGAGACAAAAATCCTTAACAGCCAAACTAAGAACGTGCACCAATGTATTTGGTATGATCACCTTTTAAATAAATATTTTCATTTTACTGTTGTGTCAAATTTGATGACAAAGAGTTGCTTGGGTTTCATGCAGAGTGCCGTGCAGTTTAATGTATATTCAATACATATATATATATATATATATATATATATATATATATATGATATATATATATATATTTCAAATATATAATATATATTATATATATATATCTCAACAGACATCCTAAAATAGTTAGAAATGACCCAAGTAATTTAAAAATAGCATGAATTTCAAACCTAGCTGAGCAACACCACAGTTACTGTATAAAATTGATCTCAACAGACATCCTAAAATAGTTAGGTCAAATAATAAACAACTAATATTATTGCAAAATGGTTTACTTCAGAATGTTTCAAAACAATATAAGTTTCCAAAGTGAAATTAACAATAACATGCTACTTTATCTTTACCAACATGAAATTTTATCTTAAGAGCAGTCAAAAGTAGTTTATTGATTCTACACATACTCAATAGAACAACTGCATTTAGCTCCAAATGGTGTACTATATAAATTGTCGTAAATGTAATAATGCAATAATAATAATAAAATGAAAAATAATGGATAGGATTTGTATTTTCTTTTGCTTCGATAAATGTGTTTGGGAAACCTCATATATCCAGGTAAGTACCGAGTAAAATATTGTGGATTTATATGGCGTTTGGTAAGCAGCAACATGAAGACCAGCAGTCTCGGAAAAATTAAATCCTAAATTAACATAACAATGCTGATTATTATCAATCAGAAATTAGAACAAATTTAAGACATCAGCACAAATTGCCCCAAATACAATAAAACCCAAAAGAAACAATACCAAATGATAAAATCTACACAATTTTTTTCATCCCAAATTTGCATTAACTAGAAATTGACATCAAAACTAATATACAGTATATGCTAGCAAATAAAGCTTAGCAACTTGTAATATCAAAATGATTTTATAATACCCTCAACTATCACAATATGAAATCATTACTTCACAACAATGCCAAAGTGAACAAGGCCACACAGTTAACATCTTAGAACACACCCAGGAAGAGTCAATTATGAGTTATTAAAATTAAAATTGATTCAAAAAACAATTATGCATTAATTTAAAAAAATGAAGCACTCAAATGATACAGTAATTTTAAAAAAATGAACCAATTATAGGTTTAACGTGCATAACTGGAGCCCATCCAACAGTCCCTAAAAGCTTTTGAAGTAAAACACAACTATAATTTCCAACCATTGTGCTCATTATCAAATGCAGCTAAGGCTTAGTAACAGGAATGTAATGTAATCGTTACAGAATTACAATTCTAATGAGCAAAACAAAAACCAGTTCACAAAACAAATCGTTATTTGGAAATCAATGAATGTCTACCTTGGGACCATTGTGGCATAGACATACAAATGGAGGGTTGTAACTGCTCTAGTACAACTAGCAGTAGCTAGCTACCATAGTGTTTCTTAATCATATAAACTGCATCATCTAGCTTTAATGCTTTAATAACTGCAGCATAATGAACTGATTGGTCCAACCACAGCAGCCCATCATCTTATATCAAAATATCAATATCTACGCCTAAATACCAGTTTGCAAAAGCAAAACTCACAAACAAAAAAACAGACTGTGAACAAAGACACGCCATATTTTCATCAGTGCAATAATGGCAGTTATGACTTCAACAATAGCACTGCATCTTGTTACCCAAATTTATCTGAAACTCTGGACAAACCAAAGTTAAGACATGGTTAAATATCGAAATTCCGGCAGGCAAAACACACCAGAAACCATTTCAATTATGAAACTGAACCAATGAATTTGGATGGAGACAGGAACTGTTGAAGTGCTATGCTATACAAGGTGCAATTTGTAGGGGGAAGGGGGATTCCCCCCCACTGCCCAACTGCACCCCCCTACTGCTACATCCCTTCACCACTATAATCCCCAATGCTACATTTCCCCAACAACTACATCCCCCAAACTCTTCCACCCCAAATACCCCACTGCTCCAGTCACAAATCGCACCCTGATGCTATAGTCCATTCGTTGAAACACAGGCTTAAAGGAAGAATCAGCTATAAAATAAATGCTACACAAGACTCTAAGACTATGACCTAAATAATTCTTAGGCAGTTATTCATTTATCCACCATTGATTTTCATCTGATTGTCCGTTCGGATATCCTGGATTTGACCTGGATCTTGCGTGATCGCGATTTGGTGTGCCATTGCCTGGTGCTTCTATGCATCATTAAGCGGCGCTATAGAAGTCTAAAATTAGAATAGATAGTAATGGCAAGAATAGATCACATGACCAACTTTTACCAAAACTCAACGTTCAAGACAAAACTTGTATTACATGTACATGGACGTTTCTAACTGGAAAACTTATCAAGAAACTTACAACAAAGTCCACTTGATTTTATTAAAATACAATAATACACTCTTTCTACACCTTGTACTCGAGTGTAACTGAGAGGTTTGCATGTCTGGGTCTTACATCAAGACTCAGCAGTTTACAGTTTAAATCGATCAATTTCATTTCACAAGATAACCAAGAGAGTTGTAAATATCTAGTTAATCTCTCTGGTCGAAAATGGACCAAATGCATAAAATTCATGATCAAATCACATGAAATTGCGAACGTTGAGCAAAGTTATTACATTAAGCTTTGAACATTCTATCGCGAGGACAGCCTCATAAGGCAAACCGTCAAAATATTCAGGGACATGGCTGTTTTACTCTTCTTCTGCAGTTCAACCGTACATCTATTTACACTGTAATTATAAGTTGCATCAACAAAATACTTGTAATTCGGGCAGCAAAATTAAGCCCGTAACATACGATAATGACAAGAACAAAAATATAACAATCACTAAGTCCGCTGTAATCTGTTTGAATTAGCATAAGACATGTTGGAATAACAATTCAGTGCTTTGGCAACGTTGTGCGGGGTGCTCTTGGCGACGTCACTGACATGGCGTCGGTCGGAGTAACTGCCACGGTCCCTTACGACGGTACGGCTGACAGAACCGACACCTGGCAAAGGCGCGTCCACCTTGAAACAGCGAATGTTCAGGTGCTGGCTGAATAGCACAGAACCTGAAAGAGGCACCTGGCAAAGGATCTACCGTCCGAAAAATCTCACCAAATGAAACAAATAGAAAATTCAGGTGCTTTTGCATACCATGATATGACCGAACGCACACCTTCACTGTTACGAATAGCTGATGAGGTCAAATAATAATAATAATAGAAAATCTAAGAAAATAATAATGAAACACAATAATAAAACAAACACACGGAAAACTGATCTGACTTGAAGACATGTGATCTTTATGTATTTTGGTGTGCTGAATCGTCTTCTCCTATCACGTATAAATCTCTCAAATACTGCTTTAGCTAAAATAGGAAAATAAAGATTAGTTCTTTTGCATACCATGCCAACGATGTCAAAGCGCATTTAACTTTGGCCTTAGCTCTGTTACTATTCTAACTAGCTGTGGAATATGTCACCAGCAGTCGTCAGTGCAGATAATAATAATAATAAACACCTAAACAAAATAATGTCTGAATTTGTGCATAATAATAATAATAATAGGAAAACCTTGGGCACCATAAAGTAACATGTGTTAATAAGTTCAATAATCTTAACTTGGCTTTAAAATACACAATGAGGCCATAATATCAGCCTTACCAGGCCCAGGGGTTAAAGGTTAAAATGGGTAGATGAAGCAGGAACATCATACTTACAAAACAGAACCAGAGTGCATGATAGTCATCAATAACTGTTCAGTGCTGAAATACTGATTGACAAGAACCAGTATTGGTCCCAAGAACGATGAATCCAACAACTCCATTTCACTTAAAAAACTGCACGAGTTGCATTTCTTTCATAGTCTGAACTTCAAATTTTGATATCTTCAAAAAAACAAACAAATTCTCGGTAAAGATTAAACTAAACAGTGGTTCTCACACAGGGCAGACCCTACTGAACCACTTTTCCAGGGTTTGACTTTAACACCTTTAATTAAGCATTCTAATTTAAAAAATTTGACGTGTTGCAAAGATGGCAGAGTGGGTTTTTTTAAAAAATGTAGACCAGTGTAATCTTATCGGCTTTAAAATACACAATGGGGCCATAATATCAGCTGGAGCCGTCAAACGGCTGACGGAGCGGGTCCAAGCCCCATTAGTGCCCCCCAGTGGCTTTCTCCATTTCACTACAGGCAGTAATGTTCTCCTTAAAGCCACTTTAAATCATGCTAAGTTTTCATGCTAAGTTTATAAACCTTGTTATTATTATTATTATTATTATTATTATTATTATTATTATTATTAAACCTGCAACATAACAAAAACTGTAATGGGCTTATTATTATTTTATTATTATTATTATTATTATTAAACCTGCAACATAACTAAGATGAACAACTGACCACAAGTTTATTGCTGAGTTTGCAGAAAGACATTCCGTAACTGATGACAAACAGAACTGGGTGATGCTCAAATATCGACGTTTCTGAATTCTTCCAGAAAAAATAGGCACAGAAGATTAAGATTCCGATCGGAAATACCGGAGATAATACACTGGTCCCCTGCAAATAAAAAACAACAATCTATTAATACGCACATGCACATGTGCGTTCGCGCGCAGACAAACAGCATTTTCCGAATGACAAGGACACTACAAAGTCATGCCCACAACATGAACATCACCAAAAACTATCTATAGTACATGATACTTAGAGTTATTAATAGTTTTGGGCAACCCCCCAATCAGAATTTGACCTGACAAGCACATGCCAAACAAATAGGCCACAAGAAAATTACAGGGTGGCGCAAAAAACGGACTAGCCACATTTAGGTTTGCATTTTTTAACATAGTCCGGGTTTTTGCGCCACCCTGTAGTATTACAAAAGGGACTGAAATCAAGACAGAGGCACGTACAGCTACGGTTGAGCCATTTTTTCCAATTCCACCTCGCATGAGAATAACGTGGAAGTAGTCGTGGCACACTACTAAGCCTGCCATGACACTGATGCCCACAGGAATGATTTTAACCAAAATTCCAGTGGAAAGAATCTAAACAGAGCATAAAAACCAAAAAATATCTCAAATATCAAATGCATAGTCAACATGGATTTAATGCCCTAAAAACAATAGGTCCAAATATCTTAGTATTTCAGTTTAATCAGGTTTCAAGTGAGAACCATTACAGTACAGTAGAATCCAATTAAAATCATATCCAAGGAAACGCTAAGGGTCTCAGCGTCTTAGTATTTCAGTCGAGTCAAGTTTTAAATGAGGACTAATACAATAGAATCTCATTAAAATCACATCCAAGGAAATGCATAGTAGTAAATTAAGTTGCCATTAACAGCAGGTGAATATATAACAGTGACTAATCAAAGAAACATGAAATTCTGAGGACTAATGAATGTTAATGGGGTTCAACTGTAATTGTGAATTAAAATAAGACTGTAGCAGAGACTGTTTCAAATTCGAGAATCTTCTTATATCACAATAATTTCAATTTACATCATTTATGTCCTCAATTTGCGTCGTTTGACTGCTAACCTTATGTTGTGAAGCACTCTTGATTTAGGCTTAGGCCTTGTTATAGGGCTATATAAATTGTCTGATAATAATAATAATAATAATAATAATAATAATAATAATAATAATAATAATAATAATAATAATAATAATAATAATACAAACCTCAACATTCCATAATGATGTTCCAAAAAAACCAGTCAGAATATGCATGAATATGATAATAAGCTGGGCTTCCGTTACATCAAAGCTGAAAACAGACATGAAAATTTACTAAAGACAATATAGTCCAGAAACAATGATACAACTCAACTTTAAACACATAAGCATCAAAGCAAACTTCTGTAACATGAGCAGCTGTAGTGATTGGCTGCAATGTCCATCTAAAATTGCTTCATTATTAGTATTTTCAAGTCAGTAGTACGCCAAGTGTAGGGATGATGATGATGATGATGATGATGATGATGATGATGATGATGATGATGATGATGATGATGAAAACAATGTGATCTGAGCCAAAATTTTCAACATCTGTACAAATCACCCAGAAATCTGTTTAAATCTAAAAGACTGACAACTAAAGGGCCCTGCTATACGGCGCGTGGCATGCCTGCTTACTTACTAGCTGAAATGCATCGTTCCCGAGCAGTACGTCTGCCAGTGCGCTGCGTAATAGACGAACATGGTCGCAAAGCATTCGGTGAACAACAGCCACGGCACAGACCCCAGTTCGACCATCATGCACACGCCAACAACGACAAAGACTGAAACGAAAAACCAAATCCAATCAACTAACACGAAAATTCAAACTTCATAACTTCATCGAATGAGAAAAGATAAAAGTCATGTGCCTAAATTCTAACGACAAACCAAGAAACAGCTCACCTTTGCTACAGGACTTAGGTAAGCAGACAAAAAGAATACTGTACTCAGGTATGTTTAAGAAATGGTGACACAAAAATGCCTTCAATTAACTCCCAGCTTAGCGTGGGTAATCATTTGTTGATCCCATATTTTTTGTCTTAAGTCAAATGTTACATTATGATAGGCTTACAAAATACATTGCTACACTATTATTATTAATATTTTTACTGAGGGGAAAATGTGATTTTGTATTGCTGAGCAAAGGGGAACAGGTTCCAGAATTCAGAGGTGCCCAAAATACCATTATGCAATAGTAAATGCAGTTTCAAAACTGCACCTGGTGACCTTGATGCAAATCTTGATGGCAACACTGATAATGTTAATCAGCATCTTAGTGTGCATGTGTGGGTGCGCTGGAGCATAATGCAAATTAAGCGGGCACATCATCATCGATCACGTATTTTTAAAATACAAAACAATGAAAAGAAAAAGAAACGCCCTCGTAAAGTCTTTACTCACAAAAGAACATTGTTACCATACAGCATGATTAGCATGTTAAAAAAATAGCGGATTACGTTATTATTATTATTATTATTATTATTATTATTATTATTATAATATTATTATTATTATTATTATTATTATTACTATTATTATTATTATTATTATTATTATTATTATTATTATTACAATCGTCAATGCATCACATCCATGGTCGAATAGCTCTCCAAGTGGAGAAGCACTATTGGTCCGGCGTGCCTGTTTTCCATCTATAGCATCCAGTGCTTGGTAAGTGAAAAGTCCAGCAGCACACAGGAAATAGCACCAACTAGGAGCCTATGGTAGATGATAGAGACACAAGTCCAACTTTAAAAAACAGTGCCTGAACATTTGAATAAACGCAGATATTGGTGAAGAACGGTTATTTAAAAGGTAATTTCTTTTATTATTATTCTTTTATTATTTAAAAGAAATGACCTTTCAAATAATCTTTCTTCACCGCAATCTTAATAACATATTTTTGGTCTTAAGTCAAATGTTACATTATGATAGGCTTACAAAATGTATTGCTACTCTATTGTTACTAATATTTTTACTATCGATATTGTTATTGCTATTATTATTA
Source organism: Metaphire vulgaris (assembly GCA_018105865.1). Taxonomy (NCBI): domain Eukaryota; kingdom Metazoa; phylum Annelida; class Clitellata; order Crassiclitellata; family Megascolecidae; genus Metaphire; species Metaphire vulgaris. The sequence continues at coordinate 2,563,098 of CM030868.1, read as the reverse complement.
CTATGGCTTCTTAAATGTGCAACTTACAAGGAGATTAGTGCTCAGCCCAGCTATTGCAGACAAAATTGAGGGAAAAGAGGCATCTTTACAAAGCATAAACAATTATGCACAGACAGCAGAGAGAAATTACTGTGTATGTTTAGGAAATTCCTATCATTTTCAAGAGGCACCACAAGTGATAATCTGCTGCTATTAAATGGGTCAACACTGTCTCAAGAATTCATCATTTGGTGCTGCAGGTAAATAGGTCCATTGCTACAATGATGCCCCATTTCCCTGTCTTGTGCTTTATATTTTAGAACAGAATACATATAATTATTGATAGGATTTTTATTTTAATTGTCAAGCATCCAGTCAAATACTTTTAATCTTGATCTTCCTGGAGGTGTTTTTCCTTTCATTTCACCCGCCATTGCTTTTATAACCAATGAGTCCCCTATAAGGGGTCCCCTTGAGTCCAATGAGTCCACTATCCAATTCCACTAAGTCTGATCACGAGCAGAAGGTATCTTTTTTTTTTCTACTATGTTCAGAACTCTTCTTCGTTTGTTTTTCTTTCAGTCCTGCTGTTTTCAATTCATCTCGACGATGATGATGATGATGATGATGATGATGATGATGATGATGATGATGATATCAAATTGATGATGATGATGATGCCAAATATTTCAATGTCTCTACTTTACAAAATTTCTATCATTTTTACACTTGTGAGTTCAACATCAAAATCGTTCTAGGTACGGTACTGTATTGTGACAACTGAAATGAAAAATGTCCACAACTTTACAGATGACAAGGAGCTATACAATGACTTTTTAAAATCTTGAACTCTTTTTCGGTGACTTTCCAGAAGAAAAAAAAAGATAACAATACAGGACTTTAGACATCAAGCAACACAGACCCATTAACATAAGTAGCTCACTTTACAGTAGCAAGGCTATATAGCATATGTTCTTAGCATATGTTCTAGCCAGTGCTACTTATAAAATCCGGCTGTTAACTTTGGAGGACTTTAGGGCGCAGATACGGGCACTTCAAGGCCGGTCTATGCTCTAGAAAGAGGTTTCCTCTTAGATACAAAGTACAAAGTAAGGAGATCTAACCATTACGTCAAAGGTAAAAAACCAGGTACAGTCAAGACATCTTAATTGATTGATTGATTGATCAACTTATTATTAGTATCAGATAACTATCAAAGATAACGACATTCATACAATAATAACATAAGTAACTGAGTGTACAGTCAGAAATCAATATTAACAGAGAGATACTAAATGGAGAGGAAAAACAAGGGAATTAAACCTCTTTAATAAATCTGCCTTCCTTCTAAAATAACGTTGAGAGTAAGTAAGTAAGTAAATCAAGAAAAATCTCATAAATCTATATAGCTCTTTTGATAGTAGTACAGTAGTCATAGTATTGGCATAATTGCATTATTTGAAATATTACAATGATTAATAATTATAACACTCCTTAATATATTAACAACACTGCATTTGATATTTCTCAAATCATTGTGGATTGGAGTTAGAATAATCCCACCCCAAAGTTTTCTACCTTTAACGAGGGGATTTTGTCTTAACCAGGAGGGAGCTAAACCCCTTGAAATCACTTTCAAAAACTCTATCACTGCTGTATAACCAACTCTGCCATTGATGTCAAACTTTAAAAAATTCATGGTCTCAGTAACATCACGCTAACCCAGTTTGACTGCATCAAAAGCAGAAGCAGCTACTGTGAAAGCCATTAACATGAAACCTAAAGTGTGTGTCACATCCAAGGCACTACAAAAGGTTCTATAAAATAGACTCTACAGAGGTCAAGGACAAATTCTGGGCTGCACATAAAGCATGCAGAAAGCTTTGAAGCAAGACATACAAGGTTGCCAGTATAAAAAGTTCAATATCACATACATAAACTACTTACTTACTTTACCATTTTCCTAATAACCACATAATATAACCTACATTAACATTACTCCCAATTAGCTCAATTAACCAATTAACCCAATTAACCAATTTCCTAATTTATTAATTATGCTTCACATACTCTTGCCTTGGACCTTAGTCTTGTTTATTGCACTGAAGAAATTGTCTGGTAATAATAATAATAATAATAATAATAATAATAATAATAATAATAATAATAATAATAATAATAATAAAATAATAATAATAATAATAATACTGGTAATCGCAATTCACAAACTTCAAATGCTTCTACATGGAAATAAACTATGAATATTTTGGCGACAGCGGTAATACTAAGTAGCCAATCAATTTTCCAAAACATTAAAATTATCATATCTTTAATAACACAGTCATAGCTGTACAGACCAAAATAATAAAATATAGCAAAAAAGCCCATTGCCTTGAAACCACCACTCAGCAAAAGACCAGAACAGCCCATGGCCATCAACTGATGCCCAGTGCATTAACATAATGGCATCACAGAAGTTCCTTGACTTGGTTACCAAGAAGGCCACGAAATACAGTTCTAAAGCAATTCTAATTCTCTCTTGCACAAACAATCTGTGCCCAAGACATTTCACTGCAAATGTGTTTCACCCTTTGCATGGACAATTCATCCACTTACCGTACTCCCTGCATCAATTCATTCCCATAATAATCACTGCCCCAAAAAACATTTAGACAACATAAGAGACATACACATATTAGCTTGTAAACAGCATAAAAGGAATGCAATAATTTTCATAGTTCTGTTAGCTACATTTCTTGGGGTGAACTGAAATTAATCAATGCAGCATAAATAATTAGTTGTTTATTCGCTTTTAATTGGCGGGGGGGGGCATAATTCCCAAAGAAGTGAAGCGATATTCCCAAACAGGTGGGACCATAATTCCCAAACAGGTGGGACAGCAATTTCCACGCAGGTGGGGGCAATCTTCCCAGATATAAAGACGAGTATTACCTGCACTCTGGCATCTGCAGAGAAGAGCATAAGCATGAACGTCGTTGATCCGTTCACGATGAGCCCGGCAAGGGTGAGGGCGTTGGGGGCCCACCAGGTGGGTATCTGGCGGACAAGCCACCCCCAGAAATGCTGCATGTACGGATCCATTAAAGACTGCCCCTCGGCGCTGTACCTGTGATCGGCGAGACGCCTCAGCTGGTCGGGGCCGAGCACTCGCCCCGACGACGACGACGACGACGGCGGCGGCGGGGCCGGATCGGACCTGGCCCCCATGGCCTTTGCCCGGTCCCCGGCAACGCAATAATCGGCGGCTAGACGACGAAGCAGCGAGTCGGCGCACGACGGGCCGACGATCCTTCGTCCATCGGCGACGGTCGCTACTCCTCGACGACCCGACGGGAAAACGAAGGGCTACCTGGGCTAAAGACGGTGAAAATGTTCGAGCAGTCGTTCCATCCCGGTCCCCGATCGCAATCGCAGTTCACGAGATTTTTACTTACTTACTTAACACGCAACCTCGAAACTCCCACCATGCTCCCACCGAGATATATGGATCTCGGTGGAAACTCTCGACTAAAAGAAACAGTAGATTCCAGTATCTCTCACACACAAAGATTCGCGGTAAACCAGTAAGAGTAACTTTTTTCTTAACTTTCAATAATAATTCTTTTATGTACCGTGGCACTGGTCAAATATGTTGTTATCAATCTATCATTAACTATAGAAACTCTGGTGTCATTGTGCAGTAGAGACTGTTTAGATTAAGACAATTTTGGTTTATAATATAATGCTGATATTTACTCTGTTAACTATAATAGTTAAGTTCTTTTTTATTCTATTCTATTCTACTTGATAATTTATGTAGCGCTATAGAATAGAATGGCCCAGGCCAAAGGCAAGAGCGTTTTCCAAAAGGCAGTCATTTGATGTCGTTGAGAAATAAAGAACTTGATTGATTGATTGATTGATTTTCAATGGAGTGAGAGGTTGTGAAAGAAGGGAGGGAATGTAGGGAGAAGGGGCGGCGGGGGGGCTTGGACCGGTCGACATTTTTTCCTAGCTACGCCAATGGTCAACAGTAGTCTCAATCGGGATTTTATCTGAGCAACAGTGTGCCCGAGAGGGCCCGTGCCCCTAATGAATGTTTCCCCTTCCCGAGTGGCCCCTGTATTATGATGCACTCATTCTAAGAAACTAGACCAGTCCAGGTTTATGAAAAATAGTTGGTCCCCGACTCCCCATGCTTAGAACTTTCCACCTTCAACGGCCCCGCTTAGAGCCGTCACTGTCTGTTGTTGATATTATATAGGTTTAGGTTTAGCATGACTTAAAGTGGTTTAGAAGGCATTACTGCCATGAAGCCACTAGGGGCACTAACGAGGCTTGAACCCAGTCCGTCAGCCTGACGCTCCAACACGTAACCCACTCTGCCATCTTCCGCCCCTAAATATATGATTATATGGATCGCAAAAAACTCTTTCATTTTCACATTTAACTGTTTTTGACCGGTGCTCGATTTTCAAGAGTATTGTAGCTCATATTTTTTATGAAAGCGTCCTACAAGTACCTGGTTTTCGCTAGGTGGAGCCACTACTCTGTGGAATTTGAAAGAGAAACTAATAACAATAATAATAATAATAATAATAATAATAATAATAATAATAATAATAATAATAATTTCATAATTTTATAATTTAATAATAATAATAATACCACTAATAATAATAATTATGTCAACAGACTCCCAATAATCCCATCCCATGTGATTTCATTTCTGTCCCATCCAGTGGTTTCCACCGGGGCTAGGTAAGCCTTCCTGTGAAAAACCACTGTGGGGCCCCAGTCCACCCTAATTATGTCAACAGAAACAACAAATTTGGCCCCCATCCCATCCCATGGCAATTTATGTCTGTCCCATGATCCCATCCCATCGTCCCATGGGATTCCCATTATAGACTAATATTAATATGAAATATCAAGCATGTGTAATACAGTTCAGATGAAATTATGAATTATGAAATATATGAAAGTTTAGGTTTAATGTCTACTAGCCTAAATAGGACTACGTGTACAAAGAGGCATGTAAAACGACAGAATTTATTAACTCTACTAACTTTTATGTCTCACCACAAAATGTAGATGCAAATAATACTAGTCCATGAGCTATCTAACCCAGCTATTAACAGTTTTACTGCGGCTCCCGTCTAGGCGTCGTTTTGGGCTCACCCCACCCCGATTACACCCATGTGGAGTTGCCACAGAATTATATTATGAATAAGCTATATGAAGAAAAAGAAAAGTAAAAAACTTCAAAAAGGTTATCAAAATATGTTAGCGTTGTCAAAGCGCTTTTGATTTTGGTACTTAACCATGTTACAGCGCTATAAAATTTTTAGTAGTAGTAGTAGTAGTAGTAGTAATAGTAGTAGTAGTAGTAGTAGTAGTAGTAGTAGTAGTAGTAGTAGTAGTAGTAGTAGTAGTAGTAGTAGTAGTAGTAGTAAATAATAATAATAATAATAATAATAATAATAATAATAATAATAATAATAATAATAATAATAATAATAATAATAATAATAATAATAATAAAGAGAAGCTCTGTCCCATGAGTCCCATGGGGTGGGACGGAAAGGAGCTGTCCCATCCCATCCCATCCTATGGGACGAATCACACGGGATTCCCATGGGACGTCCCGTTCCAAGGACAAGCCTGGCAATTGAACGCCTGTTGAATAAAGGGCGTATAGGCCCTAGATATGTAAAAATCTGATCGATTTGAAGAAATTCTCCGAAAAAATCCACATTTTCCTCTTGTTCCTTCTTCATTGCTTTAACCTTTGCGCGAATAATCAATTATATCATTCTCAATTTCGATCTACAGGGTTCGAAATAGATCACTTCAAGCAATTTCATACTATACACACTAACGCCATCGACTGTAATAGAACGAGACACATCAACTAAATGCCTAGAATAGGGCAATCAAGGGAAGAGACGCGTGTTATTATAGGCCTACAACAGGTTTTATAGATATCGAATACAAGTTTTATCATTAATTCGCTGTGTGAGAGAAGGCAATTGTTCAGAAAATGTTAATGAAGCATATATATGGTGCATGTTCTATACTGCGGTCACGCTGTTTTTAGGGCCTATGTAAGCCTACGCATTTGTACATGTAGGCCTATGCGAAAAGGTTCAACGCGTTTTCCTTATGCTTCAACTTATAACAGAATTGTCTTTTCGATTTTCTCTGAAAAACATGACGGTTCTTGATGTATCCGTCAACCCGGTGCTGATATACCACGGAGATGGCTACAGAGGTCGCTCTGTCTCTGTCTGTCTGTCTGTCTGTTCTGTCTGTCTGTCTGTCTGTCTGTCTCTCTCTCTCTCTCTCTCTCTCTCTCTCTCTCTCTCTCTCTCTCTCTCTCTCTCTCTCACACACACACACACACACTGCAGACTCATTCGGTGAAGCAGACATCGGAACATTCAAAGCAATTCTGGAACTGACAATCGCGATCATCATCACTGCCACTGACAACGCAGATGAGCTGATAGAGACAGAGACAGAGACGGATAGAGACAGAAAGACATAGGCCTATAGGCCTACAGGGACAGACCTACAGACAGAGACATAGGCAGAGGCAGAGAGAGACGAAGGAAAGGGATGGAGATGACCTTGATTTGCGATTTTCGTCTTTAGTGCCTATGTAGGCCTATTTATTGTCGCGACCCGGTTGAAGAAGCCAGAATTTTACGGAACGTGTTTCAAATTGTTCGGTTAATTGGAATTAACCTTTAACCCCTTAACTGGGGATCCCGGATATATCCGTCCATTTTACATTGAGTTACAGTTAAATACACGGTTAAGGGGTTAAATCGATGACTCGGCGAATAAATGCGGAACGCGGAGACCCCTTTCTTCACTTAACCGAAACTGCCAAGAGCAATGGACTGGGTTTCGCTACACCCTTTTGCCATATTTAGCCCTAAAGCCTTTTTTTTCTTATAACACGACTTAAGATGGTTTAAAGCAGGTTGTTATAACGTCTCTTAAATGCATGGGCGTCCGCAGAAGTTTTTCCAGTGGTTGCAAAACAGGGTCTTGTGACGAAAGAAATGAAAAAATTTCCCGGGGCACAAAACAGAACAATGTGACGATAAAAAACGAGTAATTTTACCGTTTTCAGAATTTCAAATTTTTCAGGAGGGTGCAATTGTACCCCCTCCCGCCCCCTCCGTACGCCCATGCAACTGTCATTCAGACAGCAAAGCAAGTGTCATTCAGAGTTTCAGACGGCAACTGTCAATCAGACAGCAACTGTCCTGGGGCGTCCGCAGAATCTTTTCCAGGGGGGTGCAAAACAGTGTCAAGAAACAAACAATTGTACCTTAACCAGAGAGTTTCACAATTTTTCCAGGGGGTGCAATTGCACCCCTTGCACCCCTCCCGGACGCCCATGCTTAAATACGAACCGACTACATCTTCAACTGCAGCACTGCCTCCTATGGCATCATCGGGCCTAAGCCACTAACGAGGATCGGAGGCTGGCGTTCAGAAACTGTCCAATCTCTATCTCTGTTGCTCTGCCCTTGGCTACATGTACTATGAAACTAGGACAGTTCTCAGGACGACTTGGTCTGGCAATAAATCCATAGTATTGTGCTCTCAAATCACGTCTCTTTCTCTTTCTCTTCCTTCACAGTATATGCCTTGCTGTTTGCCCACTCGATCCCGCCCTTGACTGGTCTTTGGAATTGACTAAACTTCGACTACGGCTATTTCAATGGCAGACTTAGCGCCTATATGAATAATGATCAGCTGCAACAGTACCCGATTTTGTATGCACTGTAGAAGATCACGCGATTTCACCGACTTATTTACTTACTTACTTATACGAGCAATAATGCATTTTTAATATGTAGTATCTGGTCTATAGTTTTTCTGTGACGTCATCAGTCACGTGACATTTCTGAGTTTTGACGTCTGTATCTGCAACTGCAGCACTGACTCTGACATCATCGGGCCTAACCCACCAAAGCGCTTCGGAGGCTGACATTACGAGACTGTTCAATCTCTATCTCGGTTGTGAACCGTGCCGAGCTGGTTATTGGTCAGTCCAGTGTTTAATCTAAACTCCTGGACTCCGGGGGGAAACTGAAAAAGCCGGGGGAACTGACAAAGCCGGGGGAAGAAATTCTGCTAGGGGCCGCTAGCTGTTAGTCCACGTAGTATTCCAAAATTTCCGGGGGGGAAGTTTAAATTTCCGGGGGACGGGAAAAAGGGGCAATTCCCCCCCCCCCCGGAAACGGCCTAGATTAAACACTGGGTCAGTGCGAGTGGCTTGTCAGCGTCCGACCTCATCACGTGTTTTGAGCCCGACGGTGTTAGGCCTACTTACAGGGGCCAGTGGCTATACAGAAGGGGTGTCACGCCGTGACCCGGGAGGGCAGACCTATGCCATTATGGTGGAGGGGGGGTGCGGTGGCGAATGCACTCTCGAGTCCACGCAGTGCACGCATCGAATTGAGCAGGATTGACGGAGCGACGCAATCTGGAGGATGCCCGATAAACGAATCGTTAAAACGCTATTCATCTATCATCATTACTGCTGCCAAAAAATGATAGAACGCCTTAATGAATTGCTCGTGGTTTGCCTTTTTCACGCGCGAGATGGTAAGGTCTTTCTTAATAGAGTTACTGTTTTCCAGGGTCGTGAAGAGAAGAGACAGACAGACAGGCAGGCAGACAGGCAGACAGACACTGTGTGATTGACAAGTGGCGGTCGTTTTGTGTTTCTAAAATGCGCTAAATTTCGCATGCAGCCATTGTCTGGTTATCAAGACGTTTTCTCCATTGATGTGCATGAAATGGGTTCGCAGGGTGGGGTGGTATATTCGCCATTTCGCAGGCATTGGACAGACCGTACAAGACAGACCCTTGATATCATAAATATATTATTTTTTTATTTTTTGCCAAACGATAGACGCATTTATATCTTATAAGCCTATGCATATATATATATATATATATATATATATATATATATATATATATATATGACGACATTTAACCACGGTACCTCTTTAAATCAGTTCAAACACACTGAACCAACACAGAGCATTGTACTATACATACAGTACGCACATAGGAAATTAAATAAATCCCAACTTCGGGGAAAGAGAAAGATATATATATATATATATATATATATATATATATATATATATGCTCTCTATCCATCCATCCACAGAGAAAAACGACGACCAGGGTCAACATTAACAGCGCTAGGTAAACAGACGACGACGGAATGGAAAATCGCTGGCCCTTCGCTGATAATATCCGCTCTAAGAACACAAACGAGAACGACGAGGACGACGAAAAAGAAGATGCAGTCTTCGTGATGTTTTAAAGATCTTTTATCGTCCGTTGGTCTGTATATAGGAGGGCACGTTTTCGAAGCGTCGTCGCTGTGGACGCCAAACGGCTCCTAATAGCGCTATAAGATCCGACAGTATTTTTGGCCGGAAGTGCCGATGGTAAGGCGTTTCCTGCCATCCTGGACGCCGCCATTTGCAGGAAATGTTCCAATTCGAATGTCTCTCAGTTCTTGCGGAATAGGAAAACGTGAGTGGACGTGGAAGGCAGGGTGCTCAGTGCCTCCTCGTCCGGCGGAGGGGGCTCGATGTACTTGCGGATGCGGTGGGAGCGTGGGTTGATCCGCGTGAAGTAGATGTAGGCGTAGATGCCTCCGAGGACGGCGCAGAGCGCGGCGAGCACGATGAGCACGAGAAAACCAGTGGGGATCATGTTGCCGTCCCGTTGTTGTTGTTCCGACGACAGGACGCTCTCTCTCAGATCCGGGATGCTCCTTTGCTGCGCCTGGGATCGAACTGGATCATATCGGCGTCAGATTCCATCGAGTATGATATTACCATTGTCAGCATAGCCTACAGAACATCTTCAATGTCTATACTCTATACTCTATATTCCAAACGTTTATGCAGAACAACACCAGTCTAGGCAACATTAACCACAATTGGCGTAGCCAGGTGGCGGCACAGAGGGACGGGGCCCCCACATTCAGGCGGGGACCGGTCGTGGAAATTCTGCAAAACCGTTGAGAAATTGATTTTTGGGAAGGGTTGGGGGGGGAGTTGGTGGCGCGACAGAAGAAATTCTTGAATGCGCGGAGATTTCCGTCACTACCTTTCCAACCTGAAATGTGCCCCCTTTTCCGGAACCGCTGCTACGCCACTGACCACCATCAGGCCCTTTCACAGGTTAGAGGAGGCCCGCCTGGCCCGGGCCACATCTACAGATCTTGGATCCCTCAGTCTACTGCCCTTAATATGAATCTAGATTTTAGAGTCTGAAGAAAATTGTAAGAGATGATTTTAAAAGATAATTTATATAGCGCCTATCATGTTGAGACAACTTTAAAAGCAGCGGTCCGGGCTAAGTGACCCGCCTGACCCCCTGTGACAGGGCCTGACCGCCACAATACCGTAGTGGATGCATCCCCACTCATCCCCCACGTGGAACTGCCACTGACAATGATAAAAATAAAAATAATAATACGAGCCCCCGTACTCTTCCGCGTGGCATGCACCCAAACGGTTATTAATTCCAAATGATGTTTACACTGCAGGTTTTTAATACAATACAGAAATTGCGCCTTCTAGTGTTGCGTAGTACAGTGTTCAGTGCTGTTGGAGCATTAATTCTAAGTGTCCGAGCAAACAATTTACGTTAGGTCCTCCGGATATTAAAAATCCGAAACGCCAAAAGGCAATCTTCTCGAAATTTATGGCATCGTCAGATTAATTATTCGGGGGAAGGGTGGATGTTTGAAAGGGAAATGATTGCTACGGCGGGGTACGATGTACTTTTGAAAGGAAATTTGAGTTTCTAAACAGATTTCCTAACACTGGTCTGCTGCATGCATTGGGCAAACATTGAGCGCTTGCTTGTGATCGATTGCTTTATAGTCTCTGCCGTCAAAAAAACGAGAATCTCGCTTCTCCGAACATGTATAATCACTTGGAATTCGAAAGTTCAAGTCTCTTTCGCTTGAGACGACCGGCTTATCAATAGACGCGAGAGAAATACTCGAGAAAATTGCTCCGGGCCGCATGCAGCCAGCGCCACAGAGAATAAATACACCACGTCAAAAGTATAAATTAACCCTTTGTGAGCTCTCAGACGGTTGAAATTTCATACAAACGCCAGAGGGCATGCAGAGAGAAGAAGAGCAGAGACAAGTCCAGAGAGAGAGAGAGAGAGAGAGAGAGAGAGAGAGAGAGCCTCGGTAATCCTTCCACACACACTCTCTCTCTCCCCCTCTCTCCCCCTCTCTCCCCCTCTCTCATCCGGGCGCAGTGTCATCTTACAGGCCATCTGCTTGGTTTTCTCGAAAAGAGAAAATTCATCGGGCGCCGGTCGCTAACGCCGGCAACACAACACCACGACCGCCGTCATCATCATCATCATCATCATCATCATCAGCAACAGCAGCAACAACAACAACATCATCACCAGCAGCAACAGTAGCAGCATCTACGCGGTCGTATAGGCTATATATATATATATATATATATATATATATATATATACATATATATATACATACATATATGCATACATACATAACCATAGCCACGACATTATCATCGCGCAGCCGTTGCCATATTGACGGTCGCGATGATTTCTCGCTGCCGGACAAGATGTCACAGTAATGCCAAGCGAGTAATATTTATGGAACGCATGACTATTTCGAAAAGAGAAACCAAATTCAATTCTCGGAGAAGGTTGGTGAATAGAAAACCACCCCACTATCAGAGTTTTGGGAGATTTCTGATAATTTTCGCTGTTTTGGGGGCAGAATTTCCCCCAAATTACGCCTGAATTAGGCGTTCGTAGAACAAAACAAAGGAATCATACAGTATACCAGTAGTCCTAATATATATATATATATATATATATATATATATATATATATATATATATATATATATATACAGGGTGGCGCAAAAATGCCGGACTAGTCACACATTTAGGTTTGCATTTAATATAGTCCGGTTTTTGCACCACCCTGTATATATATATATATATATATATATACTGTATTTAGTTACACTCGACCAATAAGCGAGTCGTTCAACTCCACCACCGTCTCCACCAGCACCACCGGTGGGGGAGGGGTGACGGTAGCCGGACCTTTCCAGGATCCGTCATCCAAATGTCACTCTGGATCCGGTTTCCGGTTTTTAGTACTGCATAATGGCGGACGCAGTTTACGCGACTGCGATGAAAATGAAATTTTTACTATTTAGCGGTAGTCGCGCCGAGTACCACTATCTGTATCTGTATCTCTACCTGTATCTCTGTCACTGGTCTAAGCCTTAATTTGGCCAATCTTTTCCGGCTTTTAAGTTTTAACATTTCAAGGTTTAAACTTTCATAAATGGCGATTGGCGAAGTGTGGACGGCATGCAGGAACTCTTTTGGCAAATGGGAATGTTTGATTCTAAAGACCGAAGCTTTGCGGCCGAACTACGACAATAGAATAATTCGAAAATGTCGAAACACGAACAACGATGACGTAAGCGACGAAATGACGTCACAACCGTCACACGAATTCAGCGACGAACGCAAGGGACATGCACCACTATTTCCCGCCTATTTTTTTCTATTTCTAGTGCGTTAATGGGGAAACCGGAAGCCTCGTATAAAATAATTTTCAGTCTTGGAGCTAAAATATAAGGAATCAAAGAAATCCAATCATCATCATCATCATCATCATCGTCATCATCATCATCATCATCTTTTATTTCCATTATTAAGTCTTGTATTGTATTATTATCATCATCATCATCATCGTCATCAGCATCACAACCATCGTCGTCGTCATCTTGATCTCAAAAAAAATTTGTGACGTTCACACCTCTTCCCAGAAAATCCTCCCATAGCTATTTTAAGAAAGGCTGAGCGCCTAAGAATAAGCAGCTACCGTTGTGCTGCTTTCCAAGACGCTATAGAAATCCACGAGATTTTACTTACTTACTTACTCACTCACTAAGTCTCACTTTGTTTTACTTTTAAACTTCGTTCAATTATACGACATACTGTGATACAGTGTACTAACAATAACTCGTTTGTAATTCATGTTGTGGTGACTGTGGTCCAATAGCTGTTTTATATCTGTCTATCCGTTTTTGTTGTTTAGCGGCGGCTATTTGGCTTTGGCTCTTGCTATTGATGTCTTGTGGAGAACATCTCGTTTCAACGGTGCGTTAAGAAGCAGAGTTATCAATCTATCTTCATTCCGAGAATTCTCTCTGCTGGGTGCAGCTGACTGGATAGGTCACGAACGCACGCAAAGGCTGCTATAAGGGATCAGAGAGAGAGAGAGAGAGAGAGAGAGAGAGAGAGAGAGAGAGAGAGAGAGAGAGAGAGAGAGAGAGAGAGAGAGAGACAGACAGACAGACAGACAGACAGACAGACAGACAGACAGACAGACAGACAGACAGACAGACAGACAGATACAGATACAGATACAGAGAGACAGAGTTAAAGTGAGACAGACAGAGAACGAGAGAGAGACAGAGACATGCAGACACGCAGACAGACCAAGAACGATAGAGAGACAGAGAGACAGCGACAGAAAGAGAGAGACAGACAGACAGACAAACAGACAGACAGAGACAAAGAGATGCAGAGATAAAGAGACACAGACAGAGAGATAGAGAGACAGACAGCAGAGAACAAAAGGGACGGAGGGAGAGAGGGAGAGTGTGAGAGAGAGAGAGAGGGAGAGTGAGAGAGAGAGAGTGAGAGTGTGAGAGAGAGAGAGAGAGAGAGAGAGAGAGAGAGAGAGAGAGAGAGTGTGAGAGAGAGACAGATGCAATTAAAACATCGTATTCTTCCATGAAAGGGAAGAATCGATTGAGAGTCACTTTCATGAAAGAACAAAAATTCAAAGACTGATTGCCGTGATTGGCATTTGGGACTTCAAAGACGAAACATCAAACGCCGTCGCCGCCGTCTGCACGCCAAGTGACGAGAAAGAGAGAACGACACGATTATAATCAATCAGTCAGTCGAAACATGACACGACACGTCGTCCCCCTCCGTCGTGACGAAGTCGTGACTTCAACCAACGTTCATGCATGGCAGCGAACAAGGCCATTTGGTGAGTGACAACGTTATTATAGTGACTCCAGTCTATTACAAAGCGCATATAGAAATGGATGTTTATCTGCTGTCATTAGCTTATTACTGAGTAACTTATGAAGCAATCATTCCTCTCCCACCGCCCACCCCCCACCCCCTCATCGACTGGTCCGGCTCTCATATAGGGGGCCTACCTTGCAGGGATATTTTTACACCCCATAACACTCCCCCCAACACCCCCAATCTATCTGAGACCGACACCCCCCCACACACACCCTCCCCAATCTGAGCTAGGGATGACCATTTTTTGCTTGTCAGGCTTTTTTGGCAGGGGACTCCAGAATTTATCGACACCCCCCCACAATTGATGATCCGAGAAATAACCGTGCGTTACTTTGCGTTGGAAAATTTCGCGTTTTCGCTGTATTGGCGACAATGAATATGATCGGCGAAAATCTTTACAATTGCAAGGAAGTCCGCTATTTCATAACCTTCGCAGAGATGATTCCATGCATATAGGGCCTATGCTCGGAGTAATTACTTCTGTTTCGAGAATTTTCAGATTTTCCCTCGCCAAATATTCTTTTCTGCGAATAATAAATAGTCTTTGGACTTGACCTTAATTACTGGCCAGCTGGCCACTAGACATAGGCGGATTTTATTAAAGGCTAGGGTAGGCTTGAGCCTACCCAACTAATCCCACCAAAACAAAACAAAATGTTTTTTCCATCAACACCAGGTCTGTCGCGACTTTTACATATCTATGCACACCCACTGTTCAACATCGAATTAATTATAAAACTTGTTTCTGTTGTCACTACGGTACCTGCTTTAGAAAGCTCTATAGAAATTCACAAGATCTTACTTACTAACTTACCGCGGTTTATATTATTAAGCTCCCTGTTGAGACATAGTGATCACAAAAACAAAAATGACTTTCGCCAACGGAATTGTTATCTTGTTATCCAACAGTATCCAACTGCCTGCCTGCCTATATATCTATATATATATATATATATATATATATATATATATATATATATATATATATATATATATATATATATATATATACTTACCGTGTACTCATCTTCAGTGTACTCTGGTACTTTCAGCCTCTGAAGCAGTCTCCAGCCATCGGTTGTTCCTCGCTGCCAAACGTCGTCTTCCATCGGCGGAGAGGGGGAGGCGTCGGTGGCGGTGGCGGTGGCCAGCTTGCCGGGTTTAATCAGTCCGTGAGAGGGACGAGGTTCGCCCGCCGGACGCCGCCTGCCGGGTGACCGGCTGCCTACTGCGCCCGCCGAGTCTTCTCCCTCTCTCCCTCTCCCTCTCCCTCTCCCTCTATCTCTTCTTCGCCGGCTCTGTCTGCGTGCGCGGTCAAAGCGCCGTCCAGTCCATAATATTATTGGGGGATGCTCGGCTATGCGGGATTTCGCCGACCGGACGACACCTAGCGTCGAGGTTCGGAGATTGCGCGCGACGAGAGAGTTTCAACGGAAAATCTGCGGCGGCGGCGGCGGCGGCAGCGTCTGCGAAAGACGCGATGTCGTAAAAATATCGGCCACGCGATAAAATATGCCCTTCTAGTAAAATAAATATGAAATAAAAAATTAACGGGCGACAATATTATTGCACTCTCGTACGAGAGTGCGTAATTTGCTTTCTCGTAAGTAAGATAAATGCCTAATTGCTTTGAGTATTAATGGGATCAGGGGCGCAGCGACAGGGGGGGGTATATCAGTATATATACCCCAAATCAGGCTACCTTAGAGTTTTTAGTGGGTTTTTAAAGATTTTCCAAGTTTTTAAAGATTTATACCACCCCGCCCCCAATCGCATTATACCCTCCCCCAAATGAAATTCCTGACTACGCCCCTGCAGTGGCGTATTTAGAATTTTGGTAAGGGGGGCCAGATACTTTCGACCTGACAAGTTGCAACTTTGGAAAAAAGTTGACGACCTTTTTTTTGCTTGTCAGGGTCTGAGGACAGCCTAGGCCAGACCAAAGGGGGCCATGGCCCAAATGGCCCAATGGTAAATACGCCTCTGAATAGGTCGCTTCCTCTCTACAGGAACCACGAGATTTTGTCCTGGCACAGCGTTCAACACTCGACAGATATAGAAATATAGAAAGTAAGTAAGTAAGTAAAATCTCGTTAATTTCTAAAGCGCTTTTAAAAGATGCACCAAAGAAACACGTTGGGTCATCTCAGTCGTCGCCTTGCCATTAGGACCTACTATGGCATCATAGGCGGATTTAGAGTTTAATATTTGGGTAGGCTAGCATGGGGGTCTGGGGGTGCCATCCAGCACGCGACAGACCTGGTGTTGATGGAAAAAACAATTTTTTGTTTTGTTTTGGTGGGATTAGTTGGGTAGGCTTAAGCCTACCCTAGCCTTTAATACAATCCGCCTATGTGTGTGGCTTCGATACAACGGCGCTATAGAAGTCATTCCGTCTGACTAAGTGACACATCGATCGGTAGCTGCTTTCTCTTCAGTCGATTCTTCGATTCGTGGGTTTGTTTCGGATGACGTCATCCCCGTCAAGTAAGACGCGGCGTCCGCGGGAAGTCATGTGACTTCATGACGCCGCCCCGAGGCGTCAGATGTAATCAGGGAGTCGGCGGCGGTTCCTCTTCGCAATTGGATTTGTCGTCGGCGTCAGGGGCGAATCCAGGTCTTAATCGGTTACGACCGAGCGCCATCTTGGCCAGAGGCGTAGCCAGGAATATGTTTTTTTCTGGGATGCGTATAAATAGTTGGGGAGGGGGTTATATCTTAACTTTAAACCACATAAACCATATAAACCACATATAATCACCAGGTGGCGGCCGGTGGGTCTAAGAAGTGGGGGGTTGCAATGTTACTGAGAAAACTTTAACCCTTAAAATTAGGCTGGGATCATACTTCGGTTCCAATGTGGTCCTATTACGTCGATAGTGATTGTTTTCCTCGGGATATTGCCTCAGCACGAATATATTTTATTCCTAATTAAGATATCTGGTTCATTATAGGTGTGCAACAGGTTTTATAGACATCAAAAACAAGTTTTATAATTAATTCACTCTATGAGAGGAGCCTATTGAAGGCCTGTTCAATAGAAGGTACATAGGCCCTAGATATGTAAAAATCTAATCTATTTGAAGAAATTCTCCGACAAAATCCACATTTTCCTCTTGTTCCATCTTCATTGCTTTAGCCTTTGCAAGAATAATCAATAATATCATTATCAATTTCGATCTACAGGGTTCGAAATAGAGCATTCCCGGCCATTTCATACTACACACTAACGCCATTGACTGTGCGAGAACGAGGGACATCAACTAAGTGAAAGATGCCCGTGTTCTGGCTTCTGGGATTTGCATAAAACCGTTGAATTTTTTCTTTGGGGTTGGGGGAGGGGTAGTAGGCGACATGGAGTTTCTTTCTCTTGTCACGAGTTTCTTTCTCTGCTTTCGGACTTTTGCCAGAAAATTCGATGTGCCACTCCGCTTCCCCCTCCCAAATTTCGGAATCCTGGCTACGTCACTGAAGATTAGAATATCTGTGGAGATTTTAAATGGTGGCTTTTTGGGTATTAGGACTTCATCCAAATTAGAAATAGGCCTACATAATTGCACGCAGGCTTTACAGAACACAACATAACATTATAGAAGATTGTCCATATTGAACGAGCAGCCAAAGAAAAGAGGGCACGAAGTAAAATTGACAATTATTAAATCATATTTCTTTTTAAAATAAGGCAAAAATGAATATTGAACGAGTCGCCATAGTGCAATGGTCGCCATTTCAAAGTCTAGTCTCGAAAATTCAGTGCTTTAAAACTTTGCAAATCACACCCGCGGAAAGTACACATAAAATATTTTACTATGGATACAAAACCAGTCCAGCCCTTCTGTCTG
>CM030868.1:2525084-2537584 GCA_018105865.1 Metaphire vulgaris | reverse complement strand
ATTGTTATTATTGCATTTTTGATATAACCTCTGATGCTAAAGCCATATCGCTACATTGCGGCGCTATAGATTTGATCAATCATCTGTCATTTTAACCCATCTATCATCTCTCAATCTGACAGCTGTCAATCATCTGTCATCTTTCACCACTCTGTGATCTCTCAATCTGACAGCTGTCAATCACCTGTCATCTTTCACCACTCTGTGACCTCTCAATTTGACAGCTGTCAATCACCCGTAACCTATCAGTCTTCTGCCATCAGTCACCTGCTAATCATGTGCTAATGAAATAGTAGTAGCAATGATGATGATGATTATGATGATGATTATGATGATGATGATGATAATAATAATAATAATAATAATAATAATAATAATAATAATAATAATAATAATAATAATAATAATAATAATAATATGGCCATATCTCAAAAACTAGAGCTGATAGGGAAAATCTGATATCATATTTGGAATCAGCGCACTAAATATACCAAGAAACATATATAACTTCTAAGGCACCAGACAAAAAAAATTTTTTGTTGCCCTGTGTTATTATTATTATTATTATTATTATGTATTGAATATTATTATTATTATTCAGACAATTTATATAGCGCCGTACGCATGGCGTCTACCAAAGTCAAAGGCGTTGTACATATTTAACATTCATAAGAAGTCGCAAATAAATGTGTCTTCAATTTCTTTGCGAATTGATCGTAGGAGTTCGACGAGGTTACAGAGGTTATTCACACATTCGCGTATTCTGTTCGATCATGTTTCCTCTCCTACTAACCCCCCCCCCCCATAATATTTCTCAACGGTTTTGCGCAAAAACCAGGACAGCTCCCAGTCAGAATAGGGGCGTACTCCACCCCACCCCCACTCCCGTAGCTACGTCAATAGTGATTCGAAACACTTCAAAGCGAGGCTGCCTAGGCCACCTAGCGATCAAAATTTAGAAAAGAGATGGATAAATCTTTGCGAGATCTCTACATGTTCGGGTGGACTTGATTTTTTTAGCACAACTGAGTTTTACTGTTGGTTTGTCAACATCCCAAAATAGGAAAATAATTTTGCGCTACGCCAACAGCCGTGGTTTTCGCAAGAACATTGTGTCTCTAAAACGCAAAAAACTATCTCTTTGAATTTCAAACCCTGGAATTTTTAGAACTTCTTGCAAGCAATTACAAAAAATTTATAGACTAGTTCTCAAAAGCAATAAGGCGGTCAAATTAGAAATGCTTTTGAACAAATACGTCAAAAACTTTGCAAATTTCAATTTTTAAAAAAACATCCGACTTTCTCGGTCTTTATTATAGTGCATGATTAACCCCTTAACTGGGGACCCCGGATATATCCGTCCATTTTACATTGAGTTACAGTTGAATACCCAGTTAAGGGGTTAAACCGGACAAACCAACGCAGAATGACTTTCCTTAAAATGCAATGTCCTCTTTCGAACAGTAGGCGGCAGCTTCTGATGGGACCACTCTTTTAAGAAATTTCAAATCGAGACAGAGGATAATTTACAAATCGGCTTTATTCGTCGTCAATCCGCTGTAAAGTAATGTAATCGTCTTTGTTTAGTGCCCTTCTCCCTCCGGTTTCAAAGAACGTAGACCAATTTTTTTACTTCGCCAAGAAAGGCAAAAATTTCACTTAAATTGACAGCTAGGAAATTGAATTGTAGGTCTTTTTTTATTTTCATGATACGTTATACTTCATTGTTTTATACAGACCTGAGGGAGGATTTGCCCCAAACCACAAAAATCCCGTAAGACCCAACACTGACATAATTTTTTTGCATTGAACTAGGTCAATTCCCCTCCAGTTAATTCAATTCCGCCTGAAAGGCCTGGAGTGTCTGTAAAACACCGCCCCGTTACTATTTTTCAACATTGTTGTGACATCTTCAGCTATTACACAGTCCTTTGAAAACTCTCTTCTCTGCCAAATGGTTACAAAGTCGATCCAGATATGAGCGGTGTCTTAAATAAGGTAACTGCTTCCTTGCGCCGTACAGTGTATGCAGGTTTACTAGACGACAAAATATGATAAAATCGATTCCCTGTTTGACATTAGCCTTTGCAAGGACTAGTGTTACAGTAGGTAATACATCTGCAAAAAATTCAGACTAGACTTAGTGATGAAACGAATTTAAACCACATTTTCTTGTGTCCCCATCTTTGTTGTGTCAAACCGCACTAGAATTGTCAATATATTCTATCTCAATTTTTTTCTAGAGCTTTCGAAATGCCACAAAAAATAATGAAACATTTGAAACGACGCTATACAGAGTCTTTCATAAATCTATTCTCTGTCAAATGTCTAAAAAATTAATCGAGAGATAAGATGGCGCTTAAGAGAGCTGGTTTCTTGTATTACAGGTTTTATAGGGCCAAAAAATATTATAAAATTGATACCCTGTTTAAAATTGGAGGACAAAGCAAGGATTAGTGCTACAGTAGGCTATAGATATGCAAAAGTCAGAAGAGTGATGAAACGAATTAAAACTACATTTTCTTGTGTGCCCATCTTTGCTGTGTCAAACCGTAATAGAATTATTGTCAATATATTTTATTCTGTCTCAATTTTATTCTAGTGCGTTCAGAATGCCACAGATATGGCGAGCCATTTCTAACCACACTGTGCACGATCAGCATTGACGTAGATACGGGGAAGGGGCTGGGTACGGGTTCCCTATTCTGCTGGGATCAGTCCTGGGATTTCCACCCCCGCCAACTTTAGGAATAATAATTTTGGCTGGGGAATTGAACCAATTGCGTTTTCGAAAAATCGATGAAAAAAGAACAAAAAGTGAAATTAAAATAATTCTTCATTGTCTGAGACAAGTTGACACAACGGACCTCATCGCCTTATGGCCAGTGGCGGTTCCGGGATTTCTTGGTGAGGGGGGATGAAATGAATTCGTTGGAAGTTGGTGGGAAGCTGAAAATAGAAGGAAAAAACTCATTGAACTTCCCCGAAACCGAAAAAGGCTGACGAAAGGGAAATTTTACCCCTAATAATTATATTTTACTACACTTTTATCGAAAAATATGCCGACAAGCAAAAAAGGTCACCCTCAGTCTTTTCCCCGTAGTTTTACTAGACTTTTACCCAAAAAATAGGTTTTGCAAACAAAAAAACAGTAAAATGGGTCCGGTGGGGGCGGCGGGGGCGGCGGGCGATGCATCCCCATTCATTCCCCACGTGGAACCGCCACTGCCCGTGGCACTTTAATCTCATTCGATAGAACCTTCTTTGCCCAGGCGCCTTTCACCGAGAAAACGACGACTTTTGTAGCGCTACGTGTGTGTGTGGGTGTGGGCGGGGGTGGGGGCCTGATACTTGGATTATTATATTTCGGTGAAGAAGAAGAAGAAGAAGAAGAAGAAGAAGAAGATTCGCTGACGTCACGCCGTCGCCGTCCCTGGTGATCAGGGGAGGCGGTCATTCACTCGATGACCGTCATGCCAGCTGACCGTACTTGACGCACTCACACGCCCGCCGCTGCCTCCTCCTCAACGGCGTCTGTGGACGAAGGATGGGGTGGAGGGGGGGAGGGTGGGACCCTTCAGAACGCAATGGCACTGCTGATGACATTATGCAGCGCCACTATTCAGGAACGGAACTCGAATTCAGGAGGAAAAGAATGAATTAAGGAGACAGACAGACAGACAGACAGACCGATTTTTTCATCGACAGGCAGACAGTCACAGAGAGAGAGAGAGATACAGAGTCAGTGAGAGACAGAGACAGAGAGAGAAAAGACACAGAGAGAGAGACAGAGAAAAGACACAGAGACAGACAGACAGGCAGACAGAGTGAGAGTATATATATATATATATATATATATATATATATATAGTCTTCTTTTTTTACTTTTATATATGAGAAAGAGAGAGAGAGAGAGACTGACAGAGACACAGACAAAGGACAGAGAGAGACACCGAGAGAAAAACAGAGAGAGTTGGGACGAAGAGAGAGAGAGAGAGAGGGAGGGAAGTGAGGTGATGAGGATGACTGAGGATGCGTGCTGAAGCTTAGCGGAGGATTTCCAACAGACAGCGGTGATGACTTTGATTGATTTAGTGTACATGTGCATATCCATGCATCTGCGCTCAGATCCATCCATCCATCCATCCATCCATCCATCCATCCATCCATCCATCCGTCCTATCTGAACGACGGCGGCGGCGGCTTCTTCAAGCGTAAGGGGGCTCCTCTTCCTCCTCTCTCTCTCTCTCTCTCTCTCTCTCTCTCTCTCTCTCTCTCTCTTCTTTTCCGTCTAGATGATCCATCGTGTCCTCCTCGGCCACCGGAAGTCAGTGGCGGCTCTAGAATTTCGCAAGTGGGGGGGGGCGTTGGGGTGGCAAATTCTAATCATGGGGGCAACCATTTGTTGTTTAATGTATGTAGCATTAAGTATAGGGTCCCAAATGGGGGGCCACTGGGGGATCAGACACTCAATAGGGGGCACGGGCCTCCCCTGACCCCCCAGTGGAGCCGCCACTGCCGGAAGTGGAGTCGAACGACGACGATCTCGTAACTTCGGATTATTTACGCACGTTTCCGTCAACTGGTGCGGTGCTGCCGCTGCCGATTTTCCCATAATAAATCCATGCTCCGTGCTAGACAGCGGATGACAGATAGATGAACGGATAGATAGATGGCTAGAGTCGAAAAATTTTGTTAACACAGTTATCCCAAAACTTCTGTCTGTCTGTTTCTGTTTCTCTGTATATCTGTATATCTGTATCTTTTTCTCTGCTTCTGCCTCTCTCTGTCTCTCTCTGTCTCTGTCCTGAGAAATATATATATATATATATATATATATATATATATATATATACAATCTATATATTATATATATAATATTATATATGCAGGGTGGCGCATGCAAATCTAAATGTGACTAGTCCGGTTTTTATTGCATACCCTATATATATATATATATATATATATATATATATATATATATATATATATATATATATATATATATGGCTTACTATTTCGAGGCTAAAATGCCCGATGTGTCCTGTTCGGAGGAAGATTTGCTCCTGTCTTCCCTTCTAAGGGAATCTGGACGTGGAAACGAGCCTTTGAAGGTGGTCATGGATGAGGCCTTCTAAATGCAGAAGTTGAGGGCCTATGTTTGTAATAACGACTGATATCTATCTAGTAAAGGATGCTAAAGATAATGGCTCAATATGGTGCTTGAAATCGATCTCTAACAGGACGAAATAAGTTTCAAAAATGCGTTTTTTCACAAATCCTCTGCATTATAAGCATTATGAAATATCGAGGGTGGTCATGAATGAGGCCTCCTAAATGCAGAATTTGAGGGCCTATGTTTGTAATAACGACTGATATCTATCTAGTAAAGGATGCTAAAGATAATGGCTCAATATGGTGCTTGAAATCGATCTCTAACATGACGAAATAAGTTTCAAAATTGCATTTTTCACAAATCCTATGCATTATTAGCATTATGAAATAGCGAGGGTGGTAATGGATGAGGCCTTCTAAATGCAGAAGTTGATGGCCTATGTTTGTAATAATGACGGATATCTATCTAGTAAAGGATGCTAAAGATAATGGCTCAATATGGTGCTTGAAATCGATCTCTAACAGGACGAAATAAGTTTCAAAAATGCGTTTTTTCACAAATCCTATGCATTATTTGCATTATATAATAGCAAGGGTGGTCATGGATGAGGCCTTTTAAATGCAGAAGTTGATGGCCTATGTTTGCAATAACGACTGATATCTATCTAGTAAAGGATGTTAAAGATAATGGCTCAATATGGTGCTTGAAATGGATCTCTAACAGGACGAAATAAGTTTCAAAATTGCGTTTTTTCACAAATCTTCTGCATTATTAGCATTATAAAATAGCGAGGGTGGTCATGGATGAGGCCTCCTAAATGCAGAAGTTGAAGGCCTATGTTTGTAATAACGACTGATATCTATCTAGTAAAGGATGCTAAAGGAAATGGCTCAATATGGTGCTTGAAATCGATCTCTAACAGGACGAAATAAGTTTCAAAATTGCGTTTTTTCACAAATCCTCTGCATTATTAGCATTATGAAATAGCGAGGGTGGTAATGGATGAGGCCTTCTAAATGCAGAAGTTGATGGCCTATGTTTGTAATAACGACCGATATCTATCTAGTAAAGGATGATAAAGATAATGGCTCAATATGGTGCTTGAAATCGATCTCTAACAGGACGAAATAAGTTTCAAAATTGCGTTTTTTCACAAATCTTCTGCATTATTAGCATTATGAAATAGCGAGGGTGGTCATGGATGAGGCCTTCTAAATGCAGAAGTTGATGGCCTATGTTTGTAATAACGACTGATATCTATCTAGTAAAGGATGCTAAAGATAATGGCTCAATATGGTGCTTGAAATGGATCTCTAACAGGACGAAATAAGTTTCAAAATTGCGTTTTTTCACAAATCCTATGCATTATTAGCATTATAAAATAGCGAGGGTGGTCATGGATGAGGCCTCCTAAATGCAGAAGTTAAAGGCCTATGTTTGTAATAACGACTGATATCTATCTAGTAAAGGATGCTAAAGGAAATGGCTCAATATGGTGCTTGAAATCGATCTCTAACAGGACGAAATAAGTTTCAAAATTGCGTTTTTTCACAAATCCTATGCATTATTAGCATTATGAAATAGCGAGGGTGGTAATGGATGAGGCCTTCTAAATGCAGAAGTTGATGGCCTATGTTTGTAATAATGACGGATATCTATCTAGTAAAGGATGCTAAAGATAATGGCTCAATATGGTGCTTGAAATGGATCTCTAACAGGACGAAATAAGTTTCAAAATTGCGTTATTTCACAAATCCTCTGCATTATTAGCATTATGAAATAGCGAGGGTGGTCATGGATGAGGCCTTCTAAATGCAGAAGTTGAAGGCCTATGTTTGCAATAACGACTGATATCTATCTAGTAAAGGATGTTAAAGATAATGGCTCAATATGGTGCTTGAAATGGATCTCTAACAGGACGAAATAAGTTTCAAAATTGCGTTTTTTCACAAATCTTCTGCATTATTAGCATTATAAAATAGCGAGGGTGGTCATGGATGAGGCCTCCTAAATGCAGAAGTTGAAGGCCTATGTTTGTAATAACGACTGATATCTATCTAGTAAAGGATGCTAAAGATAATGGCTCAATATGGTGCTTGAAATCGATCTCTAACAGGACGAAATAAGTTTCAAAATTGCGTTTTTTCACAAATCCTCTGCATTATTAGCATTATGAAATAGCGAGGGTGGTAATGGATGAGGCCTTCTAAATGCAGAAGTTGATGGCCTATGTTTGTAATAACGACCGATATCTATCTAGTAAAGGATGATAAAGATAATGGCTCAATATGGTGCTTGAAATCGATCTCTAACAGGACGAAATAAGTTTCAAAATTGCGTTTTTTCACAAATCCTCTGCATTATTAGCATTATGAAATAGCGAGGGTGGTCATGGATGAGGCCTTCTAAATGCAGAAGTTGATGGCCTATGTTTGTAATAACGACTGATATCTATCTAGTAAAGGATGCTAAAGATAATGGCTCAATATGGTGCTTGAAATCGATCTCTAACAGGACGAAATAAGTTTCAAAATTGCGTTTTTTCACAAATCCTATGCATTATTAGCATTATGAAATAGCGAGGGTGGTCATGGATGAGGCCTTCTAAATGCAGAAGTTGAAGGCCTATGTTTGTAATAACGACTGATATCTATCTAGTAAAGGATGCTAAAGATAATGGCTCAATATGGTGCTTGAAATCGATCTCTAACAGGACGAAATAAGTTTCAAAATTGCGTTTTTTCACAAATCCTCTATTAGCATTATGAAATAGCGAGGGTGGTCATTATGTTTGTTAGCATATATCTAGTAAAGGATGCTAAAGATAATGGCTCAATATGGTGCTTGAAATCGATCTCTAACAGGATGAAATAAGTTTCAAAATTGCGTTTTTTCCAAATCCTCTGCATTATTATGCATGGATGAGGCCTTCTAAATGCAGAAGTTGATGGCCTATGTTTGTAATAACGACTGATATCTATCTAGTAAAGGATGCTAAAGATAATGGCTCAATATGGTGCTTGAAATCGATCTCTAACAGGACGAAATAAGTTTCAAAATTGCGTTTTTCACAAATCCTCTGCATTATTAGCATTATGAAATAGCGAGGGTGGTCATGGATGAGGCCTTCTAAATGCAGAAGTTGATGGCCTATGTTTGTAATAACGACTGATATCTATCTAGTAAAGGATGCTAAAGATAATGGCTCAATATGGTGCTTGAAATCGATCTCTAACAGGACGAAATAAGTTTCAAAATTGCGTTTTTTCACAAATCCTCTGCATTATTAGCATTATGAAATAGCGAGGGTGGTCATGGATGAGGCCTTCTAAATGCAGAAGTTGAAGGCCTATGTTTGTAATAACGACTGATATCTATCTAGTAAAGGATGCTAAAGATAATGGCTCAATATGGTGCTTGAAATCGATCTCTAACAGGACGAAATAAGTTTCAAAATTGCGTTTTTTCACAAATCCTCTGCATTATTAGCATTATGAAATAGCGAGGGTGGTCATGGATGAGGCCTTTTTCTAAATGCAGAAATAGTTGATGGCCTATGTTTGTAATAACGACTGATATCTATCTAGTAAAGGATGCTAAAGATAATGGCTCAATATGGTGCTTGAAATCGATCTCTAACAGGACGAAATAAGTTTCAAAATTGCGTTTTTCACAAATCCTCTGCATTATTAGCATTATGAAATAGCGAGGGTGGTCATGGATGAGGCCTTCTAAATGCAGAAGTTGATGGCCTATGTTTGTAATAACGACTGATATCTATCTAGTAAAGGATGCTAAAGATAATGGCTCAATATGGTGCTTGAAATCGATCTCTAACAGGACGAAATAAGTTTCAAAAATTGCGTTTTTTCACAAATCCTCTGCATTATTAGCATTATGAAATAGCGAGGGTGGTCATGGATGAGGCCTTCTAAATGCAGAAGTTGATGGCCTATGTTTGTAATAACGACTGATATCTATCTAGTAAAGGATGCTAAAGATAATGGCTCAATATGGTGCTTGAAATCGATCTCTAACAGGACGAAATAAGTTTCAAAATTGCGTTTTTTTTCACAAATCCTCTGCATTATTAGCATTATGAAATAGCGAGGGTGGTCATGGATGAGGCCTTCTAAATGCAGAAGTTGATGGCCTATGTTTGTAATAACGACTGATATCTATCTAGTAAAGGATGCTAAAGATAATGGCTCAATATGGTGCTTGAAATCGATCTCTAACAGGACGAAATAAGTTTCAAAATTGCGTTTTTTCACAAATCCTCTGCATTATTAGCATTATGAAATAGCGAGGGTGGTCATGGATGAGGCCTCTAAATGCAGAAGTTGAAGGCCTATGTTTGTAATAACGACTGATATCTATCTAGTAAAGGATGCTAAAGATAATGGCTCAATATGGTGCTTGAAATCGATCTCTAACAGGACGAAATAAGTTTCAAAATTGCGTTTTTTTCACAAATCCTCTGCATTATTAGCATTATGAAATAGCGAGGGTGGTCATGGATGAGGCCTTCTAAATGCAGAAGTTGAAGGCCTATGTTTGTAATAACGACTGATATCTATCTAGTAAAGGATGCTAAAGATAATGGCTCAATATGGTGCTTGAAATCGATCTCTAACAGGACGAAATAAGTTTCAAAATTGCGTTTTTTCACAAATCCTCTGCATTATTAGCATTATGAAATAGCGAGGGTGGTCATGGATGAGGCCTTCTAAATGCAAATATGTTTGTAATAACGACTGATATCTATCTAGTAAAGGATTAAAGATAATGGCTCAATATGTTTGAAATCGATCTCTAACAGGACGAAATAAGTTTCAAAATTGCGTTTTTCACAAATCCTCTGCATTATTAGCATTATGAAATAGCGAGGGTGGTCATATCTAAATCTTGAGTTTGTAAAACGACTGATATCTATCTAGATAATGCTAAAGATAATGGCTCAATATGGTGCTTGAAATCGATCTCTAACAGGACGAAATAAGTTTCAAAATTGCGTTTTTCACAAATCCTCTGCATTATTAGCATTATGAAATAGCGAGGGTGGTCATGGATGAGGCCTTCTAAATGCAGAAGTTGAAGGCCTATGTTTGTAATAACGACTGATATCTATCTAGTAAAGGATGCTAAAGATAATGGCTCAATATGGTGCTTGAAATCGATCTCTAACAGGACGAAATAAGTTTCAAAATTGCGTTTTTTCACAAATCCTCTGCATTATTAGCATTATGAAATAGCGAGGGTGGTCATGGATGAGGCCTTCTAAATGCAGAAGTTGAAGGCCTATGTTTGTAATAACGACTGATATCTATCTAGTAAAGGATGCTAAAGATAATGGCTCAATATGGTGCTTGAAATCGATCTCTAACAGGACGAAATAAGTTTCAAAATTGCGTTTTTTCACAAATCCTCTGCATTATTAGCATTATGAAATAGCGAGGGTGGTCATGGATGAGGCCTTCTAAATGCAGAAGTTGAAGGCCTATGTTTGTAATAACGACTGATATCTATCTAGTAAAGGATGCTAAAGATAATGGCTCAATATGGTGCTTGAAATCGATCTCTAACAGGACGAAATAAGTTTCAAAATTGCGTTTTTTCACAAATCCTCTGCATTATTAGCATTATGAAATAGCGAGGGTGGTCATGGATGAGGCCTTCTAAATGCAGAAGTTGAAGGCCTATGTTTGTAATAATGACTGATATCTATCTAGTAAAATGAGGCCTTCTAAATGCAGAAGTTGAAGGCCTATGTAAAGGATGCTAAAGATAATGGCTCAATATGGTGCTTGAAATCGATCTCTAACAGGACGAAATAAGTTTCAAAATTGCGTTTTTCTCACAAATCCTCTGCATTATTAGCATTATGAAATAGCGAGGGTGGTCATGGATGAGGCCTTCTAAATGCAGAAGTTGAAGGCCTATGTTTGTAATAACGACTGATATCTATCTAGTAAAGGATGCTAAAGATAATGGCTCAATATGGTGCTTGAAATCGATCTCTAACAGGACGAAATAAGTTTCAAAATTGCGTTTTTTCACAAATCCTCTGCATTATTAGCATTATGAAATAGCGAGGGTGGTCATGGATGAGGCCTTCTAAATGCAGAAGTTGAAGGCCTATGTTTGTAATAACGACTGATATCTATCTAGTAAAGGATGCTAAAGATAATGGCTCAATATGGTGCTTGAAATCGATCTCTAACAGGACGAAATAAGTTTCAAAATTGCGTTTTTTCACAAATCCTCTGCATTATTAGCATTATGAAATAGCGAGGGTGGTCATGGATGAGGCCTTCTAAATGCAGAAGTTGATGGCCTATGTTTGTAATAATGACTGATATCTATCTAGTAAAGGATGCTAAAGATAATGGCTCAATATGGTGCTTGAAATCGATCTCTAACAGGACGAAATAAGTTTCAAAATTGCGTTTTTTTTCACAAATCCTCTGCATTATTAGCATTATGAAATAGCGAGGGTGGTCATGGATGAGGCCTTCTAAATGCAGAAGTTGAAGGCCTATGTTTGTAATAACGACTGATATCTATCTAGTAAAGGATGCTAAAGATAATGGCTCAATATGGTGCTTGAAATCGATCTCTAACAGGACGAAATAAGTTTCAAAATTGCGTTTTTCACAAATCCTCTGCATTATTAGCATTATGAAATAGCGAGGGTGGTCATGGATGAGGCCTTCTAAATGCAGAAGTTGATGGCCTATGTTTGTAATAATGACTGATATCTATCTAGTAAAGGATGCTAAAGATAATGGCTCAATATGGTGCTTGAAATGGATCTCTAACAGGACGAAATAAGTTTCAAAATTGCGTTTTTTCACAAATCCTCTGCATTATTAGCATTATGAAATAGCGAGGGTGGTCATGGATGAGGCCTTCTAAATGCAGAAGTTGAAGGCCTATGTTTGTAATAACGACTGATATCTATCTAGTAAAGGATGCTAAAGATAATGGCTCAATATGGTGCTTGAAATGGATCTCTAACAGGACGAAATAAGTTTCAAAATTGCGTTTTTTCACAAATCCTCTGCATTATTAGCATTATGAAATAGCGAGGGTGGTCATGGATGAGGCCTTCTAAATGCAGAAGTTGAAGGCCTATGTTTGTAATAACGACTGATATCTATCTAGTAAAGGATGCTAAAGATAATGGCTCAATATGGTGCTTGAAATCGATCTCTAACAGGACGAAATAAGTTTCAAAATTGCGTTTTTCACAAATCCTCTGCATTATTAGCATTATGAAATAGCGAGGGTGGTCATGGATGAGGCCTTCTAAATGCAGAAGTTGATGGCCTATGTTTGTAATAATGACGGATATCTATCTAGTAAAGGATGCTAAAGATAA
>CM030868.1:2499855-2524984 GCA_018105865.1 Metaphire vulgaris | reverse complement strand
TGTAATAACGACTGATATCTATCTAGTAAAGGATGCTAAAGATAATGGCTCAATATGGTGCTTGAAATCGATCTCTAACAGGACGAAATAAGTTTCAAAATTGCGTTTTTCACAAATCCTCTGCATTATTAGCATTATGAAATAGCGAGGGTGGTCATGGATGAGGCCTTCTAAATGCAGAAGTTGATGGCCTATGTTTGTAATAATGACGGATATCTATCTAGTAAAGGATGCTAAAGATAATGGCTCAATATGGTGCTTGAAATGGATCTCTAACAGGACGAAATAAGTTTCAAAACCTGCGTTTTTTCACAAATCCTCTGCATTATTAGCATTATGAAATAGCGAGGGTGGTCATGGATGAGGCCTTCTAAATGCAGAAGTTGAAGGCCTATGTTTGTAAAAACGACTGATATCTATCTAGTAAAGGATGCTAAAGATAATGGCTTAATATGGTGCTTGAAATCGATCTCTAACAGGACGAAATAAGTTTCAAAAATGCGTTTTTCACAAATCCTGTGCATTATTTGCATTATGAAATAGCGAGGGTGGTCATGGATGAGGCCTTCTAAATGCAGAATTTGAGGGCCTATGTTTGTAATAACGACTGATATCTATCTAGTAAAGGATGCTAAAGATAATGGCTCAATATGGTGCTTGAAATCGATCTCTAACAGGACGAAATAAGTTTCAAAATTGCGTTTTTTCACAAATCCTCTGCATTATTAGCATTATGAAATAGCGAGGGTGGTCATGGATGAGGCCTTCTAAATGCAGAAGTTGATGGCCTATGTTTGTAATAATGACGGATATCTATCTAGTAAAGGATGCTAAAGATAATGGCTCAATATGGTGCTTGAAATCGATCTCTAACAGGACGAAATAAGTTTAAAAACCTGCGTTTTTTCACAAATCCTCTGCATTATTAGCATTATGAAATAGCGAGGGTGGTCATGGATGAGGCCTTCTAAATGCAGAAGTTGAAGGCCTATGTTTGTAATAACGACTGATATCTATCTAGTAAAGGATGCTAAAGATAATGGCTCAATATGGTGCTTGAAATCGATCTCTAACAGGACGAAATAAGTTTCAAAAATGCGTTTTTTCACAAATCCTCTGCATTATTAGCATTATGAAATAGCGAGGGTGGTCATGGATGAGGCCTTCTAAATGCAGAAGTTGATGGCCTATGTTTGTAATAATGACGGATATCTATCTAGTAAAGGATGCTAAAGATAATGGCTCAATATGGTGCTTGAAATCGATCTCTAACAGGACGAAATAAGTTTCAAAATTGCGTTTTTTCACAAATCCTCTGCATTATTAGCATTATGAAATAGCGAGGGTGGTCATGGATGAGGCCTTCTAAATGCAGAAGTTGATGGCCTATGTTTGTAATAACGACTGATATCTATCTAGTAAAGGATGCTAAAGATAATGGCTCAATATGGTGCTTGAAATCGATCTCTAACAGGACGAAATAAGTTTCAAAATTGCGTTTTTTCACAAATCCTCTGCATTATTAGCATTATGAAATAGCGAGGGTGGTCATGGATGAGGCCTTCTAAATGCAGAAGTTGAAGGCCTATGTTTGTAATAACGACTGATATCTATCTAGTAAAGGATGCTAAAGATAATGGCTCAATATGGTGCTTGAAATCGATCTCTAACAGGACGAAATAAGTTTCAAAATTGCGTTTTTTCACAAATCCTCTGCATTATTAGCATTATGAAATAGCGAGGGTGGTCATGGATGAGGCCTTCTAAATGCAGAAGTTGAAGGCCTATGTTTGTAATAACGACTGATATCTATCTAGTAAAGGATGCTAAAGATAATGGCTCAATATGGTGCTTGAAATCGATCTCTAACAGGACGAAATAAGTTTCAAAAATGCGTTTTTCACAAATCCTCTGCATTATTAGCATTATGAAATAGCGAGGGTGGTCATGGATGAGGCCTTCTAAATGCAGAAGTTGAAGGCCTATGTTTGTAATAACGACTGATATCTATCTAGTAAAGGATGCTAAAGATAATGGCTCAATATGGTGCTTGAAATCGATCTCTAACATGACGAAATAAGTTTCAAAATTGCGTTTTTTCACAAATCCTCTGCATTATTAGCATTATGAAATAGCGAGGGTGGTCATGGATGAGGCCTTCTAAATGCAGAAGTTGATGGCCTATGTTTGTAATAATGACGGATATCTATCTAGTAAAGGATGCTAAAGATAATGGCTCAATATGGTGCTTGAAATGGATCTCTAACAGGACGAAATAAGTTTAAAAACCTGCGTTTTTTCACAAATCCTCTGCATTATTAGCATTATGAAATAGCGAGGGTGGTCATGGATGAGGCCTTCTAAATGCAGAAGTTGAAGGCCTATGTTTGTAATAACGACTGATATCTATCTAGTAAAGGATGCTAAAGATAATGGCTCAATATGGTGCTTGAAATGGATCTCTAACAGGACGAAATAAGTTTCAAAATTGCGTTTTTTCACAAATCCTCTGCATTATTAGCATTATGAAATAGCGAGGGTGGTCATGGATGAGGCCTTCTAAATGCAGAAGTTGAAGGCCTATGTTTGTAATAACGACTGATATCTATCTAGTAAAGGATGCTAAAGATAATGGCTCAATATGGTGCTTGAAATCGATCTCTAACAGGACGAAATAAGTTTCAAAATTGCGTTTTTTCACAAATCCTCTGCATTATTAGCATTATGAAATAGCGAGGGTGGTCATGGATGAGGCCTTCTAAATGCAGAAGTTGATGGCCTATGTTTGTAATAATGACGGATATCTATCTAGTAAAGGATGCTAAAGATAATGGCTCAATATGGTGCTTGAAATCGATCTCTAACATGACGAAATAAGTTTCAAAATTGCGTTTTTTCACAAATCCTCTGCATTATTAGCATTATGAAATAGCGAGGGTGGTCATGGATGAGGCCTTCTAAATGCAGAAGTTGAAGGCCTATGTTTGTAATAACGACTGATATCTATCTAGTAAAGGATGCTAAAGATAATGGCTCAATATGGTGCTTGAAATCGATCTCTAACATGACGAAATAAGTTTCAAAATTGCATTTTTTCACAAATCCTATGCATTATTAGCATTATGAAATAGCGAGGGTGGTCATGGATGAGGCCTTCTAAATGCAGAAGTTGATGGCCTATGTTTGTAATAATGACGGATATCTATCTAGTAAAGGATGCTAAAGATAATGGCTCAATATGGTGCTTGAAATGGATCTCTAACAGGACGAAATAAGTTTAAAAATTGCGTTTTTTCACAAATCCTCTGCATTATTAGCATTATGAAATAGCGAGGGTGGTCATGGATGAGGCCTTCTAAATGCAGAAGTTGAAGGCCTATGTTTGTAATAACGACTGATATCTATCTAGTAAAGGATGCTAAAGATAATGGCTCAATATGGTGCTTGAAATCGATCTCTAACATGACGAAATAAGTTTCAAAATTGCGTTTTTTCACAAATCCTCTGCATTATTAGCATTATGAAATAGCGAGGGTGGTCATGGATGAGGCCTTCTAAATGCAGAAGTTGATGGCCTATGTTTGTAATAATGACGGATATCTATCTAGTAAAGGATGCTAAAGATAATGGCTCAATATGGTGCTTGAAATCGATCTCTAACAGGACGAAATAAGTTTCAAAATTGATCTCTAACAGGACGAATCTATCTAGTAAGTTTAAAATATGGTGCTTGAAATCGATCTCTAACATGACGAAATAAGTTTCGTTTTTTCACAAATCCTCTGCATTATTAGCATTATGAAATAGCGAGGGTGGTCATGGATGAGGCCTTCTAAATGCAGAAGTTGAAGGCCTATGTTTGTAATAACGACTGATATCTATCTAGTAAAGGATGCTAAAGATAATGGCTCAATATGGTGCTTGAAATCGATCTCTAACAGGACGAAATAAGTTTCAAAAATGCGTTTTTCACAAATCCTCTGCATTATTAGCATTATGAAATAGCGAGGGTGGTCATGGATGAGGCCTTCTAAATGCAGAAGTTGATGGCCTATGTTTGTAATAATGACGGATATCTATCTAGTAAAGGATGCTAAAGATAATGGCTCAATATGGTGCTTGAAATCGATCTCTAACATGACGAAATAAGTTTCAAAATTGCGTTTTCACAAATCCTCTGCTTATTAGCATTATGAAATAGCATTAAATGCAGAAGTTGAGCATTATGAAAGTAAAGAAAGATAATGGCTCAATATGGTGCTTGAAATCGATCTCTAACAGGAAAAATGAGTTTTTCACAAATCCTCTGCATTATAAATGCAGAAGTTGGATGAGGCCTATGTTGAAGGCCTATGTTTGTAATAACGACTGATATCTATCTAGTAAAGGATGCTAAAGATAATGGCTCAATATGGTGCTTGAAATCGATCTCTAACATGACGAAATAAGTTTCAAAATTGCATTTTTTCACAAATCCTATGCATTATTAGCATTATGAAATAGCGAGGGTGGTCATGGATGAGGCCTTCTAAATGCAGAAGTTGATGGCCTATGTTTGTAATAATGACGGATATCTATCTAGTAAAGGATGCTAAAGATAATGGCTCAATATGGTGCTTGAAATGGATCTCTAACAGGACGAAATAAGTTTAAAAACCTGCGTTTTTTCACAAATCCTCTGCATTATTAGCATTATGAAATAGCGAGGGTGGTCATGGATGAGGCCTTCTAAATGCAGAAGTTGATGGCCTATGTTTGTAATAATGACGGATATCTATCTAGTAAAGGATGCTAAAGATAATGGCTCAATATGGTGCTTGAAATGGATCTCTAACAGGACGAAATAAGTTTCAAAATTGCGTTTTTTCACAAATCCTCTGCATTATTAGCATTATGAAATAGCGAGGGTGGTCATGGATGAGGCCTTCTAAATGCAGAAGTTGAAGGCCTATGTTTGTAATAACGACTGATATCTATCTAGTAAAGGATGCTAAAGATAATGGCTCAATATGGTGCTTGAAATCGATCTCTAACAGGACGAAATAAGTTTCAAAATTGCGTTTTTTCACAAATCCTCTGCATTATTAGCATTATGAAATAGCGAGGGTGGTCATGGATGAGGCCTTCTAAATGCAGAAGTTGATGGCCTATGTTTGTAATAATGACGGATATCTATCTAGTAAAGGATGCTAAAGATAATGGCTCAATATGGTGCTTGAAATCGATCTCTAACATGACGAAATAAGTTTCAAAATTGCGTTTTTTCACAAATCCTCTGCATTATTAGCATTATGAAATAGCGAGGGTGGTCATGGATGAGGCCTTCTAAATGCAGAAGTTGAAGGCCTATGTTTGTAATAACGACTGATATCTATCTAGTAAAGGATGCTAAAGATAATGGCTCAATATGGTGCTTGAAATCGATCTCTAACAGGACGAAATAAGTTTCAAAATTGCGTTTTTTCACAAATCCTCTGCATTATTAGCATTATGAAATAGCGAGGGTGGTCATGAATGAGGCCTTCTAAATGCAGAATTTGAGGGCCTATGTTTGTAATAACGACTGATATCTATCTAGTAAAGGATGCTGAAGATTGTGGCTACATCGTGATGACCTAATTTGTCTGCCTTGGGATCTTCAGATTATTGCTGCACTCTTTTGTGCGAGTCGCCTTCACGCAGACGTTTTTCTCGGCCTCTGCTTCCACATGGAATTCCCTCGTGTTGAGGATTTTTTTTACTGTGCAGTGCGCTTTCCGGGTTTTTCTGCCGATGAAAATGTGGGCAGCGTCCGCGGAAACTCCTCGAATCTTGGTAGATTCTACTGTTTTACTGTTTTGCCTCGAGACATCTCTGCAAAGGAGATGCTCCGGCGTTGTTGCTTGCTGACGAAAAACAGAATCCGCTGTGTGGAGAGATTGTCGTGAACAGAACAGCTGCGAGTCTTCTTTGGAAAATGTGAAATTGCAAACATGGCGTCCGATGACAAATTCATTCCACCACAAGATTCCAGTTGAAAATCTTTCTTCCAGACACACTGTGGTTCTGGCAGATATCGAGATGTAGAGAATGAGAGAGAGAGAGAGAGAGAGAGAGAGAGAGAGAGAGAGAGAGAGCAGACAGACAGAGACAGAGACAGAAACATGCTAAAAACAGACAGACATGCAGAGAGAGACAGAGACAGAGAAAGACTGAGACAAAGTGACAAAGAGACTTGCAGAGAGAGAGAGAGAGAGAGAGAGAGAGAGAGAGAGAGAGAGAGAGAGAAGGAATGACAGATAGACAGTAGCAGAGAGAGACAGAGAGACAGACAGAGAGAAACACACAGACAGACAGACATGCAGAGAGAGAGACGGAATGACATATATATATATATATATATATATATATATATATATATATATATATATATTAGAAGCAGACAGACAGAGACTGGGACTGAGATTAGCGCCGTGCAGCGGACAATGTCCGCAGCGTTGAGACGGGACAGCAGAGGACCGAAGATGCGGGACAGCGGGCGCCCTTCGCCGCTTCGTATACGGGACTCTTCTGACCGCCGCAGTCCTCCGTCGACCGCCGCCGCCGGCCCCGGCTCCACTCTCGGCCCTCGTCCATCGGTCAATCGCTTCAGCAGCGCACACCCAACGAAGCGTGAAGCTCTCCTCTTCTCCTCCTCCTCCTCCTCCTCCTCCTCTTCTTCTTATTCTTTCTCATCCTCCTCCTCCTCCTCTTCGGACAGTCTCCTCTTCCGCTCTCGACACCGTCCGACAATCGAAAGGAAGGCGACGCGAAGAATAAGAATAAGACAGTGACGGCGGAGGAGGTGGTGATGATGATGATGATGATTATGATGACTAGCGTCATCTGGCGTCTGGAAAAGGCTCCGTAAAAGAAAAAAAATAGGTTAGAGAAACGTTTTCTTATTAAGTGCTGTTTTTTTTTCTTTTCTCGCGTCGAAATTTGAACGCATTTGATGTCCGCGGCTCTTTTTTCTATCAAAAATCAGTTTCCGAGCACGCTGGCGCCATATAAATGCCGGAAGTGTCTGTCACGTGACGCCTTTTGGACGATTACTCGACCGACGCGCGATGTGACGTAACGTAAACTTGAGTTCGATCGTAGGCCTATCAGTGGCGACTCCAGACAAGTGGGGGAGGCTTTTGTAGTGGTAAATTCTACGCATGAGGGGCCAACCATTTGTTGATAGGTAGGCCTATGTAGTAGTAAGCATAGGGTCCAAACAGGGAGGGGCCATTGGAGGATCAAGCATTCGATAGGGGGCATTGCCTCCCCCCACCTCCGGTCCCCATGTGAAAATCGGACTGGTTTATTGGATTCGACAATGGGGGATTAAGATCCAAATTAATGAGTGACCATCGACTGATGGCAAGGGTATTGCTAAAGTGGTGCTATAGAAGTTCAATGATGATGATGATGGTGATGATGATGATGGTGATGATCAGTGGCGTAGCCAAGAGGGGTTGGGGGTTGAAACCCCCTTGGCTGCCGAAAACAAAATATTTGTAATGAATTTCCATCCATTTTTTTCTGGGACGCGATTTTGGGAGTCAACCCCCACACCCATGGCAAGCAACCTGGCTATAGAATGTAGGCTAACGGTGTTTAAGAGGTGACGCCCTTTTCTCTCTTTTTTGCTTTTCGGGACCTGGAAGGAAAAATATTTAAAAAATTGAGATGAAGAGACGACTTTTTTTGCTTCTCACGATTTTTCCGAAGTTGGTCACGGTCAAACCCATAAACCAACCCCCTTCCGGAAATCCTGGCTACGCCACTGATGATGATGAACGCTTCTAATTTATTGTCTATTTCGTTTCTTAATAACGTTGTCACTGTTAAAGCCTTTATCGTTTAATTCATCTCGACATCCAAACATAGCCTTTCACAGTTTTGATCATAACTTGGATCTTTTGATCATGATTTAGATACTTTGATCATAATTTGGTTCTGTTATGACCAATGGAAAGCCTGGTGCAGACTAGTTTTTTCTTTATCTGAAGTCTGTCTACTGTAGTAAGAGATTTGAAGCTAACAAACGTCTGCTTAATTTAAGAGTTCTTAATTGGACACGGAATATTTGTATATAAGCTTTATTTTACGATAAAATATACGGCATAGGCATCTCAGTTCTCAGATACCACAGACAGATGTCAAAACAGACAGACAGACAGACAGACAGACAGACAGAGGCAGACTCGATAGGTCATTATTCGCAATGTTCTTTTTATTCATCGTTTGAGCTTTCCTTCTGTGTGTGCTTCGATCACTGATTAATTATTGATCAATCAATTCGCTGATTCGGAACATTAACGCGACTTTCAAGTTTCGTTCTAGCCTCTAACCTTACACCACAGACAGACCCAAGACACCGATCACAAAAGATCAGTTCATCTGTAATCACTGAGGAGACCCACATACAGTGTTTTATCAAGGCCTCTTAGGAGGGGAGATTCCCCTCCCCAAAAAACCCTGAAATTCCCCCCCCCCCAAAAATCCCAGCACTTACACAAATTTTGCATTGAATTGTGTCTTTTTCCTTCCAACCAAGTCGATTCCCCCCCCCCAAAGCCTCAATCCCCCAAGGCCTGGAGTCTGGATAAAACACTGCCCACATAATCGCTACATTACATGAGAATTTTCATCATGACGTTGGCACTATATAGTGTATAGGCCTACAGTACAGACCGCGCGTCACGCGTATTATAATATTAATACGCCGATTTTGTTTGCACTCCACCCCCGATGAAGGGTCCGTCGGGGACAATTAGTGCCGTCGGCTGCGTGTGTGTGCGTGTGCCGTTTCTTTTTTCCTGCTGGGGGCTGGAGTGGGGTGGGGGTGGCAAACACTGTGGCGAGAAATTTGCCATACGCTGCCTCTCTTCGGAGTTATCTTAGACCTTGTTCGAGTATCCTCGTGCGGTTCGGATAAGCACTCTATTCTCTGTTGGGTGGGGGTGGGGTGAGGGAGTGGGGGCGGGGTGGGATGGGACGATTGTTGGTCGTACGCGGCGGGAGGGGGCCCGGGGTGGCGGGAGGGGAGGAGGGGACGGAGCGGGGGATGGAAATGGCGAAGACGACGCTCGTCGGGAGGGATTTTTTCATTTGCATCGACCACTTGGACTTTGAAACGAAGACGGAAAAAGTTTGCAGGAGTGACACGGACAGAGACAAAGCCACGTACAGACATCCAGAGAGACAGACATCCAGAGAGACTGACAGGTAGGCGGGCGGGCAGGCGGACAGACAGGATCAGTGGGATCAGGATCATTTATTTATTTATATGTTAATCGATTGGTCTATGCAGTGGAATTTTGAAGGTGGGCTGTCTCTGAACAAATAAACTCTGTCTGTTTAATAGAGTCTAACAATTACTTCAGAACTCATATTATGCATTAAAACGGAGTTCTTTTTATCATCTTATCATCATCGTCAACATATCATGTTGAGATTTTATCTTTTAAAATTATATTATCGGTGTTTTTCCCGTTGACGTTTCCAATGAGTAAAAGAAACGTAGAAATAAAACCGCAAACTAAGCAAGTAAGCATCCTAATGTTGAGTCCAGCGGCGGATTACCAAGACTGGAAAGTGGATCTGGTCTGGTCAACCAGGTGTGTTTCGACCCAAAGCATCGTCCCACTGACCTTGACCATCCATTGACCATCCATCGACCATCCATCAACATCAGCCGCTGTCAGCAAGAAGAATAAACGCATAGCTAATCTAGGCTCTCAATTTGGTCAACTCGAAAGATCCATCGATATGAATTCCAGGGATCGCCGCTAGGTGTCGCAGTTGTCGTTGTTGTTGTTGTTGTTGCTGCTGCTGCTACTACTGCTACTACTACTACTACTACTACTACTACTACTACTACTACTACTACTACTACTACTACTACTACTACTATTGTTGCACGTTGTATAGGTCTCATCGGCTGAAATCCAGTGGCGGCTCCACCGGGAGGGGGCAGGGGGGCCCGTGCCCCCTATTGAGTGTCTGGCCCCCAGTTGGGACCCTATACTTAATGATACATACATTAAACAACAAATGGTTGGCCCCCATGATTAGAAGTTGCCACCCCAACGCCCCCCCCCCCACTTGCCAAATCCTAGAGCCGCCACTGCTGAAATCTGTCCGGCTGTAGGGATAGCTGAAATGTCCCGTCGCTGAAATATTTCAGCTGATGTGGCGCCATCGATTAGTTCTAATTCCTGTCACCAGTCTTAATTTAAACAGCATCGGCACTCGACATATGTTCTTGATGTCTAGCTTCTATTGACGTTTATCTGTTTTATATGCATGCGATTGTATTCGCTGCAATCAGCAAGACAGACCAGTCTTCTCTGTATAGGTGAAGGCCACGAAAAACGATGGCGCAACAACAATAACAACCAGCGGGCGTAGCCAGGATTCCGGAATATGGGGGGCATTTTGACATTTTTCGGTCAAGAAGTCTTGACTATAGCAAAAAAGGTCGTCGTCTCAAACGCTTTAAAGTCTGCTGTCTGGTGCGTTTCCCTTGATCTAAAACTACCCCTTAACCCCCATTCCCCCAACTGCTCCCCGGTTAGATTCGAATCTCACGACACCCCGGTAACCAATGGCTATGCCAATGCTAACAACGACGAAGACGACGACGACGACAACAGGTGCAACTGCAGCAGCAATAATAATAAAATCAGAAGAAAAAGTAGAATAACGATAATGATGATGACGGTGATGATGATGATGATGATGATGGTGGTGGTGGTGGTGGTGTAATTTATATAGCGCCTCAATATGCAACGATTTCAGAAGAGTACGTTGAACAAATTGGTTTTTGTATGAGAGAAAGTTCAGGACTTGAAGAGTGCGATGACATGATCTGCACTTTTTTCAAATCCACTCACCGTTTTCACGCTTTTCAAACGGACTAGAATGAATTGAGGCGCCTTACGGGGGGGGTGATGGGGTGGGGGACGGGGGGACTGGGGTGGTTATCCGAAGACCTTTCGAACTAGCGAGCGACAACTACAGGTCCGATCCAAATCGCTTTTCGACGCGTAACTGGCAATCCGTTATTTAAAACGCCATTACGTAAACGCCACGTCACTGTGACGTCAGTATACGGGGGTAATGACGATTTACGAGCAGATGGGGCGTTTCTTCCCCCCCCCACCCCCCATCCCCGCGAG
The DNA here is from genome assembly GCA_018105865.1 of Metaphire vulgaris. Lineage (NCBI taxonomy): Eukaryota > Metazoa > Annelida > Clitellata > Crassiclitellata > Megascolecidae > Metaphire > Metaphire vulgaris. The sequence continues at coordinate 2,513,792 of CM030868.1, read as the reverse complement.
CTGTAAACAGAGAAATAAAATTCTAGGGAGACGGACTGCATGGATGGAGGAGGAGGAGGAGAAGAAGGAGGAGGAGGAAACCCCCAGGAGACATCCACGCATCGGGTTATACCGTTCACGGATCGCAGTGATCTTCCTGTTGCATCCGGGGTGAGGGAGGGAGGGGTGGGTGGCGGATCACCGTCCCACCGGGGACCCCTCCTCCTCCTCCTCCGTCGCCTCATTTCGTCCGTCGCTTCGTCACTCCTTCTCCCGCCCCTCCTCCGTCGCTCTGATTTTCTTTCGCGGAAGACACAATCATTCCTCTTGATTTGGACGCGACCGCTGTCAATGACTGTCGACTGTCAACCGTTGCTTGTCGTCGACCATTGCACAACAGACAAGGACACCGGCTAACACCACAGACGACATCTTGCGCCTGTATTCGACGGGGAAAAAAACTGCTGGAGCAACATAAATATCCGTCTAACGCAGGCGCTACATGAGTCTCTTCGACAAGGCAACGTGTTGATGCACACTCTCACACACAAACTGGAATACAGTAGAACTTCGTTATATACCGGACTCGGTTACAATAGCGTACCGTAGTGAATGATATTGGATATAACGTACTAAATTGTACAAACCCGCTAAATACCGGTACGTTATAACGAAGTCCTACTGTATTATTTTTCGGATATTTTTACGACTTGTCGCGCTACATAAAGGCATACAGTAGAAGACAGTCTGAACCAGATTTTTTCTAGGCCATTTGCCTATTTAATTTGCATAGGTCATTGGGTCATGGGTCAAGAGTTCAATGGGTCACATGGGGGGCGTGCGACATTTTCAATTAACCATGTTCGCCATCTTTGTTGTATTGGACGGTAATATGCTTTGTCTTTTTGTCTTTTCTGGTATTTTTAAGTGGCACTAATAAACAGTTCGGCCGAAATAAGTAAGTAAGTAAGTAGGTAAGTGAAATCTATTGCACTATTTCCTGGCAGCGAACGAGACAAACTAACTGCAGAAAGCAACGCAAGACACTGCAGCTATAGATTTCAACATAAGTTCTGGAATGACCCGGTCTTTTGCGGATGGATTTGAAGTACCATCGATTGATACCCTTGAGTATTAGAAATGGTGCTATAGAAGTGCATAATAATAATAATAATAATTATTATTATTATTATTATTATTCTGTGTTAATTTTAATTTCAACTGCATAGCTTCATAATATTCTTGACATTTCGAGATAAAGACAGGATCTAATACAGAAACTGAGTTACCAATCATTTTATGGACAGGATCTTCTTGAAACTGAAACCAAACTTGTCTCTTGCGTGTGACAAAAATAAGCAGCTAGCCTACTACGGTGCTACTTTTGATAAATGTCGCAAGACAAATTCGCGAGATTTTACTTACTTATTTTACTTACTCACTTGCTTGCCCTGTATAAAATTATTACTGAGCATAATCGAAAATCGCATAAAAATGAGATAAAATAGGGGCAGATTTCGGTTACTGGTGGAGAAAATTGATTTATTTAGCGCAAAGTCAGCCCCAGAAAATCGCCTGGCAGCGTCGAGCCGTCTAAAGGGCGTGATTTAAGGCCAAATGGCCCATCTATGTCGCTCAAGAGGCGGGCCATTTGCTTCGAGTGTGTTCGGAGCGACTGCCTCCCTGTATCCCGCCGGACAGAATAATTCCACGTCCGGTCTGTTGGAGAACCAAGGTACGCACCGCGGATCGGCTTGTATATTTTTCGAACAGCGCACCTCTCCGCCCCCACCACCACCACCCCCGCCCCACCTCCGATGCCTTTTATATACCGTAGTTTGTGGGGGATCTGGGGTGGGAAAGCGGGGGGGGTGGGGAAGGGTAGAGAGGGAAAGATCGAGATGGGCAGGAGGAACTTTGACAATGATGTCTCGTTCTGCGTCATCCATCCATCCATCCATCCATTCATCCATCCATGATCCATTCATCCTTCCATCCATCCTGCGGTCTGCTTTCAGCGGTCGCCTCTCCAGGCTCCACCCCCCAACCAACCACCAACGCCACCCACGCGCACACCCTCACCGACCAACGTCTTTTGCGAAGTACAAAGAGTCGGAACTCGGAAGCGCTCTCCGTATGTCTGTCTGTCTCTGTCTGTGTCTCTGTCTATCTCTGTCTCTGTCTCGTTCCTATATGGTTCCCTCGATGCCACCGTAACTGGTTTCCGCACAAGCAACATGTCCGTCTGTCATGTGAACCCCGAGATTCGAAACTGGCTTCCAAGCGCTCGAAGAAGCAGGAGCAGCAGCAGCAGCAGTAGTAGTAGTAGTAGTAGTAATTGTAGTAGTAGTAGTAGTAGTAGTAGTAGTAATTGTAGTAGTAGTAGTAGTAGTAGTGGTGTGTGGTGCAGTGGTGGTGGTGGTGGTGGTGGTGGTGGTGGTGATTGTGCAGCAGGTGGTGGTGGCAGTGGTGGTGGTGGCAGTGGTGCAGCAGCAGGTGCAGTGGTGCAGCAGTAGCAGCAGCAGTGGCAGCAGTGGTAGTAGTAGCAGTAGTAGTGGTAGTAGTAGTAGTAGTAGTAGTAGTAGTAGTAGTAGTAGTAGTAGTAGTAGTAGTAGTAGTAGTAGTAGTAGTAGTAGTAGTAGTAGTAGAACAAGAGCAAGTATAGGAGTTTCAGTGGAATGGTCTATTTTAAATGGAGACAAAAACAGAAAAGGTAAAAGATAAAAGAATTTAGTCTGCATTCACTTTTCGACTTAATATAAATGACGTCACACTTTCTGCCACAATTTTCTTGACTCGAAGATGATTTCCAACGAACTGCTTCAATCTCCAGAAACTCGCTCATTCCTTTAATGCATGATCTATCCTAAATTGCATCAAACCTTTATGCCAACGGATTTCCTCAGGGCCCCTAATTCTTCCCACCATCCCCCCAACCACCCCCAACTGATTACAAACATTATTTTTTTAAATGGTCAAACTGCAAGAAAATGTAAATTTCAAATGTGCGCTTAGCAAGCAATAATAATATTTAACGCCAGCCTTTATCCTCGCAGCGCAATATTGCTTTGACTCAGTTGTCACATATGTTCGTGTTTTCGTATACTTCTGTACCGTGACCGTATCGTCGCCGGTTGGCGCTACATTAATTAATCTTACGATCGACGGTACCTCCTCCCTCCGCCGCCGAACCCGGAGTATTTGTTTCCATTTTGGCCTTTATTTCCCCGAAGTGCCCGCGGTCTCGACACGCTGCTGCAGGGTCTGGTCGGCCGGTCGGCCGGTCGGTCGGTCGGCCTTCGGTGGCGGTCAACTGCTTGACCGAGTCCCCGCCGCGTTAGGAGCCAGGCCCGCCTTCCCGTCGCTGGCTGCGGGACGGACTCGATCGGGGTTGTTTTATGCCGATCGCGTGAGTTTGGACGGAAGAAGGAGAAGTCGTTGCCGGGCGCCGGAAAGCGGATGCAAAGATAGATTTAGGGCCTCGGCCGCGGTGTCCAATACACCGTCCAAGAAAATTCTCTTTCTTTTTTCTTCTTCCTCCTCCTCCTCCTCCTCCTCCTCCTTATTCTTCTCCTCCCCCTTTCTGTTCATCTTCCTATTGGGTTTCTTCACATTCTTCTGCTTCTTCCTCTCTTCCTCTTCGTCTTCCTCTTCTTTTTCGTAATCCTCTTCTCTGCTACTCTTCCTCACTGTCTCTGTCTCTGTCTCTGATTCTGTCTCTCTCTCTTCCCACTTTCATTGACGCTTGGAATTTTTTCCTGGCGCGTGATTTCATTATTTCAGACTGGCACTGCCACTATATCTGTCTGCCTGTCTGTCTGTGTGTGTGTTTGTCTGTGTGTCTGCGAGCGACTCTGCGTAAGCATAACTGTCTGTGTCCGTTCTTCGCCCGGTACGATTTCAGAATAAGTCGAAGTCGGATGGATAAGTGGATTGCTTTCCGTGGAGCACGCTCAAGAACTGACTCGACTTTTGTATTCTTTTCGAATTCGGATCTCAGACCAACAGACAGCCATCGAACATTAAATGTTTTTATAGGACCTGCTAACCAAGGCCGTGGAAAGAAGAGAGAGAGAGAGGGAGAGAGAGACAGAGACAGAGACAGGGAGACAGAGGCAGAGAGCCAGAGACAGAGATACAGAGACAGAGAGCCAGAGACAGAGATACAGAGAGAGATAAAGAAAGAGACAGACAGACAGAGAGAAATAGAGAAAGAAAGAGAGGGGAGAGGGGAGGGGAGAGGAGAGAAGGGACAATTTTCCCGGGTCACAGTAGCGTGAATTGGCCACGCAGTCCCCTCCCACCCCACCCCACCCCCTCCCGACATTCCTGAACTCCACTTGCCTGCTAAACCACATGCATAACACCAGTTTACCTTTCGTACAAATACACCCGCTGAAATTCTAAATGCCATTAAATACACCCGTTTGATTTTTAATTCGACGGTACATCTCCAAAGGCAATCAGGGCAGGAGATAATTATAGAGATCGCACTGACGTAGAGCGCTACACGTTTCTGTCTTACGTCTTATTACATAGTGGCGCTATATAATGTCGCTAGAATCCGGCCGTCGGCGGAGTAATTCTCTTACCATCGGGTCAACAGAATTACGACCTTAGGTCGCGTTTCGAAAAACGGTTACGCTAAGAGTAACACCGACGACCATAAATGCGCCCCCCCCCCGCCGTCTGTAGCACAACTCGTAAATACTACACAGCCGCCTACTACTACTACTACTACTACTACTACTACTACTACTACTACTACTACTACTACTACTACTACTACTACTACTGTAGTCCTCAAGCGCCCGGGTTATTTACGATGCAATATTCACGCGGCGAGTATCATCACTCCGCTGCTGTATCCGCCACACTATACTCGTTCATCTCTCTCTCTCTCTCTCTCTCTCTCTCTCTCTCTCTCTCTCTCTCTCCCTCCTTCCATCTCATTTACACTCGACCCTGCATCCGTCCGTTCAATCGTTCATTCTCTGTCCATCCGTCTTTCCCTTTCGCGGCAGTGTCCGAGTTCATTTCTCACGTCATCGCTTCCTCCTCCTCCTCCTCCTCCTCCTCTTCCTCCACGGCCATTCTCCTCCTTCCCCTCCATCTCCTCCTCCTCCTCCTCCTCTCACGCCGTTCTTAATCCGGGTCTTTCGAAATTCTCCTCCTCCTCTTCTTCGCCATCAAATTCTCCCACCGCCTCGTTCTCGCTTAGAGGCTGTCTAAAAATTCCCCTTTCAAAATATATATAATATATATGCATACATAGCTATATGCCTCTCTCTCTCTCTCTATATATATATATATATATATATATATATATATATGTATATATATAGCGTCTTTATTGTCGTCTGCGCCGTTGCCGCCAATGTAAATACTCCCTCTGGCGGCGAAGATGGACGGCGCTCGACGCGCATGCGCAGTCGCAGAGGCCTGGAGAAGCGCGCCGGAGAATTAATGCTGCGTCTTCCCGAGGGAATTTCCCGGCTTCCCCTAACCCCAACGTTCCTCCGCTCCCTATCCTTGCCCCCCACCCGTCGGAATCTATCTGTGAGACACGGGGTGCTACTCCGCTAGGGCGATCGGCTGCTTTGCACGGCACGAATATATAGGGACAGTTACTTAAATAAGTCGCGTCTACACATGATGCCTAAAACCATCACATTCCATCACCTAAATGACGTCATCATAGTAATTGAATTATATATATATATATATATATATATATATATATATATATATATATATATGGTTATATAGACGAAGGATAGATATATAGAAGGGTATAGAGTACTGCTCAAAAATTGTGAACACACGTGGATTTCTGAAGCAAATCGTATTTTTCTACTGTTTTTTCATTAATGATACTATTCTAGTATCATTAATGAAAAAAATACAGCATTGGTGTTCTTGGTTGTGATTGCAATGTTTTAACAAGCCTAAAACTTCGTTTTGCTTCGAAATCCACGTGTGCTCACAATTTTTGAGTAGTACTATATATATATATATATATATATATATATATGCCTATATATATATATATATATATATAGGCCTGTATATATATACAGGGTATATATATACAATTATGTTTGATGTGCTTGTCACGAATAAAAGTGTCTTATATAGAGGATATATATATATATAAATTCTAGATGTAGACATATAGATGGATATATAGGCCATATATATATATACATGACATGTACAATTGTACATAATACATATATACCAAGACAATCTCCTCATAAGCAAAACTCTGCAGTTCTCTACAGTTTTTCTATACATGCCGTTTCTCTACAGTTTCTCTATGGTTTCTCTACAGTTTCTCTATAGTTTCTCTACAGTTTCTCTATAGTTTATCTATGGTTTCGAAATAGTTTCGATCGTGATGAGATGATCTTGATGTATTGAAATCGAAGAGTATGGAAAATGAGACAGAATGCGAGAGAAAGAAAAAGAGGAGAGAGAGAGGAGGAATAATAAGAGTAAGAATAGTCGGAGTAGGAGTAGGAGGGGAGTATGGACCGAGGTCAGTGAAGTCGGAGAGAGATTTGAACGGGGTCGGGGCGAAGAGTCGGCTGATTTACGCCCCGAATCTATCGTCGCCCACTTTGAACTCTCTATCGCCCGGCGCTCCGGCGGCCGCCGACCCCACCCGTCCCGTCCCATAAATTCCGGGGGTCCATCGACGACCATCCCCTCCCCCATCCGCTCCTCACCTGCGTCCTTCCCTCCTCCTCCTCCTCCTCCTCCTCCTCCGGAGGACTCCGCGGACAGCATCGCGCGTGGATCGACCGGATCGCCTCTTAACCTCTTTATTTCTTTCCTCCGCCGCCAACAATGAAGTCCCGACTCTCGAAGCCCGGTTCCCTCCCTCCCTTCTCCCTTCCTTCCACCCTCTTCTCTCTCTCTCTATCTCTATCTCTCTCTCTCTCTCTCTCTCTCTCCCCTTCCTCTCCACCGCATCCCCTTCGTCCAGTCAAGATGCGGATGCTCTTAATATAGACGGGTCGACAATAAACGAGTCACCGTGAATCGCAGAAATCGAAGCCGACCGCCGTCCTTTCAACCCTCCTCTTCTTCTTCCTCCTCCTCCTCCTCCTCCTCCTCCTCCTCCTCCTCCAGTATACGTCAAGTATCTCTCTCTCTCTCTCTCTCTCTCTCTCTCTCTCTCTCTCTCTCTCTCTCTCTCTGGAAGTAGTACTCCGAGTTTCTGTGATCAACTGCGTAGCCATGGTTCCCCAACAGGCAGGAGGGCGGGGAGCGGCGGTGGTGGGTGGGTGGGGGTACACATCAACATTTTCGGGTAAAAATCGCTCTCCGACGAGCAGAAGTAGAAATGGCGTCAAGGGGGTCAGGGATATTTTTACACCACCCTAACACCCTCCCAACACCCCAATTTGAGACCGACACCCTCAATATCCCCCGCCCCAATCTGAGTCTGTGCTGACCATTTTTGCTTGTCAGTCTTTTCGGCAAGGATGGACCCCGAGATATACCGAACCCCCAATTTGAAATCCTAGAAATAACCTTGCAATGGGTTCTTTCAACATTCACGTATTCGAATGATCATGCAATCTACCCCCTCCCCCCCCTCCGCAAATTTTCTCAACTGTAGTACACAAATTTCACGACTGGTCCCACCCAGAATAGGGGCGCCGGCCCACCCCTGTGGCCTGTTCTGTATCAATGTAAGAAAAACAGTTTTTGTAATAAAAATCGTATATGATTATGACGGATAATTAAAAATTAATTCTGATTAATTAGTCAACCAATCAGATCCTTTTAGTTCTTGTTGCTACCAGGTAAATTAAAATAAATAAATAAATAAATAAATAAAAATTGATTGATTGATTGATAAATTCCAGTTGGAAGTGAAATGCTGTAACAAGCGTTACTCAATTAGCGTAATCTTACTTACTTGCTTTTCTAATAGACTTATTCTTAATCTTTGTTTTGCGATAATTTCCAGCAAACGTGCATGCTAGCTGCCTTCATTTTCCCCGTCAAGTCACGTTGTCCTGTCACATGACATTCAAAACTTATCGGAAACTATATGCATCGTTTAACCCCTTAACCGTGTATTTAACTGTAACTCAATGTAAAATGGACGGATATATCCGGGATCCCCAGTTAAGGGGTTAAAATCTTAAGGTGACTGTATTAGCCTCACGCACATCTTCAACAATTCATTTTCTAAAACGACGTAACATCTCACCGTGATGATCCTTTGAGTAAAATGACCATGTCTCCCTGACCCTGAGTGACCTCTCACCTTTCGGCTATGGATATTTCAATTTTGGACTATAGACGATTAAAACCAAGCAGGTACCGCGGTACTGTTCGCGACGGCGCTATATAATTTCACGCAATTTTACCTACGATATAGACTTATCATCGTTTTCCTGTCGTCGTTTAGTTTTTATTCACACACACACACACACACACATATATATATATATATATATATATATATATATGTATGTATATATATATATATATATATTCGCATATCTGACGACAGTTCATATTTAACAATTTTGTTTCTAAACCTGGGACATTTACATCCATCCACCCTCCCCACCCACCCATCCTCAACCCTCACCTCACCCCCTCCAATCCCACCCCGGGACAGATCCGCAGACAGAAGTTATTTCCACAGTCACGCAAAAGACAACTCGTTTACCCGCCCCCGGAGGTCGTAAACTCTCGACCCTGCCGACCTCGATCGGGTCGGACCCCGCGGCGATCGCTTAGAATAGAAATGGACGACCGCGGGTCGTGCCGCCGAACCGACCCGTCGGGTCCGTAACGTAAGGCGCGCGGAAGATGCCAGATGGGCGCCGATAGCCGACAGCGACGAAGACGACGACGACGCGTTGACGCCGATAGGGCGTTGCGTTACGCGGCGGACAGCTATCGAGATATCTCGTCCAGCGAAGGAGGAGGAAGAAGAAGGGCAAACAATATTTATCCCGCTAGATGTCGTCGGCGCAGTGCGTGCGTGTGTGTATGTGTGTGTGGCGCCTTCGTATTTTCTCGGACTCGGCCTATCTTCGAGTCTCTAAATGGCGTGTCGTCCTCGTAGAAATTTCTCGATGAGGTCATCACCATCATAATCATCGTCGTCGTCGTCGTCGTCATCATCTTTTTCGCCATGGCGTCGTGTCAGGCAGATGCTGCTGCTGCTGCTGCTGCTGTTGTCATGCGTATATTTCGGTGGCGTCGTCATGCATATATCCGGATGCGTGACAATCGATGCGTGAAACCGAAAGCTATCGACGAAACGGGGTTGGGCGGGGTGGGGGTGGGGTGGGGGTGGGGGTGGTAGTGGTGGTGAGGATATCGGTTCTGTTAGATTGGAAAGAAGAAGAGCATGCAGAATGAAGAACGCGAAATGAACAGAATGAAGAGTAGAAAGAAGAACATAAGAAGAATAGAAAGAATAGAAGGAAGAACAGGAAGAAGAATAGAAAGAATAGAAGGAAGAACAGGAAGAAGAATAGAAAGAATAGAAGGAAGAACAGGAAGAAGAATAGAAAGAATAGAAGGAAGAACAGGAAGAAGAATAGAAAGAATAGAAGGAAGAACAGGAAGAAGAATAGAAAGAATAGAAGGAAGAACAGGAAGAAGAATAGAATGAAGAGTAGAAAGAAGAGTAGTAAAATAGAAAAAAGGGAGAGTATACAGTAAGAATAAGAATAGAAAAAGAGTAGGAGGAAGAACAGAATAAAGAATAGAAAGAACAAAAGAAGAGTAGAAAGAAGAATAGGATGAAGAATAACAGGAAGAATAGAAGGAAGAATAAATAGAAATAGAAAAATATCAACAAAGTGAGCAGTTGAATTCTGTCACAGATCATAAGTCTGGGCCTAAGACTTGGTTAAACAGTTTCAGAAATGAATATAGACATACATACATACATACACACACACATACAGACAGACAGAGAAAGAAAGACATGCCTACGCATAGAGGGACATCATAACACGCAAAACACAAGAACATGTGAATAGGACTTACATCGCAGATGTTCAAACATTTTTGTGCACAAGACCGCTTTAATGCAACTATCTCAAAAACATCGACTCGTATAGAAAAGAATTCCAACACTAACCACCGACGAGAAGGGAGCATTAGAAGCAAAAGGCAACAGACCTGATGTGGAATGGGGAAGGGGGTTAAGAAAGCGACCCCAGCAAGCCTAGCATCGTGATTAGGGACCCGGATGTTAACCGAATACATTGAAAGAGAGAGAGAGAGAGAGAGAGAGAGAGAGAGAGAGAGCAGGCATACAGGCGAGTATAGGTTCTTTATTGTGGGTCGTGTAGGATTTCTTGTAGCGCCGCAGCAAAAGAGCGATGGAATAGCTTTGCGTATATTACGCAACGCCAACCACCGGCTTCTCCGGCACCACCACCAGCAGCAGCGGCGGCGGCGGCGGCGGCGGCCGGGGGTCCGTGAGTCGGAATTGAAGTCGCTGATTGGATGATATATGAGATGACGGCGCGCCATGCATCTTAAGCAGGCGAAACATCGTCCCGTTAACGGCGGGAAACTACGGTCTGTTACTCGGCGTTCCGTGCATCGCTCTCAAGCTTCAATATCTTCCCCTCCCTCTCTCTCTCCTTCTCTCTCTCTCTCCCTCTCTTTCTCTCTCTTTCTCTCTCTCTCTCGTTCTCCCTCTTTTCCTCACTCTCACTCTCTTTTCTCTCTTCCTTTCTCTCACCATCACCATCTTCTCTCCTCTCTCCTCTCCTCTCTCTCTCTCTCTCCTCTCTCTCTCTCCTGTCTACATGCCTCTTTCTCACTCTCTCCCTCTCGATTCACACCTCTCCCTCTTTCTTTCTCTTTCTTTCTCTCTCTCTCTCCCTGGCCATCTCTCTCCTCTAACTCTCTTGCTCTCTCTCACTCTCTCACAGCCTCACTATCTACATCCCACTGACTCTCACTTGTTTCTCCCTCTCCCTCCCTCTCCCCCTCTCTTGACCTCACCTTCCTCCCTCTCTCCCTCCCATAAAACGACGGACGATGCGCCGCGCGTTGCCTTGGAAACGCGGATTGTTTCGAAGGCTGTAACGCACTCTCCACCCCACCCACCGTTGTTCCCTACCCCCCCACCCCACTCCAACAACCCACCCTCCATCGGCGACCGCCACCACCACCACCACCACCACCACTTCGATTAAACCGCGTTTAATGGACCGGGCGAAGTGAAGTCGGGAGAGGAAGAGCCTTGAGCGTCTTCTCTCCACCTATAGCATTATGGAAGAACCCTCGGACTCGATCGACTCTCCACAGGGGTCAGTCCTGTCTGTAGACAGCTTCTGACCTGCAGTAACTAAGACTTGCAAAGGAAAGCCTTATTTGTATAGCGCCTCTTCTGTGAAATTCGGCAGCGCCGTGGCGTAGTGGTAGGATTCTTGCCACGCAATCGGAGGGTAGCGGGTTCGAATCTCTCCACAGGTCAATGCGTAGAGACCTTGGGCTAATTGCTGACCCTGACTTGCTCCACACTTAACGACTGTTCACGTTGTGGATGACTTAACGTACCTTAGCAATCATTCAATAGTAATATACTACTACTACTACTACTACTACTACTACTACTACTACTACTACTACTACTACTACTAATAATAATAATAATAATAATAATAATAATAATAATAATAACAAATACAACGGTAACAATAGCAATAATAACAATATTAACAATAATAAAATAATAGTAATAATAATTATGATAATACAAATACAAATGATGATGATGATGATGATGATGATGATAATGATGATGATGATGATGATAATGATGATGATGATGATGATGATGATGATGATGATGATGATGATGATGATGATGATGATGACGGCGATTACTACATATTGATAAATAGATGAGTTTTAAGTCTTGAAAAAAACAGGGTTGTAGAATCAGCTTTCCAGAGGATTGGACCAACTGATAAAAAGACATTTTTGTCTCTATACCAAATCCCAGAACCAGTCGGTCTTAAGCTATATCATGCTGGGACTTTTTCCTGCCGTCAAATATCTGGTCATAAGCGTTAAGCGTGCCCAGGGGAGGGACCCGGGCGTATCCCCCCAGACCCACTCCAATAATTTTTATACGCTAATTTCTCATAACTGGAAAACAGGGAAAAAGAAAGAAGAGTAGAAAGAATAGAAAGAAGGAAAAGAAATATTATAAGATATATGTAGGCACACATACACACACATACACACACATACACACACATATATATACATATATATATATATATGTATATATATATATATATATATATATATATATATATATATATATATATCAGAGGCATCTATAGTCTCGACGCTTTCGATCTAACAGGTGTCAGAGTCATTGTTGACGCTGACGCTCTCCATTAATCAGAACGACCGGATGACGCAGAATGACGTAGGATGACGTAGGATGACAAAGCGGAAGTCTTCCTCTGGAAAGGAAATCCGTTTTTTCGTCGGTAGGCGGCCGACAGCGGAGTCTGTACAGGATATTGCGAATATTGCTTTGCTAAACCAACCAACCAACTGGCAGAGACACACACACACACACACAGAGAGAGTGAGAGAGAGAGAGAGAACAATTATCGAGTACATTCCACAGATAGTTTCTTCCTCGCCTGGATTATAGGACTTCCAGGGTTCTTTAAGTTCAAGTCCAAAAAATATATAATTTGCAGTGACGTCCTTTAACCCCTTAACCGTGTATTTAACTGTAACTCAATGTAAAATGGACGGATATATCCGGGATCCCCAGTTAAGGGGTTAAAACGGAATTCTGTTCGTCTATTGCAGGCCTGTAAGATTTTGTTTCGTCCGCTTGAATCATTTTAATAATTAATCGTAATAAGGCAGCAAAACATAATCTAATCCTCTAATCTAGTCATAACCAATTAATCTAGAAGACAGCATAATCCGAAATCAGATTCGCAACTATAATTATATCTGACTGTGTCATTTCTTGTCCACAATAATATTAGCCTCGTTTTCATTTTCATTTTCAACCGATGACGTCATCAAACTGCTCGTCAATAAACGTTCCTCTCTGTCTTCTATCTTCTGTCTTTCTGTCTGTCTGTCTGTCTGTCTCTTTCTCTCTCTCTCTCTCTCTCTCTCTCTCTCTCTCTCTCTCTCTCTCTCTCTCTCTCTCTCTCATATGCACATATTATCAGCCGTTGTTTTGATGGACTCTAAAACCCTTGTCTCGTTCTCTGACGTCATATCCACTTAAACGTCTCGTCTTGTGACGTCACTTCCGCCGAAATTAGGCAAAGACGTTTTACGGTCTCTGGATTGGTAGAGCGATTCGAAATGCAAACGCGAAGGAGAGAGTCGCTCACAGCGCAAACATATCGATGACCGGCTTACGAAGGCTTATGCTGAGAAGTCCGGTTGCGACGGGCAACAGTCGCCAAGGCAACGGGGGCGACCGAAGAACGCGCTCGTCGTCATGACAACGCCACCAGCACAGAGCGGACATTTAGAACGGCCGACCAGGCATACCGGACTATTAATAATGTATCTATTATCTATCTATCTATAGAAATATCTATAGAAATATCTATAGATATATAGAGGCGGACAGGCAGACAGACAGACAGATGGACGGCAGTGATGATGATGACTGCGAGGTTCTTTTAAGAAAATAAGTAAGAAAAGAGGCAATCATAATTAGGAAAGAATTGCAAGAGATGATCAGAGAGAGAGAGAGAGAGAGAGAGAGAGAGAGAGAGAGAGAGAGAGAGAAATCGGGGAGTGGCAGGAGAAGAGAAGAAGAGGGAGATGGGGTGGAGGTATGTGCTGAAAAATCGGAATATTTAACAGAAGATACTTGAGTAAAATGCACGAGTAAAGGGAAGGATGGAGTAGGCGAAACCTGGGACTTTTAGGGCTGCTGGAGTGTGTGT
>CM030868.1:2442355-2497355 GCA_018105865.1 Metaphire vulgaris | reverse complement strand
AGAGCATAGTTTTTCATAATCCGGTAGGGTTCTTGTAATAGGTTGGTTCCAGTCGTAGAGTTCTGGACTCTGTGCTGTTTACTCTTTTCGTGTAGACATGCCTTATAGTGCGTCGGCGTCTGCATGATGGCGTCTCTGTTGGTTTAGCGTCGATTAGTGTTTGCGTTGTTGTGCGTCTGCCTTGTCTCCTCGAAGCCTCCTCCTTCGGCCGGCTGTCCGGCGTTCTTAATCCCCGTTCTTTCACCGTGTTTGCGCCGAGACCTTCGTCCACTTCCGGTTCCCGGTTTCTCGTCTCTCGTCCAGATTCGCTTCCGGTCCGAATGGTAATTAGCCGTGTTTTTCCCGCCAAAGTAATTGTGAACATCCTTCGGTCAAGTAGCAGCGGCAGCGGCGGTAGCAGTAGTAGTAGTAGTGGTGACAGAGTCGGTCGCCAGGGGAGCAGATGAGCACCAGTCGACCCCGACTGCATGGAGAAATATGAATAAAAACGCCTCGCCGTGGCGCTATATAACCGCCGGAGAGGCGCGTCGTCGTGGCAACGACGCCCGGCGACGGGAATTGGAACTAACCGCAGAATAAAATGACCGTCTGGGAGAGGATAATGACGTCACACGGCACTGCTGTCAGCGCTGGGCTTTAGAACGGCGGTTGTGAGTCTATTCTGTATATTTATGTAGCGCATTGTGCTACTGTGCACTGTGCTGGAACTGCCGATCGAGAGAAGCAAATGAATTGGGAGTTTTTTTTTCGAAACCCAAAAATAAACGCAGCAAAATAAATGAAAAAAGAAATCGCGAATTATACTGTACAGTATCTACGCGTCTAAGCACAGGAAAAATGAACGGGCAATTTCCGTAGAAATTCGGCTGAAATTTTGGTAGTTTGCAGATAAAAAATACTCATCTTCAATTCTTTGAACAGAATAATCTATTTCAGTGTCAAATCGCGAATATTTAGAATTATTTAAGAGTTATTTTTCATGAAGTTTCAATGTCAAAAAGTCCCATCATGCATCTTCGAAGCAGACAGAGAGGTTTACATTGTGATAGAAACGGATAGGCCTACATGTCGCGTTCGAATTACGCGCAAATTACAGATTTACCAATAAAATGAAATTGTCGCAATAAACTGCAAATATAAATGTCTCTTATAGGTAGGAAAATACTTATTCTAAAGCAAATTGCATAAGTTAAGTAGCGATGGAGGAAAATGCGAATGTATTTGTATAACACTATTAGGCTGTATAGATTATATATATATATATATATATATATATATATATATATATATATATATATATATAGCAAGGTACCTTCATAGTACTAGCAGGGACGTAGCCAGGAATTTGATGGGAGGGGCGGGGGTACAATGTGAATTGGGGGTATAACACTTCGAAAATCTTAAAAAAATACATTAACAATTTTAAGGTTACCTGATTTTCTGGGGGTATATACGGATACACCCCCGTCGCTTCGCCCCTGAGTACTAGAAATGCCACAGGTCGTAAAGAATTTGGGGGGGGGAATTGAACCCTTCTGTGCAGTCGGCAGCAGAATTTCAGAGCAAAAATTGTTAATATAAGCTTATAGGCCCTATGTATTTTTTCCATTCGTCCAATATGGCGCAAGGCAGACTGCCTCCCGTTTGACCGATGTCGCAAAGGACGAACGCGAGGGGCAGTGACGCCAGATTAAATGCATCCGTCCTCGGACAGAGACAGAGACAGAGACAGACAGAGAGACAGAGAGAGATCGTAAGACAGGGACAGACAGAGTCAGAAGGGAGGACAAGAAGAAGAGCGAACCAGGAACCTTATGGCGTAATAGAGGAAGATTTACTCCTCGTCTGTCTGTCTGTCTGTCTGTCTGTCTGTCTGTGTCTGTCTGTCTGTCTGTGTCTGTCTGTCTGTCTGTCTGTGTCTGTCTCAATCTCCACGTCCAGCTGCCTTCCGTCGGCGCAACTTTCGTCAATAACTCAGCCCGGTCACGTGCTACATCTCGCATCCTGGGGATGGGTGGCAGAGGACGTAGGGGTGGGGTGGGGTGGGTCGAAAAGCCGCCGTCGCCCTATGGTCCCATCCGCCCGACCTAAGCCCCACCGATTGTCGGGGAGGACGGAGGGAGGGGTGGGGGTGGGGGGGGGGTCGGCGTCTCCAGAACCAACTGATTAATCCGCGCAGACTTGATAATCCGTGCTCCGGCCCGTAACTGGCGCTCCATAAATTCCGACATATCCCGTCTAAGACGGAACCCGGAGCGTTCTAATGATCGACCGAGGCACGTCCCGGCGCCCCGGACGCCCTCCGGATAAAATATTAAACGATCCTTTGCCACCGGAGGAGTAGGAGGAGGAGGAGGTGGAGGAAGAGGAGGAGGAGAAGGAGGAAGAGAAGGGGACAAACATGTAGAGCAGCGGTCGACGGAGACAGACAGTGGACAAAAAGATTCAGTCTACGGCGGCGCAGGAATTGTTCAAACCGTAGACTTAGAGCTGCGTTGAAGCTGGTCCTGCAATTTGGGGGGCCTAGGGATCCCTCCCGATCGCTGAAGATGGGGCCCTTCTGGCTGGGAGGGGGAGTTGGAACTATGATCTGTTAGATCAGAAACTGGGCTCCCAAAAGCCCGCGGGTGGCGCTAAGCTATATGCCGCTTTTTTAAATACGGAATATAATATTCGGTTCGATTCATGCAGACCCGTCGAGAGAAATCCCGGGCTTCTGGACATTTGCCCCCGCCCCCTTCGCCCCCCGCCCCACCACTCCTGCCCCCTCTCGACGAGCCTGGTTCGATTAATTGATCATAGGCGACTTAAAATTAAAATTCAGGTCAAGATTTTAACGCATTACGCGTGGGTCAAGATCTGAAGATGGTTTTATCTTATATAGTAGGTCCCCGCCCTATATACGAAGACATTAATTTCGGGTTGTTGGGCATTTCGATAATCGATAATGTTTGCACTGTTGCCGCTAAAGTTTTTAAATTTCTGAATAATACCGAACGTCAATAATAATATAGAAAATCACCAAAAAGTTAGTTTTTCTCTGAACTTTTTTTCCGGCGATTAGATTAATTAAAACGGCGATATATTATTTTCTTTCACAGAAAAGAAGCCCTCCTTTCAAGAAGTCGAGTCGACAACCGCCGAGAGCGCTATAGCAGCTGCGCGTCGTCGCCGTGACGTAACGACCCGGCGGAAGAGTGACGTCAGTCTGACGTCATCGGTGACGTGACAAATGGAGGTGACGCACAACGGACTGTCGACGACGAAGGCGGAAGGCAGCCGGACGAATCTGATAGTCAACTATCTTCCGCAAACGATGTCACAGGACGACATCCGGTCTTTGTTCTCGAGCATCGGCGACATCGACAACTGTAAACTCATCCGAGACAAACTCACCGGTCTCAAACAGTGTTTATTCTAGCCACCTTGACATTGGGGTTGAAATGTTTGGGGGGAAGATTTGTCTCTCCACGCTTGGGGAATTTCCATCCCCAAGCCAACATATACAAATTGGGGGAATTATAAAACTTTGAGGGGGATTCCCTCTCCCCAAAACAGGCCTAGAATAAACACTGCCGGTCAGAAGAAGAATAAAACAGCATTCAAACTGACGGCCAGGGTTATTTCTAGGATTGTGAATTCGGGGGGTGTCGGGAAATTCTGGGGGGTGTGATTATTTTCTAATAATAATAATAATAATAATAATAATAATAATCACGTCATTATTATTATTATTATTATTATTATTATTAGACTATTATTACTAGACTATTAGGCTATTTCTAGACTATTAATTCTAGTCTATTATTTCTAGACTATTATTATTTTTATAGTATTATTACTAGACTATTATTTCTATACTATTATTACTAGACTATTATTACTGGACTATTATTAGTAGACTATTATTAGTGGACTATTATTATTATTATTAGTTATTATTATTATTATTATTATTATAGACCATTATTTCAGGACTATTATTGCTAGACTATTATTTCTATGCTATTATTACTAGACTATTATTACTAGATTATTATTATTATTATTATTATTATTATTATTATTATTATTATTTCGTTTCAGGCCAGAGCCTGGGCTACGGGTTTGTGAATTACAAGCGATCGGAAGATGCTCGCCGGGCAATCGAAACGTTAAACGGTCTTCGTCTTCAGAACAAAACAATCAAGGTGAGTCTACAACGCCCACTGCTGCCACGCCCGTCGCGTGTTTTTTTGAAGTTTTCAAACTAATAGGCCTAGTTTCCATGGCGCTCAAAGCAGAAACTGCGTCGTCAAAAGAAGCACCTTTTGAAAAGCGAAGCGCCTTATCTTGGCTTCTTTTTTCGTAGTTCATGCTTAGTCGAGACGACGATGATGATGGCAATGATGATGAATTGATGACAACGACGACAACTAAGATGACGATGATGATTATAATTAGATGATGATGATGATGATGATTGATGATGATTGTTATTATTATTATTATTATTATTATTATTATTATTATTATTATTATTACTATGATGATGATGATGACGATGACAACTACGACGACGATGATGATTATGATTAGATGATGAAGATGATTATTATTATGATGATGATGACGATAATGATGCTGCTGATGATGATGATAATAATGATGATGATGATGTTGTTGATGATGATGACGACGACGATAATGATGCTGCTGCTACTGATGATGATAATAATAACGACGACGACGATGATGATGATGTTGTTGATGATGATGATGATGATGATGATTCTGTAGGTATCTTACGCGAGGCCGAGCTGCGACAGTATCAAAGGCGCCAATTTATACGTCAGCGGGTTCTCGAAGAGTCTCACTCAACAGGAACTGGAAAGAACGTTCGAATTCTGCGGTCAGATCATCAGTGCCAGAATCATCTACGACAACAACACAGGTAGGGGTGGTTGGGTAGGTGGGTGGGGTGGTGGTGGTGGTGGTGAATGAATTCATAGGAAGTTGGTGAGGGGGGGTTGAAAATAGAAGAAAAATCAATAAACTTTGCCGGATAAGGGCTGACAAAAAGGAATTTTATCCCTTATTTTGTTACACTTTTGCCGAAAAATAGGTTGACAAGCAAAAAAGGTCATCCGCAGTTTTTACCCGTAGTCTTGCTAGAATTTTACCCAGAAATCGGTCTCACAAGCAAAAAAGTCCGGTGGGGGATGCACCACGTGGAACCGCCACTGCGAATGCTCGAATGAACGAATGAATGAAGTAATGAATGAATAAATGAATCAACCAATCAATTAATCAGTTAATCAGTGAGCAATGAAATCTCGATAAATCCATACAAATCATAGTTATTAAAAATAATTTATTAAATCAAACCTTCCGTATACAAAAACGCAGTTGACTCTCTATCGTCGTCATCATCATCATCATCGTCGTCGTCGTCGTTGAACTTCTATAGCGCCATTTTAACGCTGTTCCCTGGATTTTACCAGGCATTTCGAAGGGCGTTGGGTTCGTTCGATTCGACAAACGCCACGAGGCCGAATGCGCCATCGAGCAGCTCAGCGGCACCGTCCCCGTCGGTTGCAGCGAACCGATCGTCGTCAAGTTCGCCAACTCCCCGAATTCACTCAACAAGACCAGCGACCTACCGCTACCTGGGGCCCTGCAGGTGCCCTACCTGGGCCCCGCGCGACGGCTCTTCAATACCATCCATCAACAATCGTCCAGGCTGAGGTATAGCCTCAGTGCTTAATCTAGGCCGTTTCCGGGTGTGAGGGAATTGCCCTTCCCCCCGGATATTTAAAATTCCCCCTTCCGGAAATTTTGGCATACTACATGGACTAACAGCAGCCCCTAGCAGAATTCCCCCCGGCTTTTTCAGTTATCATGGCTTTGTCAGTTCCCCCGGCTTTTTCAGTTCCCTTCCCGGAGTCCAGGAGTCTAGATTAAACACTGTATGCAGGATAGTCTTCTGTGCTACAGACCAGGGTTTCCCAAACATTTTGGAACCGCGGCCCACCTCAGCGGTTTTGTAACGTGCCGCGACCCCAATCATAGCATGCAGCATTTTTAAAAATGCATTAGGCCATCTGGCCAAATGTTAGTTTAAAAGAATATTTCGAGTTTTGAATAAAAAACTAAACAAAAGCTCTGATTCAATTATATTCAATCAAGAAACTATTATGGCGCCACTATCATAATGCCCAGAGCATCAGTAGTAGTAGTAGTAGTAGTAGTAGTAGTAGTAGTAGTAGTAGTAGTAGTAGTAGTAGTAGTAGTAGTAGTAGTAGTAGTAGTAGTAGTAGTAGTAGTAGTAGTAGTAGTAGTAGTAGTAGCAGTAGTAGTAATAGTAATTGTATTAATGGAAGTAGTATGATATACTTCGAAGTGTTTGGTTTTAATGTCTTTTGTCTTTAAGGTTTTCTCCCGTCGACGGTGGTTCTCTGCCTCCCCGGCGGCGGCGGCGGCGGGGGGGGGGGCGGTGGAGGGCTGCTGGCGGCCAGTCACCACTTCGCCGCCGCCGCAGCCGCCGCGGCCGCCGCCGCCGCCGCGGCGTCCGGGTGGTGCCTGTTCGTCTACAACCTGGCCCCGGAGACGGAAGAGAACGTTCTCTGGCAGCTGTTCGGTCCGTTCGGGGCCGTTCAGAGCGTCAAGGTGATGCGCGACTTCACGACGCACAAGTGCAAGGGCTTCGGGTTCGTGACGATGACCAACTACGACGACGCGCTGATGGCCATCGCCGCCGTGCACGGGTTCCAGCTCGGCACCCGCGTCCTACAGGTGTCCTTCAAGAAGTCCAAGACCACCGCCCCCGCCCCCGCCGCCGCCGTCGCCGCTGTCTCCTCCTTCCTTGACCCGTCCAGTTCCTCCGCCGCCGCCGCCGCCGTCGCCGGGCAGGTGGCGTCCGTCCCCGGTGTTTCCGGGAACGGAGTGCAGGGTGGAAGTGGCGGAGGGGGTGGTGGTGGTGGTGGTGGCTCTGCTGAGGCCGTTTTTCCATCGCATTCCACTCTGAGTGTTCTTCCATCTCGCTGGTTGGTTGCCAGTCGTCGTCGTCGTCGGTGGTGGTGGTGGTGGTGGTGTGGCAACGGAGACACCTCTTGACAACATATCTCTCTCTGTGTGTCTCTCTTTATAATCGCTTTCTCTCCCTCTGTCTCTGTCTCTGACTCTTTCTCTGTCTGTCTCTTTCTATCTGTCTCTGTCTGTCTCTGTCTGTCTCTGTCTGTTTCTGTCTGTCTCTGTCTGTCTCTCTCTTTCTATCTGTCTCTGTCTGTCTCTGTCTGTTTCTGTCTCTGCCTGTCTGTCTGTCTGTCTGTCTCTCTCTCTCTCTCTCTCTCTCTCTCTCTCTCTCTCTCTCTCAAGAAAGGAGAGAGACAGAGAGACGCCTCAGTTTAGATAACCTCCGTTGGCTTTGGCTGCTAAAAGCTTTGTTACGTTGAATTAAACGCTTGAACAACAGCCATACGATGCAACAGCGCTGCTTTTCGATTAATACTTTCGATTTGAATTTTGTGACTACTTCTTATTCTTCTGTGCAGACTGTGTTGTAGGTTATTATGCTTAATGTTGATATGTTGTTATATATATACACACACATAATTCAGTGGTTAATGAATTTTATGTCTTAACTTGCAGTTCGTTTTAGAATATATCTCGTTATTGTAGAATCGATTGTTACTTATGCATTTTGTTATATATATATATATATATATATATATATATATATGCAGTAGGTCCTATATATATATACATGCATCGTTTTATGGAATACTGGCGTGATAACTGTAACAGTTGTCAAGGTTTGCTTTAATTTTTCGATTGGCAGACTTACTTTTCATTTTCTTTCAACGTAATTTCTGCTTTCCGATCAATTTTTCCACATCCGTTTGTCAGAAATGGCTGGAACAGCCTTACGGTTGCCGTGGCAACGGTCAAAATTTAGCTACCTGCACGATGACGTCATCGACTTTTTGATACGGTAAAACGTTATTATGGCAGGTTAAAAATAGCTTGTAATAGCACTTAGCACTTGCAGTATTAGCACTTGCAGTAGCAGCCGATTAGCTCTTTGTCTTGTAGTATCCTGGTTTTTTTCTTGACCAAGTTTCAATCCTCGTTTTCGAAGACTTAATCCAACTGATTGAGAGTCTGTAACAGTGGCGCATCTAAGGAAGCGGGGGTGGGGGGTGAAGGGGCAATTATTGTTCGCCCCCTCCACAAGACTCTAGGCCTAATAGTCTAATCTGCTCTTTGTCGTTTAATTGCTGGCTTATAAGCCCCTATCAAAGGCGCCTGTGAAAGTCCATGCTCAGTAAGCGTCCTTAATTAATTAGTTAAAGAATTTTTATTACGTTTGCTCTTGAAAACAAATCAGGGCTGGGATGGGGGGGCGGGGGCGGGCAGTAGCGCCATTTCACACTTTTCTTGTGAGCGAGGAGATAATGTTTTGGCAATTTTTGGGGCCAATTTTGGAAAATTTGCAGATTTTTTATATTTTGGCAAATTTTTGACAATTTTTGCATTTTTTGCTCCTTTGACATTTTTAATTATTTGATATACACTATACATCATTTCTTAATTTTCTTGGGGTCCACACCCTCCCTCCCCTCCCTCCAAATGACGCCCCTGGGGGCGCCTAAAGCGATCCCCCCCCGGGCACGAAGATGCCTGATGCGCCACTGTCTGCAACCTCCTCGTATATGCATACAACATCTGGACAATCTTTATACGGTTTTAATAATTAATCAGCATGGTTGTCGTAGAGAAGTTATCGTGAAGAAATTTGGTTGTAGACTTTTTCGATTCGATGTTTCAATGTGTCTGGTCAGTAGAGTCTAGTAGACAGCGATTAAACAGCGTCAAACGTTGATGATAGCCTATATATATATATATATATATATATATATATATATATATATATATATATATATATATATATATATATATATGCACACCACGCAATCTGCGTGTCGAATCCATCCTATTTCTGGCTCGTTTTACAATCAGAGTGTCTTTATTCGAAGTTTTTACAGTACTTGGTACTATTCTGCAAAATGTATACGCATGCGGTTGTCAGAGGCGTAGCGAGGGTATCCGGTGCCCGGTGGGGGGGGGGCAAAGTGTACCGTTGGCGCCCCCAGCGCCAAAAAAGGTCGTCACATCGTTCTCTCGGCGCCCTCCCCACAACTCTCTACGGCGCCCCTCTCCTTATACTCCTGACGAACTAAAAAAAGGTCGCCGCACTTATTTCTTCTTATTTATTTATTATGTATTTGATTGTTTAACTTACCCCCAAAAACCCGATTTTGGCGCCTCCTCGCCTCGGCGCCCGGGGGGCATATGCCCCCACCTGCCCTCCCCTTTCGCTACGCCCCTGGCGGTTGTTAAACGGTTGAATCTACAGACTGAATCAGGTTCGGAATCGCAGCATATTTACTATACTGTATAATTAGACAGTAACTTTGGCGTAGCCAGGGGCGGTTCCACGTTGGGGATGACCGAGGATACATCCCCCCTCACCGGCCCACCAAAATTTGACCGAGGATACATCCCCCCTCACCGGCCCACCAAAAATGCGTCTTCAATATGGAAGATGATCGTCGAAACGGATTAGCCTTGATGTATATCCACATAAAGATATGAACATATCCATAGACAAACGTCATCGACAAATTCGCTTCCAACAATAGAAAACTCGTTTTGCACTATGACTTTGTACAGTCAGACTAAAATGGCTTATAATTAGACATTGTCAACTCTGAACATTATGTTATTTTATAAATCAAATCTACGGATTTCTTCTAAACCTATTGGCGGGATCTTCCTAGAAATTCACTGCATCCCCCACCAATTTCCTAGAAATTCTTTGACCCCCCCTAACCCACCCACCGCCAAGAGTTCTTGGAACTGCCCCTGGACGTTGTGTTGAAATCATTTGACGGTTGAAACGGTGCAACTGTATACCGGTCCAATAATATATACACTAAATATTTGTATATCTTATATTATACATTATTTGTTGTCGTTTTCTGCGTTGTTTGATAGAGTCCTTCTGACTGACAGAGCATATCGACTGCGATTTAAAAAAAACATTCGAAGCACATTTGCACAGACCAAAATTTATACTGTTAAACTTCCAAACATTTGTATTTTAATCTTGTCCTAGGCCTACGAGTGCTTGCTGAAAAATTTGTCTGGCCGCTCAAACTAATTAATTACATCTCAGGCTTTCAAATCAGGCTACCAAATTTTTACAAACATAGTCTTATATTCAACCATCGCATTGTGGACTTTAAAAATTAAGCAAAATCTTTACATTTTCATATCATTTTAGCATTAAAATATTAAAATACGATTCTAATTCTGTGGCTATTGCACTTTTTATACAAATCTCTGCCTATATTTGTGCATAATTGCATATTGACGTTTTACTGTAGATCTGCGATGATTATGATATTATATTGATGTAATTTATTCGATAGGTTTCGCTGCTATAGAATGCTGATTTGTACTGATCGTTATTATTAACTTTTGTCGCTATGTTGTTGTAAATTGTTATAATACCAATTATTGTTATCTGCTTATTTCGACGAATTTTAACCTGGTAATACGTCTGCATGGTTTCAAGTCTCTTGGCCTCAGTCTTATGTAGCGCCATAACTAAATTTTAGAAATGTTACACTCTGTCGAATTTTCACACGATTTCTAAAATTTCAAACCTTAAACACCTTAGCCTCCATTATTATAGTTTGCAATATAGACACATTAATAGGGTGGAAAGTGACGGATTTTTCTAGTCCACTGACATCACTGCAAACACGAGAATTTCTGACCCAACTCAACCACCCAGTGGCGTATTTCCATTTTTTGTAAGGGGGCAGCCCATGGTGAGCGCGAAGCGCGAGCCTATAATGGGGTCTGCGGACAGGCTAGGCCAAGACCAAAAAGGGGGATGGCCCAAATGGCCCAATGGTAAATACGCCACTGTCGACTGGGCTTCAATCGGTGCAAATATGAAAGCCCTACGACACCACAAATTTTCGCTCAAATTTCGAAAAAAAGTCCATGGTTTTTTTTCGGGCGACCCAAAAATTCATGTCGATATTTCACCCAAATTTCTCTTTAGAACCCTCACACGCCTTGCAGTGATGTCAGTGGACTAGAAAAATCCGTCACTTTCCACCCTATTAATGTGTCTATATTGCAAACTATAATAATGGAGGCTATAGATTTTATAGACATTTAACCCTTTAAAAAAGTCAGACACCTAATAGATATCCCAAATGCGGGTCCAGATTGTTTGTAGGCATCGACTGGGCTTCAATCGGTGCAAATATGAAAGCCCTACGACACCACAAATTTTCGCTCAAATTTCGAAAAAAACCCATGGTTTTTTTTCGGGCGACCCAAAAATTCATGTCGATATTTCACCCAAATTTCTCTTTAGAACCCTCACACGCCTTGCAGTGATGTCAGTGGACTAGAAAAATCCGTCACTTTCCACCCTATTAATGTGTCTATATTGCAAACTATAATAATGGAGGCTATAGATTTTATAGACATTTAACCCTTTAAAAAAGTCAGACACCTCATAGATATCCCAAATGCGGGTCCAGATTGTTTGTAGGCATCGACTGGGCTTCAATCGGTGCAAATATGAAAGCCCTACGACACCACAAATTTTCGCTCAAATTTCGAAAAAACCCATGGACTATATATAGTCCATGGTTTTTTCGGGCGACAAAAATTCATGTCGATATTTCACCCAAATTTCTCTTTAGAACCCTCACACGCCTTGCAGTGATGTCAGTGGACTAGAAAAAATCCGTCACTTTCCACCCTATTAATGTGTCTATATTGCAAACTATAATAATGGAGGCTATAGATTTTATAGACATTTAACCCTTTAAAAAGTCAGACACCTCATAGATATCCCAAATGCGGGTCCAGATTGTTTGTAGGCATCGACTGGGCTTCAATCGGTGCAAATATGAAAGCCCTACGACACCACAAATTTTCGCTCAAATTTCGAAAAAACCCATGGACTATAGTCCATGGTTTTTTCAAAAAATTCATGTCGATATTTCACCCAAATTTCTCTTTAGAACCCTCACACGCCTTGCAGTGATGTCAGTGGACTAGAAAAATCCGTCACTTTCCACCCTATTAATGTGTCTATATTGCAAACTATAATAATGGAGGCTATAGATTTTATAGACATTTAACCCTTTAAAAAGTCAGACACCTCATAGATATCCCAAATGCGGGTCCAGATTGTTTGTAGGCATCGACTGGGCTTCAATCGGTGCAAATATGAAAGCCCTACGACACCACAAATTTTCGCTCAAATTTCGAAAAAAAACCCATGGACTATAGTCCATGGTTTTTTTCGGGCGACCCAAAAATTCATGTCGATATTTCACCCAAATTTCTCTTTAGAACCCTCACACGCCTTGCAGTGATGTCAGTGGACTAGAAAAATCCGTCACTTTCCACCTATTAATGTGTCTATATTGCAAACTATAATAATGGAGGCTATAGATTTTATAGACATTTAACCCTTTAAAAAGTCAGACACCTCATAGATATCCCAAATGCGGGTCCAGATTGTTTGTAGGCATCGACTGGGCTTCAATCGGTGCAAATATGAAAGCCCTACGACACCACAAATTTTCGCTCAAATTTCGAAAAAAACCCATGGACTATAATATAGTCCATGGTTTTTTTTCGGGCGACCCAAAAATTCATGTCGATATTTCACCCAAATTTCTCTTTAGAACCCTCACACGCCTTGCAGTGATGTCAGTGGACTAGAAAAATCCGTCACTTTCCACCCTATTAATGTGTCTATATTGCAAACTATAATAATGGAGGCTATAGATTTTATAAACATTTAACCCTTTAAAAAGTCAGACACCTCATAGATATCCCAAATGCGGGTCCAGATTGTTTGTAGGCATCGACTGGGCTTCAATCGGTGCAAATATGAAAGCCCTACGACACCACAAATTTTCGCTCAAATTTCGAAAAAACCCATGGACTCCATGGTTTTTTTTTCGACCCAAAAATTCATGTCGATATTTCACCCAAATTTCTCTTTAGAACCCTCACACGCCTTGCAGTGATGTCAGTGGACTAGAAAAATCCGTCACTTTCCACCCTATTAATGTGTCTATATTGCAAACTATAATAATGGAGGCTATAGATTTTATAGACATTTAACCCTTTAAAAAGTCAGACACCTCATAGATATCCCAAATGCGGGTCCAGATTGTTTGTAGGCATCGACTGGGCTTCAATCGGTGCAAATATGAAAGCCCTACGACACCACAAATTTTCGCTCAAATTTCGAAAAAACCATGGACTATAGTCCATGGTTTTTTTTCGGGCGACCCAAAAATTCATGTCGATATTTCACCCAAATTTCTCTTTAGAACCCTCACACGCCTTGCAGTGATGTCAGTGGACTAGAAAAATCCGTCACTTTCCACCCTATTAATGTGTCTATATTGCAAACTATAATAATGGAGGCTATAGATTTTATAGACATTTAACCCTTTAAAAAGTCAGACACCTCATAGATATCCCAAATGCGGGTCCAGATTGTTTGTAGGCATCGACTGGGCTTCAATCGGTGCAAATATGAAAGCCCTACGACACCACAAATTTTCGCTCAAATTTCGAAAAAAACCATGGACTATAGTCCATGGTTTTTTTTTCGGGCGACCCAAAAATTCATGTCGATATTTCACCCAAATTTCTCTTTAGAACCCTCACACGCCTTGCAGTGATGTCAGTGGACTAGAAAAATCCGTCACTTTCCACCCTATTAATGTGTCTATATTGCAAACTATAATAATGGAGGCTATAGATTTTATAGACATTTAACCCTTTAAAAAAGTCAGACACCTCATAGATATCCCAAATGCGGGTCCAGATTGTTTGTAGGCATCGACTGGGCTTCAATCGGTGCAAATATGAAAGCCCTACGACACCACAAATTTTCGCTCAAATTTCGAAAAAAAACCCATGGACTTTCCATTTTTTTTCGGGCGACCCAAAAATTCATGTCGATATTTCACCCAAATTTCTCTTTAGAACCCTCACACGCCTTGCAGTGATGTCAGTGGACTAGAAAAATCCGTCACTTTCCACCCTATTAATGTGTCTATATTGCAAACTATAATAATGGAGGCTATAGATTTTATAGACATTTAACCCTTTAAAAAAAGTCAGACACCTCATAGATATCCCAAATGCGGGTCCAGATTGTTTGTAGGCATCGACTGGGCTTCAATCGGTGCAAATATGAAAGCCCTACGACACCACAAATTTTCGCTCAAATTTCGAAAAAACCCATGGACTATAGTCCATGGTTTTTTTCAGCGACCCAAAAATTCATGTCGATATTTCACCCAAATTTCTCTTTAGAACCCTCACACGCCTTGCAGTGATGTCAGTGGACTAGAAAAATCCGTCACTTTCCACCCTATTAATGTGTCTATATTGCAAACTATAATAATGGAGGCTATAGATTTTATAGACATTTAACCCTTTAAAAAGTCAGACACCTCATAGATATCCCAAATGCGGGTCCAGATTGTTTGTAGGCATCGACTGGGCTTCAATCGGTGCAAATATGAAAGCCCTACGATACCACAAATTTTCGCTCAAATTTCGAAAAAAACCCATGGACTATAATATAGTCCATGGTTTTTTTTCGGGCGACCCAAAAATTCATGTCGATATTTCACCCAAATTTCTCTTTAGAACCCTCACACGCCTTGCAGTGATGTCAGTGGACTAGAAAAATCCGTCACTTTCCACCCTATTAATGTGTCTATATTGCAAACTATAATAATGGAGGCTATAGATTTTATAAACATTTAACCCTTTAAAAAAGTCAGACACCTCATAGATATCCCAAATGCGGGTCCAGATTGTTTGTAGGCATCGACTGGGCTTCAATCGGTGCAAATATGAAAGCCCTACGACACCACAAATTTTCGCTCAAATTTCGAAAAAAACCCATGGTCCATGGTTTTTTTTCGGGCGACCCAAAAATTCATGTCGATATTTCACCCAAATTTCTCTTTAGAACCCTCACACGCCTTGCAGTGATGTCAGTGGACTAGAAAAATCCGTCACTTTCCACCTATTAATGTGTCTATATTGCAAACTATAATAATGGAGGCTATAGATTTTATAGACATTTAACCCTTTAAAAAAGTCAGACACCTCATAGATATCCCAAATGCGGGTCCAGATTGTTTGTAGGCATCGACTGGGCTTCAATCGGTGCAAATATGAAAGCCCTACGACACCACAAATTTTCGCTCAAATTTCGAAAAAAAACCATGGACTATAGTCCATGGTTTTTTCGGGCGACCCAAAAATTCATGTCGATATTTCACCCAAATTTCTCTTTAGAACCCTCACACGCCTTGCAGTGATGTCAGTGGACTAGAAAAATCCGTCACTTTCCACCCTATTAATGTGTCTATATTGCAAACTATAATAATGGAGGCTATAGATTTTATAGACATTTAACCCTTTAAAAAAGTCAGACACCTCATAGATATCCCAAATGCGGGTCCAGATTGTTTGTAGGCATCGACTGGGCTTCAATCGGTGCAAATATGAAAGCCCTACGACACCACAAATTTTCGCTCAAATTTCGAAAAAACCCATGGACTATAGTCCATGGTTTTTTCGGGCGACCCAAAATTCATGTCGATATTTCACCCAAATTTCTCTTTAGAACCCTCACACGCCTTGCAGTGATGTCAGTGGACTAGAAAAATCCGTCACTTTCCACCCTATTAATGTGTCTATATTGCAAACTATAATAATGGAGGCTATAGATTTTATAGACATTTAACCCTTTAAAAAAAGTCAGACACCTCATAGATATCCCAAATGCGGGTCCAGATTGTTTGTAGGCATCGACTGGGCTTCAATCGGTGCAAATATGAAAGCCCTACGACACCACAAATTTTCGCTCAAATTTCGAAAAAAACCCATGGACTTAGTCCATGGTTTTTTCGGGCGACCCAAAAATTCATGTCGATATTTCACCCAAATTTCTCTTTAGAACCCTCACACGCCTTGCAGTGATGTCAGTGGACTAGAAAAAATCCGTCACTTTCCACCTATTAATGTGTCTATATTGCAAACTATAATAATGGAGGCTATAGATTTTATAGACATTTAACCCTTTAAAAAAGTCAGACACCTCATAGATATCCCAAATGCGGGTCCAGATTGTTTGTAGGCATCGACTGGGCTTCAATCGGTGCAAATATGAAAGCCCTACGACACCACAAATTTTCGCTCAAATTTCGAAAAAACATGGACGTCCATGGTTTTTTTCCATGGCGACCCAAAAATTCATGTCGATATTTCACCCAAATTTCTCTTTAGAACCCTCACACGCCTTGCAGTGATGTCAGTGGACTAGAAAAATCCGTCACTTTCCACCCTATTAATGTGTCTATATTGCAAACTATAATAATGGAGGCTATAGATTTTATAGACATTTAACCCTTTAAAAAAGTCAGACACCTCATAGATATCCCAAATGCGGGTCCAGATTGTTTGTAGGCATCGACTGGGCTTCAATCGGTGCAAATATGAAAGCCCTACGACACCACAAATTTTCGCTCAAATTTCGAAAAAACCATGGACTATAGTCCATGGTTTTTTCGGGCGACCCAAAAATTCATGTCGATATTTCACCCAAATTTCTCTTTAGAACCCTCACACGCCTTGCAGTGATGTCAGTGGACTAGAAAAATCCGTCACTTTCCACCCTATTAATGTGTCTATATTGCAAACTATAATAATGGAGGCTATAGATTTTATAGACATTTAACCCTTTAAAAAAAGTCAGACACCTCATAGATATCCCAAATGCGGGTCCAGATTGTTTGTAGGCATCGACTGGGCTTCAATCGGTGCAAATATGAAAGCCCTACGACACCACAAATTTTCGCTCAAATTTCGAAAAAACCCATGGACTATAGTCCATGGTTTTTTTTTCGGGCGACCCAAAAATTCATGTCGATATTTCACCCAAATTTCTCTTTAGAACCCTCACACGCCTTGCAGTGATGTCAGTGGACTAGAAAAATCCGTCACTTTCCACCCTATTAATGTGTCTATATTGCAAACTATAATAATGGAGGCTATAGATTTTATAGACATTTAACCCTTTAAAAAAGTCAGACACCTCATAGATATCCCAAATGCGGGTCCAGATTGTTTGTAGGCATCGACTGGGCTTCAATCGGTGCAAATATGAAAGCCCTACGACACCACAAATTTTCGCTCAAATTTCGAAAAAAACCCATGGACTATAGTCCATGGTTTTTTTTCGGGCGACCCAAAAATTCATGTCGATATTTCACCCAAATTTCTCTTTAGAACCCTCACACGCCTTGCAGTGATGTCAGTGGACTAGAAAAATCCGTCAATTTCCACCCTATTAATGTGTCTATATTGCAAACTATAATAATGGAGGCTATAGATTTTATAGACATTTAACCCTTTAAAAAAGTCAGACACCTCATAGATATCCCAAATGCGGGTCCAGATTGTTTGTAGGCATCGACTGGGCTTCAATCGGTGCAAATATGAAAGCCCTACGACACCACAAATTTTCGCTCAAATTTCGAAAAAAACCCATGGACTATAATATAGTCCATGGTTTTTTTTCGGGCGACCCAAAAATTCATGTCGATATTTCACCCAAATTTCTCTTTAGAACCCTCACACGCCTTGCAGTGATGTCAGTGGACTAGAAAAATCCGTCACTTTCCACCCTATTAATGTGTCTATATTGCAAACTATAATAATGGAGGCTATAGATTTTATAGACATTTAACCCTTTAAAAAGTCAGACACCTCATAGATATCCCAAATGCGGGTCCAGATTGTTTGTAGGCATCGACTGGGCTTCAATCGGTGCAAATATGAAAGCCCTACGACACCACAAATTTTCGCTCAAATTTCGAAAAAAACCATGGTTTTTTTTCGGGCGACCCAAAAATTCATGTCGATATTTCACCCAAATTTCTCTTTAGAACCCTCACACGCCTTGCAGTGATGTCAGTGGACTAGAAAAATCCGTCACTTTCCACCCTATTAATGTGTCTATATTGCAAACTATAATAATGGAGGCTATAGATTTTATAGACATTTAACCCTTTAAAAAAAGTCAGACACCTCATAGATATCCCAAATGCGGGTCCAGATTGTTTGTAGGCATCGACTGGGCTTCAATCGGTGCAAATATGAAAGCCCTACGACACCACAAATTTTCGCTCAAATTTCGAAAAAACCATGGACTATAGTCCATGGTTTTTTTCGGCGACCCAAAAATTCATGTCGATATTTCACCCAAATTTCTCTTTAGAACCCTCACACGCCTTGCAGTGATGTCAGTGGACTAGAAAAATCCGTCACTTTCCACCCTATTAATGTGTCTATATTGCAAACTATAATAATGGAGGCTATAGATTTTATAGACATTTAACCCTTTAAAAAAGTCAGACACCTCATAGATATCCCAAATGCGGGTCCAGATTGTTTGTAGGCATCGACTGGGCTTCAATCGGTGCAAATATGAAAGCCCTACGACACCACAAATTTTCGCTCAAATTTCGAAAAAACCCATGGACTATAGTCCATGGTTTTTTTCGGGCGACCCAAAATTCATGTCGATATTTCACCCAAATTTCTCTTTAGAACCCTCACACGCCTTGCAGTGATGTCAGTGGACTAGAAAAATCCGTCACTTTCCACCCTATTAATGTGTCTATATTGCAAACTATAATAATGGAGGCTATAGATTTTATAGACATTTAACCCTTTAAAAAGTCAGACACCTCATAGATATCCCAAATGCGGGTCCAGATTGTTTGTAGGCATCGACTGGGCTTCAATCGGTGCAAATATGAAAGCCCTACGACACCACAAATTTTCGCTAAAATTTCGAAAAAACCATGGACTATAGTCCATGGTTTTTTCGGGCGACCCAAAAATTCATGTCGATATTTCACCCAAATTTCTCTTTAGAACCCTCACACGCCTTGCAGTGATGTCAGTGGACTAGAAAAATCCGTCACTTTCCACCCTATTAATGTGTCTATATTGCAAACTATAATAATGGAGGCTATAGATTTTATAGACATTTAACCCTTTAAAAAGTCAGACACCTCATAGATATCCCAAATGCGGGTCCAGATTGTTTGTAGGCATCGACTGGGCTTCAATCGGTGCAAATATGAAAGCCCTACGACACCACAAATTTTCGCTCAAATTTCGAAAAAACCCCATGGACTATAGTCCATGGTTTTTTTTTCGGGCGACCCAAAAATTCATGTCGATATTTCACCCAAATTTCTCTTTAGAACCCTCACACGCCTTGCAGTGATGTCAGTGGACTAGAAAAATCCGTCACTTTCCACCCTATTAATGTGTCTATATTGCAAACTATAATAATGGAGGCTATAGATTTTATAGACATTTAACCCTTTAAAAAAGTCAGACACCTCATAGATATCCCAAATGCGGGTCCAGATTGTTTGTAGGCATCGACTGGGCTTCAATCGGTGCAAATATGAAAGCCCTACGACACCACAAATTTTCGCTCAAATTTCGAAAAAACCATGGACTATAGTCCATGGTTTTTTCGGGCGACCCAAAAATTCATGTCGATATTTCACCCAAATTTCTCTTTAGAACCCTCACACGCCTTGCAGTGATGTCAGTGGACTAGAAAAATCCGTCACTTTCCACCTATTAATGTGTCTATATTGCAAACTATAATAATGGAGGCTATAGATTTTATAGACATTTAACCCTTTAAAAAGTCAGACACCTCATAGATATCCCAAATGCGGGTCCAGATTGTTTGTAGGCATCGACTGGGCTTCAATCGGTGCAAATATGAAAGCCCTACGACACCACAAATTTTCGCTCAAATTTCGAAAAAAACCCATGGACTATAGTCCATGGTTTTTTCGGGCGACCCAAAAATTCATGTCGATATTTCACCCAAATTTCTCTTTAGAACCCTCACACGCCTTGCAGTGATGTCAGTGGACTAGAAAAATCCGTCACTTTCCACCCTATTAATGTGTCTATATTGCAAACTATAATAATGGAGGCTATAGATTTTATAGACATTTAACCCTTTAAAAAGTCAGACACCTCATAGATATCCCAAATGCGGGTCCAGATTGTTTGTAGGCATCGACTGGGCTTCAATCGGTGCAAATATGAAAGCCCTACGACACCACAAATTTTCGCTCAAATTTCGAAAAAACCCATGGACTATAGTCCATGGTTTTTTCGGGCGACCCAAAAATTCATGTCGATATTTCACCCAAATTTCTCTTTAGAACCCTCACACGCCTTGCAGTGATGTCAGTGGACTAGAAAAATCCGTCACTTTCCACCCTATTAATGTGTCTATATTGCAAACTATAATAATGGAGGCTATAGATTTTATAGACATTTAACCCTTTAAAAAAAGTCAGACACCTCATAGATATCCCAAATGCGGGTCCAGATTGTTTGTAGGCATCGACTGGGCTTCAATCGGTGCAAATATGAAAGCCCTACGACACCACAAATTTTCGCTCAAATTTCGAAAAAACCATGGACTATAGTCCATGGTTTTTTTCGGGCGACCCAAAAATTCATGTCGATATTTCACCCAAATTTCTCTTTAGAACCCTCACACGCCTTGCAGTGATGTCAGTGGACTAGAAAAATCCGTCACTTTCCACCCTATTAATGTGTCTATATTGCAAACTATAATAATGGAGGCTATAGATTTTATAGACATTTAACCCTTTAAAAAAGTCAGACACCTCATAGATATCCCAAATGCGGGTCCAGATTGTTTGTAGGCATCGACTGGGCTTCAATCGGTGCAAATATGAAAGCCCTACGACACCACAAATTTTCGCTCAAATTTCGAAAAAACCCATGGACTATAGTCCATGGTTTTTTCAGGCGACCCAAAAATTCATGTCGATATTTCACCCAAATTTCTCTTTAGAACCCTCACACGCCTTGCAGTGATGTCAGTGGACTAGAAAAATCCGTCACTTTCCACCCTATTAATGTGTCTATATTGCAAACTATAATAATGGAGGCTATAGATTTTATAGACATTTAACCCTTTAAAAAGTCAGACACCTCATAGATATCCCAAATGCGGGTCCAGATTGTTTGTAGGCATCGACTGGGCTTCAATCGGTGCAAATATGAAAGCCCTACGACACCACAAATTTTCGCTCAAATTTCGAAAAAAACCCATGGACTATAGTCCATGGTTTTTTTTCGGGCGACCCAAAAATTCATGTCGATATTTCACCCAAATTTCTCTTTAGAACCCTCACACGCCTTGCAGTGATGTCAGTGGACTAGAAAAATCCGTCACTTTCCACCCTATTAATGTGTCTATATTGCAAACTATAATAATGGAGGCTATAGATTTTATAGACATTTAACCCTTTAAAAAAGTCAGACACCTCATAGATATCCCAAATGCGGGTCCAGATTGTTTGTAGGCATCGACTGGGCTTCAATCGGTGCAAATATGAAAGCCCTACGACACCACAAATTTTCACTCAAATTTCGAAAAAAAACCATGGACTATAGTCCATGGTTTTGTTTCGGGCGACCCAAAAATTCATGTCGATATTTCACCCAAATTTCTCTTTAGAACCCTCACACGCCTTGCAGTGATGTCAGTGGACTAGAAAAATCCGTCACTTTCCACCCTATTAATGTGTCTATATTGCAAACTATAATAATGGAGGCTATAGATTTTATAGACATTTAACCCTTTAAAAAAGTCAGACACCTCATAGATATCCCAAATGCGGGTCCAGATTGTTTGTAGGCATCGACTGGGCTTCAATCGGTGCAAATATGAAAGCCCTACGACACCACAAATTTTCGCTCAAATTTCGAAAAAAACCCATGGACTATAGTCCATGGTTTTTTTTCGGGCGACCCAAAAATTCATGTCGATATTTCACCCAAATTTCTCTTTAGAACCCTCACACGCCTTGCAGTGATGTCAGTGGACTAGAAAAATCCGTCACTTTCCACCCTATTAATGTGTCTATATTGCAAACTATAATAATGGAGGCTATAGATTTGATAGACATTTAACCCTTTAAAAAAGTCAGACACCTCATAGATATCCCAAATGCGGGTCCAGATTGTTTGTAGGCATCGACTGGGCTTCAATCGGTGCAAATATGAAAGCCCTACGACACCACAAATTTTCGCTCAAATTTCGAAAAAACCCATGGACTATAGTCCATGGTTTTTTCGGGCGACCCAAAAATTCATGTCGATATTTCACCCAAATTTCTCTTTAGAACCCTCACACGCCTTGCAGTGATGTCAGTGGACTAGAAAAATCCGTCACTTTCCACCCTATTAATGTGTCTATATTGCAAACTATAATAATGGAGGCTATAGATTTTATAGACATTTAACCCTTTAAAAAGTCAGACACCTCATAGATATCCCAAATGCGGGTCCAGATTGTTTGTAGGCATCGACTGGGCTTCAATCGGTGCAAATATGAAAGCCCTACGACACCACAAATTTTCGCTCAAATTTCGAAAAAACCATGGACTATATATAGTCCATGGTTTTTTTCGGGCGACCCAAAAATTCATGTCGATATTTCACCCAAATTTCTCTTTAGAACCTTCACACGCCTTGCAGTGATGTCAGTGGACTAGAAAAATCCGTCACTTTCCACCCTATTAATGTGTCTATATTGCAAACTATAATAATGGAGGCTATAGATTTTATAGACATTTAACCCTTTAAAAAGTCAGACACCTCATAGATATCCCAAATGCGGGTCCAGATTGTTTGTAGGCATCGACTGGGCTTCAATCGGTGCAAATATGAAAGCCCTACGACACCACAAATTTTCGCTCAAATTTTCGAAAAAACCCATGGACTATAGTCCATGGTGGTTTTTTCGCGACCCAAAAATTAATGTCGATATTTCACCCAAATTTCTCTTTAGAACCCTCACACGCCTTGCAGTGATGTCAGTGGAAAAAATCCGTAGAAAAATCCTTTCCCTTTCAGTGTCTCCACCCAATATTGCTTGTCCATGTGTCTATATTGCAAACTATAATAATGGTGGCTATACATTTTATAGATTTTTAACCCTTTAAAAAAGTCAGACACCTGATAGATATCCCAAATGCGGGTCCAGATTCCTTGTAGACACCGACTGGCAATATCGTATTTAGAATTTTGGTGAGGGGGCAGCCCATGGCGAACGCGAAGTGCGAGCCTATAATGGGGGTCTAGGGACAGGCCTGGCCAAGGCCAAAGGGGGCATGGCCCAAATGGCCCAATGGTAAATACGCCACTGTGAACCCCTGAGTAGACCCAAACCAACCCATTGGTGATGGGTGGACCCGTGGCGGTTCCAGGATTTCTTGGTGGGGGAGGGGGGTGAAATGAATTCTTAGGAAGATTTGTGGGGGAGGGATGAAAGAGAAAGAAAGTATCAATAAACTTTGCCGAAAAAGACTGACAAAAGGGAATTTTTTCCCTAATTTTACTACACTTTTACCGAAAAATAGGTTGACGAGCAAAAAAAGGTCATTGGCAGTTTATTAGAATTTTACCCAAAGAAATAGGTTTCACAAGCAAAAAAAAGTCCGGTGGGGTATGCATCCCCACTCATCCCCCCGACGTGAAACCGCCACTGGGGTGAACCCAACCCATGTCCACTCCATATTCTATGTTTATTAAGCGAAAGAGCAAAACCATATTCGATGTATTCATCAGAAAATTAATACCAATTAACGATAACATTTAAAAGACTACATACAGTCAAACCTCTTTATTTCGGTCTTCTAACGAGGTTCTCTTGTATTTGAGTACGCAAGCGAAATACACTGAATGTTAATAGACTCATTGATTGCATAGTCGACTGTGATGGTCTCACATTGTACAACTAATGATGATGACAACGACGATTATGATCATCATCATCACACACTATTTTCGTAATCTCAATTATTTTTAGCAGCGCCGACGTCCGGAAAATGTATGGAAAAGTGCCGCACTGAATTGCATAGTGGTATGAAACCTATTTCACGCTCGTACACACACACACACACACACACACACACTTAAGCCAATTACAGGGTGGCGCAAAAAAACCCGGACTAGTCACATTTAGGTTTGCATTTAATATAGTCCGGTTTTTTGCGCCACCCTTTATGTATATGAAGATACCGAATGGGGTTTCGACCGTCAACTCATAAATCGAATGGTTTCTGATAGCATAAGACCAGTAGCCGATTTTTTTGCATAAAATGAAAATAGTGGGGGTCTCATAACCCCCGCCCTCACACAAAGTTTGACCTTCGGTAAGAAAGAGTCGAACGCCTAAAAATAAAGGATTATACAAACACCGGAAATTCTGTTTCGACCACCCCACCCACCCACCCCCGCCCGTAAATAGAACATTGCATATGAACCAAATCTTATATAACCACTCTTCTTCTTCTTCTTCCTCTCGTAGTCCCGTTAGGAACCGTTGAGACCAGCAGCGTTGTTCATGATTTGACGCCATGCATATGAACCGCGTCTCCAAATCCGCGTCCATTCGGTGAATCCTCCATCTTCTTCTGGGTCGACCTTGTGCTCGGTGTCCCTCCATTGCGCCTTCCATGCAGACCTTTATTATTCTTTTATCCTCCATTCTTGCAATATGCCCAAACATCTGCAGCTTTCTTCTTATATAACCACTCACACCTGTGCTATACTTTACAATCATGCGTGTATACATTTACATACATATAAACAGGAATGTGCATATATTCATTGGCGTGATCCTGCCACCAGCATTATGGGGAGAGAAAATAATTTTCTTTAAAGTATGCTCACCCATAACTATATAAAAAGTCTACTTTTTAAAGAGACTTTTAGGGCGTTAAAGAAACACAGAAAAACTATTGATGACATTTTCTTCCGTTAAAGAAGCAAAGAAGCGCAAGAAATTGGGGGGGAGGGGGGTACAAATGATACTTTTATCCTATCTCACTAATTATTGGGGGGCCGTCCCCAAAAGTCCCTACCGTGCTTTACGCCCCTGCATATATATTACACACATTTATTACTATTTGCGTCATTGTCGTCGTCATTATCATCATCTTCTACGAGTATTACAGACTGTTGTTCACTCTTCGACGCACCGATGACGTAACTGCCTACGTCATCGCCGCTGTTATCACGTGACGGCGTCTCCACGCCGTCGGCGCTTTCGATGACGATCCTGACCCCGGAACAGTTGACCGGAGACCCGACGACCGTGGTCCTCGTCGGGTCCCCATCGGGTTCCCCGCCGCCGCCGCCGCCGTCGTCGACCGGGAAGCTGACGCCCGGCCCTCTCTCGGCCGTCTCGGCGAGGCGCGCGAGGGGGCGCCGGTTGAGGGGTCCGGGAACGGTGTAGCGTCGACCGGCGGCGGCGGCGGCGGCGGGGGAGGAGGGTTTGCGGTCGGGATCGGTGTCTTCTTCTCCTTCTTCGGCGGGGGTGGGTAGGGAGAAGCGATGCTTGACGGACACCTGGTCGTCCTTTCCCGCTCCCGCCGTGGATGACGTCGTTTCGGCGTCTGCGTCCACCTGAGACGGAACCGACATGGTGACGCTGATTGACAGCTGAGCTACTGAAGACAGGGCGCACATCGTACGACTTATACGTCTGTTCTCTGCAACGACGCAACAACAGGTGTCAATGTTCCGTAACGTCACGTGACGTTAATACGACATCAGAAACTACCGTTAAATACATCGTAAAAGAGAAGAAACCGATTAATAACAGAATAAATCCAAATAACAAGAAAAAATAATTATACAAAGACTTACCATGGGCGTCCGGAGGGGGGGTGCAAGGGTTTGCAATCGCACCCCTGGAAAATTGTTAAGTTATGAAGAAAAGTAAAATTGGTTTTATAAAACTAACCAATAGACTATAGTACTAAGTTAAAATATGAATTTTTATAAGAATCTGATGAACTTGCGCCATCTGGAACATTTTTTTCACTTCTTTCGATACAAGTTATTTCGTAATTAGTTCTGCACCCCCTGGACAAATGTCTGCGGACGCCCATGAGATTTACAGCACAGTAGAATTTCGTTTTAACGTACTTAGAAGCAGTCCATGGAAAATTTTCGGGCGACCCAAAAATTCATGTCGGTATTTCACCCAACTTTCTCTTTAGAACCCTCACACGCCTTGCAGTGATGTCAGTGGACTAGAAAAATCCGTCACTTTTCACCCTATTAATGTGTCTATATTGCAAAATATAATAATGGTGGCTATACATTGTATAGATGTTTAACCCTGTTAAAGCAGTCAGACACCTGATAGATATCCAAAATGCAACCTCCCTCTCAGGGTCCAGATTCCTTGTAGGCATCGACTGGGCTTCAATCGGTGCAAATATGAAAGCCCCTATCTGTATTAATGTGTCTATCGTACGTTCTATCCACGATACCACAAATTTTCGCTCAAATTTCGAAAAAAACCATGGATGACATGAAAATGAAAATGGATGTCCATGAAAATTTTTATGCCTTACCCAAAAATTCATTAATCGATATTTCACCCAAATTTCTCTTTAGAACCCTCAAACGCCTTGCAGGGATGTCAGTGGACTAGAAAAATCCGTCACTTTCCAACCTATTAATGTGTCTATATTGCAAAATATAATAATTAATCTAGACTCCTGGACTCCATGGGGGGAAACTGACAAGGCCGGGGGAGGGGGGAAGTCAGCTAGGGAGCTTCTGTTAGTTGATGTAGTATGCCAAAATTTCCGGGGGAATTTGAAATTTCCGGGAGGGGGGGGGAAAGGGCAACCTCCCTCTCAGAAACGGTCTAGATTAAACCCCGCTTAGGGGTCCGTACACTTTAGTGCCTTGTATCCGAGGTACGTTCTATCCAATATCGTCCATTACCCTAGCGCATGCATGACGGGAAACAGGGGGCCTACGTTGCGGTATTTTATAACCGGGAATACGTTATCTTAGAACCGAGTCCCTTATAGCGAATCTCTACAGAGCCTTTAAATGGATGTCCAACTTCGAAAAATTCAGACATTTATGCCTTAATCTAAAGTTAATTATTCGATTAATTGATAGATTGTTTGTCTAGAATCGATTAAAATCTTTCATAAAACCATACAGTTTAATATTTGCTCCAAAACATGTATTAGAATTTATTTAGTGCATTAATCTTATCACAAAATAATCATAAGCAGATTAGTATTATCTGTATATGAGCA
This sequence comes from Metaphire vulgaris, assembly GCA_018105865.1. NCBI lineage: Eukaryota > Metazoa > Annelida > Clitellata > Crassiclitellata > Megascolecidae > Metaphire > Metaphire vulgaris. Next base: position 2,470,002 of record CM030868.1, on the reverse strand, counting down.
CACATAGCTAGCTGTAGATCAAAGCTCGTCATAAATCTTCTATTTTATTGGAATGCAAAAGTAAATCCATTACTTTAACAGAAGGTATCTGTCCAGAGCCATATTAAGGCGGGGGCTGAGGGGGCTGAAGCCCCAGGCCCACCAAAACAAATAGGCCCACCGTTTTTCAAGCGACGACCTTTTTGCTTGTCAGAGATTTTCAGTGAAGGCGGCGGGAAATTTTAAAATTTTACAAGGGGCAATTTTCAAATTATGGAAGCGACGACCTTTTTTACTTCTCAGCCCCAGGCCCACTGATCGGACCTTAATCCGGCCCTGTATCTGTCCAATTATTTCCCATGCATGCGCACGTTCTCATACATACAGTAAATCCCGAGAGACTTTCCAAATTATTGGTGTTCGCAATTGCTTAACCCCTTAACTGGGAATCCCGGATATATCCGTCCATTTTACATTGAGTTACAGTTAAATACACGGTTAAGGGGTTAATACGAGGAAATAGCAAAATAATTGTGATTCATAAAAGTCGATCGCTAGCAGTGCACGTTAATTAAAAGAGGCGATATATAAGCAGTTTCTGGAGAAGTTTAGACTTTGAAATATTCTCTTATTTAGCGTCTGCATAAAGGTTCGTGGACCGTCACCCTCACACTATCAATACAACAACTGCTATAGCACCTTTACCGCCACGGTAATCAAATTTTTTTTTGGTCTTCCACGTGCCACTGAAAATTGATATATACGTGACGCGGCGTTTACTTGATTTAAATCACGAACGTTGAAATCGTCGATATTTCTATCACCCACGACGCCATCAACCCGATTTGAAGACCTTTTCCGAAAAAATTTTCTCTTGTTCTTGGCGCCCCTAAGTTTAGACAGAAGATGGCAACAAAGCCATTCCAAACTCCGCTGCCTCTCGTTCGACGAGGCGTAGGACTTATATGGCGCAATAAATTCTCGGGAAATAGAGATAAAATAATGAGTACTGTCAGAAAAGAAAGCTATAGAAACACATGTTAAGTCTACAGACAATACGAGACGAGACAATGCATACAAAAGTATATATATATATATATATATATATATATATATATATATATATATATATATATATATTTAATTCATCTTCCACTTTAAAGACTTAGATTGCATTAAAAGATAGATATGTCCTTCGTAATCAGAGATGTCCATGGGTTGGGTTAACCCATGGGTTGGGTTGGGTCAGACTTTTCCATTTTAATGGTGGGGTGGGTCAGAAAATAAGTCATGGTTTGCAGAAATTGTAATGTATTACGATGGGTTGGGTTGGTCAAGTAACTCTATTACCGGGATGGGTTGGGTTGGAGTTTTGATAGGTTGGGTTGGATTGGGCTCTAAAAAATGGACCCATGGACAATTGGACATCTCTGGTCGTAATGCATCGTTACATATAAGTAACCTGTCCGTCTGTCTGTCTGTCTGTCTGTCTGTCTGTCTGTAGGTTAGTTAATATAAACGCAGTCTGTCTTCTTGATTAAGTAAAAGTGCTAGGCCTATATGTTGACTATTGTAGAGTGCACAATAATTTATTACTGTTCGAAAAACGACACATAATGATCTCCGCAAAGATCTAAAGGAAGAAAGAGAGACAGACAAACAAACAAACAAACACAGGAACCCAAAGACACAGGCACTGACAAGTACAAGCACACAGACAGATACAGGCAGACAGAGATCGTTTGGTGGAAAAGACAGAAAATCGGAAGAGAGAAAACTGGTGATCTAGGTAGTAAGCTGGCTCCAAGCCAAAACTTTGCCAGAAGTCAACGCGTTAAATACAGCAAAAATATCGCAAACCTACAATTGTGTACAGAATTACCAATTTGAAAAGGCACAGAAAACGCGAATTTTATTTAAGTAAATCCTCTGAAGAAATAATTTTTGTTTAATGACAACGTTTGAATCTTATCTTGTTCCCAGACGAAAAGAGAAGTCGTAAAGTTTACTAAATAATTAATCAGAAACCTCATTTGTGAAATGCATGTCCGGCCAAACCAACCCCCCGCAACTGGGGGAAGGGTGGGGCATTGAACTTACGTTTTGGAACACAAGAAATCAAGTCCTCATCTCTGACTCCTGCCTTGAGGCACAGCTCCTTGAGAGCTTCGATTTCTCTCTGAAAATGCGGAAAAACGTTAAGAACTGCCCATCTATTTTCACTGTTGGTATTAGGCTTCATATTATACTGGGACTATAAGATTGCTTATTCCAAAATGGTACCCTGTAAAGAAGGGGGACAGTAAATCCAATGACATATTATTATGTCTTTGCGTTAATAATTTCACTGTTGCCGTCAAGAATAATGATCGAAGAGCAACCAATTTGAGACTCCAATGCCAGGAGCGCCTCTGAGTAGAAATAGAAGAGGCGCTATACAAATTCCACATTACATTACATTACAGTGTCAGCTATCGCGCTGCAAATTGATTATATTTAAGAATTAAGAAAGACGAGACGGATGGATAATATCAGCAGCCTTGAATGAGTAGGGTGGGGAGGGGGCAATTAGGGCCAGAGCCCACTATTCTGGGTCTGTACTGATGGTGAGATTTGTGCAAACCCGATGAGAAAATTTTATCAATTGGGGGGGGGGGTGGTTAGGGGTGATATCTGATAGTTATGCTGTCATGTAATCTGGAAATGCGCAAGATTTGAACGTTTAAATATTTGAATAGAATACTTCCTCCTTTTTTTTTCCCGCCCCAGACCTAAGATGGGAAACTCACGACGATGACGCCCCCATTTCCCTAGCCGAGTCTGGCAAGTTGCCCGGTAGAAATGATGGTGTCCCCCTAATCTGAAACTCTGGCTACGCCAGTGGAAGAAGTTTTTCGACGATTGTTGGTTAACGCTCGCCAGTGATCAGGGATATTTTCACCCCTCCCCCCAACACCCTTCAACACCCCAAATCTGAGGCCGGCACCCCCAATCTTAGCCTGGGACGACCTTTTTTGCCTGTCAGACTTTTGGCAGGGACTCCCAAAATATACCGACACCCCCCAATTGATAATCCTAGAAGTAATCCTATCAGTGCATGATGATACTGTCTACAGACGAGATCGAGGTGATACTGGATGGATGCGTACGTCCTTGCATTTGCCCTCCTCTTCGTACTGCTCCAGCTTCTTCTCGGCCATTCGACGCGCCCGCTTCTGTAGCGCAATTCTGAATTCCTGTCTTTGCTTAACGGTCATGACAATTCCTGCCACGCACGCACACACACACACACACACACATTAACCCCTTAACTGGGCAACTATTTGTAACTCAACGTAAAATGGACGAGCGTTACTCGGGGCACCCAGTTAAGGGGTTAATCAAGCTGCTGTGTAGAAGGCCTTGAGTTGACTTTCCCAAACTCGGTCAAGTAATTTTGATGAAAGTATATCAGGAAGAAAGACAGAAGGAGACGCAGAAGTCACACGATCTGTGCAGAAATTTAACCCCTTAACCGTGTATTTAACTGTAACTCAATGTAAAATGGACAGATATATCCGGGATCCCCAGTTAAGGGGTTAAAGAAGAAGCAAGACGCAGAGAGAGGAATGGAAACAATGGAGCCCTGAACCCGTCCCAGGACAGAGAACATGATGATGATGATGATGATGATGATGATGATGATGATGATGATGATGATGATGATGATGATGATGATGATGATGATGATGATGAACAGAGGGAGTTTTGAATTTTAAAATATACATACAGTATATAAATGGTATAGGTATATACGAAATCCACATGTGACTGTTTATATGCTTGGCTGTTTTTCCTTTCAGCCACCGGCAAACACCTCAAGATCTTCTTAGTTACCGGAATTTCGACCATCCTATATACGCAGAAACTATTCCCTCCAACAGATTGCGGTTGCCATGGATACCGTTGGAAGCACGATTTATTGAGGTTGCCATGGATACCGTTGGGAGCCGTACGTTGTCCGAAAGTCCATCGACGAATGGGGTGTGTGTGCGCTTGTGTGTGTGTCTGTCTGTGTGTGTGTCTTTCTCTGTCTGTCTGCCTGTCTCTGTCTCTCTGTCTCTCTTGCTTCTGTCTCTGTCTCTGTCTCTCTTGCTTCTGTCTCTCTGTCTGTCTGTCTGTCTCTGTCTGTCTGTCTGTCTGTCTCTCTCTCTCTGGATTTGGTTCCGAAGATCTAATTGCTTTGTCAGCACCTCTGAGGGCAAAGTGTTTCGTACGTCGACCTTAAGTCGAATTGGCGACAATGAAATGCAAATGCCTGACGCGCTGGGACTTGGGATATCCATTCGGTCGGAAAGACAATCGAATAATACGCCAGCAGCAGCAGCCACCTGTTGGAGACCTTCTAAGCCATACACAGGCGGTCTAACGACGCGACTGATTTGCAGCGGGTTTTTCTTTTTTTCAAGGAGCAAGAGTTCTCTCTTGTATGTTCATATATATATATATATATATATATATATAAAATCGGAATTTCCTCGGTTCTTCGGAAAAATTGTCCATAATTATACAGGCAAATATGTATATATATATTATTATTATTATTTATTATTAGCTAGACGATTTCTATAGCGCAATAAGCATAGCAAAAGTGGCCAAAGACAAGAGCACTTTACAAAACTACTATATATATATATATATATATATATATATATATATATATATTTCAAAACTGTGGACAACTGTTTCTTGCAGTTGCGTAGGCAATACTATTTTTGAAATGACAACAGGTGGTTTAATATTATAATCACTTGACTCAATACGACACCTTTATCTATATGCTACATCTCCTCCTCCTCCTCCGTTTTCTCTTACTTTCTCCGTTCTCTCATCCGTCCGTTCATCCATCCATCCATCCATCATTCATGCATTCATTCTTTAGCTGTCTGTCTGTCTGTCTGTCTGTCCTTCTTTCTTACCGTCTATTACTCTGGCTATTCTCCAGATCAGCAGAATAACGAGGACCCCGGCCGCCTTCTGGCCCTCCTCTCCGGCCACTCCTCCGAGAAACACCAGATCCATTGTAAACGAAGCAGCGATGATGACCGCATCGTAGACCTGCAATTAAAATCCCCGTAGAAAAACCCAGAATACCGCCCGCCTCCGTTTTTAAAAAAACCGTCGGCACAAAAAAATCACGTAGCTGCTAAAAAAATGATGAAATAAAAATTATTACGTTTACTCTGCCCAGGCAAATTCTAGAAAACTGGACTGTCTGTTTGAGACAGACCCTATAATTAAGAGGGACGAAGGCTAGATGGGTCACGACCGATCCCAGCCAGAATATGAGGGCGGGCCCCCCGTTCCTCCTTCCCCCCGTGGCTACGCAAATATTAAGGGGATATGAAATTTCAATAAAGAAATCTATATATTGCTTTAGGTTTCAATTACATCAAAAGTCTGCTGAAACGTGAATTTATTTCTAAATTATTAGACCCTGAACTTGATCAGGAGTTAAATATGTCCAATAACAGAAATTAGGGGCCGTCCATAAAGTACGTCACAGGGGAGGGGACGAGGGGTAAAGATCAGCGTGACGTCACACTTTCAATATACTATATATATATAACCTTAAATATACCTGAAGGGAGGTATAAAAGAAGACGTTTCAAATTGCTTATTACCACTTTTATGCCCGAGATATGTAAAATTCTAGGGTCAATTGTATTCGCTATCATTTTCGGAAGTTGAATATCTCTATGTTTCTCTGCTGAAAATTGAACGAGAAACTAGAATTTATTAAATAGAAAACCTGCATGACGTAATTTATGGACGACGCTTTATTAAAGGGGGTCCGATATTAATTTGTGACGTACTTTTAGGGTAGTCTGAGAATTGTGACAGGGGAGGGGTAAGACATGGACAAAAATGGCATGACGTACTTTATGAAAATTATGGACCGCCCCTTAACCTCTTAACTGGGTGCCCCGAGTAACGCTCGTCCATTTTACATTGAGTTACAAACAGTTGCCCAGTTAAGGGGTTAACGGATTGTCTCGAAATCTCGAAGCCAAAGGGGATTGTCTAAACGTCAATCGTTCAATCTTACCTCCATCTTGTGGGCACAGAACGATTTTCCCATCGCAATTATCTTGATGATGTCCTAATTCAAAGAGAGAGAAAAAGAAAAACGCACCAGTTTCAGCCGCTCTACGGGTCTCAGTGGGCTAATAACCCTGTCTAAACTGATTTACAGAGGAGTAGATTCGGCATAGATCAGAGAAGAACGTGATTGGAAACCGCTGGGGGGGGGAATGGCGGGTTTGCTGCACCCTTCTTCCTCCCCCCCCCCCGAAAAAGAAATATGTGTTCCTACATGGCAGAAGGCTTTCAGGGGTCGGATGATTAAGTTGCTGTACCGTCAAACGGGGCGGGAGCGGGGGGGCGGGGCGTGGGGCGGGAGGCGGGGCTATGTCGTCTGCCACACCCCTCCCGGATGATCAAAGGCCTTGTCCCGAGGGCTTGTTAGGCGCGTCGAGATTATTTACGAGGAGAGAGAGAGAGAGGGGGTTTCGAGAGTTTTTTCTCTCCGCGCAATAGACGCAATTAGAGAAATGGAAAGAGACAACCGCACCGCGTCAAGACATCGGGACTCTGTCTCTGTCTGCTCTTAGAATAATAATTTTAGTTTTATCCGAATCAGAATGATGAACTCTTTCGTTAGTTTTTCTCATTAAGTAATAGACCGTCCCTGTTTGGCTCCATCCGCCTTCGATCGAAGCCACCCCCCCCCATTCTCCAAAAAATCCTTATTATGTTTTCCACGACAGCGGCTGATGCTATAGGCATCATTATAATGGCGCTATAGATCTGTTTTAATGATTAGTTGATAAAAAGTAGGAATACGGAATTGCGCAATAACTTCTTTACGAGAAACCGTTGTAATCTTTGAAAACCTTCATTATCGTCGCCACGAGGGGGCAAATGGGGCACCCCACCCCAATCTGGTCCCAGACCACCTATCAGATTCGCGCAAATCCGGTGAGAACGTTTTTTGTGGAGGGGCGTGTGGGGGCGGGGTAAGGAATCTGACACACCAGCCCCCTTTTGCCTTACCCAACCCCATATTTCTGGCGACGCCACTGAAAACTGTAATGATGGAGATGGAGAGTAGGTGTTTGAAAGACTTTGCATAGTTTGAAATGCATGGTTGAGGGGGGCTGTCGCGTTTCGAACGCTGTAGAGTGGGAGGAAAGGTGTGACCTCTGAGTCATTAGGCGTGGGCGTTACCTTGGCAGGAAAAACCGGAGGGCGTGATTGATGCGGTGCGGTCCGGACCAGGCGGAGGAGGAGGAGGGGGGAGGAGGGGGAGTCTCGTCCGGAACCGAGTCCGCCACCGGCGATCCGGAATAATCTGCGGATCGCGAAGAGATGTTTTGGGAATTTTCTCTCCGGACTCTCCAATCGACCTCACGTCTCGGACCTCTTCTATCAATCACCGGTCAATCAATGGACCGACTAAATCAGTCCGCTGCAGGGAGGGAGAGAGGGAGGAGAGAGAGAGACAGGCAGACAGACAGACAGACAAACAGAGACAGACAGAGACACAGACAGACAGAGGCAGAGACCGGAGACAAAGAGATAGAAGAGAGAGAGAGAGAGACAGAGAGAAAAAAGAGAAAGACAGAAAGACAGACTGACAGAAATAGAGACAGACTGACAGAGAGATAGGGGGACAGATATAGAGACAGACAGACAGACAGACAGAGAGAGAGAGAGAGAGAGAGAGAGAGAGAGAGAGAGAGAGAGAGAGAGAGAGAGAGAGAGAGAGAGAGAGAGAGAGAGAGAGAGAAAGAGGCAGAGACGAGAGACAGGCAGACAGATATAAAGACAGACTGGATAGAGACATAGCAGCTATGGGGAGGGATATCAAAGGACCTAGACGCGTCGCCGAATTGTCAACGGATCGAAATATCAGATTTGACCAGGCTTTCTGGATTAGGCGAAGATTCGCTCTTCTCTGCGTCTTTTTGATTTGCCAAATATGCTATAGAATTTGTCAGTTATAAAAAGACCAGCACTGTCTAGCACTTTCTAGTCTAGGAATCCAGTAAAAAAACAAATAATCTCATCTGTAGTCTACTCTTTCTCCTCCCTCTCCTCCTCCTCTTCTTCCTCCTCCTCCTCCTTCTCCTTCTCCTCCTCTTCCCGTTCCTTTTCATGTCAAGGAACTCGTCTCATGAATGCTGAAGAACATGCACGGCTCACAGGGATTCAGTGGCGGCTCTAGGATTTGGCAAGTGGGGGGGGGCGTTGGGGTGGCAACTTCTAATCATGGGGGCCAACCATTTGTTGTTTAATGTATGTAGCAATTAAGTATAGGGTCCCAACTGGGGGCGCTGGGGGGGCCAGGCACTCAATAGGGGCACGGGCCCCCCTGCCCCCCCTCCGGTGGAGCCGCCACTGCAGGGATTCGGTGTCAACTGAACGCCGTGGTCACAGCTTAACATCTATGAGGAGAAGTACAGTAGACAGTCTCAAAGTTGAAAGAGGGACAGAATAGGGGATAGAATACTGTACATTCTAATGAACCGAGATAAACTAAAAATTGGACAAACATCCTCTTTAAAAATCACAGATCTAGTGAAGATTGAGTGAAAATTAAGTGGATCTAGCAAAAATTCAGTAGAGCAGTCAATACGGTATGTCATCCAGTCTAAATAAGTTACATCGAAATTTGCAACATCAAACCAACAACTTGTACAGTATTACGCGAATAATAACATAACAAGGGAGAGGTTGTCATAATGGGACTCTGGTTTCCATTTGGCTGCACTAATTTTACTGGGAATCATTCATTCTTCGCAGTTAATTGTGTGGCTGTTATCTGGCATCGCTTTATTAGCATGGAGGGTTGCTTGTGAGTTGTGATTAATCGATTGGAATATTCCAGCAGGACTTCTGAATAGCCACGTAATCTCCATGTCTCAGTCTCTCTGTCACTCCGTCTCTATCTCTCTGTATATCTGTCTCTTTGTCTGCCTCTCTCTGTCTGTGTGTCTTTGTCTCTGTCTGCCTGTCTGTCTTTGTCTCTGTCTGTCTGCTTCTGTCTGTCTGTCTGTCTGTCGAGCTTATCTCCTAAAACTCGCGTTCACCAAAGCGCTATTTAATATTTATATAGCGCATCTTTTTGACCTGGCTTATCCGCCACGGATTGTCACCCGTCTGTCCGACCGGATACCCTGGATTCGACCTCCCGGATCTTTAATTATATGGATTTTGGCGTGCCATCGTTTGATGCTCCTGTTCATTATGAAGTTATGAAGTGGCGCTATAGAAGTTTAAGATTAGATTATATTATATTAGAAGACATACGGTTTTAAGATGAAGAGGCAGGGGCGTAGCCAGAAATTTGATTTGAGAGGGCATAATGTAATTTGAGGGGTATAAATCTTTAAAAACTTTAACAATCTTAAAAAAATACATTAAAAATTTTAAGGTAGTCAGATTTTTTTGGGGGGTATATATACCCCCCGTCGCTACGCCCCTGGAAAAGACACGTGCATACCTCAACGACCAGCAATCCCAGTATGGCAATGCTGGCCAGGTGTAACACGTGCGCCACCTGGTGGTAGACGTCATGCTTCTCCTTGCGTCCCACCGGAAGTGCATCCAGACGACACGTGGTCGTTCTCTTCCGGGAGTGACCAGCCCCCTCCTTCCCGTCATCGTCGTCGCTCTGAGGAGTGACACCGCCGGACGCTGCGACGGAGGAGGGGAGCTGCCGCGCCGCGGCGGCGGCCTCCCCGGGTTCGACGGAATCCCGGCGGATACGGTGCCGCCGCCGCCGCCGCCGCCGCCGCTGCCGCCGATCCGGTACGGATAGATCCGGATCGACGACGGACGCGGATCTCTTCCGGATCGCGGACAGCGAATCCTCCTCCATCGGCGCGTCGTCGAAGTAGCCGCTTCCGGTTCCGGTTTTGCGGATGTCGTCTTCCCCCCGTCGTCGTCGTCCTTCTTCGCCGCTTTCCCCCGGAAAATAATACTCTTCCCCCCCGAATCCGTCGCTGTCCGGCCACGTCCCAACGTCCCTTCGTCTGTCTTCCCCCTCTTCGTCCTCTCCTCCTCCCCCTCCTCCTCCTCCTCCTCCTCTTCCTCCTCCTTCTCCTCCTCCTCCGCCGCCGCCATCTTGTCTTCGCTGAATCGCGTGGGACGACAGTCGAACCGCTCTTGTGACGTCGGAACGAGGGGTGACGTCACGTTGACGTCATCGTCGTCGTCGCCGTCGTCGTCGCCGTCGCGCGAACAGATGACCCGATGACGCTCGTTCAGTATCTGGATGACGTCATCGATTTCGTAGTCTTCCTTCTCCCGTAGCAACAACAGGTCCGGGCTCGTCTGCTTTATGTAGCGCATTAGGACCTCGAGTTGAAGGTTTTGACGGTGCAGCATCTCTGCAATAATTGATGTGAAATTTTAAAAATGTGGGTGCGGCCATTTTACCCCTCCCTCCCCCCTCCCCCAGAAATAAGCTCCAGACAATGGCTACAGTTTTTCTCTCTGATAATTAATTCTAATATACTTCTGCTTCAGCAGTCAACCAAATTACAGTAGAAATTTCGTTATTACGTACTCAGCGGGCCTGTAGAATTTAGTGCTTTATATCCATCCCGATGGATACGTTATATCCAATACAGCCCAAAGTACGGACGCGCATCGGTATTTTGAGTGGTATTATAGATAAGGTACCTTGGATGGTTCACACGGGGCCATATTTTGGACCACCAGTTGTGCGTGACATTTGGTTCGCCTCCCCCCTCCCCCCGCCCCACACACACATAAAACACACACACAAGTGGTAAGACCAGGGTTATTTCTAGGATTATCAAATTGGGAGAGTGGGGAGTGTCGGTAAATTCTGGGGTCCCCTACCCAAAAATTCTGACAGGCAACAAAATAAAGGTCGAGATTGGTGGTGGGGAGGAGGAGGGGTGTTGCAGGTGTCGGTCTCAAATTGTAGGGTGTTGGTGGGGGAGGGGGTGTTAGAGGGTGTAAAAATATCCCTGGGCATGGCAAGACGCAGAGAGGCGGGTGAAAGTTCACCTTTAACGGAATTGATGTCCAACAGGATCTGGGCGACAACGATCCCGGCGTCCAGGAGAATTATCACGCAGAGGACGAACTGGACTGGATTGCTCTGCAGGGTCTTCACTAACTTCTGTCGCGCCCTGTTGCGTTCGACGGCGAAAAAGTGCAGCGTTTTTTCAACAACAACAACAACAATTCAGTGAACAAGTGAAAATATTCGAGTCTACGATAGGTCCTAAATGTGACCGTATTTCTAATAAATATAATATAACCATGGGCGTAGCTAGGAATTTGATTTTGGGGTATAAGTATTTGGGGGAGGGGTATAAATGTCAACTATAGATTACATAAACCATATAAGCCACCTGCAACCACATATAAACCACATAGAAAACTTTAAGGTAGACTGATTTGGGAGGTATATACAGTATATATACACCGATATATACCTCCGTCGCTACGCCCCTGAATATAATATATTACTACACGTACATTACATAGATACATAATTTATATACCAATAATTTAGACACAGTGTATATTGCGATAGGCCTACATAAATTGGAGTGGTGCCATTTTGGAAATCAACGGATGACTGTCTGACTTGACTGAGTCGGCGAATCAAAGAGTGACAAACCGACGAACTATAAATGGATGAATGAAGGAACGGAGGAGTAAATGATTGAGAAAATGAGCGAGTGACCGTCGGTATAAATAGGCGCTACAAAATTTAGCACGAAATACCGACTGCTCGCAATCTAAGAAATCTTAAATTTTGTACAAATATTTTCTTTAAATTAATGTCACAAAAACTCCTTTTATAGTAGTAATATAATGACAACTAATTATATATAATGATAGAACTTGCAGCAGCAGCAGCAGCAGCAGCAGCAGCAGCAGCAGCAGCAGCAGCAGCAGTAGTAGTAGTAGTAGTAGTAGTAGCCTAGTAGTAGTAGTAGTAGTAGTAGTAGTAGTAGTAGTAGTAGTAGTAGTAGTAGTAATAATAGTAGTAGTAGTAGTAGTAGTAGTAGTAGTAGTAATAGTGGAAACCGCAGTAGAAGTAGTGGTGCTAAACTAGTAATATTAATAGTAGTAGTAGTAGTAATGGCTGTTGATGGTGTTGTTGTTGTTGCTATGGTTACTGACGTGAGGGGAACCTGGGTGACGCGTAGGGCCTTGAGCTCTTCTTCGAGTATCTCTGAGTCGACGCTGTCGCTTTCCAATTCGCGAAGGAACTTCGAATCTCGAAGCCAAGAGCAGTAGGTCGAGTACTTCTCAACCCTGGTCAGGTTAAACAAAAGCAGAAAATCCACTACAGTCGAACTTCAATATATTCGACTCAGTTATAAGCGCATGCTCGGATATAGAGTACCGCAATGTACGGTCCCGTGTGAAGCGCTACCGTACCTCTGTCTCTGCGTGTGTGTCTGCCTGTCTCTGCCTCTCCTTGTCTCCGTCTGTCTCTGCTTCTCTCTGTCTGTCAGTCTGTCTGCCTGTCTGTTTCTGTCTCTCTGTCTCTGCCTCTCTGTCTCTGTCTCTCTCTCTTCTCTCTCTGTCTCTTCTCTTTCTCTCTGTCTCTAGTCGTGGTCTACGAATCAGTTTCCTGTTTCAAAATGTCTAAAAATAAATCTCTTCTTCGGGTCATAAAATAGCGATCGCCGACCAACCGTTCCCCCTTTATCGCCCATTCATCACGTGACCATATTTCCCGTTTCTGAAGACGATCCATGCATTTGAATCAGGTATCCGATGGCCACTACCCCACCCACCCACCCACTCCCTGGCCCCAACCCCCACAGCACGCATCGACGCCGATGGAGGCACACCGGAGGTCCTCGACCCTCATAGGGACTTCCAGAGTTGTAATAGAGTCGACAGCGGTGGCGTCATGCATGCTGTCGAAAGTAATACATCACGCATCGCGGTCAACGATAGGTAATTCTGGAGAAAAAGTCACTGAAAATTTACTTTAGTAACAATAGCAGCAGTAGTGCAGTAGTAGTAATAGTAGCAGCAGCAGCAGTAATAGTAGTAGTAAGTAAGTAAAGTAAGTAAGTAAGTGAAATCTCGTAAGTTTATATATCGCTTTAGAAAGTAGTACAGTAGTAGCAGCTTATTCTTATGCGCTTAATCTTTCTTGAAATAGCTATAGGCATTAGACAAGGTGGTTTGTCGGTCGGGCAACGGTCAGTGCATCCAGTAGTAGTAGTAGTAGTAGTAGTAGTAGTAGTAGTAGTAGTAGTAGTAGTAGTAGTAGTAGCAGCAGTAGTAGTAGCAGCAGTAGTAGTAGTAGTAGTTGTTGTTGTTATTGTTGTTGTTGTTGTTTTATTAGTATTAGTAGGTCCCAAGAACGCAACGTGGAACCAGACTGAGATTTTTGGTCTCCTTTTATTGCCCCGCTGCGTAATTACCATCGTATTGAGTTGCTTCTATCGGAGGAGGCGATCGCAATAATACAAATATCAGTTCTTGCAGAAGTAATCAATGACGGGAATTTCACGGCAAAACCGACTTAGCGTCAATGCCACGTGCACTGACAAAATCTATCTCTGCTGGGAGGAAAAAATGACCCGTACGATGGCAGTGAGAGGGAGATACTCCGAGGGGGTCGGAGGCAGAGAGGGAGAGGGGAAAGTCGTGGAACCCATAAATCACGTTGGCTTGACAACGGTCGCCAGTAAATTACAACTGATGCAGGGAGAGAGAGTGAGAGAGAGAGAGAGAGAGAGAGAGGAAGGAAGAATGAATAAATACACGTGTATTGCAGTGGCGGCTCCAGGATTTGGCAAGTGGGAGTTTGGGGGGTTGGGGTGGTAACTTCTAATCATGGGGACCAACCATTTGTTGTTAGGTATGCAGTATTAAGTATAGTGTCCCAACAGGGGGCCACTGGAGGGCCCCAGGCACTCAATAGGAGGGGCACGGGCCCTTAGACTCCGACACGGGAATGTCACTGGGGGTCGAATATTCCACCACTTATTCGAATGTCTTGGATAACAATTTGCCAATAAGTTCAAAATAACGCAACTTTTTTGCCCGCTGCGTACTATAGTCAACAGTTGATAACACTAGTCTACGTCAATTTTGCTGACTTGAAGACAACATGTGATCTTTATGTATTTTGGTGTGCTGAATCCAAAAATCACACCCACTTCCTCCTATCACGTCCAGTTTTCCCGCAAAACGCTGTTTACTGATTTACTGTTTACAGTAAAAACGGGGCATTATGTATTATAATTCTTTAGCTATATTGAATATAGAAAAAGGTAAGGATGTGCAAAAAGATATGCTTAATATGCAGTGGGCATAACTATTTAATAATACAGCAGTTTAATAGCCAGTTTTAAACTGCAGACGTCAGCATTTTATAGCTATAGGCCTATATAAGCAGCGTGAAACCGACGGCAGCATTCAGTCGTTCATGAGGCTTACAAGTTGCAGCAAATGTAACTCTTCTAACTAGCTTTATGTGGAATATGTCACCCAGAAGGGCCAGAACTGGAACACTTCATGGGCAGTGCAGGAATGATCCTGACAAATTTTGCTACATTTGTGGTTGATTTACAACACCTAAACAAAGGAGAGATGTGTCTGAATTTGTGCAAAAAGCTTATCATGCATATTTCGCAGTTAAATTTGGTGACCAGGAAAACCTTGGGCACCACATAAAGTGTGCAGGACATGTTTTGAAAGCCTCAGACAGTTCATAATGTGACTAAAGGTCAGAGAAAAAGACTAAAGGTCAGAGAAAAAGTCTTAGCTTTGGAGTTCCAATGGTGTGGCGAGAGCTTCGAAACCATGCATGTTGATGACTGCTACTTCTGCCTGGTAAATATTTCAGGCATGTCCACAAAGACAAAATCTTCCATCCAGTACCCAAATCTCCCCTCTGCTCTGAGACCGGTTGCTCACTGTGACGAAGTTCCTGTACCTATTTGCACTACTTTGGGAGTTTCTGACGACGATGAATTTTGTCAGTCAACAGACACAGATGGTGAAGGTTTCGTGGTCTCAGAAGTTGACACTGGAATGCACCAAACATTCAACCAAGCTGAGTTTAATGACCTTGTATGAGATCTAGATCTGCCGAAGTCGTCAGCAGAGTTACTGGGTTCAAGACTGAAGGAAAAGAACCTGTTCAGTGTTGGCTCCAGGAACCACGCTTATGTATCATGGCAGAGAGAATGATCTTTTGAAATATTTCCATACGGAGGAGGAGTTTGTATACTGCATCAACATCAAAGGGCGTATTGAATCAATGGGATGTTATAGATGTAGACAAGATGCTTTTTACGACCTTATCACTGACTTACTTGGCAACTTAAGAGTCGAGAATTATGACCTTTCAGTTCAAAATTCGAAGATTACTTTTCGAAGACTGGGAGCAAACATGAGTGTCAAGTTGCATTTCCTTCATAGCTACCTGAACTTCAAATCTTGCAGCTATGAGTGAAGAACAAGAAGAATGTTTCCAACAAGACATCACGACCATTGAACGTAGATATGAAGGCAGATGGAACTCAAACATTATGGCAGACTACTGCTGGTGTTTACAGCGTGACAACTGTGACCATAACTATATCGGAAGAACATCCAAAAAGAGAAGATTCCTTTCTCAAAACTTAAATTTAAGCAACTAGCTATTGCTCTTATTGCTCTCTTGGTTAGACGACAGACTCTTTTTTGGCTGAATAAAAAATATAATGTGTTATCGGTTTTTCAGAATTTCCTATTTTCCCTTATGTTTGACTTTAACACCTTTAATTAAGCATTCCTCATTTGCGAAAAAATTTGACGTATTGCATAATTTTTGACTTCATATCTGAAATCAGCACCTCTCAATTGGGTAAAATCAGCAAAAATACTTAGGTCAGCAGAAATTTTTTTAAAAATGTAGACCAGTGTAATTAATTAACTATTAGTTATTTGTAACTTATAGAGAGACGCAGTGGAGCATTTTGGTTGGTTGAGTCTCTCTGTCTCTGTCTGTCTTTCTGTCTCTGTCTCTGTCTGTCTGTCTTTGTCTCTGTCTGTCTGTCTCTCTTTCTCTCTCTCTCTCTCTCTCTCTCTCTCTCTCTCTCTGTCTCTCTCTCTCTCTCTCTTTCTCTCTCTGTCTCTCTCTCTCTTCTCTCTCACACTCTCTGTCTGTCTATGTATGTCTTTTTCTCTCTCTGTGTATGTCTGCCTATCTGTCTGTCTGTCTGTCTGTCTGTCTGTCTGTCTGTCTGTCTCTCTCTCTCTCTCTCTCTCACCTGTAGAGTACCGATTGACCCTTCGTGAGTTCCCTGCGTAGCAACTGAAGCCATTTTCCCGCGATTAAATGTTCGGTGAGCGATAATTAAGAGGTGTTCAATGTTCTGTCGTTCTTGAATATTTGAAAGGAATTTTCTTACAACAGACACCTGCTCCAGCATGCGAACGTCTTACCTTTCGAGCGTCAAGGTATGGTAAGTCAGTCTACGAATCGAGCAATAGGTGCTATAGCATTTCCATTAAAGATAGGAACTGCACCAGTGCTGTTCCATACAGAAGTACATGTAATAGAAACTATGCTTACGATATAAAAACTATTGCCGTAATAATAATAATAATAATAATAATAATAAGAAGAAGAAGAAGAAGAAGAAGAAGAAGAAGAAGAAGAAGAAGAGGAAGAAGAAGAAACTGGACCAGTTTCTTCAGGCTGTTTTATCAACAGAGTACGTTCCTGCGATCTTTCAAAATCGATTGTTATTATTCAGGGCGTAGCCAGGAATTTGATTGGGGGAAGCGGTATAATGTGATTTGGGGAAGGGGTATAAATCATAAGGAAACTTCGAAAATCTTTAAAAACACATTGAAATTTTTAAGGTAGTCTGAGATTTGGATGTATATATACCGATATATCCCCCGTCGCTATGCCCCTGTTATTATTATTATTATTATTATTATTATTATTATTATTATCATTATCATTATCATTATTATTATTACTACAGTGTACTATTATTATTATTATTATTATTATTATTATTATTATTATTATTATTACAACATTATTGGATTTTAAATAGTTTAGTAGGGTTTGATTCTACGCAAACAACATGCACACAATAAGAAATATAAAAATTAAACATTGAATAACAACAAAGCGAGAAAGTCTTTTAAATACTCACACAGCTTGAGCAGCCATTCTAAACAGATCCTTTCAGACGTATTGATAATTCTCGTCTACGATGAATTGTGTAGATTTGACTTGACTTTCTACTCTGATTAATAACATTAGCCTATATTGTTCGTTATTTCGCCCAACATAAGGTATTACGTGGCTTATGGCCATATTGTGAAACGCCACGGTACTCAACAATCCGTTTACGTGATTTTAAATTCGAATCGTTTGACTCCAGACTTTGGTATTCTGAGTTTTCAGTTATTTTGGAAGGCTCGAACAGGGGTCGGTATAGGCCCGTATCGCAACTGTCTCTACGCATCATATATCTGCCGATCGTAAGCGATACAAATGCATTATTCGCCGGGAAAGATAAGAAGACATCGAAACGCATTCGATTTTCGAAGAAAGAAATGCGCGAAACTAAAACCATTTTATATCCAGAAATATCGACTTGTCCCAACGAATACAACATTGGAATCCATATTCGAAAACATAGTGTCTCGCACTCTTTCTTCCTCCATCTTTGATCCTCTGAAAACACAGACCACAGATCACTCCTGGAGACGTTCCTCTTTCGATGACGTCACAGGCGAAACGGTTTCCATGGCTTCGAGGAACTCGTGTCACGTGACGTACGCCGAAGCGACTTGGCCGAATGCCAAGACCTCGCCCACACTCGGCTTCGCATCCAACGCATGCAATCGGGCGCCATATAAAAAAACGCTGACGTCACGCGGAGTGACGGCATGCACATACGGTCACGCCGATTGCCCGCCACCCCTGAAAAGAAAACTAACCGTTCTGGTTTTATTATATGCGCCAAACGCCGGTCGAATATTGATTGCTTGCATTTTTCTGCGTTTAAGAGCAAATTAACACAGATAGGCCTACAGTGCTAATATATAGGTTAAGCATCAGAGCTCAGGGGCCATCCACAAATTACGTAATGCACTTAGGGGTTTGGGGGTCAAACATTTGTGACGATGTGTGACGAGGGCAGGGGGAGGAATCCGGAGGATTCCAGAAATGTGA
The DNA here is from genome assembly GCA_018105865.1 of Metaphire vulgaris. Classification (NCBI taxonomy): domain Eukaryota; kingdom Metazoa; phylum Annelida; class Clitellata; order Crassiclitellata; family Megascolecidae; genus Metaphire; species Metaphire vulgaris. The sequence goes on along the minus strand of CM030868.1, from coordinate 2,451,770 downwards.
CGTCACATAATACTAAATATTTTTATTAATACCGCAGCGCTACGTTACCGCAAAATATATTGTTTTCTGCGGCCAGGGGGGTTTTAACCCCAACTCCACCCCCCCTTGGATACGCCACCGATCAGAAGCAGTGGCAAATTAGATGGATCTAATGCTTGATTTGGTTTTCGTTCTTGGAAAGACTAGTTTCTATTTCATTCGCCAGATGGCGGTCAGAATCCGAAATTCTCTGACGACCAGATAGGCCTACCAGTCCCCAGGCGATATTAAGGCGGGGGCTGTAGCCCCCACCCCCTGGCCCATCATGAAAATAGGCCCACCGATTTTCGATTCGGAAGGGAGATAACCTTTTTTTTGCTTGTCAGAGATTTTCAGTATAGGCGACGGCCTTTTTTTCTCAGCCCCCAGGCCCAGTCGGACCTTAATCCGGCCCTGCCGGGGACCGTGCATCTTAATGACCTTTTGACCTTCAAAAGCAGTTCTAAAGCTGTCGATGACGTCACTCGTTCTCGAGCAAAGTAGGCGCAGCCTCTCTGTTACGAACGCGCGTATCTTCAGCATGGCCATTCTCGCCGCCGGCGTTGTGCGTAGGCCTATGTCCAGTCTACGGTGTTCCCGTTTGCAGGCAACTATAAATGCCAATGACTATCGTTGACATCGATTTGCTGATAAGACTGGAATCGAATGCGGAAAACGTGTTTCTATGCGTTGATCGCAGTTTCCTAAATTGCACAGATCACAAGAAATTGCTAAGCATAGGAGAGAGACAGACAGACAGACAGACAGACAGACAGACAGACAGAGACACAGAGACAGAGAGAGAGAGACAGAGAGACAGAGACAGAGACAGAGAGAGATGCAGACACAGATAGGCATACAAACAACAGAGAGAAAGAAAAAGAAAAAGAGAAAGAGAAAGAGAGAGAGAGAGAGAGAGAGAGAGAGAGAGAGAGAGAGAGAGAGATAGATTAGATATTATGGATGATTGAGTACATTGATATCGATGTGTTTGTAAGCGTGAGGCATCGGGTGCATTTGTATCACTCAGAAATATTTCCTTTCCTCGTTCTGGAAAGTTGATACATATCGTCTCCTCCGCTGACTCAGCCGACGCGGACGGAGACAGCCGATTTCTTTCGTCTGCTTCCGCGGAACTATCGCTTACCTCCCCGCTCTCCACTTTACCCCATCCCATCCACCCCTCAATCTCACTCCCACCCCCACCCCCACTCCCACCCGCGTTGAAACCCGACGGAGTTCTTCGGGGCCGAATCCGAACAATACCGGAAATTGCCGATCGGCTAATGTGACCACCGACAGCGACTCGTCGCCATCTTTGTCGAAAGCGTCGTCGTCGTCGTCGTCCACGTTCGTCTCCAAGGCAACGGTTTCCATGACGACAGGACGACGTCGTCACTGGCAACGTCGGTCGGCGCTATATAAATATGGTGCGGCCCTGTTACCTGCTTTCGGGTGTCTGTCTCTGTCTCTGCGTCATTTTCTCTGTTGTCTGTGTGTCTATCTGTATCTGCATCTCACTCTCTCTGTCTCTGTGTGTCTGTCTCTGTCTCTGTCTCTGATAGGTAATTCAGCAAAGGCAAGTATGTATCATATGCGGTTTGCTAACACGGAATAGATGTCCGCTATCGGTGAATATTAGTACGACGAACCCCGGACGTCCCTTTCAAACAGCAAACAGCATATCACGCGTGTTGTCACGTCGATGTAGAATTTAAAAAAACAGCGAGTAAGTAAGCGTCTGTATATCGATTTTGTCGCTACTCATACCATACGTAGAGAGAGAGAGAGACAGAGAGACATACAGAAAACAGACAGACAGAGAGTCAGAGAGACAGACACACGCAGGGAGAGATAGCGAAACATACGGGGACAGACGGAGAAAGAGAAAGAGAGAGAGACAGAAGGAGACAGAGACAGAGACAGACAGAAAAACAGACAGACAGAGACAGAGAGACAGAGAGAGATATATATACACAGACACACAGAGAGAAGTTATATAGACAGCGACAAAGACGGAGACAGACAGAAAGAGACAGAGAAAGAGAGAGAGACAGAGACAGAGACAGAGACAGAAAAACAGAAAGACAGGGACATACGCACACAGACAGAAATCATTACGTCCGCGGGGTGGATCGCAATTAATTTCGCAGACGCGCCACGGATTCTGAGGTTATTTCCGATAACCAAACACCGTTCCATGACGGTCGAAGCACGGATGCCGGCCACCCACCACCCCTCGATCGAAGCACAGGTAGGCCTATATAGGGCCTCTCGATCGATCTCGAGACCTGGAAGGCTTCAAAGAGGCCGGAGAAATGCAGCGCCAATGCGCAATTTGCGGCAGAAATAGGCAAGCACCAGGAACCCTGGCAGGGAGAGAAAATAACGCGGAACCATTATTGGTTATGTTGCAAGAGCTTACGAAGAACTGACATTTAATATGTGTGCTGTTTGGCTGTGCGTGCTGCCAATGGCGTCTGCTGCAGCGCATAAAATCAAAGGTATAGCAGCTGTTAGAGGACAAACAGAAGTGTTGGAATAGAGGGTTGCAACGAGCAACAGTGGCTTTGGACAGAGAAGAAATCCTACTAAACCATTTAAAATCCTATTATTATTATTATTGTTATTATTATTGTTATTATTATTATTGTTATTATTATTATTATTATTATTATTATTATTATTATTATTATTATTATTATTATTATTATGGCAAACAAATGACATGATATTCGGTCATTAACCTTTCTTTCACAGTCATCATCATCATCATCATCATCATCATCATCGTCATCGTCATCGTCATCATCATCATCATCATCATCATCATCATCATCATCATCATCATCATCATCATCATCATTATTATTATGCCTATTATTATGCTGTGAAAGTTCAGTGGAAAGCGACTGCGTTAAATCTCTGGAGTGTCACCGATATTCGTTATTATTATTATTATTATTATTATTATTATTATTATTATTATTAAGGATTTTATGATAGAGGGTAGGGCCGGTGCCTGCCCCCCAAAGCCCGCAAATGTGTGGCCAAATGGCGGTCACGGGGTGCCTCTCAATAGGACAATTTTTTTCCTATTTACAGCTACGTCCGTCCATTTAGATCTAATCCTGAAACTTGTCTGTCTGTTTGTCTTGACCAATCCACCTTGGATTGATCGTTGACCGATGTGTGTGTGCCCTCTCCAGCTCCATCTTGGCTCTAATTCCTACTGAATTAAGTGGGGCAACGGCTGATGCTGTCGGCATTATTATTATACTGGTGCCATAGAAGTTGATGGATTGATTGGTTGATGAATACGAGGGAGGGATATGCAGCAGGGGCGTAGCGACGGGGGTATATCGGTATATATACCCCGCCGCCGCCGCCCCAAATCAGACTATCTGAAAATTTTTAATGTGTTTCTTTAAGAGTTTCAAATTTTTTAAAGATTTATACCCGCAGCACAGATCACATTATACCACCCCACACCCCCCCCCCAATCACATTCCTGGCTACGCCCCTGAAATCATATGCAGGTAGGCAGTGGTTGCTTTGTGAGGAAACTTTGTTTGCTATCATTTGAAATTTTGACGTGGAAAAAAGGAGATTGTTGGATGCATTTTATAATGTCGTATGAACAGAGACACAGACAGACAGAGACAGAGAAACAGAGACAGAGAGACAGGAAGAGAGACATAGACAGAGACAGACAGAGACAGAGAGAGAAGGAGAGAGACAGAGACACATACAGAGAGAAAGAGAGCGAGAGAGAGACAGAGACAGAGACACAGACAGAGACAGAGACAGACAGAGAAGGAGAGAGACAGACAGACAGACAGACAGAGACACATACAGAGTGAGAGACAGAGAGACAGAGAGACAGAGACAGAGACAAAGACATAAAATTGTCGCTGTTTGTCAATGCTTCCTCCTTTCCATGTGGAAAAGGAAGCTGCCATCTGCCGTATAATGTATGACGGCGAACAGGTGAAAACCTTCCACATGGTAAACAGAAGTCAATTAGCAGACGCGTATGCCACTGTATTGCAGGTGCTCGAAGAATCGACTCTCTCTCGGGCGCTTTTTTTAGACACTTCGCGTATTATTCTTTATCGCGTCAACAATATTGATGTGTTACGATAATTATCACAATGACAGGAAAATGAAAAACAAAACGCTGTCTAGAATAGACGCAGGCGACTGAAATTCTTTTCACATTTCAATTGGACTTTAATCACATGATGGATGGTGGTGATGATCCTACGGAGGTCGAATGAAATAAATAAACAAAATTTAAGAAAAAAAATTGTATAAATACTACTACTACTACTACTACTACTACTACTACTACTACTACTACTACTACTACTACTACTACTACTACTACTACTACTACTACTATTACTACTACTACTACCTACCACCACACCACTATTATTACTACTGCTACTATTATTATTACTTATTATTACTATTACTGCTACTACTATTACTGCTGCTATTACTATTACTACTATTATTACTATTACTACTACTACTACTACTACTACTACTAGTACTAGTACTTAATAATGATAACTATAACAGAAGTCGAATGAAATAACTAAACAAAATTTAAGAAAAAAATTGAATAAATAATAATAATAATAATAATAATAATAATAATAATAATAATAATAATAATAATAATAATAATAATGCATATAAAGTATCGTGGCAATGTTGCAGACACTGAATGCAACTGAAATTTATGGCATCTCATAGTATAAAGTTTTACTGTTGTTCATCGACGCAAAGACAAGAAGACAAAAGAGAGACTACAAGTAAAAGCCCACAAGAGGACAAGAGGGCAAAGAATGAGGTTACACAGCAAGACCATAAAGTGAATGAATGGTCGGGTGGAACATAGTGGTTCTCACACACACAGGGCAGGGCGTTTTGAACCACTCTAAACCCTATTATTATTATTATTATTATTATTATTATTATTATTATTATTATTATTATTATTATTATTATTATTATTATTATTATTATTTGGACGCGGTGAGCATTTAGACGCGGTGAGCATTTGAACACGGAGGGCATTCACAGTGGTTTTCATACAGGCTTACCTAGCCTCCTAAACCACTTAAAATCACATTATTATTATTATTATTATTATTATTATTATTATTATTATTATTATTATTATTAGTAGTAGTAGTAGTAGTAGTAGTAGTAGTAGTAGTAGTAGTAGTAGTAGTAGTAGTAGTAGTAGTAGTAGTAGTAGTAGTAGTAGTAGTAGTAGTGGTAGTAGTAGTAGTAGTAGTAGTAGTAGTAGTAGTAGTAGTAGTAGTAGTAGTAGTAGTAGTAGTAGTAGTAGTAGTAGTAGTAGTAGTAGCCCAGGGACTCTCGTCTTACCCGAGGGCGCCTCGTTGCCCGTCGATGATCACTCGGCCGAGCGACGGTCGAAGAGACCCTGAGTGCCGGACAGGACGCCCGTCAGCCACGCCGGCTTCATTTGCATGACCACCACCGAACGACCGTCACTCCACACGAAATGACGGGTCCGTAAGTAAGTAAGTAAGTAAGCGAGACCCGGATCGTCAGCCTAGTTTCTCCTTCTCTCTGTCAGCCTCTTTTTCATTCTCTGTCTCCTGTCTCCCTGTCTCTCTGTCTGTCTCTGACTCTGTCTGTCTGTCTGTCTCTGTCTGTCTGTCTCTGTCTGTCTCTGTCTGTCTGTCTCTGTCTGTTTCTGTCTCTGTCTCTCTGTCTGTCTCTGTCTGTCTGTCTCTGTCTGTCTGTCTCTGTCTGTCTGTCTGTCTCTGTCTGTTTCTGTCTCTGTCTGTCTGTCACTGTCTGTCTGTCACTGTCTGTCTGTCTGTCTGTCTGTCTGTCTCTCTCTCTCTTTCTCTCTCTCCGGCCAAGCAGCGTCCGGCCGGCGTGCAGCGGCCGCCATCAGTCTGCGCGTGACTGGTGGGTGACCGTTCGTCGGGCGACGTGACGGCGGCTGACGTGTGCGGGGGTGAATGTGGCGCGGAGGCTGCCTCGAACCCGGAGAGAGCGTCGCTCGAGACGAACGCCGAGTAGGAGGAGGAAGTCGACTGAGGAGGAATATGGATAGGTCTTCGAAGAGTCTCGCGATCTTTCACGTTCTGCTGTGTCTCGGCTTCGGTCACACGAGCGTCTACGAGAGAAACAAATCATTGGGGTAAGTGGACCCCTGCATGCCTAGGGCCAATACAGACCCCCCACCCAGCCATCGGCAGTGGCGGCTTCAGGATTTGGCAATTGGGGAGGGGCAACTTCTAGGCAGGGGGCCAACCATTTGTTGATAGGCATGTATAGTAGTTAAGTATAGGATCCCAACTGGGGACCATTGGGGGCCAAACATTCAACAGGGTTGCACGGACCCCTCCCCCCCGGGCCCTCCATGTGGAGCCGCCACTGGCCATCGGTCTAAGACTCTAAATACCGCGAGGTCAGGCCTCTATAAAAAAAGACTAAGCAACCTTTCTAAAACAACTTCAAAACGCTTCGAGTCAGTGGCGGCTCCAGAATTTGGCAAGTGGGGCGGAGGGAGGGGGCGGTGGCGTTAAGGGGCAACTTCCAAGCATTGGGTCTAACTATCTTTCACAAACCTGGGCTGCATGGTCTAGTTGTTAGAATGAGTGCACTGAAGTACGAGTTGAAAGTTTTGATCTTTGCAATTGATGCACAATTTTTAAAATGTGGGCGCGGCCATTTTACCCCTCCTCCCTCCCCCAGAAATAGACTCCAGAATAGCAACAGTTTTTTCTCTGATAATTCTAATACACTTCTGCTTCAGCCGAGACCCTATTCGGTACCGGTAGTGAGATTCGCGCAAAACCGGTGAGCAGTTGGGGGGAAAAGGGGGGGCCGCCGGGGAGGTAGGTAAGGCATACTCCCTATGCCAGCGAGGGTCCGTTGGAGAAGCGAAGGGTTAGCGCCCTCAGTTTTACACGTCACCATTCCTTCCACCGAGTTAACACCCGATGTACTCATTCAGAGCTGGGGATGGGGGCTCTTGGGGCAGAAACAACCGAGAAATTTCTGCTGCGGCCGGGAGTTGAACGTGCCAGGAAGGATTTCCTTCCTTCCTTCTTTCCTTCCTTCCTTCATTCCACGGTCCCTATACCGCCCTCGGTTCGCAATTCCTATCGACGGAATCGAGACAGCAGACGAAGACGAAGACAGACAGCGAGACAGAGCAACGGATACAGCGAAACAGACAGAGGAAGACACAAAGACACAGGTGAAACGCCGTATTGGATGAAAATCGGTGAATATCCGGTCCTGACAAACACGAGAACGCAAACGCAAAAGTCACGACTAAAAAAGCAGACAGACACACAGACAGACAGACACACAGACACAGAGACACGGTGCATCATGCCTCCTATAAGTCTATAAATACGAGTTTTCCATTTCCTGTTAATCTCAATTCTCGATTGAATTCGAATTTATAGACATCGCCGTCACACAGAGTGACAGAGACAAAGACAGACACGGAGACAGGCCGAGAGAGAGAGAGAGAGAGAGAGAGAGAGAGAGACAGACAGACAGACAGACAGACAGACAGACAGACAGATAGACAGAGAGACAGACAAATGCGATGGTTTTGCCAATACATCTGAGGAGATAAAAAGCCTCATCATCGTAGGCTGCTGTGTCGTTACAATCTATCTCCGATCCGGAGTGCAGGAGTGCCAGGGAAATGACGTGCGTGGCTTCCTGTTCCAGACCTGCCCTGCACTCCTGCACTCCTGCACTCCTGCACTCCTGCACTCCTGCACTCCAACAATCCATGGCATATAGCCGTGTCGTTCAATTGTACACGCGCAGTATAATTAATCAACGCAACGCGACCGCCTCTTCCCAGCTGGCAACCTCTCGGGCTGATTGTACGTCCCTCGAGGACAAAGGCGGACAGTATCCAAATTATTCCAGACCTAAACTTCGGATGATTTATCCAAGCCTTCCACAGGGATTTCCGCATGACTTCGACCGCACTGTTTTCTCTGATTGTGGTCTAATTATCGAGCGCCGGGTTTTTTGAAGATTTTTCCTCGTCTGAGACTGACAGTTCGCCAAAAGGTTTCACGGAAATAAGATCCACGTATTAAAAAAAACCAAAGAGGATAATAGGATAATGTACAGTAATGATATCCTGGATTTCAATCGTCTAGGATTTTCAGTTTGCAGACAAGACCCATGATACAGTGGTGGCTCCACCGGGGGGGGGGGGGAGGGAGGGGTCCGTGCCCCTATTGAGTGCCTGGCCCCCACAGTGCCCCCCCCCAGTTGGGACCCTATACTTAATGCTACATACATTAAACAACAAATGGTTGGCCCCCATGATTAGAAGTTACCACCCCAACGGCCCCCCACTTGCCAAATCCTAGAGCCGTCACTGCCATGATATACAAATATGCTGTCAACTAGTATGCGCATTCCATCCATCCATCCATCTATCCAAAAAAAGGAAAGTGCTCTGTCCTCATTCCCCCGGGTTCGCCCCCTGGCCGGGAGGGGGAATGGACGACGCCTTCAAAGCTACGAAAAACTAAAAAAAATACAATTTGTAATTGTCACATGGATTATTTCGCTACTCCGAACCCAGAGAATTACACAGAGAACTGTACTGCAAGTACTAATACTGCGCAGCATAAATACACACACACCACACACACACAGAGAGATCTTCTTATGAAGGGCTGATGAATATTTATGAGCCGCCGCCGCCGCCGTCTCTCTCTCTCTCTCTCTCTCTCTCTCTCTCTCTCTCTCTCTCTCTCTCTCTCTGCGCGCAAAACACTCGCCTGAGGAGTTGATATGGCGCCGCTAGAGTTGCCGCCCTCATAAAAGACAATTGGCCGCGGAGAGAACGGAGAGATAACATCATCGAATAATCCGAGGCTCTTTCGTCATGACGTCGTCGTCGTCGAAATGACGTACGCAGCGGACGTCGATTGTGACGCAGTCAAAATAATTCGAGAAGCGATAATTCAATCGCCACGGCCGTCGAATGGTAATGCGCTTTATATATATATATATATATATATATATATATATATATATATATATATATAATATATATATATATATATATATATATATATATATATATATATATATATGGTCCAAAGGAAGCACAGACGGATATATATATATGCAGAAATGTCATGGGATATGGACAAATTATGGGGGATATTGTTTCGAAGGGAAGGGTAGACTCGACTATCAAACGGCCAATCCTCGGTAAAACAACGTGGACGTCCAGGGTTCATTGTGTAACACGATGCATTTTAAAAAAGGAGATTCGATAAAATGAATGAAAAGCATGAACGAAGACTTAGGTGACAGCGACATTGATGATGACGACTACGAC
>CM030868.1:2372355-2439855 GCA_018105865.1 Metaphire vulgaris | reverse complement strand
AAGAAAAGGCACAAGAAAAGAGGAAAAAATGTGATTGTTAGTGTTTTGCCCACTAAATGTTAAAAACCCTTGCAAAAAGGCCGACAAGCAAAAAAGGTCATTCACAGTATTTTTCACTATTTTTTAAAATTCGCGGGGAAAATAGGTTGAGAAGCAAAATAAGGTCATCCGGAACCCCAGTGGCGGAAGCATCCCCAGTCATCAAGTCATCAACATAATAATAATAATAATAATAATAATAATAATAATAATAATAATAATAATAATAATTTCTACATGCATGTATTCTTATTGCGTATTTTGTTTTATATTGCAGGAACAAAGATCAGAATTCTGTAATACGAAGAAGGTACAGTAGTCATATATGAGACCGTCTTCTCATCTGTATGCATTCAATTCACTTGGGACATGGCTTCACTTAGCGACAGACATCTCCAATAGAATTATTCAATTAAGCTGTCTCGACATCGCATCGCATGCATTTCAAGTCAATGATTGTACTAAAGCAATAAGTCCCCCCCCCCCCACCACCACAAAAGTCTAGGAACAGCTGAAGATATTTATGTCAAATGTCTGGTACTTAACCCGGTACGACATTTACTATAACTAAGTACCAAATCGTCATAGGTCCCAGAGCCAATCACTTACCAATGCAGTTTATCGGCCAGGGCCGGATTAAGGTCCGAGTGGGCCGGGGAGGGCTGAGAAAAAGGCCGTCGACGATAGGCCTACTGAAAATCTCTGACAAGCAAAAAAAGGTTATCACTCTTCCAAATCGTGCTGCAAATCGTGCTGACAAGCATAAAAAGGTTATCTTGAAAATCGGTGGGCTTATTTTCATGATGGGCCGGGGGGGGGGGGGCTACAGCCTCCTCAGCCCCCGCCTTAAGATGGCCCTGTTATCGGCAGACTTGGACAATGGACATAGGTCCATTTTTAAAACCCAGTTCAATCCAACCATCATCATTCAGACCCTTCCCCTTCCGACCCATGAAAGCAATACGGTTACTTGACCCAACCCGACCCAACCCACCGTAATACATTACAATTTCTTAGACCATGACTTTTCTGACCCAACCCACTATAAACATGGAAATTTCTGACCCAACCCATGTTCATTGTATGTTTATCGGTGCTATATTTTGGTGCATGTCGACGAATGAGGAAATTTTTTCATATCATTCGGCAAATTCCTGCCATTAAATAATATAATATATTTTGTGCGTTTTTGTAGAGAAGGTTCGTCTCAAAATTCCTTCATTGGACTCAGGTAATATGATAACATACAGTAATCTAACCTGTAATCTAACCTGTAATAAAATAGAAAAGCTTAGATTTTCACCTGGTCATAGAGTATCTCTTACAGGTGCTGAGGAATCTTACAGGTTGTTTTTGATTCAGCAGGAGCTCAGGCATGGGCGGATGCGGGAATTCAGTGCGGGGGAACGGGGGTACTTTGTGTTCCATTCTCCATCTCCTGTGTTGAAAGCTAATGTCACTCACTCATACGTCCCTCTATTACGACTTCTGTTTAGAAAAGATTTAATACGTGTAAGGCTTTTTAAACGTGTGGAAGTTAACCTCTTGGGGGGCGACAGTGGCGCTCCATCGGGGCAGCCAGGGGGTCCGTGCCCCCTATTGAGTGCCTGCCCCCCAGTGGCCCCCCAGTTGGGACCCTATACTTAATGCTACATACATTAAACAACAAATGGTTGTCTCCCCATTATTAGAAGTTGCCACCCCAACGGCCCCCACTTGCCAAATCCTAGAGCCGCCACTGGGGGAGCGGGGTGGTAAAAAATTTGTTCCGGCATTTCTAAATGCGTGTGACTGAAACATTGTATGGTATATCGTCTTGCCTTGCAGCGTGGGCGCAGCCAGGCCGTTTAGTTTAATTGCGTATGCAACTATTGTGCCTTGTTTGATTCCACGTAAACGTCAAACTATTTGCGTCATCTGAGACGGGGGTGGCGCCCTCTAGGGGGGAGGGGGAGAGCGGATCCCAGAAATAACCTCGCGCAAGATGGCCGCCATTCTGTGATAGTCGGTGCGTGAAATTAGGGATACGGATGGTGTCGACGGACAGCAATAGGCTTTCGCTATCGTATTCCTCGTCGCATGCGCTAAATCATTTATTTCGGCGGATGTACCGAGCTAGAGTTTCGTTTTATGCTTCGTAATGATCCAGGAATTATTGTTGTATTGGCGTGAAAAATGAATTTTCTCCGCTTTGATCTGACCTCCCATTCTATGCTATTTCACGGGATTTTCTGGTCCAATTGCTATAGGATAGGAACGGCGGGTAATGTAGTCTACTACTGCCTCGGGCTCTTTGGTTTTTCGATTGAAATTTGTGGAGAAAAAGGAAGGAAACCCTATGAGCTTTTAAGTCCTGGGTCGCGTTTGTTTGTCCGGCCAATGGAGACAGATGTTTAGTGACTTCAGATGGGGATCGCTGATGCTGTGGTCGTTATGAACAAAAGGATTTGGAAATTGGAACTCGCAGCCACAATATATGTCGGCCTTGGAACTTTCCTTTACTATCGTTTTGAGAAGTTTGCCAGATTGAGACCAGTTCTTCAAACCAGATGTGGACAGTGGCGGTTCCAACAGGGCCTAACTCTTGGTGGGGGGATGCAATGAATTTCTGGGAAGTTGGCGGGAAACGCAAATGAATTTGTCATAGAAGAATTTCTAGGTACTTTTTGTCGCAAGTAACTTACCCACCGAGAGCATTTGAAAAGATTTTCAACATTTTATATCAAGTAGGAAGCCTCTTGTTAATAATAATAATAATAATAATAATAATAATTATTATTATTGTTATTATTATTATTATTATTATTATTATTATTATTATTATTATTATTATTAGTAGTAGTAGTAGTAGTAGTAGTAGTAGTAGTAGTAGTAGTAGTAGTAGTAGTCTGATAGTGCCAAGAAAAAACTCTCTTTACTGTACACTCAACAGTGGAGTTTGATAGAAACATTGGTATTTTGAAATTTAAGAAAGAAAAGCTGGGTTTCAACCAGTGTTTAATCTAGGCCGTTTCCGGGGGAAGGAATTGCCCTTCCCCCGGGAAATTTCAAATTACCCCCCGGAAATTTTGGCATACTAAATGGTCTAACAACAGCCCCTAGCAGAATCCCCCGGCTTTGTCAGTTCCCCCTGGCTTTGTCACTTCTCCCCCCCCGGAGTCCAGGAGTCTAGATTAAACACTGGTTTCAACAAACAGCCACGTTGCATTTTCCGAATGAGACTGACAATGTATACAGCTGCTTGCCGCAAAGTTCCCTATACATTCAGAAAATCCGCCCACAAACATATTCTTAAGCTAAGATGGCGCTATATAAATATTTTAACGTCTGCCTCCAAGAAACGTTGAAATATTTACAAGGGATGTCTAGGAGCTAATTGACCTAATAGAGTTTGGCTTTGTTTTCGAAGGCTCTGTGATTGGGAAAGCGCATTTTCAAATCGTTCTATACTGTGTGCATAGCAATAGCATGCTTTCAGGTGGTTTAGGCGGCTAAGTTAGCCCTTGTGTGAAAAGGCTAGCTTAGCCCTGCGTTAGGAAATGCAACCGACAGACAATCAATCGTCATTTTCATGTCAATTTCTGCTAACCCATCCATTGAATGCAAAATTAGCGTAAAACTTTGCTGTCGGACTGCTTTTCTCCGGTGCATTCTTTCTCATTGAGCGGTCAAATTTCGGATAATGGAAGCATAAAAGAAACGCGACTCGATGCTATTCGAATGCGTCGCCCTGTCATCCGAAATAGAAACAGCGTTGGCGAGTGAAAACCAAGAAAAAAAGGCGCACATGCAAATTCAATCGTGTGTCAGTAAAATGTCATTATTTGTTAATCAAAGATCTGTTAACTTCTCCATCTAATTTTCTGACCACCCGCCACCCCCCGTCTTGTCGCGGGCCGCCAACGACCCTAGATATGCCCCGGATCCCGTCTTAAGTCACGTGACATGTTTTGCCTTGTCCGATCGGCGATTACTGTCTGTCTGTCTGTCTCTCTCCGTCTCTGCCTTTGTCCCTGTATCTGTGTGTCTGTCTCTCTGACTGACATGCATGTCTCTCTCTGCGTCTCTCTCTATCTCTGTTTCTGTCTCTCTGTCTCCCTCTCTTTGTTTGTGTCTCTCTCTCTCTCTCTCTCTGTTTCTGTCTCTGTCTCTGTCTTTCTCTCTCTTTGTCTCTCTTTCTACCTTCTCTGTCTCTCTTTCTGTCTCTCTTTCTGTCTCTCTATTGTGTCTTGAGCAGTGCTATAGCGCTGACCGGTGCTATATAGTAGGAGCGGACGGACTTTTCCCTGCCGTAGGACCGGGTGCTGATTGAGAGCCAGCGGCGTCGTTCCCGGCCGGGCGCAGTCTCACCCGATTCCAGCCTTCCAGGTCTTTCGAAAACATAAAATTCCACTCAGGTTGAGCCAGACAGATCGTAAATCCAATGGCCAGCGCCGATTGCAAAGGATATCGGATAGCCTTGGGAAAAGAGAGAAAGGGAGAGGGAGAGGGATAGAGGGGAAGAGCCTTTTCCCCTTTCCGGCTACCCCCCCCCCCCCCAACCATCCTCATAATACGCGACTCACACCATTGGATGACTTAAACAAGCCACAATTTCTCTGTAATCAATGTACCTTTAATAAATGTACTCTTTAATGTACTCTTTACTCTGTAAAATGTACTATGTACAGTGTCTATGTAAATGTACTCTTTAATAAAGGCACCAAGATTCCATTATCCCGATTTTTAGTTACTGACCTGTTTCGTGAATGACAAGACCTCGTTACAGTCTTTCGGTAATGGTGATAATAATAATAATAATAATAATAATAATAATAATTTTATTTTTATGATTAACAATATATATATACAGTATATATCGGTTTTAGGTGGTTAGCAGGATCTCCTGTGCTTAGAAACTGCATTAGGGGCGCGGTGGAGTAGTGGTAAGATTTTTGCACGCAAAAACAACAACACCAACAACAACAATACTACTACCACTACTACCACTACTACTACTACTACTACTACTACTACTACTACTACTACTACTACTACTACTACTACTACTACTACTATTAGCATATCTTAGCATGATTTAAAGTGGCTTAGGAGGCATTACTGCCTGTGTGAAAGCCACTAGGGTCACTAACGGGGCTTGAACCCGCTCCGTCAGCCTGACGCTCCAGCACGTAACCCACTCTGCCATCTTCCGCCCCGCTACTACTACTACTACTACTACTACTACTACTACTACTACTACTACTACTACTACTACTACTACTACTACTACTACTACTACTACTACTACTACTACTACTACTATTACTACTACTACTACTACTACTACTACTACTACTACTACTGTTACTACTACTACTACTACTACTACTACTACTACTACTACTACTACTACTACTACTACTACTACTAATAATAATAATAATAATAATAATAAGAAGAAGAAGAAGAAGAAGAAGAAGAAGAAGAAGAAGAAGAAGAAGAAGAAGAAACTGGACCGATTTCTTCAGGTTGTTTTATCAACAGAGTACATATTGCCTGTTGTCATTCGACGTAACCTCTTCTTCGTGCTATTTAACTTTGCAGGCCATCAATCTGATTTAATGCATAAAACCAGGATGCGATATTCGAGTGGGTCTTTGCGCTGCTTATATTGAAAGTCGAATCCGCCAGAATTACCGTCGGACTGGATCGTCTTTAGAAATACACCGTGCTCTCTGATGAAACCGACGACGTTCTCTCGCCTAGTTCCGAGACTTCGCGGTAGATTCGACGAGGTCGTAAAACGGCGCGTTTTTTAATGGCGCGCCCAGTAGTAGTCCCAGTCTTTCAAATCTACGAACGCCGGTGGACATATTTCAGAACGCCCGGCGGGCAACAAGTGAAACCGAATTTTACGACACGCGGCGTAGCGGGGAACGTCGCAATAAGGCCGGAATGAAACGACGGCGTCGACAAATACCGCGTGGACCGTAAAATATGCACCACCCGCTCCGGGTTGTCCAGAGTCAAGACACAATGCCTGCTCGCCGTCTCCGCCAGACGCTGATATCATGGCGGTGCCAGCTGAGTGACATTAACCCCTTAACTGGGTGCCCCCCGAGTAACGCTCGTCCATTTTACATTGAGTTACACGAATAGTTGCCCAGTTAAGGGGTTAAACGTGGTTCAGTTAAAAATCTTGAACCCGAGACGTGCATTTCACTTGGAAATAGAAGAGAAAAAGAACTTGAAACAATGGATAGAGCGAGTAATAGGTTTTACTGTAGAACTTCTTTTATAACGTGCTTAGCAGGTCTGTAAAATTCAGTACGTTATAATTATTCGAGGTACGTTATATCCAATACCATTCGGTACTGTAGCGCATCACACGGGACCGTACATTGCGGTACTTTAGAGCCGAGTACGCGTTATAACCGAGTCAGTTATAACGAAGTTCTACTGTATTTCGCCCGCGTACTAGTTTAAAAATGTCCAATTTACGCAATAGAGAATACAACAGGCAAAATTCTGAATGCCAAGCACTTTTGATATACAAGAGATAGTGCCCTACTTTTTAAAAAAAAACTTGATTACTAGGTGCTCTTCACTTGCCTGTCAAAAGTGCTAGCCATTGACACGTCTGCCAATACCATTCTCTGTAATTTACAGAGGCGGATCTAGGGGAGGGCAGGGGGTCCAGGGGAAGAGACACTGTTTTTGCTCCACTATATGGAGAGAGAGAGAGAGAGAGAGAGAGAGAGAGAGATGAGGGAAAGAAACACAGAGACAGAGGCAGAGAGAGAGAGAGAGAGGAGGGGCCTTTTTGCTTGTCAGTTGTTAGGGGCGCCAACGTTCACTTTGTCCCCGGGCGCCGAATAGCCTAGATCCGCCTCTGTCGTCCGGTTATAGTAGGATTACATTACATTAGACGTTTGGACGATATGTAAATAACCGAAGCGCCGAGAAAGATAAGAACGGCCCTAGGCTCAAAGGGTTAATTGAGGCGGGATTCGAGGGGTTAATAGAGGCTCTGTCTGCTAACGACGTAGCAGCGTCTAAACCCGAATCCTGATTAAAACTCTGAATAAATGTGCGTCATCGGCTGACGTTCCTATGCATTACGAAGTGGCGCTATAGAAGCTTAAGATTAGATGCAGACACAATGGTATGCAAGTCACAACGTACAGTACATTACGCACATGTATAATTCGTTTCTTAGCAAATGTTCGATTTTAATAAAAACAAAAACAAAAGCATAAACAAGAACTAAAACAACAACAACAACAACAACAACAACAACAACAACAACAACAACAACAATAATAATAATAATAATAATAATAATAATAATAATAATAATAAGGCTTTAAGTGGCTTAGTAGGGTCTGCCTTGTGTGAGAACCACAATGCAATACAAAACAATGCATTATGGGTAAGACTTCTTCCACCTTCCAAAATTTTCGTCCTGCAATAGGGGTTTGGACCGTTACGCCCCAAATTTTCAGCCCCACTGTCAATGATTGGAGCCGTCACTGACTAATGGAGGTTAAGCCCCTCACAACCTTTCTGGAAATAGAACGAACCCTTTTGGCCAACTTAGCGCTATAAAAACGTCCTAGAACTGAACCAGAGTTCTTTTACTCAAAAATGCCGATTTGTTCCCCCACCGTATTCTGAAACCCTGGCTACGCCGCTGCGCTTCGTTTCGATCCTATATTAGACGCCAGGTTGATAAGAATCTCCAATTTCTTGTCGTGAATGCGATTTTTCCACGGAGTGACGAAAAAGACCTCCTTCAATTCCGCCGACAGTCTCGAGCGTTAGTAAGCCCGCGTCTTTTCTGGGAACGGAAAGAAAGGGCGAGACCGCCCGCGAAGAAAAAGACCTACGATCCAATCTCTTGTCCACCCCCCACCCACCCACCCCCAAAGTCTCTCTTTTCTTTTCTTCAGGTCTTTGTTGTAGCTCGCTGTCTGTTCCACGAGCTTGGTACGCCCCTTCGAAAAAGAGCTTCTTGCTTTACGATCTCCCAGAGCGACTCTTTCGCGCAGATAAAGTCTACACATTCTTTAGAATTCTTCTTCTGCTCTTCGCACGAAATAGCAGACGTTGAAAAGGCAAACACGGTGTCCGGGACATTTAGATTCAAATCACGACCACCATTTATGCATTATGGTGAAAGAGAAAAAGGATTTTGGAGCGAGTATTTGATATATCTTTGAATGAACGTATACATATGACGGCAAAGTGCAAGGCGCAATTATTTAGCTAAGCCAGGTACGAAGTTAGGTTGGCTAGCATTCGATAGCAAACTGTATGCGCCACTAAAATGGAATCTCGCAGAGGTATCTTACTTACAGTACTCGTGTGTCCAATGTCCACGGGGACAAAGTAACGATTATAATTATGTGTAATATGTGAAACAGGCCTTGGTAGAAACCGTAGAAATTGTGGCGACGTGTCTCGATTTGACATTTCACGTTACAGCTTCGAACGACCTTAGCCTGATAGTTTTCTTGACTTTTGAAAGAAATTCGCGTTTAAACGCATGCCACTAAAAAGCCAGTTTCGTGGAAAGAAATTTAAGAAAACAACCCAAATCTATAGAGGTTCAGAGACTAAATATAAATTCCGTTTCCGTTCTGGTCTGTGCCGTCGGGCATTTCAGTTACGATCCACTCCAAAAACCGCCGGAAGCGGCACAAATTGTTCCGCGGAACATCCCCGGGGGACATTCGGCGACGAGCCTCTAATTTTCTTGGAGGGCAAACATTCGAAAATTCGTGACAGAAAAGATCAAAGAAATGACATCTCTTGCGCTGCCGAGTCAATCGTCTGCCGCCGCCGCTGCTGCTGCTGCTGCTGTCGGTCGGTCGGTCGGTCTGCCATCGGGCGTTGTGCCGACAACTGGCAGGACCGGTCTCATGCGGTGTTGTTGGTGGCAGTTGTGCTGACAGCCAACGAGCAATAATTCTCGCTCCTTCGTTCATTTCGCATTATTGGCCATCGGCATTGTGCGCCGACATAGCAATTTCCATGCGATGGCGGTAGTGGTGATGATGATGAAGAAGACGATAAAGATGATGATGATGGTGGTGGTGGTGGTGGTGATGACGACGATGATGATGGTGTAGATTCAAAGGTACAACTGCAGCGGACACACATGGAATAGAAGGTTATATGAGCGACAGTGGTTTTTCAAGAGAAGATAAATCCTACTAAACCACTCAAAGTCCATTTATTATTATTATTATTATTATTATTATTATTATTATTATTATTATTATTATTATTTTTTTATTATTATTATTAGAAGAAGAAGAAGTGTTATTATTATTATTATTATTATTATTATTATTATTATTAGTAGTAGTAGTAGTAGTAGTAGTAGTAGTAGTAGTAGTAGTAGTAGTAGTAGTAGTAATGATGATGAGGATGATGTCGACAACAACGACAACTATGATGATAACGAATCTGGCGATGGTGATAACGATATCAAGGATAGTGATGCTATTATCTACTGCAAGCAGTCATCATTTTGGCATCTCCTAGCCTGCTTACTTACTACAGTGTACCTGTTATATCTTATCTGATAGGACAACGCCAATTTGATTTATTATCTGTCGGGGGTTCGGTCCTACAGCCCCCACCCCCTCTTCCCCGCTGATGCGAAAGGCATGCAATCAGACCGACATATATAAACTCATTGGTACAGATTTAACGCTAATACTCTAGGAAGTTTAGGACGTCTTTTATTGTGGAGTGATTCGTCAAATTTTGCGTTAGACACAAATAAATCGATTAATTGATGTGCGTGTGTCTGTCTGTCTGTCTGTCTGTGTGTGTCGCCGTTGATTGAATGCATTGCCTTCTGACCCACAATGGAACAGCAAGTGAGCCAGTGCAGAACTGTGACAACTGGAAGATATATAATCAGTCAGAATTCGGTTTGGACACTTCTTATCTATATAATCGTCTCTTCCATCTATATATTATTATTATTATTAGATTATTATTATCTTATTATTATTATTAGTCCTATTATTATTATCTCTTATTATTATTATTATTATTATTATTATTATTATTATTATTATTATTATTATTATTATTATTATTATTATTATTATTATTATTATTATTATTATTATCATCATCATCATCATCATCATCATCATCATCATCATCATACTAGACAATTTATACAGCGCCGTATGCATGCCATAGATCAAAGTTAAGGACGCTTTACACAAATTTAGTGATCCCGATCTATCCATAAACTGTCTGCCTGTCTGTCCGTCCGTCTGTCCGTCTCTCTGTCTGTCTTTGTGTATGAGTTTCTCTATCTTTGTTTATCCTTACAATTCCACAGAAGTTTATTCGGCGATTCGATAAATTCTTCGTATATGTTTTTTATTTTTATGCAAATGTATTTTATATTTGATTTTTACTGTAGTCCAACGAATGTGATCAACAAACTTCTAATTGACTACAACAGCCAAGAACCTCCTTTGAAAGGTCAGCATGCATATATGTATATATATATATATATATATATATATATATATATATATATATATATATATATATATATATATCGGTTCCATTTTATGATATCATAAAGGTCAAATTCAGTCGCACGAGGACACGTCAAAGTATGAAAACAGGTAGATGGACTGACTGACTGACTGACTGACTGACTGACTGACTGACTGACTGACTGACTGACTGACTGACTGACTGACTGACTGACTGATGGAAGGCAGGAGGGTGGACCATTTGTGTAGTATACTGTAGCTATAGAAGGAAATCTCGACCGGTGCAAACTCCTTCCCTTACTCGCCCTCAGATTTCCATGATAGAACTATTCCGAATAACTTTCATGTTATGGTCGAGTAATATCGAAGAAACAAATGAAATTTACCGGGTTGGGGGGTGGGGGGGGGGAGGTTCCCATTGAAATTTGTCGGTGGTTTGAGACGCGACTTAAAAGGCAGCGCCAGACCCTACGACAAGTCGATATCTGGAACGCGTCTTCGGGGCGCAAAGGTTACATCTGCGGAAGAGTAGAAAGATCGGATTTATCTGCGGAAGAAACCCTGCGTGTCCAGAATTTCGATCCAATTATGATCCTCATCCTTCAAACGCTTCGAAAACCTCTTCGTTAGCGCGTCGATCGGTCTCCATTGACAACCCTTGACCATCTCCACCTCCACCCCCACCTCCACTCCCCCCCACACACGCAGATCCAAGTTTCTTTTTTCGGCGGATTTTGTGAGTTGTTCGTTTCCAAGACTAACGTCGCCGTCGCGTTTTGAATGACAATGAGGTCACGTGACGACAATAATTATTCACGTGACGTTTTCTCTCCACCCCCGCCCATCTCTGAAAGATCTAGACGATTTTCTCTTCGACCGTCTTTGGCACATTTTAAAGTTTAAAGATCAAATTCTCTAAAAAAGGAATTCAACACTTTGAGGAAAACTACAGTAAGACCTCTTTACGTACAGAATTCGCTAGAACCAAAGCTGCGCGCCATCCGTATAACGGAGTCTCACTGTACACCTGTCGAAAATAAAAATGAGTACCTGCCAGAGGATGCCGTACCATATGCTCAGTACCCAGGATACTCGATATCGCGTGGCAACTGTTCCTTACACACGATTACTTACTTACTTATATACTCGCTTACTTACTTAGTTGCTTACATGCGAGAGGTGACCCCACGACCTCTTCAGGGAAAGTAATTATTTTTAAGAGACTGAAAAATATAACGTCTTCAGATACATTCTTTATGAGCAGAATATGAGCTGTCTTTCCCTCCTCCCTCCCTCTCCTCCCCTGCTCCTCTCCCTCTCCCTCTCCTCCCTCCCCGGCTTAAATAATTTCAGCTGACTAGAGACAAAGCGCCGGATGCCAGCCACGCGGGCTCTATTGTGGAGGGGGTGGGGGGACTCGATATGATTCCCCCCCCCCAAATCCAGTGTCACGAGCGGATTTCATGAGATTTTGAAAGAGGGACAGAGAGAGGGTGTCCGCCGGCGCCCGGATCAACAAAACATACAGATGGCGCCTCCCCACCCCCACCCCCCGCCCAACTTCCGAAAATCCTGACTGACAAGAAAAGATGACGCACCTGTAGCTTATTTGCGCTTAGTTTAGTCAGGACGGCCTATATACAACCATAATGATATTTTCGTTTGTCTCATTTGTTTCTTTTTGCTACCTTAAACCCGATTCCCCATCGCGCCTGGGGACATATGTAGCCCAGCCCCTAATTCTGCATCCGGAGAGAGAGAGAGAGAGAGAGAGAGAGAGAGAGAGAGAGAGAGAGAGAGAGAGAGAGAGAGAGACATCATGCATGGATGTTGATGGGCCTCTATAGCCGCGTATGTATTAGTATTTTTTAGTAACTCGTCAGCAAAATACACCGCGTGTCATAAAAACAGAGCCACTGTTTTAAACTCCTCTGACGTGTCACCAATCAACAACATCGACTTTGCCTGCCTAATTATTGTCACCTGTGTCAATCCTCATCTACGTCATTCCGGTCTCGAAGTTACCTGTGCAAGGTGTCAATTGTCGCTTTGTCCTGTCAACTTCTGCGCCAATTCTCTGTCTGTCTGTCTGTCTGTCTGTCTCTGTCTGTCTGTCTCTTTATCCTGACGAAATTCGTATCCTTGACGACGGCAGGAAGTGCAGTGGTTACCATGGCAACGTGTTTGCTCAGTAACGCAATCTCACCCATATATGAGGCCGCGGACCACACACACTCAGCTATTGGGGGCTGGGTGGAGAAATGAAAATGAAGTCTACCCCTCCCAACCTCCCAACCCCCCAATCCGCCTGCCCCGCTCCCACCCATCCCCGGGAAGATGTATCCAAATACGGATGAAATATGACGGAGTAGAAACCCGGGCACCACCGCTAAGGCTCCGTCAATGGCTGATTGAATTTCCAGCCTCCGGCCAAGAAGCACTAATGGCGTTCTGTGGACTGGACTTGAGACGCTTATGACGCGGCGTCTTCTGGCTATCCCTTATACTACCTATGAAAAATGATATTGTTTTTTTTTTGGTCCGTGAGTAGAATAAGGCCAAAATGAATATGAATGTCTTTGAATATAACGGTTTTCACACAGGTCAGACTATACTGTACTAAACCTTGTTGTAGGTATTATTATTATTATTATTGTTTTTATTATTATTATTATTATTATTATTATTATTATTATTATTATTATTATTATTATTATTATTATTATTTTATGGGTAGGGTAATCGTTTAGAAAATCCAAGGAATTCAAGTTTTTTATTTTGTTCGATTAGATGTTTGTTTATGCAGACTTTCACCGACTGACTGCCTTCCTGTCAGCCTATCTGTTTGTCTGCCTGTTTGTCTGTCTGTTTGCCTGTCTGCGTGCTCATCCGATTGACCGATTAACTGACTGACTGACTAACTGGCTAGTTGATTGATTGGCCGGTTAACTTATTGATTGATTGACTGATTGATTTTCCAGACAGACCGACGGAAGTACAACTCGGAATATACGTCAACAGTTTCTATTCCATCAGCGAACAGACAATGGTTAGTACCATATATATATATATATATATATATATATATATATATATATATATATATATATATATATATATATATATATAGTTCTTCAAGAACCTCCTGGCACCACTATCACTGGCGTCGCCAGAAATTTTTGGTTGGGTAGGGGGGCAAACGGGGCTAGCGTGTCAGAATCCTTATCTACCCCTCACCCCCCCCCTCCACAGAAAACTTACTCACCGGATTTGCGCGAATCTGGTAGGTGGTCTGGGGCAGGTGGGGGGGGAGTTGCCCCCACTTGCCCCCTCTGTGGCGACGCTAATGCCACTATATCATTTTTTAATCAGTCAAATCCAAATATTATTATTATTCGAAGTTAATTATTTTAGAGCAAAATCTTTTCCTTTTCATACGGCTCGGTTAATCGAGTATTTACCGTGGAGATTCGATATAACGGAACCGGTTATATTAAGTATTCTCGGTTATAGCGTACCGCAATGTACGGCCCCGTGTGATATTGGATAGTATTGGATGTAACGTACCTCGGATATGACGCACTCAATTTTACCGACCACCGCTAAGTGAGTTAAAACGACGTTTCGACTGTTGGCGTTTTCGCTATCTCCTTAGGACTATGCCGTCAGCATGTACCTGAGACAGAGGTGGCGTGACCCGAGGTTGACCTTTCCCCCGTTCAGCAAGACGAACAACGAGGTTCGTCTGGGAGAGAACCAGGTCAACCACGTCTGGATGCCCGATACCTTTTTTCGCAACGAAAAGCGAGCGACTTTCCACGAAGTGACCGTCATGAACCGCCTGATGAGACTGAATGCCACCGGACACATGTGGTACGTCACCAAGTAAGTACCGCTTGTAGATGGTTCTATACTAATTGCATTCCATAATAATAGTGGCCTCACACAGGGCAGACCCTACTGAACCACTCTAAACGTTATTATTATTATTATTATTATTATTATATTATTATTATTATTATTATTAGTAGTAGTAGTAGTAGTAGTAGTAGTAATAGTAGTAGTAGTAGTAGTAGTAGTAGTAGTAGTAGGCCCAGTAGTAGCAGGCCTAGTAGTAGCAGGCCCAGTAGTAGCAGTAGTAGTAGCAGTAGCAGTAGTAGTAGTAGTAGTAGTAGTAGTGTGGTGCCAGTAGTAGGCCAGTAGTAGTAGTAGTAGTAGTAGTAGTAGGAGCAGCAGTAGCAGTATTTATTCATCCTCTTTTTCCCAGCCTTTTT
Organism: Metaphire vulgaris; assembly: GCA_018105865.1. Lineage (NCBI taxonomy): Eukaryota > Metazoa > Annelida > Clitellata > Crassiclitellata > Megascolecidae > Metaphire > Metaphire vulgaris. The sequence goes on along the minus strand of CM030868.1, from coordinate 2,425,022 downwards.
CTCCTCATCTTCTCCTCATCTCTTCTTCTTCTTGTCTGATTTGTCTCTAGAAAAATGACTAAAGTGATTATGTCGTTGTTGTGTTTGGATTGATGCAAAATTGATGACGCTGACTGAGTTTGATCAATGGAGGTACCGGAAGTCACGTGACCAGCAGCAGCAGCAGCAGCAGCGAGTGCGTCTGCACTTTTGTGTTTACATATCGTCCGGTCTCCGTTTTCTAGACTTCTTGATCCGATCGCGCGACGAACTCTATGCTCCACCACAGCGGTCGACATAGAGTTAAGACGATAAATTTCTTAGAACGGGGACGACGCAGAACGAGATTTTCCTCTGCGGCGTGTCGCCGAGGCACTGGCGCCGCTCGGCGACGGACGTGACAAACAGCGTAGACGACCACGAATGCACTTCTTCCACCGAATCTATTAATCCAGGTTCCGTTTTATCCACCGGTGGAAGAGGGAAATGGAGGATGCGAAGGATGGTGGACGGCAGAAGGAGGAGGAGGGGGGAGGAGGAGGAAGGGGCGCAAGGAAGGAAGGAAGGAAGGGATTGCAGCCCTGTCGCGAAAAACCGTGTTCGAGACTGGACGGGGGGGATAGACGAACCTGGAATCTCTCTCTCTCTCTCTCTCTCTCTCTCTCTCTCTCTCTCTCTCTCTCTCTCTCTCTGTCTGTCTGTCTCTCTCTCTCTCTCTCTGTCTGTCTCTCGCTGTCTCCCGGCCTTTCTGCTGGTCTGTCTGTCTCTGTCTCTATTTGTCTCTATGTCTCTCTCGCTCTGTCTCTCTATCTCCCGGCCTTTCTGCTGGTCTGTCTGTCTCTGTCTGTCTCTGTCTCTATTTGTCTCTATGTTTCTTTCGCTCTGTCTCGCTCTGTCTCTCTATCTCTCGGTCTTTCTGTTGGTCTGTCTGTTTTTCGGTCTGTCTCTGTCTCTGCCTCTCTCTCTCTCTGTCGTATTATTGGTGGCACAGATAACGGACTGTGTGTGTGTTGGTGAAATATGGAATTTAGAGCACGCGTTGAGGCGGATAGAAGCCCGAGGAGCGAGACGAATGGGGTTCGACGGGAGATGAGAGCGGTAGGCGCCGTAAGAACGACGTCGGCGTCGTCAGGGGCGGGGAGGGAGGGGTCTCCTACCGGGGGAGGGGGCGAAGGTACCAAACGAGGAGGAACTAAAATCGCGCTAAAAATGCGAAGACGGATCACAGTTAAAGACCATAGCAGGAGCGACCGGGCAACACGGAGGCGCCACGGTCTAGACAGGATTTAAAAATAGGGGAGTCACCGCGTGGCTCATTTGGTGCCGAAGATGTCTCCGTCGACCAGGGTTCGATCCTGGGAAAAGGTGATTGCGTATCTTGGGTGTTCACATGTCCGCAGAAGTATTCATACACCCGCAGAAGTACAGTAGGCCTATATATCCTCCAGATATACTCCACTGAGTCCCCTGTTACCGAGTGGACTTCCGATGCGACCCACTTGTCCCTTAAGAGAGCTGCTCGCATGATTTGCAGTTGGGTGAGTAACTCTTTAAATTGTTTTGTCATTTTGATGTCACCTTCTCTGTCTGACAGGATCTCGGCTACGCTGTCATGTCCGATGCGTCTGCAGAAGTATCCGCTGGACACTCAGTCATGTCCGATGATGTTCGAGAGCTGTAAGTATGCTTCGAGTCGAGTACTCAGTCAGTAGACGCATACTTATTTGAGCGCGCTCTGCAACTGTTACTTTTAAAATTGTACTACAGCTACGACAACAATAACTACTACTGCGAAGACTAACACAATTAAAGAAACAACAACTACTACTATTACTACTACTACTACTATTACAACAACAACAACAACTACTACTACTACTACTACTACTACTACTACTACTACTAACAACAACAACAACAACAACTATTATTATTATTATTATTATTATTACTACTACTACTATTATTACTACTACTACTACTACTACTACTACTACTACTACTACTACTACTACTACTACTGCTACTACTGCTACTGCTGCTGCTGCTGCTGCTGCTGCTACTACTAGTACTTAATAATGATAACAATAATACCAGCAGCAGCAACAATAATATTAGTAATAACAGTAATGATAATAATAATGGTATTAAGTATCTGTTGTGTTGCTTGATAGTTGGTTATACGATGGATACTCTCTATTTCAACTGGATCGAGAAACCGGTCGACATTGAGAAGGACCTACAACTGCCTCAGTTCACAATGCAGGGCTTCATTAAGTACGACTGCTCTCAGAACTACACCGCTGGTAAGGTAAATAATAATAATAATATAATAATAATAATAATAATAATAATTATTATTATTAATAATAATTATTATTATTATAATATTATATTATAATAATAATAATAATAATAATATTATTATTATTATTATTATTATTATTATTATTATTATTATTATATTATTATTATTATTTTATTATATAATAATAATAATAATAATATTATTATTATTATTATTATTACTATTATTATTATTATTATTATTATTATTATTATAATAAATAATAATAATAACGACTTATTATTATTATTATTATTATTATTATTATTATTATCCATCATCATCATCACTATTATTATTATTGTTATTATTAAATCGCGACTTTCTCTTTCAGGGTTTTCCATTTCTAGATCCTTATTATTATTATTATTATTATTATTATTATTATTATTATTATCATCAAATAATAATAAAATCGTGACTGTCTCTTTCAGGGGCTTTTCCCTGCCTCGAGATCCGGTTCATCCTGCGTCGGGACATCGGTTACTTCCTCATCCAGCTCTACCTCCCTTCGATGCTGATCGTCATCCTCTCCTGGGTCTCCTTCTGGATCAACGTCGACGCCTCCCCGGCCCGCGTCTCCATCGGTCTCCTCACCGTCCTGACGACGACCACCCAGAGCACGCAGAGCACCGCCGCCCTGCCCCGCGTCTCCTACATCAAGGCGATCGACGTCTGGATGGCCGTTTGTCTCCTGTTCGTCTTCTGCGCCCTTCTCGAGTACGCCGTCGTCAACGTGCTTTCGAGGCGAAGAGGCGGGCCGCCGGTACGGACTATTAGCCGCCCCGCCGCCTCCGCCGCCGCCGCCGCGAACTCCTCGTCGTCCCGCTGTGCGGCGGCGGCGGCGGCGGCGTCGTCGTATCCGGCGTCGGGGGTCCTGCTGGCGAGCACCGCCAGCACCTGCGGAGCCCGGAGGCCACACCTGCTGCCCGTCAAAAGCTAGACTTAGAGGCTCACCTCGATCAGGTAGGCGTAAAAATTTAACCATTGACGTATATATATATATATATATATATATATATATATATATATATATATATATGCACGTCCAAAATACGGCTATCCGTTGGGCCAGGAACATATGTATGTATGTATGTATGTATATGTATGTATGTATATGTATATATGTATGTATATATACATACATATATATATATATATATATATATATATGCAGTACGTCCAAAATATGGCTATCCGTTGAACAAGGAACGTAGCCTATATATATACATCCGAAGTACAGCTATCCGCTGGCAGTGGCGGTTTCAAGAATTCTTGGTGGGGGGAGATGCAATGAAATCCCGAAAAAGGTTGACAAGCAAAAAGGTCATCAGATCTATTTTGTTTTGCTCACAAGGAGGATATATATGGGCTCAAACCCGGTAAACCCTGAAAACGCTGACAAGCAAAAAAAGAAGCTCGGTGAGGGTGCATTCCCAATCATCCCCAGCGTGGAACCGCCCCTGTCCGCTGGGCCAGAGGCGTATTTAGGCCTAAACGTCCAAAATATTGAAAGTGAATAGACGACGCTGGAATTATTTAAGAGAGAGAGAGAGAGAGAGAGAGAGAGAGAGATTTAGTGTCGAAATTTTACTACAGCATGAGACTTCGTTATAACGGACTCGGTTACAGTGTTTTTTAAGTTATGGTTTATCAGTTACAGTTTAGTTACAGTTATGTTTTTCAGTTTCAGTTACAGTTAGTGTTATTTAAGCTATGGTTTTTCAGTTACAGTTATGTTTTTTCAGTTTCAGTTACAGTTACAGTTTTTTCCCAATGACATTAACAACATGTAAATCAATGTGTATACATTACTTAGTTATGGGTTAGTGAAGTACAGAAATTCAATACCTTTAGTCGAAACTGCATCTGCTGCTTCTTTTCCCGCAATTTCTATCTTGATTCTAAAATCAGCTGCAATTTCCTTATGCCTTTGAATGGTTATCCATGTTTTCTTTCAGTAAGCAATTCCGAGCAAAATAAAGGTCGCCGCACTTGTTTCTTCTTATTTATTATGTATTTAACTGTTTAACTCACCCCCAAAACCCATTTTGGCGCCCCTCACCTCGGCGCCCGGGGGCATAATCCCCCACCTGCCCCCTCCGTCGCTACGCTCCGGTAAACAGTAAACAAGCACATGCAGGCCAAAGCTTGGTCTGATCAGGTGTGGACAATGGAATGTAGACCGTTTAACCAAAGTCATCCAATCAAGCAAGCACTGTTTGTTTGAGGTCTGTACTATAGCCCTGAATCTTGGCCCAAAACAACATTGCCGTCTCTCTGAGTCATGCAAGTTTTGCCATAACAATTGAAGTCCCTACAGAATTGTTCAACAAACACAAATAAAGTTATAAAATTATTTTTCACTTGTATACATTTTTCTATTACTTAACTGCTTCACTTTATTCTATTACAGTTACAGTTAAAGTTATTTGTCATTTTTCAGTTACAGTCAAAGTTTTAATTAACTGACAGTTATTTTTCGGTTATTTTAGGTATTTAGTTAGAATTATAGTTAACTGAGAGAACACTGGAGCATGGGACTTCGATATAAAGTATACTCGTATTAGATAGAACGTGCCTCGGATATAACGTATACTAAATATTACAAACCCACTAAATAAGCCTACGTGTAGACGTTATAACGAAATTCTACTGCATTTAGTTCACAATTTTCCTAAATATTAGTGTTATTTTTTTCACTGTCCAGTACTTTTACCAAACCAACATTCGTCCAACATAATGCGCGATGTCATTTTGATTGATTGATTGATTGATTGATTGATTGATTGATTGATTGATTGATTGATTATGTTTCCATTCAAATCCTGGCCATTACACAAGAAAAGAAAGAATAGAAATATCCACACATGCATTAAACTTAACCCCTTAACCGTGTATTCAACTGTAACTCAATGTAAAATGGACGGATATATCCGGGGTCCCCAGTTAAGGGGTTAAGATCTACAGCTGTAGATGCAAGTTGGTGTGTTATCTTATCGTGCAGGTGACTTTCTTTTTGTCCGAATCGTCTTTCCAGGTTGGTGTCGTCACCGGAGTCGACCGTCGACCAGGTGTTCCAGGTGGTACTGGGTGTCACTCTACCACCCATCCAACTACAACCGCCGTCGCCTCGTCAACCGGGATGGCAGCGGGAGGAGGTGGCGGTGGGAGGGCCCCTTGCGCCCCTGGAAAGGCCCTCGATTCGGGGGACGGAAAGTCGAGGGCGCGGCGGGTGGACAGGGTGGCCAGAAAAGCCTTTCCGCTGGCGTTTCTGCTCTACATAATTATCTACTGGGTCTTCTACACCGTTCCATCTACAGATTCCGAAGACAATCCGATTGAGACACTCCAATGAATCCTTCGAGAAATTTTTGTTCCCTGGAATTCTTCCGCTCTTCCATCAAATCTACGCTCCCCTTTCGACTCAATAATGATGATAATGATGATGATGATGATGATGATGAAGTTAATAATAATAATAATAATAATAATAATATTGATGATGATAATGATAATGATAATAATAATAATAATAATCAGGGCGCGATTTGTAGGTGGAAGGGGGGATTTCCCCCCACTGCCCAACTGCATCCCCCTACTGCTACATCCCCACCACTACTACATCCCCCACTGCTACACTTCCCAACAACTAAATCCCCCCCTGAAGCTCGACATATTCCACCTACTGCTCCAGGTCACAAATCGCACCATAATTATGATAAATAATAATAATAATAATAATAATAATAATAATAATAATAATAATAATAATAATAATAATAATAATAATAATAATAATAATAACTGTGTGAACAGAATGGTTCAGTAGTATCTGTCCTGTTCGAGAAACACATGTGGTCGCTATGTTTTCCAATTAGGAAAGGCAGTCAGAAGAACACTTGTGTGCGGAGCTATATAAATATTCAAATTAATATGCAAATAGGCCATGTGATCATAATACGTCAACGTGTATACAGCGATAATACAAAGGATAATGTCAACGTATACATATGTTCTGTCGATTGTAAATGCATAGGAAAGACATTGGCGACGAATATGATGACAACTTGAACTCTAGTTTGTTGTATATACCTGTATATGTAATAAGTATGTTCGTCCATATCAATGTAGGCCTATCTGAATGTATTACAGTACGATCAATGAACGATGTACAGTAAATACTAAATACGTGTTCACTTGGTCTCGGCGTACTGCAGAAAACATGTGGGGTGGAAAAAGTGCATTATTATTATTATTATTATTATTATTATTATTATTATTATTATTATTATTATTATTATTATTATTATTATTATTATTATTATTAAATATGGCCATCAGCAGATATACATATGGACTTAAAATCATTTGGCGTTGAATAAGTGGATGTTTCAAGATCTCCTCGACGACATTTTTCTTTACAATACCAGACGTTTTTCTTCGAAAATGTTGTTGTCCCCTATTTCGGAATCCTGGCTGCGCCACCGCTGGATATTTACGAATTATTCCTTGGACATACCACCCTCCATTTGCCAACATATCTACACTGAGCCAAAAAAACACTAAACGACTTTTTTTTTTTTCCTATAAACTCGTAAAATTTTGACGAAGCTCGATGAATCTCGACCGCCATGTAACTGAAGTGATACCCGAACACATTTGCATTATGGGTTGTTCGAGAGATATATAAATTGGCTTATTAACTAATTAACTAACTAACTCCACTTTCTAAAACCATGGCTTATTTTCCGACCCAACCTTGGCCAACTGGCTCAATGAAGTTGAGAGTGTCGCGGCTCAGTTTGGACACAACAATGGAATCCATGCATTAGACCGACTTGCTAAACGCTGGAGGTGTGAAAAGCAATCTCACAGCTGTTATGTCACGTTTCTTGACTGCAAACGGAGCGTGAATTTTGTCATCTTTAAAGGTTAATTAACTGGTGATGACCCTGTACGTGGAGATCCTCTACTGTCAGCGAAAAAGATAAAGTCAGCTTCTGCGCTCTGCACTTCTTCAGGCACTTCAAATGCAGAGAGTAGATTATATATATATATATATATATATATATATATCACTCTCTCTCACTCTCTCACTCTCTCTCTCTCTCACTCTCTCTCTCTCTCTCTCTCTCTCTCTCTCTCTCTCTCTCTCTCTCTATATATATATCTCTCACTCTCTCTCTCACTCTCTCTCTCTCACTCACTCTCTCACCCACTCACTCTCTCTCTCTCTCTCTCTCTCTCTCTCTCTCTCTCTCTCTCTCTATATATATATATATATATATATATATATATATATATATCTCTCTCAGATCTAGCGACTATAGCTTTATCGAGCTTAGTCAAAATCTGAGAAAGTTATTGCCAGATTACTGCAAAAGGGCTTGGTTATTATTAATGGTTAACAGTGTGGATTCGAAATATAGAAAACTAAGCAAGTCCTCGGTTTGTCTTGTGATATCTGCGTTAAAAGTCTGGTAATAAAAACTTCCGAAAACGTAGATTATTTCAGCTATAATGGTGTTCAATTCACTTCACCGCCACGCACCGTTCATGTTTGTATGTTTGCATGTGTGTGTGTGTGTGTGTGTGTTGCTGGCAGTGAATTCGGCGCAATATAAATGAATTCGAGCGGCGCGTACGAAGAGGTCGTCCTATATCGTTTGCACGCGATTCGATGGATTGCCCGAATGTGGCGCTACATAAATTTCCATTCGCACCAGAACCCGAGATATATTGATGATCAATCTAACGGTCGTCGGTCGGTGGTTGCGAGACAATCGAGAAGCAGACGACCGTCAATCAACGCCGATAGATGGCGTGCAAGTTACATCCAGTCACACGAGTGCATATATATACTACACACTCATATAGGACCTATATATACTACACACACATATATATATATATATATATACATATATAATCATATATCATATTTATACATATTTATACACATATATACATATATATACACATATATATGTATATATACACATATATATACACATATATACACATAAATACGTATACAAACATATAAATACATATGTATATATATGTATATGTATATGTATATATATACGATAAATTGTTGTCTCAAGTACAGTGTACCTGGATAACAACATATGATAATTCCTTGCTAAAGTTAAAAAAATGAAGCTACTGTACAGTCTGTACTGTACATGAATCATTCCTAAATGAGTTAATATCATACACAGATAAAAACTATAGGGTCCAGTAGAATAAAGAGAATATATATCTTTTTTATACTATATACATATTGGCGTAAACTTGGATGAAAAAGTTTGGGGCCCATCCACCATAGTAGTCTATACCTTTCCATACCTTTCCCCTTCCCTATGGTAGTCTCTTTAAAAGTGAGGGGGTGCTCGAGTCTAACAATTAGAAGTCTAATAGAAATTTACGCATGTGTGTACCAGTGGCGATTCCATGTGGAGGATGAGTGGGGATGCACCCCCCCACCGGACTTCCGGACTTTCTTTTTGCTTGTGAAACCTATTTTTGGGTAAAAGTCTAGTAAAACTATGGGAAAGAAACTGCGAATGACCATCTTTCGCTTGTCAACCTATTTTTCGCGGTAAAAGTGCATGTAGTAGAATTACAATAGGGTTAAAATTTCCTTTTATCAGCATTTTTGGGTAAAGTTTATTGATTTTTCCCTTCTTTTTTCATCCACCCACCAATTTCTTATGAATTCATTTCACCCCCCCCCCCCGCCCACCAAGAAATCCTGGAACCGCCACTGGTGTGTAGTACACCACGTTGCAAAACTACTAAATACGTTCGAATATTGGTCGAGACGAACCCTCCTCTCCCGACTCCCGACCCCCAAACCCTCGATCCCCAAACTCCAATAAAGGGTGAAAATGCTGTGTTTATATGCGCCGAGGTTCAGACACTCTCCCCTTAACCCCTTAACTGGGGATCCCGGATATATCCGTCTATTTTACATTGAGTTACAGTTAAATACACGGTTAAGGGGTTAAGCGCTCATAGTCTTTGATGCGGACGCAGCTATAAAAAAACACAACACACACAGTCGTCCTTAACAGTTATAAATGCCAGTGGAACCAGGGGCGTAGCCAGGACTTTGATTTGGGGATATAATGTGATGCGGGGGGGGGGTATAAATCATAAAAAATTGAAAATCTTTAAAAACACTTTGAAAATTTGAAGGCAGTCTGAGATTTGGGAGGGTATATATATATATATATATACACACACCCCCGTCGCTACGCCCCTGAGCGGAACAAGGGTGACTTATCCACTGCGCTACATAAATTAGAGATCGTTTCACTCGACCGTAATCGTGGCCCCCAGTCGGCTGCGACTAACCCCCGGAGGTTCCTTCACGGGTGGTGGTTGGTGGTGGTGGTGGTTGTTGCTGTTGTTGTAGTTCTTGATAATCCACCGTCTGCCCATCCTCTGCTCCACGGCCGCCCTCTGGGAGCGCAAGATCTCGCGGTCTTCGTCGTCGTCGTCGTCCAGCGCCGTCGCCTTGACGCTCCGCGAGAACCTGTCCCGTCTCACCGGCGGCACGTCGACGGCGTTGACGGCCGATCGCGCGTGCCAGTCGGGCCGGTATTTGGCGTTGACGCCGAACCGGGGCCCGTTGAAGTTCGAACGATGGTAGCTGTTATTGTTCGCATCGAAAATCTCAGGTAGTGCGGCGACGTGCTGGTGATTGTGATGAAGATGATGATGATGATTGAGGTTTCCGATGTCCTTGTCTCGAATCGTCGGTTCTCTGGCGTACTCGAGCTGAATGACCTTTGAACTCAGCCGGTTCGACCTCTGACCGCTGACCGGGACGTTGTGGGACAGTCCGGATGGTCCGGGACAGGATACCGAGGAAACGAATCCCCGAAGTGCCGGGTTACGCTCTCTTTCGGAGCCTCCGTCCATGAACTGCGACAAGAAATTGAAAATCCGGAAAGAAAATTATTATCATCATTATTATTATCACGGTATCACCATTACTATTATCACCATTATTATTATCATCACCATTATTATTATTGTCACCATTATTATTACCACCATTAGGCCCTATTATTAGGCTACTACCATTATTATTATTATTATGATATTATCATCACCATTAATTTCTTTAGAACTAAAATTCAAACTAGTTCCATGTCTGTTTAGTTTATGAAGTAATTAATTAGAACTAAAATCTAAATTTAGAGCTGAAAAGAGTATTTTAAAATTCGCCAAATAAAATAGAAGAGCTCATATCAAAAACCAAACCAAGAAAGGGTATTTCTTAGGAAACAGTTTATCATGGAAAGTTAATCAATTAACGTCATATTTGTTATTCTGCAGACAAAGTAGTTGTAAAGAAGGAATAGAAATTATGGAAATATATGAAAATATCTCAAGAAAGAAAAAGATTAAGCGAATGAATTTTTTTAGTATCATAAGCGCTATGCAAATTCAGGCGATTTTAACCCCTTAACCGTGTATTTAACTGTAACTCAATGTAAAATGGACGGATATATCCGGGATCCCCAGTTAAGAGGTTAATGACTTACTGAGATTACACAGCGAGAGAGACCATAATGTGAATGAATGGCCGAGTGGTATATAGTGGTTCTCACACAGGTGGCAGGCCCTACTGAAACACTCTAAACCATGGTATTATTATTATTATTATTATTATTATTATTATTATTATTATTATTATTATTATTATTATTATTATTATTATTATTATTATTATTATTATTATCTCCATTATTATAATCATCATTATTATTATAATCACCATTATTATTATAATCATCATTATTATTATAATCATCATCATTATTATAATCACCATTATTATTATCACAGAGGCGGATCTAGGGTATTCGGCGCCCGGGGACAAAGTGTATTGGCGCCCCTAACAACTGACAAGCAAAAATGTCCTCACATCGTTTTCGGCGCCCGGGGACATGTATACCCCCTGTCCTCCCCTAGATCCGCCTCTGTATTATCATCGCAATTATTATTATCACCTTTATTATTATCACCTTTATTATTATCACCATTATTATTATCATCACAATTATTATTAATATCATTATGTTATTATTATTATTATTATTATTATTATTATTATTAGTAGTAGTAGTAGTAGTAGTAGTAGTAGTAGTAGTAGTAGTAGTAGTAGTAGTAGTAGTAGTAGTAGTACTTGTATTAGTAGGCTTCTTATTAGCATTATCATTAGGATTAGTATTATTATCATAAACGAATGATTGATTGATTGATTGATTACTGGATGTTTTAGGGAAGAGATGTAAAAATCCAAGGCATAATTAACAGTTTACGAAGAAGAAGCTGCTCACAGTGTGGAGGAGATTCGAACGACGCGAAGGCAGAGTGCCTCCCCCGCTGTACGCCTCCTGGCGCCTTCCGCGGTGCTGCTGGTCGCCGCGAACGCCTACCGGGCCGCCCATTATCCCGTCTCCCACGGGGAGCTCGGTGCGAGGATCGAGCCACGGAGCCCCCATCAGCATCAGCGGCGGCGTCCTCCCGGCGGGCCCCCGTACTCGTCCTTGAATACGGGAGGCGGAGGGGAGCGCGACGGGGCAGGGCGAACGGCCGTGCCGCCTCTGACTAGGGAGTGGACGGTCAGGTCCTTCGAGTGTCCAGGCCACTGTTCGGTCGGCGGGGATTGGGGCGACTGGATGTTGATGTGGATGTGGTATTTGGGATTGGAGGATGACGATGGGTTCTCGTTAGTCTCCGACTCTTGAGGCCGCTTACTGTGGAGCGGTTCTGGAATAATACGGTTGTCCTCGAATCTGTTGTTTGTCCTCGTCTCAGGAACGTGGTTGGCCTCATATCTGTTGTTTGTCCTCGCCTCTGGAACGTGGTTGGCCTCCAACCTGTTGTTTTTTGTCCTCGGTTCTTGAGCTTGGCTGTCCTCTGTCTTGTTGCGCGTCCTTGAGGTCTTTGACCTTGGCAACGGGGTCGCGCATGCGCTCTCGACGCTCTCGACGCTGACGTCGTCGTCGTCGAAGACCTCGTCCAGCGTTTGACCTTGACGACGACCTTCACCCTGAAGCGCCTGACCTTGAAACGTCCGCTCCTGGCGTCCGTTCCTCCTCCCATTCGGATCGGCGCCATCTTCCGAGTTCCGAAGACCGGCTCTGACGTCATCGTCGATTCTGACGTCATCCGTTCTGCGCCGGATGTAGTTCGGCTGGTCAACGGAAGCGGAAGAAGCGGTCCGTTTCTTATCCTCCTTCCGGTTCCTGCGCCGTCGTCGTCGTCTCGCCTGCGAATCGCCGACGCCGACGCCACTCAACGGATCCAGAACCGCCGCCTCTTCGCCGCCGCCTCCGTCGACCGACCTGGACTGCATCAGGAGCTCCTCGGCGCTCCTGCCCTTCCTCCTGTCCAGCGACCGCGATCCAGTTCCGACGTTCGATTCCCCCGGAACACCGTCGTCGTCGTCGTCGTCGTCGTCGCAGCTGCTGCTGGTACTGTTACCGCTACCGTCTTTCGATTCCACGTCCGGCGCAGGCGTCCTGCCGTCGGATCGCCGGTCCAGGAGGATCGACGACCCGAGGAGGAAGTCCTCGCTCTTCGCTCTCCTTCGGCCTCCCCGGGCGTTCCGACTTCGGTCTCTGCACTGGCTCCCTCCTCCTCCTCCTCCTCCTCCGGCGCCGCTCGCCGGGCGGCTGCTCTTAACGGTCGGCGTCGTCCGGTCGTCGGTCGGCGTCCGGGTGGCCGTGTCGCCGCCGCCGACGGAAGTCTCTCCTCCTCCTCCTACTCCTCCTCCTCCTCCCGGAGCGGAATTGGTCCTGGAGTGGATCCGGGACGAAGCCAGCGGATGGACGGAGCCCACCGAGGGATCGAATACGAGAATGGCTGACGGCAGAATCAGACACATCATCATCATCATCATCGTCATCATCATCATCATCATCATCATCATCATCATCGTCGTCATCATCATCATCATCATCATCATCATCATCACCACCGCCACCAGGGTTATTTCTAGACTTATCAATTTGGGGATGTGTGTAAATTCTGGGGGTCATCTGCCAAATAAGTCTGACAAGCAAAAAAAGGCCATCCCATATCTGAGACCTGAGATTTGAGGGGTATTGAGGGGGTGCCGGTCTAAAATTGGGGGTGTTGCGGGTCTCAGGGAGTGTAAAAATATCCCTGACCACCACCACCAACGCCATCATCATCATCATCACCATCACTATCATCATTATCATCATCATAATCGTTGTCGTCATCACCATCATCATCATCATCATCAACATCATCATCATCATCATCATCATCATCATCATCATCATCATCATCATCATCAACATCATCATCACATTTGCTAACCTACTAATCAATTCTTCTAAGCCCTCCCAATTAATACCCTGGCTACGCCCCTGTAGTGATAAGCTACCGTTGAGTCCTGTGTATGAGTTGTAATCGAGCGATTGGACCGCTGCCTCCAGCATCCTCATGAGGATGTCGTAGTCGGATCTACTTCGGTTCTTGTATCCTTCCGCCAGACGCACGTCCAAGTCCAGATACAGAGGAATTAGGAATATGCGTCGGTCAATCACTCCTGCGCACGAATACATAATAATAATAATAATAATAATAATAATAATAATAATAATAATAATAATAACACTAGTAGTAGTAGTAGTAGTAGTAGTAGTAGTAGTAGTAGTAGTAGCAGCAGTAGTAGTAGTAGTAGTAGTAGTAGTAGTAGTAGTAGTAGTAGTAGTAGTAGTAGGCCCTGTAGTAATAAGCTACCGTACTACTACTACTACTACTACTACTACTACTACTACTACTACACTACTGAACAGCTATAGCAACATAACTCTGTAGGCCTACCTCAGTCTTGAAATGAATTCTAATGCGAAACCCATCAAACTGTAGGCCTACGACGGCGCTGCTTAGAAATGTTTTAATATGGCCGAAGAACGTCGTCTGGTCTCGCAAATTGTCTATGCGCTTCGTGTTAATTAAATCTCCGGGTCTTTGTATGCCATGGGTCTGAGAACGGTCTTCTCCGCAGATATATGCCGCCGCTTCGCAGGACAGTTGAAAGCAGATTTTAGGGAAGACCGCCCGCGGGGAAGGGCAGAGAATTTAACGCCGACAGCGACGTGCTGTTCCTGATGGCAGAAGGCAACGCCAAATTTGTCATCTGACGAAGACGTGCGAATAAAGAAGTCGCTCGAAAAACCCCCAGTGAAAGCTGGGCGACCGATGTGTGTCACTAGAGCAGGCCGGTGGGGGTGGGGTGTACCAAAACACGGACTAAGGCACAGTAGAAGGGGCAAGGTAGTCTCCCAAACAGTCAGTAAATAGCCTAAAATCGTGACGGGCTCCTATCCTATAACGTGGGCTTGTCGCCGAATTTCCAGCTAATGTGTGGTTAGCACAATTTTTCCTGCTAGCCACCTATAACTGATTAGGCAAACTGTAATGCGAAAGGAGGTTTAGATTTCATCTTGAAAGTTACGTAGCTAAAAAGATCCTTATTATAAGAAACATTATTTGTAGCGCATTTTAGAATCACAATAATTAATTTGTTTTTATATTCTATTAAATTTAACAGACATTTTGCATTTTGAGAAGTATGGGTAACTAAACTTAATAATTACATTACAGTCACTAAGTCACTAAATAAAGTATGGACCTATTTTGTAAGTATTAGAGGCACAGTTCTTTTATCGTTTCGGTATCTTGGCAGGCCATTTCACACCCCTTCGCGGGCCGGATCTGGCCTGCGGGTCGCCGTTTGAATAACTGTGAACAACATTTGAATAACAGCACAACTGCGAACGCTTTGATCTAGTCTAGACTGCTGTAACTGCCGATGTTCTCCGACCCACCGTTGATGAGCTGGTTGACTCGGGCGAAGTGTTCGAAGTAGGCCTTGAATAGGATGAGGGTTCCGAGAGAATCCTCGCTCTGGATCATCCTTCCGTTCCGGAAGTTCCACTTGCTGTTCTTTCGATCGAGGGCCACGAGTATCGGAGGACGGTAGTTGCGCAAGATCTCATCCAAACGCTTTGCCTTTCTCTCTACGGTTTATTAACCCCTTAACCGTGTATTTAACTGTAACTCAATGTAAAATGGACGGATATATCCGGGATCCCCAGTTAAGGGGTTAATAGCAACAAGGCAATAAAGGCATATCATCTAGAATTTATTATTTACGATCTTTACGATTTATTTGCACAAATTCCACGACCGGTTCCGGTCAGATGGGGTTCCCGTACCCAGTGGTGGTTCCACGTGGGGGGATGAGTGGGGATGCATCTCCCCATCGGACTTTTCTTGTTCTTTGTTTGCTTATGAAACCGATTTTTGGGTAAAACATCTAGCAAAATTACGGGGTAAACTGCGGATGACCTTTTTTTGCTTGTCAACCTATTTTTCGTGAAAGTCTAGTAAAATTAGAGAGAGAAAATTGTAAAATTTGGAAGAAAATTTGCCTTTTTGTCAGCCTTTTCGGCAAAGTTTATTGATTTTTCTCTTCTCTTTTCATACCCCCACCAACTTCCTATAAATTTACTTTAACCCCCCACCAAGAAATCCTGGAACCGCCACTGCCCGTACCTCTTGAACCCCGTGACTACGTAAATGATTAGAATTGTCGTTGTTGCTTACTCTTCCCCGATTTCTTGACGACCTCGAATTTTATCGGGAACGTCTCCGGAATGCTGAAGACCCTTCCATCGACGGATCTGGCGAAGACTCTGCGCTCGCTAAACACAGACTGTATTCGCACCACCTAAAGCGACAAAACGATGGCGCTATAGAAGTCGACTGATTGATCGATTGATTACTTGATTGCTTGCCTACCTAGCATGATTTAAAGTGACTTAGAAGGCATTACTGTCTGTGTGAAAGCCACTAGGGGCACTAATGGGGGCTTGAACCCGCTCCGTCAGCCTGACGCTCCAGCACGTAACCCACTCTGCCATCTTCCGCCCCTGCTTGATTGATTGATTGATTGATTGATTGACAGCCGACGCCGCTATCACTGCCCTGAGGCGACGTTCATTATCGTCTGCGCTCATTCCCACTGGTTTGTCGGTCCCAGACATAAAGCGCCTGTATACTTGAAAAAGTTTGATGTTAGTTTTATCGCTTTTTGATCCCGATGTTTTCGTTGCCCCCTGATGTACTGCTTGGGACGTATTCAGGTGTACGTGACACGTCGCTTCAGGAATGACACATGCATATATACAGACGACGATGTGAAAATCTGACGTGACATGAATGCAGCCATCAAAAGCTATATGGTCGCTTCGTAGTCGGAACGTGAATCAGTGACACTGTGGAGAATTTGCAGGGGCAAGGGTCCGGTTAATGTACTGCGATTTATGAAGAATAAAAAGAAATCAAGAGGAAATCCATTGTAAGTTGAATTTCAGCACGATTTTATTAGCTAAACGGAAAGGCAACTTTGAGACTGAAAAGGAAATAGTTGTGCTAAAAGCTAAAAATCGATTACGATGCAAGCAGAATCATATCTTGAACAACAACAACAACAACAACAACAACAACGACGACAACAACGACAACGACAACACAAGTTTTCATATTCGAAATTAATATCGAAGACCCCCCAAATTGTACCCTTCTTCGTTATAATTATTTCACGATCGTTAGCGAACAGTTCGTCATTGAGACAGTGAACATCTTAAGCGCGGAGCAATTAAAGGGTGAGAGACATGCCCAAGATAGCTACGCAGTGGCTGGGGAGGGTCGGGTCAGATTCTGGAATGACCTTTTTGGTCTTTTACGAACGGATTTGGTTCGATTTGCATCGATTGATACCAGTGACTCCGGCCTTGGGTGTTATAAATGGTGCTATAAAAGTACATTATTATTATTATTATTATTATTATTATTATTATTATTATTATTATTATTATTATTATTATTATTATTATTATTATTATTATTATTATTATTATTACCGCTATTGTTGTTGTTGTTGCTGATACTACTACTAGGCATACTACCACAACAACAACAACAACAACTACTACTACTACTACTACTACTACTACTACTACTACTACTTACCAGTCCAGGCTGCAGATTCTCTATTTCGTTGTTTCCTCGATATCCTTCCGAAATGTGGATGATGCACGGAGGTCGACGGAATTCGAGCAGCATCCGGAGTGCGTAGGTCCTTTTCGACCACTGGATCCTCTCCAGGAACTGCGTCTCCATGTGATCGCTCTTTTCCACGACCGCAAAGTCTTCTCCAAGAGCGCCTCTAGGAACACGTCCTCTCCGGGACAAATCTTTTGTCCGACACTGTATCGGCCGCTGCTCGTCACCTGAGCACGTGTAAAGTTATCGCAGCGTGTGTGTGTGTGTGTGTGTGTGTGTGTGTGTGTGTGTGTGTATTCTTCACACGGCTACGTTAGCCCAGTTAGCCCGAGAGCTGTAGTTGACTTGCGATGGGCTACAGTAGTTTTTAAAAACCGCCGAGTGGGGTGAAAAAATTGGAGGCTGATGGGGAGGGGAGGGCGGGTAAGGGGGGGGGAGGGGGCGGGGGTAGTCAGATCGGGGGAGGGGGTTGAGTTCATCGAAGCGTATAGCCAGGGACAGTGTTGCCACTGTTTCCAAAAAGACACGTCAAGTCACCCGCTAATGTGTTTCGACTCTCGACAGAGAGTTATTGCAGAGGAGACGAAATGACAAGAAACCAGTGAACGCAGTGATTTTGCGTGACTCAGATAGGGCCTATGGCAAAAAAATCCGACCGACCACAGTCTTTGCCGCGTTACGTACAATGCACAGTATATTTCACAAAAGGCGTGCCATAGTAGTAACGCTTTCCACACTCGTGGGCCGTGGCCTAACCGGATTTAGACTCGTCCGGTTAGTCATAGCTCGTCGGTCTAACTTAGGCCTAAACAATACAACTTTAGGCCTACCAGCACTGCATACATACAGACTGATGGTACAGTACATATAAGGTCAAGTTCCGTTTAAGTATCAGACTTTCTGTGACCCAGTAGTCTTGTGACCGTAATAAATAGTGAAATAACTGGGTTTGAGTGGGTGGTTTAGTAGGATTTCTCCCACTGTCACTCACGCTTCCCTTCCATTCACCTGTTCGTTTAATCCAGCCTGTAGGGAGTTTAATTCAAAGAGCAGAACAATAAATGTGTTGATTAATATTATTATTCTGAGTAAAAGTTTTCTCTGCAGGCCTATGTATGACGGTAGTTAATAGTTCTAGTTTGCATTGCGTTCTTTGTGTGTTTACTTTTTTGCTTCCTTCTGTCCTCGTTTTCTATTTGTGCATTGTTAAGTGGCGCTATAGAAGTTCCAAAATTAGATTATATATGTATTATTCTTCGTTAGAGCATTCACTTGTATTTCTGCCATTTTACTTTCTAAACAAAAGTACTTCTTGTACCAGAAATAACGGGCCATAACTAAGTACCAATCGTTTGGTACTGTATATAGGTCTAATAATATAATCGAAGTACAGTATTAAGATTGGACGAAAAGTTTCGAAAATTATTTCCAAGTGATATTGAAAAACTGTCAAAAAATTTTTTTCTCTTTCAGACTTATATTTATTGACTATATTCTGGTTGTTCGACGACCATTTGACTTGGCATTTGTACGGAGCAGTGGCGGCTCGATTTCTTTGGGGTGACTCAATCATGCAAACATATCTTGCCGCTTCTGTCCAGAACGAAGCAAAAACTGGAGGGAGGGAGAGAGAAGGTTTTGCTATAATATACAACCGCTTGCCCAAGAGTTTTGTGAACTTGTGAAGTTCCTGTCATAGCTGGTGTCAAATAAAGCACACCATCTGTACTACACGTACATCCGAATAATGCGCAGCACAACCTTCAGAATTGCATTCGTGAAATTCGCGATTACCGGTCGATTTCTTCACGCCGCAACATCTTGCCGCTTCAAACGAAATCCAAAACTGGAACCGTTATTATACTATTCCGCTCGTGAGTTAGGCCTACTCATTCTGGTGTCAGATAAAAATCTGTACTACGCGACATCCGATAATGCGCAGCACCTGTCACCCCGCAGGCCTATTCAGTCAATATATCGAGTCCCCGTTAATATACGACACACATCTGACAACATACTTAGATTAATATATCGCCAGTATGGCGACCTACAGTACATGTAAATGTCGTGAAAGTGTTTCATTGCATTTGTCAGACTCGCAAAATATAAACATTATTTTCGTTGGCATATGACGCTGGATCAGCAGCGATGGACGTAACCTCGTTTTGTTATTTTTTCTATTCGGGCATGCAGTTTAATATCTAATTTTTTTAAATTTACTGCCGCTTGGCCTACCCGAATTTTGGAGAACCATGCCTAGATTTTGGACGGAAGGGTTTTAATAGGCCTATATAGGGGCTGTTCATTAATTATTTCAACAATTTTTGGTCAATTTTTGACCCCCTCCTCCCTTGGCAGCAACTGTCAACTTTCAGTGACCCCCTATAATTAGGCCTATGTCAACCACTTTTGACAGTACCCCAATAAGATCAGTGACGGGTCCCCCTATGATGACCTTTTCCCCATTTTTGCACATCAAGTGTCAAACTGATTACTTTTTTTGCTTTCCATGCTCTTCTTCGTTCTAATAACTAATCTAGTATTCCGTGAAATTTCTTATTTTTTGATAATTTGTAAAAGTGAAATTGTTGACGTCAACTTCTCTTAATATATACAAGTCAACAACTGTCAACAACTGTCGAACTTCTTCGGCACCCCTCCCCCTATTTTGTTGGCGTAATTAATGGACAGCCCCCATATAGGTTATATAGGCCTAGGCTTATATCTAGGCCAGAAGAAAGGCGCGAAAGTGTCATTTTGCGGCGATTCAACACGCGTCGATTCTTCTGACATTTCTCTCACGAATTGCAAACCAGGTTGTCACGCAAGTCACTTCATGAGAATTGGCGCTTCGTCGCAATCGCTCCTCTATTCCGAGGAGTGGCAAACGGAGAAGCGGATATCGGGGCTGGATTGGAGGGTTGAGGCGGGGTCGAAAAAACACCATTCGAATTTAATATTGACCGTGTACGACAGAAGCCAACGGATGAATTATTGAACGGAAGGTGTCTAGATGTGCAAAAATGTCAGCGAGTTGGACAAATTTTCCAACAAAAGCCACATTTTCGTTTGTCCCCGTCTTCACAGCGTCAAACGTCACAAGAATGATCAATAATATCATTTCTGATTTTGATATACAGCGCCAGAATTAGAGTACATCCCACTAAAAACCCTGTATAAAAGTTTATTGTCTAAGCAGTGGCAGGATTTCTTGGTGGGGGTTGAAAAAATTATAGGAAGTTGGTGGGGAGGGGATGCAAAGTGAAGAAGAAAGAAAAGAAAAGAGAGAGGGGAAAGGACATTGTTAGTGTCTTGCCCACTAAATGCTGATAAACCTTGCCAAATAAGCTCGACAAGCAAATTCGCAGTATTTTTCACTAACTTTTTCAAGAAACTCACAGGAAAATGGGCTGACAAGCCAAAAAGGTCATCCTGAACCCCGGTGGGGGGATGCATCCCCAGTCTGTGTCTAGGGGTCCACTTGCCATCGGGCAAGTTTTTAAAAAAACCGTCTTTCTTGTCGTTCTTATGTCATCAAAATATCAAAAACCTCGTTTAACCCCTTAACTGGGGAACCCGATATATATATATCCGTCCATTTTTACATTGAGTTACAGATAAATACACGGTTAAGGGGTTAATATATGACTTATAGGCGACAATATATAGGTCCAGTAAATTTAGTGAAAGATCACATGCAGTTTAAGACTCGTCGTTTGCCAATGAATACCAAACCTTAGCAACTAAAAAACGTTTAACCCCTTAACTGGGTATTTAAATGTAACAAAATGTAAAATGGACGGATAAATTCCTTACCTATTCTAATTTTGAGTGTTTTATAACAGGAATGCTTGAATTCGATTCAACGCCGACGTTCTAACAGGTGCGGTCATCGCTGAAACTTAAGACCGAACTTTTTCACGCACAGCGGCGAATGCGCAGTGGTTCTAAGTATAGCTACTTATAGTGTAGTAAGTGCAAGTGGCATGGGCTCACTGGCGTAGCCAGGGTTCCGTGATGGAGGGGGGAGGGGGGTTCCAAGGCTTCTGCAGACTGACTTTCCAGACCCGACTAACAGGGCGTAGCCAGGAATTTGATTTCGGGAGTATAATGTGATTTGGGGATGGTATAAATCTTCAAAAACGTTGAAAATCTGTAAACAGCACATTAAAAACTTTAAGGTAGCCTGATTTTTCTGTTTGGGGAGAGGGTATATATACCGATATACACCCGTCGCTACGCCCCTGCCGACTAAGGCTTTTTGGGGAGCATCATGAGTTTCCCCTCTATCGAGATATGACACCATGCAGGCGATAAAAATCAGGACACTGATTCAAAACTCGAGATTTGGGGCATATTTTTAGCCGAAACGTATCGACA
Source organism: Metaphire vulgaris (assembly GCA_018105865.1). Lineage (NCBI taxonomy): Eukaryota > Metazoa > Annelida > Clitellata > Crassiclitellata > Megascolecidae > Metaphire > Metaphire vulgaris. The sequence goes on along the minus strand of CM030868.1, from coordinate 2,403,181 downwards.
ATACACCCTACTGTACTCCTACACATAGGCGTAAACTTCTATGAGACCTCAAGCCTCGAGACCCCCCCCCACACACACTTTTTGAGAAGTGGGAAAAGAGGAGATGTTTGAAGTTTTTGAATGAAGAAAAGTTTAGGGACTGGGTCCCACTTTTTCATCCAAGTTTACTTCAATACCCCTCCCCAACTGGTACACGTTTTCATCGGCTCTGCACGAATTCCACGACCAGTCTATGTTCGACCGTCCCAATGAGGGGGCGGAGACCAGCCCCTCTGTGAGTCTGTGCCCCTCGTAGATACGCCGATGCACGAACCGATGCCTATAAGCAATTTTGCTTCTATTGTATAGCGTTACAATGGCGTTCTTTACGCTTCGGCAAAAAGCAATTTCGGGCAAATATGGAAATGTAATCTTCGCAGGCCCACGCATTTTTACGGACTGCCATGTCGTGCTCAAGAGATTACGCACACAGTCCAAGCGCAATAGCTAATGCTTTAGAGTTTGGCCTATACGGGCGTCTATTGAAAGCGATTCTATCTAGACTTGAGACTTGAGATTTGAGACATTTCAATAGAATTTTGCGGTGACTCCACGACTCTCGATCGTGCACGCCAGAATAACAAAGACTTTGCGACAATTTCACAGTGCAATCGCTCTGCTTCAAACCATTCGGCTTAACTAACCGTAAGCCTATAGGCCTAGACCAACAACAAGAAGACAACATAAAATTCCATAAACAATACATGTAGGCCTATTGTTTGCGAAACAACAAGATCAGACAGTCGATGAAAATACACTGGCAATTTTTTCAAGATTAGGCCTAAGGCCAGATGATGTCGTGGCGTGGAAGGTTGTGTTAAATCATGCATTGCCCACTGTGAAGGTGAATAATCTAGAATCTAGAGTCCAATGTTCCCTCTAATTTTTTTGTAGTAGGCCTACGTGTGCGCATGAAATTTCTTGTGTGCAAAATTGTACATGGCAAGTCAACTTCTGTGCAGTAAGTACGTGTACGATATGAAAGCAATGGAAACAATGTTCAAAAATGGAGACATGGCTGTACGAGAACGAGGGACATCAACTAAATGAAAGTCCTGCCGAAAATTTTGTGGAATGGCTAGTAGAGCGATCGAGAAAGAGTCGCGTATTAAGATATCTGGTTCATTATAGGCCTACAACAGGTTTAATAGACATCAAAAACAAGTTTTATAATAATTATTCGCTGTGTGAGAGAAGCCAATTGAAGGCCTGTTGAAAAGAGGGTTTATAAGGCCTTGATATCAAAAAATCTAATCAATTTGAAAAAATTCTCCGACAAAACCCACATTTTCCACTTGTTCCTTCTTTACTGCTTTTACCTGTGAAAGAATAATCAATAATATCATTCTCAATTCCGATCTACAGGGTTCGAAATAGAGCACAACCAGCCATTTCATACAACACAATAATGTCATTGACTGTACGCAGTGGCGGCTCCACCGGGGGGTCAGAGGGGCCCGTGCCCCCTATTGAGTGTATGGCCCTCAGTGGCCCCCCAGTTGGGACCCTATACTTAATGCTACATGCATTAAACAACAAATGGTTGGCCCACATGATTAGAAGTTGCCACCCCAACGGCCCCTCACTTGCCAAGTCCTAGAGCCGCCACTGACTGTACGAGAACGAGGGACATCAAGTAAATGAAAGACCTGGCGAATATCTATAGCACCATAGCGAATTAAGTTAATGACACCACGAAATTATTAATATTAAGGCGTAAAATTATTTGTGTTATGGGCGATGAACTCTCAAGGCTGCACTAACTGCACCAACAAAACTTTTGAGCCCGCAACACCATATGGGCTTGAATTCATTTGGGGGGTTAGCCTCATGTTTTGGGGGCTCAAGCCCCCCTCCCAACCCATGTCTCTGATTTTAAGTGGTTTAAGGAGGCTAAGTAAGCCTGTGTGAAAACCACTGTAAAAAGAAAAGCAAAAAAGAAGCTCGGTGGGGAAGGCATCCCAGTCATCCCCAACGTAGAACCGCCTCTGTAGGAGAGTTGAGACACGCAGAAAAACATTCGAGGAAACAACATTGAACCGTAGCTCAATTTACATACTCACCATCGATCGGAGCAAAGCAGGGTTCCAGTCTGTATCCAATGACGTTTCGCGACATTTTCTTCAATTATCAATTGAATCTTCTAATAAATTTCGTCAAAAAGTGAGTTTTTCTGATGATTTCCGTGTAAAAAATTGCAGACAACAGTTCGACCCGGCAATATGTTTGTGTGATTTAGGCAGACATTCAAATAATCGTTTAATTAAATGTTGCGATTTAATTTACATAAAGTTCGGCATCGTTAAGGGGACTAGGCCCCCCTCTGGTTGAGACCAAATCCTCCCCATGGAAGAAATTTGGCTTTTAGCTGACCCATTGCCAGACTCCTCATCCCACCTCTCATCTGAAGTTCAAAACTGGAATAGATGAGTAGATAAAACCAAATTTTACAGAGCTACTCGAAAGGTTGACGCCGTGTACGTTAATAATAATAATAATAATAATAATAATAATAATAATAATAATAATAATAGCGTCGTGCAGAAGTTGGAGTTTATCGCTTATTGGAGTTTATCACTTGCTTCCTTGCAACTAACAACTAAGAAGAACTGTTAGGAATGATAGGCATCACGTAAGACAATTTAACTATACTGTCACCGAACAGCACAAGGTTAACTAAATTGTGAAGTTTGAGCATGCGTTGAATTATTCTGTATTTGTTTTAAGATGTTTGATTTGTTTTATTTATTACCTTTTTGTCTTGGTGGTATTGTGTGATTCATTGACTACACATTCGAGACACAATCTATATTCATTTTCATTGTTTTTTTAGAAACTATAAAAATGTTCTATGCAAATTTCATTCTGAAGAAGCGTGGACCTTTGTCTCGCATCTGGTTGGCTGCACACTGGGATAAAAAGCTCACAAAGGCGCACATTTTTGAGACAGATATTGAAGGAAGTGTAACGGCCATTTTGGCTCCGGAGGTCTCTGCTTTTGCTATTTCTAGAATTGCTTAAGGGGTTGTCCATTAATTACGTCAACAATTTAGGGGGGAGGGGATTTGAAAAAGTTTGACAGTTGTTGACAGGGGGAGAGGGGGTCAAGAGAAGTTGACGTCAACAATTTTACTTTTTACAAATAATCAAAAAATATGAAATTTCATGGAATACTATTTATTACAATGGAAAAAAGCATGTCAAAAAGGTCATCACCACCACATTTTGACACTTGATGAGCAAAAAAGGGAGAAAATGGTCATCACCACAAAAAATGATAACCTTGTTATTGGGACCTGTCATTGATCTTGGGGTGGGGCGTCAACAGTTTTCGATGTAATTATGGGTGGGGGGGGTAAGTGAAAGTTGACAGTTGTTGACAAGACGGAGGGGGTCAAAAATTGCCCAAAAAATTGTTGACGTAATTAATGGACAGCCCCTAAGTCTTATTTGCATTTGATATTTTTTGTTTATTCCAGTTATTTGAATCTGTATAGAGGCAATGTAGTTGAACAAACTTTAGTTAAAAGATGTGCTGTGCCATATAGCTGCAATGTGATGTTCTCAGGAGACAAGCATTTTGCTTTTTGCAACACTGTATGTGAATGCGCTTCTATACTGTGCTGATGAATTCCATATGGAAAAATCTCCCTATACAGATTAAAAATATGCCAAATCAAACACTGTTTAAAAAGAAACTTAAACAACAAACTCTACAGGAATAGATAAACTCTAACTTTAATTTAATATATTCTTTGTTACAAACATTTATAGGCTGTTTGATAATTTTACTGAAATTACAATTATGAAACAAATTTCTTAATTTATGTCTGCTAACATTATAAAATTTCATATGTACTGGTTACTTTCATACGGGGTCTATGATCCCTTCAGTAACCATTTCTTATTTCTTTTTCTCCACTTTCCTGTGAGTAGATACTATGTTATTATTAAATATGTGTGTATAGGCTTATACATTATTCTGTTTATCTCTCTTATTTAAGTTGTGGAGAAGTAAATAAAGATGTCGTGTCGATTTTGCTATGGTTTTAGATGAAACTGGCGTTGCGTACGTCCAGCCACTTGCTCCTTGGTGTAGTCAGGATCTATTCTCGAAAGGCGAAGTACCTTTTGGCCGATTGTAGCGAAGCACTGGTCAAGATCAAACTGGCCTTCCGGCCGGGGATGGTCGACCTCCCCAACGAAAATCGAGAAGCTTCGCTCGCTGCCATCAACATCCGCGAGGACTTCACAAGCTTCGATCTCGACGTGGCGGATTTTAGGTAGCGTGAAAATAACCACAGAATTTAGTTACAACTCAAACAAGTCTGTGGTGTCTAAACACTGAAGTCAGTTGTCCGCCATCTTGTTAAGTGTGATCACTACCATAGAACTACTAATGCATACGTGGTCTCAAAAACCGGGATATAAAGTCATTTGTTTTTATGGACGCCTGGGCTTGTATTAGAAGTTTTACGGTAATTTCTATAGTAACCATAGTAACAAGTGTCCAAAACTTAACAAATATGGTGGCAACTTGGCTTCAACTTTCCTTTCTTTGTCATAGACAGACTGCTTCTGGTGAGTATTGACTTCTGTGGTTTGAACTCGGGACTTTCTGTCTGGTACTCCAGGTCATGCAACACTGTACCGCTTATATTGTTTGCACGGCACTCTATAAATAGACTGGTAGAGTGGAAACATACTGCTGTACTTGAGGCTGCTGTTTGGTTTAGTATTTCTGAACATTGACTGAAATCTTTGATTGTTCACGAGAGAATCAACGAATAAATCCATTGCTTTGCGATCAGATTTACAGTATACAATAACTTACATATTACATATACGTATATGTATACATATACGTGTATGTAAAGCTTCTAATATAAGCCCAGTACCATCTTTTTGAAACTACGTAAAACTTTTTTCTGTAATAATTTGCAATAATCTCAGCAGGACCACTTCTGAATGATTTTTCAGAAGAGGCGCTATACAAACATTCTATTACGTTACGCATACAGGATTGTTTGTACGCATTTCTCTAGAATCATTCTCGACCTTTTGCACTTGAGAATAAAATGTAAGCTTTGCGTGGAATGTTGAAGTTGAAGCCTGTGTGTTTTTCGGTCTTTGCGCAGTGATATTGACTTCCATGCGAGGTTTTCCGTCAACCAGAGCCGGCCCGAGGACATCACCCTGCACGAGGACATTGCCTGTGTGGAATTTGTTGGCGACGATGGATTTGGTAAGTAAGTTAACTCTCGTCTTAAACCTTAAACCGCCAGAACCGAGTATACTTGGTTACAGTTGCATAGTTACAAAGTATGTGGCGGTTTAAAGGTTAAAGGTCTCATAACTGTGGTTTTAACATCATTTTCTGAGGTTTTTTAACACTTATATGAAATATTTCCTTGTTTTATTGATTTGTCTGTCTATGTAAATAGAAATAATTATAGACCATAGAATATAAAAGGTGAGTAAGCACTTGAAGGCTCCCAGAAATAAGTTAATTTTTCACTGAATGATGTGGCTCACTGGATACAAATTGTAAGCAAAAGTTGAAGTCAAAAACAACTTTCTGTTATTTGAATGAGCACTGAATTGAATATGACTTTGTAGTGCAGCTTGGAGAATTTGCTATGTCAATATGAAAAACCCTTTGTTGTTATTGATGTGTGATATATGGATTGTACTGTACTGCTGTTATTGGTCATACAGTAAAATTCACAAAAGGTAAACGTGGGTAGGAAGCTGAAGAAGTAAACTTTCTTTATGTCTATTAGAATGGGATTCTACTGTAGATGTTATGCTGAGGGACTTTAATTTTAAAAGCTGTATTACGATTTTCATTTGTTTTTGTGGCATCTCATTTCTGGTTACTGTCTGCTGCTGCTGCTGTATGAAATTGTATAAAAAAACTTCTGCTGAGATGGAGTTGGGTACCATGGAAACCAAATGCCATGGAAACCAAGAAGTGCACTGCTGCTTAGCAGTGTGTTAACTCTTAGGCAGCCTGTGCGGTCGTTATCGACCGCACAAGAAATCGCACCCATTTCTATATATAGACCGCTATATTTAGGATTTAGGACTATTCTAACGGAAAGCCAACATAATTTTGCATCTAAAACGCATTTAAAACCCGTTTATTTCATGAGTTTGACTGCGAAAATATGTCGATTAAATGAGGCAAGATTTGCGGTCCTTCTGGCATTTAAATTTTAAATGCCCTTCTATACACAGGGGCAGATGTTTTATTCAACTAAAGAAGGTTTAGAAGCGATTGAAAATGGTAAGTTTGATGACATGGGTATTTCCAGGTCCGATGATACCGAAACCGATCAAATTCTGCTGGAAAGTATAAAAAAACCAAGTTTTTGAACTTTTTGTGACATGTGTGTTATATATGTCATAATTGCTTCAACATTTTTCACAAAAGATCCTTTCTAAACTAAAATATCACATTTTACATAATTTTTAATGTTAGGCAGTGACATTTTTATGGGCAGCCCGCAAAATAGCATGTCTTGTTGCTGACAAAATCTTTTAGGAGCATTTGTGACAAGTGCCAAGCCATGCAAAATACATATGTCATAATTTCTTTGTGACCTTTCACACTAAATTCTCTGTAAACTAAAATATGACATTTTACATCTATATATAAATTTTTAAATGTCTATTATATATGTGTGCATATTTCAGATAGCTTACTTACACTGTCTTGTTGCTTACACAATTTTTAATGAACTTCAAAGTCCAATTTTAATTTTTAATATTTTTTATTTTTATATATTCTCATGAAATATGAAGAATGTCATTGCAAATGTTATATTTTGCTTTTCATATTCTTGTAGATAATCAAAAGCCCTTTCAATTGATATATACATTGTCAATATTGTTATGATATTCAAATTAAAACATTTTGGGAAACTGTGGAGGGGTAAATTCTCTAAAAACAACATGGCTGCCTAAGAGTTAATTGACTCACGCAAATACCCGCGCGCACGCACACGCTGTTCTTAACTGAACCAAACAGGAACCTCCATACTTGATTTCTTGTTTGTTAATAGGGTTATGAATGTGTTGAATTAATCTATGATGGATACCATTACTTAGCAACGATGTTAATCAGAAGTCATGACAGTTTTTTTTATATATACAGCTATTAAGTTGCTTGTACTGTATAGCATTTCGGTATAAGTGTAGATGCAGCCAGGGTACATTTGCAGAGTTTTGGCTACAAATATTTTACTGGATTTATTGTTTTTATGTCAGCAAACCACATAAGTGTATGTATAACCAAAACCGTCTCTTATTTTGCCGTTGACTTTCCTTGTCTTAAGTGATCCAGATGCAAGCTTCTTGTCTTACCTGTACAATGACCGAATTGCTATGCTATCTTACCTATCTTACCTGTAGCTCACCGGCGGCAAGCGCAGTGCGACCGCCGTGATCGATCGACGAGTCTCCCGAACTGTTTCGACGTTTGAATTTGTTTTTCTGTCGCGGCATAATTCGTTCGATGTCTGTAGCTGAGTTCTTTTGTCTCAGACGACAGCGACAACCTCGGGGGTCCGCTTGCCATCGAGACCGTCAATTTGTTTCTCGGCGCGGACGGGAATTCAAATTTCAAGCCACTCGACGACTATTTCGAGCGCGTTGAGCTGCTCTCGCAGGCAAGAACGCCGCAAAAAATGACTCGGTATTCGAGTCTGGCCGACAGCGGCTTTGGCAGCCCCTCTGTTTGGCCCGACTCGCTGAGCCCCGCTTTTGGGGAGGCAAATGGTTCGGGTAAGATGTCGTCTCCTCTATCCTGCTTTTTGTCTCGGTGGTCGTGGCTTTGGTGGCATTTTGGAGTCGTCTTATAACACGAGTGGCAGCAGTTTGCTTTCGATTGAGCATAAGCATTTAGAAATGACCAGATATTTTCACAGTACATGACATGCGTCATTTTTCTGCCTTCGAATGCCATAATGTAGTTGACAAGTTTACCAATTGAGCCAAATTTTTCTGGGTAGTCTTGAATGTTGTTGTTGTTTGTTTGTGAAAATTTTTTAGTTTTAGTTTTCCATATTTTTGCTATTTTGCGTGATGGCTGGCATTCGTGTTTTTTTTTCCATGCGTTATTCGGTGACTCCAAGATGTCTTTCAGTAGATTTCAGTAGATTTGAGTTATTTAGATTGCTTGTATTAATTACTGGTTGTTATTTTCACAGCTTGATCGTTCCTCTTTTTCTCCTCTTGATCTCGGTTGTTTTTTTCTGCTTGCATGTTATTTTTGTGCTTGTATGCTTCCATCTTATCTATTGAATGAAAAACTTTGTGGATTGTTTGATGCCATTGCCATTAGCTTTTCAGTTGCTTTTCAAATAACATTTCCAATGCTTTTTGCATAGCATTTCCAATGCCATATGTTTTATTTGCATTTAAATTCACATGAGTGCAATTCTATGTATTTTTATTGTGTTTATTTTCTGGAATGCATACATTGTCACATGTTCACATATAACATAAACATATGCAACTGTATTCATACTTATAATTTAATTTATATAGCACCACTTCTTGTGCCATGAGTTTATGCTGAAGATATACACGTACCTGATCCAAATTGCAATATTTAGGTACATATAAAGTTGGGAATTAGGCCTGAGACATGCAGTTCTTGCTAGCCATATGTTCTGAGAGAAATTGCATATGTAAGTGTGCATTATGGAAGCTGTACCCATATTAATTTTGGTTTATACCTGGAATATATAGATATACCTGAGGACACATCTTCTCTGAAACTACTGTTTAACCCTTTTGACCCATAAGTCTGATATATCAGCTTCATAACCTATTGGTTATACAGATCACCATGGCCAAAGGGTTAAAATGTGATGCCTTGTATCCATTGTTGTTGTTATTGTTATTATTATTATTATTATTATTATTATTATTATTATTATTATTATTATTATTATTATTATTATTATTAAAGTTAAGATTATTGTGGTAACTAATCCAGAAGGACTATGTGAACACATTACAGTTGTTGATCTAAGTTAGCTATCAAAACCCATAATTAGTAGATATGTAACAACAGATGTGGGACAGTTTCAAAGCATGTGGTTTGGGCCTGACCCATGAAAACTGTATCCACTGAAATTCTTTCAGAATTATGCGATGTGTCTGACACAGGGCTTTGTATATTGCGCCAGGAAAATCCGATTGCGTATTTTTAGTTTTTCACAGTTTTTCATAATTTTATGGCTGATGCATGTACATACAGTAGCTGTTGTCTGTCCTAAACCAGATAGTGTGATTCTGGCCAGGTATTTTATCATGCTTTGTGCTGTTAATGTTGTTATATTCTTGAACACCTGTTGATAATTCGGTGAGTTTTTTTTCTGTTTCATAATTACTGCATGTTCACAATTACCCAACTTTTATTTTTAAAAATAAGTCATGCATTTGTGGTTGAGCATTGGCTTCAATATGGCTGATTTTGTTCTATTCTGTTGCCATGCTTAATTGCTTGTGGAAATATTTTATATGCATGCTTTGCTGCAAGTTTAAAAGCAGGAAGGAATGAAAGTTCAAGCTTGGAATACCGTTGTGAACACTTTAGTCATGTCAATAGATTCGTTTTAATTTCAGCTGTGAGTTTAGATCTTTTCTGGAGGTCATTTCCAAGGATATATATTGAGATGACACCAAAATGAAATAACATGAAAGACTGTTATGCTAGTCCTGGAATTATTAATTTGTTGGTTTGTGATTGGAGAAGTAAATTTGAGATTAAGGAACTGGGGAGATTTGTCAGAATGACTCTGGAGTAGTGTTAAAATGAATTGTAATTAGTGTGGGGTGGGGGATTGTAATATTCATTGATGGATGGATGGATGGAAGACTTGAGTTGAATTTACCTGGTGACCATCTCTTTGACTGCTTCCTCAAATGTTCACTTCACTCTGGCTCTGTTTTGAAATCTGTGTTAGCCATAAAGTGACTGGGTGGGATTTTAAACCACTCGACCCGCTTTTCAACCTGCCAATCTTGATCTGGCCCAATTGTATGAACTGAGAGACATGTTTGATGCTTCTCAATCTTGACCCGACCCAATTGTATGTTGAGATGTGTATTTTTGCTTCTCTTGGTCTGTGGCTATATTGAACAATTTACTTGTTTAAAATTTAACAATACTGCTCAAAAAATTGTGAACACACATGGATTTCGAAGAAAAATGTATTTTTTCTACTGTATTTTTTCATTAATGATACTATTCTACGATTGATGTACAGAAGGTTATAGATATATGCAAAAATAGTTGACCATTTTTTGTGGCATTTCGAACGCCCTAGAATACAATTGAGACCGAATATACTGATTATTCTAGTACGGTTTGATGCAATGAAGATGGGGACACAAGAAAATGTGGATAAAATTCGTTTCAACAGTCTTCTGAATTTTGCATATCTATAGCCTTCTGTACATCAATCGTAGAATAGTATCACTAATGAAAACATACAGTATTGGTGTTCATGGTTGTGATTGCAATGTTTTAACAAGCCTTAAACTTCATTTTGTTTCGAAATCCATGTGTGTTCATAAATTTTTGAGCAGTACTGTATATATATATATATAATATTTATCTTTATATGCTGTTTCTGCTTGGAAAATCTTTTCACATACTAGAACAGGCTCTATAATTTACAGTTAACCCTTTCGCTCCATAGGACCAATATTTTGTTTTCATAACATACTGGCTATACAGAGTGTCACTACAAAAAGGGTTAATTACTGGATTTGATATGTAGAGATTGAAAGCAGATGTACTCAAATTAAATTTTTGATAAACACATTTATCAGTGCTGCTTTCATGTAGAATTTTAGTGTACCCAGTCTTTGCTTAAGGTTCAATATGCTGTCACTTGCTGATAATGTTACTCTTTACTTTCAGACAGAGTGTGCAGGGTGGCACAAAAAGAAACGGACTATAAAAAATGCAAACCTAGATGTGACTAGTACGTTTTTTGTGCCACCCTGTATTGCTGCATTTGAGAATGTTGTCCAACTACCATTGTTGACATATGGTGTTATTATTGTTGTTCATATTTCAGATTTAATTGGAAGGATGGATTAAAAATTAGTGGGAGGGGGGCACGGTGGAATAGCAGTACAGTTCTTGGCATGCAACTGGCGGTTAGCGGGTTCGAATCTGACCCTGGTCATTGACCCTGGTCACTGACCTTGACTCAAGTTGCTCATCATTGACTTTGCTCTTCACTTTGTGAATGACTTGGCATGTGCTAACAACCATATAAGGGCTCATCCATATCATCCATATAGTACATACGCAAAAAGGGCATATTTTCAGACCCTTCCCCGTTTGCACTCCGTACTTATGCAAAATTTCCTTAATCTAATCTGCCTCTGTGCATGTGTACTATGTGGATGGACCCTAATAATAATAATAATAATAATAATAATAATAATAATAATAATATAATAATAACAATAATAATAATAATAATAATAATAATAATAATAACAATAATAATAGTAATGTTATTCTGTAAATTCTCTGTTCTGAAATTGCAGCTTTAAAGAATGGAAGAACAGATTTAATATTAAGTGTTAAAATGAACAAAAGAGGGGATTAGCTAATATGAAACCTTGTAGTTGTATTAGAGGCGATGTATTTGTCACCATTGCCATTTACTGCTGCAGTCATGGTATATTCAACTTATATGCAAGGATGTATAAATAGTTGTATAGAAAAAAGGTTGGCGTGTTCTTTGCTTTCGGGATAAACGTTTTAAAATAATTTTTCTTCCACAGGGGACTTTGGGTTCAATCCGGTTATCGGCACAATACCTGAGGTGAATCTGGATGATATCATGTTTGAGCATAATGATGTGATCCGGCCAGAAGTTGAACCATCAGAGTTACTGCAAGAGCGGGAAAAGATTGGCAGGGAAGACAAACTGGACAAAAGAAATGAAAATGGTGGACAGAACCAGATTGGTAAATACTATGCCATAACCAGTATTTATACAGTTGTTTTCAGTATTTCAGCCACAATTTATATGGTTAGCAGAGTTTTTGTTAATTGTTAGTTAATGTTTTTATGTAAGGTTGTTGTTGTTGTTATTATTACTGTCCTTATTATATTTACTAGTTTGAAAATGCTACTATAACACTGTAAGCAAATTTATATGTAGAAAAATTGTTATGACAAAATTCATTTGGATATGTTATTTTTCATAATATTGTTACTAATTAACAAGTAATTGATGTACTAATTAACAAGTACTTTATGAAGGCAGAAGTTTTCTATGACAGTTTGTAAAGTTACTATGTATTCATGCATATGACATGACCCTGTATTGTTTGACAAAGTAATACAATGGTTATATGCCATTAACAGTGTATGTAGTTGTCAGAAAACTGTAAGACACTCAGTTATATGAAGAGCAATATTAATCAATGGAAATGCACAGAGGTTTAAAGTTAAGAAGTTGTTTAGTTAAACGTTTAAGTTTATTTAAGAAAACTGTTTGCATATTTGTTTAATTTTGTGTTTATATTTTGTTTATTTTTGAAAATAACACTCATTCAACAGGCAGTGGATATGATGAATGTTATTATGATGCTGGTATTGGTGGTGGTGGTGATGATGATGATAATAATAATGATGATGATTCACTATCTAATGGTGTGGGAGAAGGTGCAGAGGACCATACACTTTTCAGTAAGTTCTATGAGCAAATTGAGATTTCAGATTACAGGATATGATTATATGTGCGTTAGACAGTTGTTATGTAGCATTAGCAGCCTGTGTATTTGTTCATAACACTTTTATTCCAGGTTGAGTGAGGGGTTTTCCAAGTTCTTTCCACTCACTTTCCCCCAGATGAACATATTGAGTGGCATGCACATTTTTGTGCTGGGTTACTTTTTCTGCAGTGGCAACAAGTTGTTGAAATATGAAAGTTTTGCAAAAAATGATGCTTAAAAAAATTCCCTAACAGTGTGAACCTTTCTCCCTCGAGAGTATGGACAGGTAGATAATGCAAAGTGAATTGCAAGGTGATTGTGGTATTTTCTAGAAGGTGAATACCCATTTTTGTTTACCTTGGGCATTTTGAAATTGTTCATTCCACATTTGACTTGAATATGCATATGCTAAAAGTTCTAAAATTCTAGTTAATTTTTCATTGTTTATATTTATTGACAATAATTAAGGTATTGTTGATCAGATCAAAACTTTTGCACAGGAATCAATGTGATGTTTATTATTTTTTGCCATTACATAGCATGGAATTTGCATGTACAGTAGCTGATGTAGCTCAGTGTGGAGTTATTATAGCCTAGGACTTTATTTTAACAATGAAATGTATTTTATATTATTTTAACAAAGAAATGGGTTGACATGCATTACCCTGGTTGGGTTTGTAAGAATCCCAGGCCTCAGATAGTAGCATGAAATAGCCAAATATCTCCTAGATCTGCTAGTCAATGTTGATTTTTGTTCAGTATAGCAAAAAGTAGAAGGCAAGGAAACTAGAAATCGCCTGTTAACTATATGAATAAGGCCAGCACCAAATTGTGGCATGTAAACTTTGACTGGAGAATAAAAATTAACTAGCTCTGGCTGAAAGTAAAACTAAAAACTTTTGTCAAAATCAGTACTACTGATTTATCGCATTGGCATTGAATCGGTTTGGACTTGTTCATTTAGGTGAGGAAAATGTATTCAACCAAGAGGAACCGCTCTTGTACGAAGACCCAAAAGGCAACACCACAACTCGGACCAAAGTATCAGAGAATATTATTGGTTAGCAGAATGTTCTTAACCCCTTAACTGGGCAACTATTTGTAACTCAATGTAAAATGGACGAGTGTTACTCGGGGCACCCAGTTAAGGGGCTAATAACTTTGATTTGAAATTATACAATAAAAATGTATCAGTCCATGCATTTATTTAGCATCAGATGGCAAAGTAAAATAACAAATGCTGATCCATTTGCAGTAGAAGTTCTAACTAACTGTTGGTTTTCCTTTCACTCCAGATACACTTCTTGTGGGGTACACAATGAGTATTCTTTGAAAACCCCCATTCTTTTCATACACCATTGGTTAGACAAAGTTGTGAATACCTGTACTATGACCTTATTATCTGCTATCCTATATTTAATTACAAGTCTTAAGTAAGGAAATGCTTATTAATGCGTGATTATTGATGAATAGAGTGATGTGTAAGGGTCATTCCGCATCAAATCAACACAGTCATCGGACGTCACCGTCTCAGATTTTGACGAAAATTGGCACAATTGTTCATCCCCATGAGTAATGTTGAAAACCATAATATTAAAGTTTTGGGTCAACCCATGTCCAAACTATGGGTCATGAAACTTTGGTCGACCTGCGCCAACTTTTAACTAAAACTGTAATATCTCCACTTCTATGATAGCTAGAGACATGATCTTTGCACCAAACTTTAGCTTTTTGAAAGCCCTATCTGGGCCAATCAACAGGCACACCAAGAGTTTGAAAACCAAAAGAACAGAAGCAGTCGTTTTTGACATTTCGAATAAATACGTAACTATTTTATTTGTGGATAAGTCTTACATCATGAGGAATTATTGGTGAAAATTTCAGAGTGGGCACTCTTATAGTTTTTATGCAATGATTAAAAGAATATTCGCCCCAATGCAAAATCACAATTAAAACATTCCTGTTGAACATTGCATTCACTAAGTGACTGAGCTAATTTAATTTGCCAGTTACATCTGACACTTAGCAAATCTGTGACAGTTTACCTTACATTTAAAAGTATTTTTATTTATGTTTTCAATTTAATAAGCTGTACTTAATACAGTACTTTGCAAAATATCACGAATACATAACAGAACAGCAGAAGATGGAGCTCAACAGCATAGCACAGTTCAGGAAAACTCAGGGATTGAGAGAGCTCAGTGCAGGTGCAATCACATCTCAACCATCACCCAGAAAATTAGTTACAAGGTCTGTACACAGTACAGAAAGATGATCACAGCACTGTTTGCATAGTCTTTTAAATTGAGATACACCGTCATTTCACTGCTTGAAGCCATTGCTGGCAGTCTAACGATTTCACTGGTGTTCATAGGCTCTCAAATACAATAGACAAACTTATTTAGACAGAAAAATCAGCTAATCTGTCCAACTTATGATGCTTTTACATCAGTATCAGCCATGTGTTAAAATAACAGACACAAATATTAGGCAATTTCACATTCATTTTTCTTCTAACACTTGATCTTAAGGATTCTTGTTCAGAACTGCAGTCAGGATTAGACTGGAGAAATACTGGACCAATATATACAGACTGGTATTTTAATAATAGCATGAAACTTTGTGTCTGCTAGACAGCTATTCTATGTATTCTAAAGTAAAAACTAATGAAATACCTATGTTCTAAGTTACTTGTTTTACATGAAATTACTGTATCAAACTAAGTTACCTACCGGTAATACTGATTTAAGCCCTTGCAAACAGAATAACAACCTTCAAACACAAGAACAAAGATATGAACACAGAAAATAAAGCACAAAACAAGAGTAAAGTCAAGTAAATAAAGTACCTTGAATAGATTTATATTCTTCATGCTTTTCACTGTGCTATGCTGTTGAGCTCCATCTTCTGCTGTTCTGTTATGTATTCGTGATATTTTGCAAAGTACTGTATTAAGTACAGCTTATTATACTGAATACTTCAATAAAAATACTTTTAAATGTAAGGTAAACTGTCACAGATTTGCCTTAAGTGTCAGATGTAACTGGCACACTAAATTAGCTCAATCACTTAGTGTATGCAATGTTCAACAGGAATGTTTTAATTGTGATTTTGCATTGGGGCGAATATTCTTTTAATCATTGCATAAAAACTATAAGAGTGCCCACTTGAAATTTTCACCATTTATTCCTCACAATGTAAGACTTATCCACAAATAAAATCATAAATATTGTTGCATACGTATTGGTTCAAATTATGTGGTACGACTGCTTCTGTTCTTTTGGTTTTCAAACTCTTGGTGTACCTGTTGATTGGCCCAGATAGGGCTTTCAAAAAGCTAAAGTTTGGTGTAAAGATCATGTCTCTAGCTATCATAGAAGTGGAGATATTACAGTTTTAGTGTCTTGGCGCTGGTCGACCAAAGTTTCATGACCCATAGTTTGGACATGGGTTGACCTTTAATATTATGGTTTTCAACATTACTCATTGAGATGAACAATTGTGCCAATTTTCGTCAAAATCTGAGACGGTGACGTCCGATTTTATTCAAAAGCGTGTTGATTTGACGCGGAATGACCCGTAAGCTAACAATCCTGTCAGTGAATGGCTTTCATGATGCATTGAAGATTTTACACTTAAAATGCACTTTTTAATGCTGTTTTTAGATACAAAAGGAATTTAACCCCATTTAGTATTTTTGACAAGGATTGAGGTTTGATCTTAGTTAATCTAAACCAGAATGGAAAAACTACGATATTTTTGATCACAGAAGTTGTACTGGTACAGGGTGGCGTAAAAAACCAGACTATGTTAAATGCAAACCTAAATGTGAGTAGTCCAGGGTTTTTTTTGCGCCACCCTGTATTTTTGGCCCAAAATTCACGGTGGGTATTGTTTCAATTTTGCACTTATTCTGCAGCTTAATGGTTGCCTTGACTTGGTGTCAGCATAATTTTTGTTTATCTGAATATTTATGTTGTGAAATAAAGAGAAAAATGGATTTGACGATGAATCTCGTAATGTCCTCGACCATGGTTCAAAACCTGTCATCAACGAAATGACAACACTGATCGAAAACAATGCCGAAGTCTTTGCACTCGGTCCAGTCGAGGTGAATTTCAAAGGTGAGAACGCTACAAAACAGGTTTTTAAAGGAGATTTAAGTTTTAAAACATATCTTTGGGAAGTAGTATTAAGATGATTTTAATTAATGAGATGTTAGATATAAACAAAACTGCCAGAAATGTTTAAGAGATTTGTTAGATTGTGTTAAATGGTCCTATAAAAAATGCATTATTGTTTTTTTCTGTAATGTTGTTACAATGACATTACATGATTTACATTCCATGCCAGATACACTGTATATTTTCAATTGTTAGGTATCCTAGTAATACTTTTCACCGTAATCAGTTCTTTATTAATATTATTAATACTATTATTATTACTATTATTATTAATATTATTATTACTACTATTATTATTATTATTACTATTATTATTATTATTACTATTATTATTATTACTATTATTATTAATGTTATTATTATTATTGTTGTTGTTGTTGAAGTTTTGTTTTGATGTTATCATGTTATACCCTTGAATTACTTCTGTATTTGGGTCACATGACCAACAGAACGCAGAGCGAAACGCAAGCGCCGTCTCATCATCGACGAGTACAAAGTCATCTCGAGTGGAACGATGAAATCGCATCTGTCGGACTCGTCGGAACTGGTGATACCGCTCGACCTCGCTCCGCCAACCAAGAAACTGATGCAGTGGAAGGAGTCCGGTGGCGTGGAGAAGCTGTTTATCCTGCCAGGGATGGTGCATGTCAATGCAAAATTGTTCAGCGTGAGTTTAATAATAATTATAACAATACTACTACTACTGCTGCTGCTGCTGCTGCTGCTGCTGCACTACCACCACTACTACTAGTACTACTATTACTACTACTACTAGTACTACTATTACTACTACTACTACTACTACTACTACTACTATTACTACTACATCATCACCATATTCGTTATCATCACAGTCATCACTGTTGTCGACATCATCATCATCGTTGTCGTTGTCTTACTACTACTACTACTAGTCTACTACTACTACTACTACTGTTAGTTTTACTACTACTACTACTGTTACTTTACTACTACTACTACTACTACTACTACTACTACTACTACTACTACTACTACTACTAATAATAATAATAATAGTAATAATGGGTTTTAGATGGTTCATTAGAATGTGTCCTGTGTAAGAGACTGTGTTTCATTTGTCCTTTCATTCAGATTATGGTTTTTGTTTGTGTTTTTTCGTTAGTTGTCTTCTTGTCCTTGAGTCTATAAACAATAACAAACTTTGCATTAAATTATACAATGTACAATGCTAGAACATGCTTTGTGATTGCACAGGTTCTGTTGTTTGCGTTGAGAGGGAATTATTTTTGTATTATTTAGCATTACACGTTACTTCTGCTCTGTTAGAGTGGCATGAATACTACTGCAGTGTAATGCTGTTATTTATGTAGCTCTTTTTTTGCCTCTCCTTTTTGGAGCTGTCATCTTCAGTGCATCGTTTGCCCAAATAGATGAGTGGTAAACCATTTACTGCCATATGGCTATATGTAGCTTTTATATCATAGAAGTTTTCGATGTACCAGGGTTGTGAAATTGTTGACGTTTGGATGAAATGTGACAGAAGTGATGCATTAGTCATTATAAAAGTTCCTCTGTAGACATTTCTTTTTGGCTGTAATCTGTAATTTAGTTTCTGATTTTTGTCTTGTCAGCTGTTTAACAGAAACCTCTTAACAACACCACTGGGTGACCTTGAAGGATGAAGACACTGTCCTTGAGGATAATTCCGTGGAGGGAAATGGCAGACCGCCGGAACTCAAGCGAGGTCGCTCTGAAGGTGCGACAAAATGTTTTTCCTTTATGAACTAATATGTCATTTCATAATTATGTGTTTTATAGTGCTATGAACAATTACATAGCCTGACACTGAGAGGATTTATTGCTAGGTAATTTTTATAAATCTGAAAATTCCAAAATGCGTTCAGGTATGAATTTTTGCACCTGTTACCTGCTGTTAGTGCAGCAGGTGGGGTAACATAAGCCGATATTTTTGAATTCCACAGATTATCTCACCTTTTTGTGATTCATGATCTTATTTCACTGTTCAACTGCAGATGATAATTTTAAGTTTAAAATTTTGTGAATTTTTAAGTTGGAGCAGTTGATAGGTTAATAAACTATTGAATATTTGTACGATAATCTGGTCTTTGGTTTCCTAGATGCCAACGTCGAGTTGAATCAGAGCCTTCTGTCTGCGTATGGCATGGACAACGTCGCGCCTGCCGAGGCCGACACCTCGGCGAGCATCGACTGTTCGTCTTCTCTGCCGTTTGAGAGCACCGTCAGAAGAACGTCCCGACGCCTGTTCGGTGGTGGTGGTGGTGGTAGTGATGATAATGACCCGTGTCCCGAAAAGAATTTGCCCGTCTTGCCCGATTTCGGAGCCGGCGTCGACGACGGGCGCGCGTCAAAAGCCGACGGCAGCCCGGCGCCGCGGAAACTTCGCAAGCAGTCGCGCGATTCTGGCGCCTCGGACAGCGATGACGGCGCGGAAAACGAAGATGCGATCTTCGACGTCGAACCGGCGCAGACTTGTAGCGAAAGGGCAAACCTTCGCCAGGTTCGATACTTGGACAGAAGAATTTATTTCCTGAAACGTGATTTTTTGGGGGGATGTGATCCTTTTAATACAGCCGTAATCTAGATAATCCAGATACAGTGGAACTTAATTATGATGGACTTGGCTATAATGAATTTTTGGTTATAAATACCACAGTGCACGATGGTTCCATGTGATGCACAACTGTATTGGGTGTAACATACCTTGGATGTAGCACTAAATGTTACAGACCCACTAATAACTTAGGGATATTCAACTAAATTTCACAAGGGGCCAGATTTTTTCATGACGTGCCCAAGGGTCCGGTGCAAAAATGATTTTGGTTTTAAAATGCGCAGTTCATAAGTATTAGAAAACATTTGAGTTGAAAGTAAGACATTTCAAAATATTTTGCATGTATTAGATAAAAAGTTGTTGGTTGTTTCAGTATCTTCGCGGGCCATTTCTCACCCTATGTCGGGCCGGACCTGCACCAAGTATATTATAAAAAAGTTCTGCTGTATTCTAGAATGGGATATGGTTATTTCGCTTTAACAGTGATACTTATGCACTTCTGTAGAGCCTAATTTCTAATGCATGAGAGTGTCAATTGATGGTGCTCCAAGTCTGTTAGAAACATGATCAAGGTGGTCAGTAGAAGGGGGAAAAGATAAAGCATTCTGTGGAGAAAAAGGCCAAGAGAAAGTGTTACATTAAGAACTGGTCTGAAATTTTATTACCTGTTCAACAGGTAACCAGTAAAAATTATACAGATGCTGCGTGGAATACTTGATCTACATAGAGATGTAATTTATTCTGGACAATTACATTTGGTGTAGTGTTACACCTGTGTCGTATACTTCCCAGATGTATCTTGCTCCGTGACACCTTGTGTTTTTTTCCACCGGCGTACAGGAACTGGAAGAAACGGAACTGGAAGAGATACTCTGGGGTCGCCGGTCGACCCAGATGCAACATATCCTTCTCAGGAAACTGGATGCTTCGGATACGGTCCGGTTCGGCCAGCTGACCGCGCGAAACAATCGTAAGCAGGTAGCGTCCAAGTTCTACACGATCCTCGTGCTTACGAAGGCGCAGTCCATCGGCGTCGCACAGCGCCAACCGTACGGTGACATCGAGATCTCCAAAGGCCCGCTTTCGGGTCGATTGTCTAGGGTTTAGCCGTTAAGACTGTTGCACTTTCTACCGTTGAGTTTTATCGTAGTTTTACGAACGTTCGGGTTGTTTTGCTGTAGGTATAAATGTTTGTTATGGTTATGCGAATGTTCGTCGTTTTCTCCTCCTGCTTGTTTGGCGGGTGCGGTCACTTTTTTCGATTCAAAAGACAGACTATTGCCGCTGTTATTTTTTCTTCTGTTTATGTTTTTGTTTCGTTTACCGGCGAAGACTGATTTGGTCAGAAACAGGTTTATATTAATGTGTTCAAAAACAATTTTATGCCATACTGCAGTTTTTATCAGATAATTTGTAAAATTTGCTGATGTGCGTTCCATTAGCTGATTGATTGAATCTTTGACAGACTTGGTTGACTGGATGATTGATAGATAGATTGATTGATTGATTATGTGTTGATTTCTTTGTTATTGCTTCCTTTTGTCTTATTTTGTGAGTTTACTCACTTGATTTGACTTTTTACATTTAAATTTGACATTCACTTAAATTGTTATTATCGCTAATTTGTTTTTAATATAATTTTTTTCCAAACTTTATTGCAATAATTGTGTGATTGAGTTGTTGAAAAAAATGAATCTTTGAATCTTTTGGGATTTGGTTAGAAAATTACTTTGCTGTTGTTTGACTTTCTGTCTTAATTGAGATATTATATCATTTAGGATTTTCAACAATAATTCCAATATTGATTTAGATTGTAAATGTAGATGAGTAAGCAGTTGTAATTTAGTCATTCACATGCTTGATTTGATTATGATATATGTTTTTTGGTGCTATTGTAGGCTTGTGTGTGTGTGTGTGTGTTTGTCTGTGTATAAATAGACTTTTTAATCTCTTTCTGTTGACTTCTGTATGTCCATAGAGTCTTTGGATATCATGCCTTAGGACATCCTTCTGTTTAACCACTTAACTGGGTATCCCGGATATATCCATCCATTTTACATTGAGTTACAGTTAAATACACGGTTAAGGGGTTAATAGAAATATTGAAATAAATTTGGAATAACTTACTGTGAAAATATCTTCTTAGTGCTAAGCAAGGTTGTTAAGTATGCACACACACACACACACACACAATTATGTTTGTTGACTTTTATGTTGATACTCTCTGATACTCATAATTTTAGACTTTGTAAGTAGCCAGATAGTTTGAATAGTACCGGTAGTACCACTAGTCAAATGATCAAATGTTTTTAGCATGTACCGGTACTCGACTTGGTTATTAGCATTCAGGTAGAAAAACATTGATTTTGATTACGTGTTGGACTTTTGTTCATTATGTGCCAAAGCAGTTGTGTTTTTAAACGTGTTTCTGATATTGAAAATAACTTAGAAAAAATGTGTAATTATCAGATTATCATAGTGTTTTGTTTTAACGAATGAGGGTTGACAATTTTTATGTAAAGAAATGTTCTTGTTGCCCTGTCTGTTGATTAGAAATGAGGATTGTATGACTGGTTAACATCTTGGGGTGAAGTTTGAAGGTAATTTTGATGGTGTTACCATTTGGGGTCAAGTTTCAGGGTAATTTTTGACGGTAGTGACATGCAAACTTTGGAAGTTTGTTGCAGTTTTTATCCAGTTTTATCCAATTATAATTGTTTTTTTGTTTGTCCAATGTTAATTTATTAACTGAATGGTTTTAGTTGTTGCATGTTTTCAAGAGTTTCAATTCAAATGTTGCATGTGTTGTTCATTTCTTAAATTAACCCCTTAACTGGGGATCCCGGATATATTCGTCCATTTTACATTGAGTTACAGTTAAATACACGGTTAAGGGGTTAAAGACACCCATTTGTCAATGGAGAATATTCAGCTGGACCAATGTTTGGGTGAGGTAATGTTGCCACTTTGCCTCTTTTATCATCATCATCATCATCATCATCATCATCATAAGGAAATGATTTAGGTGATATTTGATGCTGGATGTGCCTAGTAAATACGTATAATGATGCAACTGCATAAGTATGGAATTAGGCACATTTCTGTGACTAAACTTCTGTAGCGCCATTTTAGTAATAGATTCAGTATTCTGTATGGCAGCTTCATAGACGTAAACTTCTATTAGGCCCTAGGCTCGAACCCCATAATTTTTAAAGACTACCATAGGTACGGTGGATGCATAGGGAGGGTTTGGGTCCTTTACTTTTCATCCGAATTTTAAAAATTGGGCAGAAAGAAAGAAAAATTTCTTCTGTGAAAGGGTTAATAATAATAATAATGTAATTTTTAAGAGGTTTAGGGGGCTAAGCAAGCCTGTGGTTGTGGTCAAATGGAACATAAAAAACAGGGCTATAATAATAATAATAATGTGATTTTAAGTGGTTTATTAAGTAAGCCTATGTGAAAACCACTGATTAGTGCGGAAAGTTACTAAGGTGGTTTTCACACAGGCTTACTTAGCCTCCTAAACCACTTTAAATCACATTATTATTATTATTATTATTATTATTATTATTATTATTATTATTATTATTATCATCATCATCATCATCATATATAATGGTGTCATTCGGTAGGTGTCGCCGCTATAGAGCACCTGCTTTTAATGCCGTTTTAATCGGTAGATGGCGAAGATGTTTAGTTTTGGCATAAAGACTGTGCTTAGCCTTTAATCAAGCAGGACCCGCGATAGCTCAGTTGGTAGAGCGGAGGACTGTAGTGGTTAAACCTTGTCATCCTTAGGTCGGTGGTTCAAATCCGCCTCGCGGGAATTTTTTTCAAGCCTATTTTTCTTAGAATTGCGCTTATTTCATACCACGCAGCAGCCCCCGCTTTCACAATAAATTGACGAATCATGCGATTTGAGCAAGTTTCCCTCTATCTAAGACAGAGTACCAGTTGCTGTTCCACGTGGGGGATGAGTGGGGATGCATCGCCCCGCCGGGCTTTTTTGCCTGTCAAACTATTTTTCGGTAAAAGTCAAGTAAAATGACGGGGGAAATGCGGGTGGCCATTTTTTGCTTGTGAACCTATTTTTCGGTGAAAGTCTAGTAAAATTCGGGGAAAATGAATTTTTTGATTGCCAACTCACACACACACAGGGCAGTCAGTCCCTATTGAACCACTTTAAACCTTATTATTATTATTATTATTATTATTATTATTATTATTATTATTACCATTTTCTTTTTCGGCAGTTTATTGATTTTTCCTCTCTTTTCATCCCCACCAACCAGGAGGTTGAATTCATTTCAACCCCCCCCCTCTCCACCAAGAAATCCTGGAACCGCCACTGTAGAGTCAGTGTTTATCTAGACTCCAGGCCTTGGGGGGGAATTGAGATTTTCGGGGGGGAACCGACTTGGTTGGAGGGGAAAGACACAGTTCAATGCTAAATTTGTGTAAGTGCTGGGTTTTGGGGTGGGGGTTGAGGGTTTTTTGGGGGGAGGGAGAATCTTCCCTCCTAACAGGCCTGTATAAAACACTATGTAGGCCTGAGTAAATTTATTTACGGGATGTTGGCCTGCCAGCCTTTAAGGCCAGAGGCAAACATAAGCAGCGACCTTTCGATAGACCGAGAGCCTGCTAATTGGATGCTAATTTAAGTAATTAAGCTCGACAGAACTATTTCCGTGTATAAAGCCACAGACTGGTCAATATTGCCCGTTGCTTAATACATGTAGACTATAGCCACACTGGGTCTGCTTTTTGGTTTGCTATGCTATAGCCTACGACGGCTAGTGGGGAAGGGGTGCGGCGGGGTATCGTTATCGGAAAGTGCTTACTGCCCTCCACTATCCAACCTCCCCCACCCCACCAAGTGGCCAATTCTATACAGGGTGGCGCAAAAACCGGACTATAATTATTAAATGCAAACCTAAATGTGACTTCGTCCGGTTTTTTGCGCCACCCTGTACATATTGTAGACAGTTCAAGTAGTTTGGTGCTTTCGTTAGCTTATTCAATTAACTTGGTTAAATTAATTAATAAATTACAGTTTCTTCATCACCCCCCCCCCACCCCACCTCCGCTATTCTTACTCAAATATCGCTGCTCCTCAGATGGCACTTAGTTATTGCTTATGTTATTGTTGTCAATATTTTATTACACAGGTTTTAACAATGGTGGCCTACACATGTTCTATTCCCATCCGGCATAGAAACAGAACAGCCATCCACGGACAATATTTATACTACTACTACTACTACTACTACTACTACTACTACTACTACTACTACTGCTACTACTGCTACTACTGCTGCTGCTACTGCTGCTGCTACTGCTGCTGCTGCTACTGCTGCTGCTGCTGCTGCTGCTGCTGCTGCTGCTGCTGCTGCTGCTGCTGCTGCTGCTGCTGCTGCTGCTGCTGCTGCTGCTGCTGCTGCTGCTGCTGCTGCTGCTGCTGCTGCTGCTGCTGCTGCTGCTGCTGCTACTGCTACTGCTGCTGCTACTGCTACTACTACTACTACTACTACTACTACTACTAATACTAATAATAATAATAATAATAATAATAATAATAATAATAATAATAATAATAATAATAATAAGGTTTAGAGTGGTTCAGTAGGGTCTGCCCAGTGTGGGAACCACTGCAGATTATACGAGCTTTCGGCCGGCTGCCAAAAAATCAGGATCCAGGTCAAATATTCTTGCATCCGGCTTCAAAATAAAGACAGACAAAGCTTTTCAAGAAAGAACTGAGACTGCCAGAGCTAGCCGAGCCATCCGTAATGCGCTCACTCCTTTGATTCGGCCTAATGTAGTGCGAAAATAAAGGCGTTGTCGCGGTTGAGGCGCTATAGAAGAAGTGATTGGTGACCTATGTTTAGGCCTACATGATCGATTGGGTTCGATACAGAACTGTACGATACTACTGATAGCTATTCATTATGGTCCTTAAATTCAATGGTTTATAAAAATAAATAAAATCGAATGGTGGGTTGGAATATTTGGCTTGGTTAGTAGGCCTATAAGGTTATTAGCTAACGCATAAACCTAATCGGTGTATGGTTTGCCTATTTCAAAACTCTACGAGCAGTTGACTTGCTAAATATAGTGTAAGGCCAGTGTTTATTCTAGTCACCTTGACATTGGGTGGGGGATTTTGAAATGTTCGGCGGGGGACAAGGTCTGAGTCTCCACACTGGGGGGAGGAATTTCCATTCCCCAGCCAACTTATAAAAAATTGGGGAATTTAAAATTTAGGCCTTAGAGAAGGCCTAGAATAAACACTGCTGTAAGGCGATGCAGTTATTGTCTGGATCGGGTTCATTTCTCTTGGTACGCGTGGGCCCGGATAACATGGGGATAATATTTCACGGAAGCAAATCACACTTGTTCACCATGCTGGCTGGCAGCGAACTCAATGCAGCCGAGTGCAGATGAAGGCAATAAATACCACGGCCAGAGAGAAAAGAGGAAGTCGAAAAAATAGCAGGAACTCCTTTAATAGTACGCACAGTAGGCCCCTATTTCTGTACTTCATTCGACTTAGAGTAGACTGTCGTTCGACATGGCTCTGAACTGCGGGGCCAACTGTGTTCGCGTGATTCTGGTTGTACTGAATACTTGTTTTCTGGTAAGTAAATCGAATTGATTATATATATATATTTATTTATTTATTTATATATATATATATATATATATATATACTGACTGTATATATATATACCTCTGGATGGCACCCCCAGACCTCCATGCTAGCCTACCCAAATATTGAACTCTAAATCCGCCTATGCGCCAGCCCCCTTTGCCCCAACCCAAATTTCTGGCGACGCCACTGTCCATTGGTTTCTGTTACCCAGAGAATTAATTATAATTTGCATTTACTTGTCTATAATACCTGCTCTGCAATGAACCAGTTATTCAAAAGCTGCGTTTTTCTGTCTTTATGCTGACTGCTCTCATCTGTAGACTAACCATAGCAAAGACACTAGAAGCATTTGAACGAGAACGGAAAACCTCTATGGTTGTCAGCAGTTATTATTATTATTATTTCTAGACAATTTCTCCAGCGCAGTAAACAAGGCTAAGGCCTACGACAAAAGCGCTTTGACATAATTCTATCAGTAAAATCCGATATTAAATATAGGTGTGTTTTTAAGTTCCTAAGAAAGGAAAGTTAAAAAGTTTAGAAAAGTTATCCGGAACAGTGCTTCCATGCTATGACAAACTTACTGTATTTTCGATTCTCAGGTGTCCCGTCAGTGGCCCTATTTCTACGATATGCCACCCAGTGGCGGCTCCACAGGAGTGGGGGGCCCTGGAGCCGCCACTGATGCCACCCTAGTCAGTTTCAGCTCTTTTCATCGTTGAGATTGGCGGTGTTGTGGGGGCGTCGGTCTCAAATTCGAGAGGTGTTGAGGGGGTGTTAGGGGGTGTAAAAATATTCCTGCTTCGAGCATCGGTGAATAGCCTATAATCGCCGGTTGTTGTTGTTGTTGTTGTTGTTGGCGGTGTTTTTTAGGCGATCGGTATTGGGTTCCTGGGTGTTGGGTTGTGGCTGATAGCCGACAAGAGCGCCCTCGAAGTGCTGCGCTTTGCCGTCGGGATAGCGACTTCGGTGGAACTGGTCTGGGACGTCGCAGTCGTCTTCATCGTCGCCAGCGTCCTTGTCATCTCCATCGCCGGAATCGGATTCCACGGATCGCTGTCGGCCAGTCCAGGATGTCTGGGATGCGTCAGTATCTGGACGATAAAATCTAAAATAGAAGTCGAAGCTTTCTACGAAAGATAGGCATATATATACAGCAGGGGCGTAGCGACGGGGGGGGGTTAATCGGTATATACCCCCAAAAAAAAAAATCAGTCTACCTTAAAGTTTTTTATGTGATTTACATGTGGTTAGGCCTATATGTGATTTATATGGTTTATAGTTAAGATTTATACCCACCCAAAAATATTTATACCCTCCCAAATCAAATTCCTAGCTACGCCCCTGATATACAGTGGTTAAATTACTTTTTCAGAGGTACCGGATCTCCTTACTTTTCCTTCGGCCACAAAATTTATCCACGACTTTTTAAATTCATTTTAAACACGAACATTTAGAGTACAGTTCACGTTTTCTATTATTTCCGGATTTCCGGTGCATGTGAAGTGCTAAAAGTAGACAAGAAAAGATCATAACGAATAAAAAGTACGTTCCGGATCTCTTGCCAGACGTCCCGGATCGGAGATCCGGCATGATCCGGATCAATTTATTTCATTGCTACATCAGTGGTTTTCACACAGGCTTACTTAGCCTCCTAAACCACTTAAAATCACATTATTATTATTATTATTATTATTATTATTATTATTATTATTATTATTATTATTATTATTATTATTATTATTATTATTATTATTCGACGTCTCTTCTTCTTCTTCTTCTTCTTCTTCTTCTTCTTCTTCTTCTTCTTCTTCTTACTACTACTACTACTACTACTACTACTACTACTACTACTACTACTACTACTACTACTACTACTACTACTACTATTATTATTATTATTATTATTATTATTATTATTATTATTATTATTATTATTCGACGTCTCTTCGTTTCTGTTACTATAGTACTCAGGAATTCTGGTGGTTCTCGTTATCCTTCAGGCAATCGGTCTCATTCTGGCAGGAGTCTTCTATTCCAAGGTAGGTCGGTTATACTGTATGCAGTAGCGTGCAGTGTTGGTGGGAGGGGGCGGTCGAGCGGTGGCCCCGGGCGCCGATCAGATTTTGGGGGTGGGGGTGGTCGCCAAAATTGATTCATCATGGGCCTATGCACGGTCACGGACTCGAGAGATCTCAGTATAGGGTTGGGTCGGAAAATAAGTCATGGTTTAAGAAACTGTAATGCACTACAGTGGGTTGGGTTGGGTCAAGTAAGCCTATTATCGGCATGGGTTGGGTTGGATAGGAGATTTGATGGGTTGGATTGGGTTCTAATAAATGGACCCATGGACAATTGGACGTCTCTGAGGCCTATACATGGACATGAGAGATCTCTAGCTGTATACTGTATACTGTAGATTATGCTGGGAGGAAAGAACGCATTTTCTAGAAACTGCAAACACATTTCGAACTGTATGCCTCTGTCATAAAACATTTACCCAACTTCACATACGCGTTCGTTATCTTGATATTTTGAATTTCTTCTTCTTCTTCTTCTTCTTCTTCTTCTTCTTCTTTTTCTTCTTCTTCTTCTTCTTCTTCTTCCTCTTCTTCTTCTTTTGTGTGTAATACGGTTCAGTGGTGAACTTAAGATTTAGACCTTATTATATTAAACAGTTACAGTTCGTCTTTTGACTTTAAGACTTCGTGTTTGCAATCAACGTACGAAGTGGTTTCAATCGACCACGCCTGTATGCTTTACAGATAAAGTCAAAGTTGGCAAATAACCTGAATGAAACTCTTCAGCACAGATACGGAATAGACAAATACAAAGGAACCACAATAGGTTGGAACATTCTGCAAACAGAGGTGCGTATCTACGACTCGAGATGGAAAACAATTGTTATGGGATTATTGTCCGACCCAGAGGCGTCATTGGGGGGCTGGAGGGCCGTGCCCCCCCCAAGGAAATGAAAATATTAATTTATAATGTATTAATGTGCACCAAAAAACAAAAACAGGAACGTCATTTGCGTTTGGGGGGGGGCAAAAAAAAGGTCAGCAGCCCCTAAAGCCCTAAAGGAGTGCTTGATGTCAAGAGTAACCTGAAGTAACTAATCGTAAAAAAGGGCTGACAAGCAAAAATGTCGTCAACTTTTTTGGAAACTCAGTCGAAAATTTTTTTTAAAAAATTTAAAAATTTAAAAAAATTTAAAAGAAAATTTTACAAAATTTCTCGCTCCCCCCAAGAAAAGTGTGAAATGACGCCACTGGTCCGACCTCGTCGCCTTCTGAAGAATCTTGCATTATGAAGTGGCGTTATAGAAGTACAAGATTAAATTGGATTAAATCGGTATTGTCAGTATTGGCTGATTCTTCATTGTCTTTTTAATGTTAATCCTTTTCAATGCTGCAATTATAATATATATATATATATATATATATATATATATATATATATGTATATATATATATATATATATATATATATATATATATATATATATATATATATATATATATATTAGCTGTTGGCGTGATGAATGTCCGACAGATTTCTTGCTGTGGAGTGAGTGGCCCCACGACTGGTCGTCGTCGTTTTGGAAAAGAAATCACACAACAAAGGTGTGCGAAAAGTCATTTATTCACCCAAATTAAATGGTCGAAGACTAAACAAAATTAATAAATAGGGTAGACCTAATGTTAAGCTGTCTATATAGAGGCCTATATGTGTCTATAGTCCATGTGTAGGGCCTATATGTGTATTTAATTAGTTTGATTGTGTTTGTGTTTCTGTTTTACTCTTTATTTTCGTTTGACGCTGCGCTTTACAAGAATACCAGTTTCTCATTAGGCCTAAGTAGTTTTCTAAGGGTTGTCCGCTAAACTTCGGTTATTCTGTAACTATTTCAACCGGTAGATTAATTAAGCGCCTCGGTATTAGCAGCTACTTCGTTACCTGCTTTAGAAACAGCGATAGAAATTCACGAGAACTTACTTACATGCTTGCTTTAAGAGATTGTGCTTCTAGGGGAATAATGGGGCTCTTGAAATTCCGTTTTAAATTTCTTTGTAGTTTTTTGCATTATTATTATTATTATTATTATTATTATTATTATTATTATTATTATTATTATTAGTAGTAGTAGTAGTAGTAGTAGTAGTAGTAGTAGTAGTAGTAGTAGTAGTAGTAGTAGTAGTAGTAGTAGTAGTAGTAGTAGTAGTAGTAGTAGTAGTAGTAGTAGTAGTAGTAGTAGTAGTAGTAGTAGTAGTAGTAGTAGTAGTAAATGTACACTGTTAACAACAATAGTCCTAATGTTCTAATCTCAAAGTGGCTCACTCTCCAGTCTTTCATTTGAAAGAGTATTTCGAAGCATTCAGTTTTCAATGATTCTTCTAAGAGAACTTGACGAACAATGTGCTTTTGGCACATCCCTCGTTAAATTTTGGATAGTCGTCGAAAATCCTATATCCTAATATATCCGAATCGTGAAAAAAATCCGGTTTGAAACCCGTACGTTGCCTTGCAGGAAATTGCCCATGTAGCTACAATTATAATGACCTAGTGCTAGTCTAGCGCTGAGGTCTGCAATATGAAACTGTCCGATTA
>CM030868.1:2279855-2367355 GCA_018105865.1 Metaphire vulgaris | reverse complement strand
ACACATGGCGCACTCCGCCCCCTGGAGACTGTCCTTGAGGATGGTGATCGTGTGGCGTATCTCTCCCACCTCGCAGACCAACCTGCACGGCGCAATGTACGGTAATTAATTATATGCGAAAAACCATGAAAAACCATGTGTCCTTCGTACGCAGCCCTTTAGAAATTTAGAGAATAATAATAATAATAATAATAATAATAATAATAATAATAATAATAATAATAATAATGTGATTTTAAGTGGTTTATGAGGCTAAGTAAGCCTGTGTGAAAACCACTGATGTAATAATAATAATAATAATAATAATAATAATAATAATAATAATAATAATAATAATAATAATAATAACAATAATAGGACACGCGTATTGGTAATCTGGTACAGTATAATTTCGCTATAACCTGTGGCGTAGCCAGGAATTTGATTGGGGGGGGGGGGGTAATGCTATTTCGGTGCTACTACTATATCTTTAAAAACTTTGAAAATCTTTTAACAACACTTTTAAAATTTCAAGGAAGTCTGATTTGATTTTTTTTGGGAAGGGGGGGGGGTAAATACACCGATATACCCCCGACGTCCCCCGTCGCTACGTCCCTGGTTATAACGTACTTAGTGGGTCTGTAAAATTTATTACATCATTTCTGAGGTACGTTTTATCCAATACCTATGGAAGGGGAAAGGTGTTCACCACCCCCACCCCAAATTTTTCACCCAAATTAACTCCTGTGATTGATACCTAATAGCGGACATTCTTGAAGTAAGTAAGTAAGTAAGTAAGTAAGTAAGTAAGTAAGTAAGTAAGTAAATTCTCGTATAGCGCTTTCGAAAGCACAGTAGAACTTCGTTATAACGTATTCGGCGAGTCTATACAATTTGGTACGTTATATTCGAGGTATAAGTTATAACCGAGTCCGTTATAACGAAGTGCTACTGTAGGCCTAGCACCACAGTAGCTGCCTATGCTTAGTAAGAGGATAAGCACTTTAGGGGTCGTGAGTACCAGGGGCGTAGCGACGGGGGTATATCGGCATATATGCCCCCCCCAAATCGGGCTACCTTAAAGTTTTTAATGTGTTTTAAAGAGTTTCAACGTTTTTAGAGATTTATGCCCTCCGAAATCACATACCCTCCCCCCCAATCAAATTCCTGGCTACGTAGCCCCTGGTGAGTCCCCCTCCCTCCCTCGCGTACCCTTTCATTGGGTCGTCGTGGCAGAGTTCCATGTTCCGACGGAGGTTCAGTTGGTTGAGTCGAGAGTGGACAACCTTCAAGTACCGTTCCTTATCTACGATCGCCTTTCTCAGAAGAGCAATGTTCCTTTCCATGTCACGAATCTCATTGCTTATCTATACAGCGGATATAACGCGTAGACGCCTTTAGCATAGCATTTATATCAAACTTGAACACAAGAGAACTCTTACTCAACCGTTTATAACAACAAGTATAATAATAACAGCGGGGTATAGAGTGGTTCAGTAGGGTCTGCCCTGTGTGTGAGAACCACTATATGTTCCACCCAGCCATTCATTCACATTATGGTCTTGATGTGTAATTTGCCCTCCTGTTCACCAGTAGGGTTTTTTCTTTTATTCTTCTTTCTTTGTCTTCTTGCTTTAGCATCTACAAATAGCAAAACCTTTGCAGTACACAATTTCATAAACTAAATATCCAGTTATTATTATTATTATTATCATTGCTATTATTATTATTATTATTATTATTATTATTATTATTATTATTATTATTATTATTATTAGTAGTAGTAGTAGTAGTAGTAGTGGTAGTGGTGGTAGTAGTAGTAGTAGCAGTAGTAGTAGTAGTAGTAGTAGTAGTGCAGTGGTAGCAGCAGCAGTAGCAGTTGTAGTGGTAGCAGAACCAGCTGTAGCAGCAGCAGTAGTGGTGGCAGTGGTAGCAGCAGCAGCAGCAGTTGTTGTTGTTGTGGTGCAGTGGTGGTGGTGGTGGTGCAGCAGCAGCAGCAGCAGCAGTGGCAGCAGCAGCAGCAGCAGCAGCAGCAGCAGCAGCAGCAGGTGCAGCAGTGGCAGCAGCAGCAGCAGCAGCAGCAGCAGCAGCAGCAGCAGCAGCAGCAGCAGCAGCAGCAGCAGCAGCAGCAGCAGCAGTGGCAGCAGCAGCAGGTGGTGTGGTGCAGCAGGTGGTGGTGGTGGTGGTGGTGGTGCAGCAGGTGGTGCAGCAGCAGCAGGTGCAGGTGGTGGTGGTGGTGGTGGTGCAGGTGGCAGCAGCAGGTGCAGCAGGTGGTGCAGCAGCAGCAGCAGCAGGTGGTGGTGGTGGTGGTGGTGCAGTGGCAGTGGCAGCAGCAGCAGCAGCAGTGGTGGTGGTGGTGGTGGTGGTGGTGGTGGTGGTGGTGGTGGCAGTGGTGGTGCAGCAGTGGTGCAGTGGTGGCAGCAGTGGCAGCAGCAGCAGCAGCAGCAGTGGCAGTAGCAGCAGCAGCAGTAGTAGCAGTAGCAGCAGCAGCAGCAGCAGCAGCAGTAGCAGTGCAGTAGCAGCAGTAGTAGTAGCAGCAGCAGTAGCAGTAGTAGTAGTAGTAGTAGTAGTAGTAGTAGTAGTAGTAGTAGTAGTAGTGAAACGACCCTGGGGATTCGGTAGGTGGCGCCATTGCCGGAACGAGGGATTCGACAGGGTGGCGCTAGGGTCGTTTTTGGGTCGGGACAGGAAGAAAGGGGCAAGACTGGGTCTTGTTGCGTCGATCGCGAGAGGGCAGACACGTGGGTGGGTCTGCGGGTTTTCTGTGTAAGATTGTATTTAGGGATAAGAGTTTTGTTTGGTGATCAAGATCAGCAGTCGTGAGTTAACTCTGGTCGTCGATTTAGTTGAGGTTTAGATTTAGAAGTTGATTTTCCGTTTGTTAGGATCGTTTCGTGTCGCGATGGAACGGTTGGTGCTACAGTCGAACTTGTCATATAACCGGTCAGATTTTATTTCTTATATGATCTCTAACAATACAAACCGTGTTTCGAACCTGTGCCTTGGTTTCATTAACCCCTTAACTGTGTATTTAACTGTAACTCAATGTAAAATGGACGTATATATATATGACGTTCCCAGTTAAGGGGTTAATAATTTAGGGTTTAAAACCGATACAGATCATACGGCTCCTCGTCTTCTACGGCGAGGACGAACCAAGCGGACTAGTGTTAGGCCATCCTGGTGTGAAAGCGGGCGGGGTTCCCCCCTATTCTTTTCAGTAGTAGTAGTAGTAGTAGTAGTAGTAGTAGTAGTAGTAGTAGTAGTAGTAGTAGTAGTAGTAGTAATAATATCATTTTTAACAGCGCGTCACTTGAACGACGCCCTTGAATGCGGTCTTAGCAGAGTTCGACTGTAGGCCTACTTAGTTCAACAGCAGTAATCATTAATAATAGTAATAATTAATAATAAACATGCACTTTTATAGCGCCATTTATAATACTCATAAGTTTCGTTTGATGATACTATATATCCTTCTGACAAAGATCATAGCAATTTCAGAGCGCATAGAGAAGATCAGGATGGTTAAACTATGGAGGCAAAACCAACTGGAAAAGAAATGAGTTTCAAATCTGGATTTATTTTCCCTCAGTTCATTGGAAGAAGATGTGGTTCTCGATTTTGACCGATTTCAATTTGGGGAGAGAGAGGGGGTCGGCGATTGTCCCCTAGGGCATTTTTCAGAGACGTTATTTGGGGGTGTAGAGTGGGCCGTTGCCCCCTCCCCGCTGATTTTAGGAGGGAAAATTTTCGCGAATTTTTGTGTTTTTAAATTTATTGTGCTCTCAATTGTTTTTATAATTTTATTCCAAACTATGGTATGCACTATGTAGTATCGTATGTAGCATGTACTATGGAAAAAGCCAATTTGCATACTGCATAGGTATTTTTTAAAATACTGCCTGACTTGCAGTCGAAAGTCTTGCCCCACCCCCACCTCACCCCACCCCGGAAATAAACCAATGAAATGACGGCCCTGGTATTTTTGCGCGTAGTCGATCATCTTTTTCACCTTCTGCATGTGTTCTTGTAGCTTGTCTTTGAGAGCCATAGTCTCGCTGATCTTGGCCGCCAGAGCCACGTTAACGGCGTTGAAGGCGGCGCACATCTCGTTGGCGCACGCCCTCAGGTAGCTATCGACCTTGCCGCGCACTCTTTCCGAGCACTCCCTCTCCCTCTGGCAACGCTCGATGTTGTCCTTCGTCGCCCTCAGCCACGACTCCTGATCACTGATTCTGCACATACAGTACAATAATAATAACAACAACAACAACACCAATAATAATAATAATAATAATAATAATAATAATAATAATAATAATAATAATAATAATAATAATAATAATAATAATAATAATAATGGAGATGAAAGAGAGACATCCTTTCTCCTGCAACGAATATCGGTGACACTCCAGAGATTTAACGCTGTCGCCTTCCGTTGAACTTTCGCGTAATAGTGATGATGATGATGATGATGATGATGATGAATAATGTTAGTAGTTATTTTTGAATAATAATAATATTATTAATAATAATAATGTGATTTTAAGTGGTTTAGGAAGAAGCTCAAGTGTGAAAACCACTGTAAGACGAGACCACTGCGACAGCGGGCATAAGGACTGTTAGCAGTGGCGTCGCCAGGAATATTTGGTTGGGGGCAAAAGGGGCTAGCGTGTCAGATTCCTTACCCACCCCTCACTCCCCCTCCACAGAAAACTATCTCACCGGATTTGCGCGAATCTGGTAGGTGGTCTGGGGCAGGTTGGGGGGCAGTTGCCCCCATTTGCCCTCCCCCCGTGGCGACGCTAATGTTACTAGGGCCTCTTCACTTGCCTGTCAAAAGTGCTAGCCATTCACACGTCTGCCAATACCATTCTCTGTAGCGTAAAAATGTCCAATATAAGCAATAGAGAATACCACTGGCAAAATTCTGAATGCCAAGCACTTTTGATATACAACAGATAGTGCCCTAATTTTAAAAAAAAAAACTTGACTACTAGGCAGTGGCGTCGCCAAGAATTTTTGGTTGGAGGGCAAAAGGAGCTAACGTGTCAGATTCCTTACCCACCACTCACTCACCTCCACAGAAAACTTTCTCACCGGATTTGCGCGAATCTGGTAGGTGGTCTGGGGCAGGTTGGGGAGGAGGAGGCAGTTGCCCCATTTCGCCCCGTGGCGACGCTAGTAATTATTATTATTATTTGGACGCGGTGAGCATTTAGACGCGGAGGGCATTCACAGTGGTTTTCATACAGGCTTACTTAGCCTCCTAAACCACTTAACATCACATTATTATTATTATTATTATTATTATTATTATTATTATTATTATTGTGTGTAGGCATGAAGTCTTTCCAATGTCAAAATTAGCGTTTCGTTTGAAAATATTCATAATAATAATAATTATTATTATTATAGTTTGTTAGACTGCGTTACTATTGAGTGCAAACAAACAATAACCTTCAAAACTGTTTAGGGGTACCCGTCACTGATCTTAGAGAGGGGGGCTCAACAGTTTTTGGCATAATTATAGAGGAGTCAGTGAAAGTTTGACAGTTGTTGACACAAGGGGGCAAAAATTTCCCAAAGATTGTTGACGTAATTAATGGACGGCCCCATATCCGTCCGGTATCGCCTAAACGGCGCTATAAGCGGTCGGGGGGGTGGGGGTGGTAGTTGTTCGTTCGTGCGGCTGTGCGTACGTGTTGTCGATGGTTTCGATGCCGTGCTGGAGACCGATGCAGTAGGAGGAGTTGCGCAGCTGATGGGCTCGGTCGTCGAGTCCCTGGGCGTGGTGCTTGTCCTGGACGTCCTGGTCGCAGAGGTGCAGAGCGGCGCGATTCAACCTGGAGTTACACCGGATACGGCGACAGAGATTAACCAACCCATCATAATCATCATCTTCATCGCCATCATCATCATCATCATCATCATCATCATCCAGTGGCGTAGCCAGGATTTCCGCAAGGGATCGGAAGGGATCTTGACAAGCAAAAAAGGTCCTCGTCATGCTGTTTCCTCTTGTACTTTTCCCCTTTCTGATGTGCTGACAAGCAAAGAAGGTCGTCACCTAACATCGCTACATGCTATAGCAAATAATAGCACTTAGAACTTATTTTGGATGGCCAGTCATGGGGGTTGACCCCCTAAAACTGCGTCCGAAAATAAAAAATGTATGGAAACACACTTTTTAAAAATTCGTCGGCATCCAGGGAGAGTTTTAACCCCCAACCCCCTGACTACGCCACTGTCATCATCTTCATCAATAAATTAATTATCATTCTACCTGTATAGGTGTTTTCTTGGTGCCATTTACCTGTAGTGTTTATTCACGGCCGACGATGCATCCGAGTTTGACTTACCGATTCTTCAGACCGACATCCTTCATTAAGGTTTCTGTACATTATGAAGAGGCGCTATAGAAGTTGAAGATTAGATAACGTTACGTTTGTCAGATTGCTTGTCGGTTCACTGACTGTTGCTGGATTTTCATTCTCTCGATCATTTTCTTCATCACGTCCTGGCATTTCTTGATGGTCAGAATTTCCTTTAATAATACGAGTCAAACAAAAAACGTGAACAGGAAAAGTAGATCGTCAAAGCGCGGGCAAAACAATTATTATTATTATTATTATTATTATTATTATTATTATTATTATTATTATAGTAGTAGTAGCAGTAGTAGTAGTAATTTGCAATTTGGTCGAATGTTTTTGAAAGCTAATCACCAACACCTGCCGTCACATTTAGGCTGTATTCAGTGTTTTAACCAGGCCTGTTAGGGGAAGATTTCCCCATACCCAAAAACCCTCAACCCCGATTTCAGCATTGGCACAAATTTTTGCATTGAACTGTGTCTCTTCTCCTCCAGCCAAGTCAATTTTTCCCCTAAGCGCCTGGAAAAATTAATGGAAAATCATAAAACACTGATTGTATTGCATGTGACGTCATAAAACTTCTATAGCGCCATTATATCGGTGCATTTAGAATCAGTAGATGGTCGCTTCAACGTTATTATTATTACTATTATTATTTCTATTAGTTATTATTATTATTAACTTTTTAAAATTATACTATTATTATTTCTATTAGTTATTATTATTATTAACTTTTTAAAATTATTATTATAGCTGTTAACGCAACCTTCGACAGCAGTCTTTCCACTTCGTCGTGGACCTGGTCGATTCCCGTTCTCTTCTCTCTCTGCAGAAGACTTTCCTCGGACAGGGCGAGGGGGATCTGGCTGTCGGCCAACGCCTTTTCCACCACCCTCCGATGCTCCTGCGCACGCAGCAACACACAATCGCTAATTCTAGGTCCTTCTCCCTATAGGCCTATAGACGTCGTTCTATTTATAATTATTATTATCGAGCACAAGGGTTCGCATCCGTGGCGTAGCCAAGATTTTAAAATTGGGGAGGGGGTTTCGACATTTTCCTTTAAATTTTCTTCTCGATTCAATTCTACCTCTCCTCCACGGGCCCCACCCCCAAATCACTCGCCGGTTTTCGGCGAACCTCACGACCGGTTCCGATCCGACAGGCCCCTCGTGCCCCCACTCACTCCCCTCCCCCAATGGTCCCAAATTATTTTTGTTGTTATTACATGCTTATTGGCGCACGTTGTCATTCCACGAAGTGAAGAATCGCACATGCTGGGGGCAGTTAAGGGGTGGACAGCTTGCCCAAGGTCACTGCGCAGCGGCTGGGGGTCAGATCGGGTGGGATTTCAATGGGGCAATTAACTACCTACAGGTAATTTACCTGTAGGTTGACCTGTTCCGTTTCCATGCGGCTTATTTCGGCCAGCAGTTCACCTTTCCAGAACGAAATGTCGTGAGTTCGATCGCCTGGAAACAGTTAAGCAGTTGATACTACTACTACTACTACTACTACTACTACTACTACTACTACTACTACTACTACTATTACTACTACTACTACTACTACAGTACTAATAATAATAATAATAATAATAATAATAATAATAATAATAATAATAATAAAACGATATGATAATATAAATTAATAATAGGATGATATCATAGAAAATGCGCTTTTTAGTGCTAGAGAAGTGGATCTATGGAACAGTTTGGACGGAATGAAGACAGCTGCCGTTGGAACAACGCACGGATTAAAAAGTTATCTAGGAAAACTGGGTTATGAAATGCTCAGAACAGTGCTTTAAACAGGCATGATAGAGAGAAATTTTCTCCTCCAAACCACCCCCGCCCCCTAAATCCCAGCACCGACACAAATTTGTGCTTTGAAGTGTGTCTATTCTCCTCCAGCCAAAAGTCAATTCCTCCCCCAAGGCCTGGAGTCTGAATAAAACACTGGCAGAGAGTAATTATGGGGGTTTTCACTCCAGCTATATAATTATAATGCCTCCCCAACCACTCTAAATTGCGCTATTTATGTTATTAACATTGTTATTGTTATTATTATTATTATTATTACTTTTATTATTATTATCATCATCATTATTATTCTTATTCTACTACAAAGCGGTCTTCACGTTAATGTACCAAACTCATAATGCCAACATCATTCATATTAATATATGATCCTTTTCCTCCCTCCTAATCTAATCTAATCTTAAACTTCTATAGCGCCACTTGACAATGCTCAGAAGCATCAACCGATGCACACCAAAGATCACGAGATCCTGGTCAGATCCAGGATATCCGACCGGAGAACCTCCAGGTATATACGGTGGATAAACCGGATCAAAAAGATGGGTTTCTAATTTTGTTCTGAAATGCGGATAGGTTTTAACGGGGGTTTATTATTAATTTTTTACTGTTCTGAAATGCGGATAGGTTTTAACGGGGATTAATTTTTATTTAATTTTTTTTTACTGCAAGCCGTGTCTCTACCGAGTTTCTTGGTGTTATTCGCCTGACGATTTCTGGTCCTGTCTTCGGCACCGACGACCAGCTGCCAGGTATCGGCCCTCAGTCTCTCGGCCGCGCTGCGCTCCTTGTCGGCCAAGTAGAAGTAGTTCTTGTTGCTCGTGTCCCAGTCGCCCTCTGTGTATCGGCTGTACACTCCGCCTCTGCCAAAGGGCACATCGATACACAAGGGGCCTGTACGGCTTTGTTATACGACGAAAAGATTTTGTACGACCTGCCCATCCCTTTCCCTCTCTCTCTCTCTCTCTCTCTCTCTCTCTCTCTCTCTCTCTCTCTCTCTCTCTCTCTCTCTCCTCCAAATAAATAAATGATAATATAATTCTTCCGCGAGTGGTAGAAGTCACACCAGCGTCAAAAATTGTCACGTCAACAGGACTATAATAATTAATCGCGGTTCGTGTTTCACGTGTGCCGGGTTCGAGAAGTCATCTTCGGTGAGTCGTTGACCAGGGATCTTTTATATAGGATTGTGAATTTAGGGGGTGTCGACCTCAAATTGGGGGTGGGGTGTCCGGAGCTAATTAGTAGGCCTATGCATTTTGTATGCATACCATTGTCACATTACCATTTGGGGGGTGTTGGCCTCAAATTGGGGGGGGGGGTTCGAGGGAGGGTGTTAGGGGGTGTAAAAATATCCCTGTCGCTGACTCAGCAGAAGTAAGTTGTTTATTATTGTCAATTCCAGTGGCGTATTTACCATTGGGCCATTTGGGCCATGGCCCCCCTTTGGTCTTGGCCTAGCCTGTCCTCAGACCCCCATTATAGGTTCGCGCTTCGCGCTCGCCATGGGCTGACCCCCTTACCAAAATTCTAAATACGCCACTGGTCAATTCGTTCTGAGGGGCAGAAGCGGCCCCCCTATAGAATGCTCTCCCCTCCCCCAGCGGCCTCCTATCGATGGTGATATTCTTTCTTGCATGTGCTGCTTTCTGGAAAGAAATAGTTGCTCCTACTGCGTGCTTAGAAGTTGCCATCCCATTGCAACGCCCCATCCCCACTTGCCAAATCCTGGAGCCGCCATCGCTGAGTGGATGGTTGCAAGTGATAGGCTACTGGCGCTCGAAGGTTGTGAAATGGGAAGTCTTCTCCCACACTGGGGGGGAGTCAAAATGGGTGAGAAATCGTATCAATTGAGGGGGGGTATATGATGATGGACGATATGCCGCTATTTAGTCAGAAAATGTGCACCAATTAATAAACATCAACACCTGAATCTAACAGGCCCCTATTACAATGACTTTTCAACGAGACAAATAAGTAAGTAAGTAAGTAAAAAGGCATTTCTATAGCGCTTTCCGAAGCATGGTGCAGTGCACCGGCTTATTCACGAGCGCTCAATTTGGATGAAATCCATAGTCCGTAATCCGTGGTGGTCAAGGTTGTCGATCCAGGCAGTGTCGTACCTTGGTGTGAGTTCGATTTTTGCATATTCGATGTGTGGTCCTGCTCTCCTTAACCCCTTAACCGTGTATTTAACTGTAACTCAATGTAAAATGAACGGATATATATATCCGGGGTCCCCATGCAGTTAAGGGGTTAATAATAGCCTAATATAATACTCACTTGGCCATGTTGTAGTAGTTCCGGACGCAGAAGTTCTTCATGTCTGACGGACAGAGACGGGTGGACATGTCCGGACGACACGGAATCAGCGTGGACAGATCGGGCGGAACCGGAATCACGCCCTGACAGTAGCGACTCTCCACAGAGCTACACACACGCAAACACACATACACATACACACACATACACACCGAGAGGAAATCGGATATGACTTCTTGGATTTGACGGTGGAGGGGGGAGGGAGACTACGATTCAAATCCAGCAGCGACCATCGACTGATGACAATGACATAACTAAAATGGCGCTATAGAAGTTCAAAGCTGATTATGATGATGATGACCAGGGGCGTAGCGACGTGGGGTGGGGGCATATCGGTATATATACCCCCGAAAATCAGCATATATAATACAGTATATATATATATATATATATATATATATATATAAAAATGCATGCAGTATAATATATAATATATAACAATATATGCCTCCCAAATTTACACCCCCAACCAAATTCCTGGCTACGGCTCTGATGATGATTACGACGAAGACGATGATGATGATGACGATGATGAAGGTGACGACAACGATTATGATGACGATGATGATGATGATGATGATGATGATGATGATGATGATGATGATGATGATGATGATGATGATGATGATGATGATGATGATGATGATGATGATGATGACAGGCTTAGAGCTACACAGACTTTGATAGGTAGGTAGTTCAGTGGAGTCAAAATTCGCAGAACATATTAAGATTTGTATTTCAATCTTGATAATGAGTTGATGCTAACTAAGACTGTATCTCAGTGGGAACCAGGAAGTGCGGGGTGGAAGGGGTCTTCGATTGGAAGGAGGTGCAGAAGGTGCAATTTTTCAAAGTTCGTTTTTTAAAGTCACAGAACTATTATTATTATTATTATTATTATTATTATTATTATTATTATTATTATTATTATTATTATTAGAGCAAGAAGTCATCCTCACACAGGGCAGACCCTACTGAACCACTTTAAACCTTGTTATATTATATTAAGTCTGAACTCTTTGATCCTAAACTGCACAATGCACAGGTTTTGTAGCAAGCAGTGTGTGTGTGCTAGTCGAGCCTGCTAGCAACCTATTCGTTTCTGCATTTGAAGATATTTTGGAAAATTTACAGTACTATGCGCTCGTAAGCAAAAACCCTGGCTACATCTGTAGTCATGTTAAATACTGAAAGTAGATTATATTGTTTGAATTTGAATAGCCAGTTTTATACACGGAACTTTTAAGTATGGTTAAACTGCAATGCTTACTGTAATAGTGGTATTAATAGTACCACTTACTTACTTATTAACCTAAGTACCTTACAGCATCTAAATATAGGTAAATGCAGTCTTGTAATCGAACGAGCGTAGGGTCCGGCGCTGATCTCCGTATCTTAGGCAAACAGCGACGCAGATGGCTTACCCGCTTACGCCATTAATGTAGAGTAGTTTGCCATAGCCTTTATCCAGACCCGCGTTTTACCTTCGCAGCTTAACGCTGCTACCAATTTATGGACGCCCAAGCGTTGAACGGCTTGGTTGGCCGCCGGCGGCACCACGACTGGATGGCCACCCATCCGAGTACTAACCGCGCTCAACGTTGCTTAAACTGGCGTCTAACCAAATAGAGAAGTCTTCTTCTAGAGAAAACGCAACCTACCAGTTCATAGCCATTGTGCTGCCGTCCTCTGTTGTTTAGCACAGACTTTAAAAGCAAAACTTGTTTCTGAGGGAATTCTATAGCATTGAACGTCTTTTCGAAATTGATTTTAATTAATCGAAAGCAAAAATATCGATTCTCTCCTTTTAAAAAACACACAAGACTTCCGCCTCTTCCGTGACTTTAGAAATAACGCGCTTTGACGTCACAGTAGAACAAGAGAGGAGAAGAAAATACAGCAGGCCATAACTATTTAATTATTTCTAATATGTATAGTTTCGTCATTGTAAATTAAGTAATTGAGTAAAAACACCTGAATTTATATGGCGCTTTCACTACTAGTCTACTACTACTACTACTACTACTACTACTACTACTACTACTACTACTACTACTACTACTACTACTACTACTAGAAATGAAATGAAAGTCCTGTCGAATATTTTGTGATATGGACTTTTTCGCTTGTGAAACCTATTTTTTGTAATAGTCTAGTAAAACTACGGGGGGGAACTGCGGATGACATTTTTCCTTGTCAACCTATTTTTCGGTAAAAGTGTAGTAAAATCAGGGGGAGAAATTCCCTTTTTCAGCCTTTTTCGGTAAAGTTTATTGAGTGTTTCCTCTTTTTCACACTCCCCCACCAACTTCCTATGAATTCATTTCATCCCCCACCAAGAAATCCTGGAACCGCCACTGGCTTGTAAGTCAATGGAGGGAAGATCTGTCCATTAAGATATCTGGTTCACTGTAGGACAGATCCTAATCTTATAGAACACAAAGACAATTCCTAGCTTTCAGCTTATACAGTAATTGATTCGCCGTGTGAGAGAAAATCCAATGGAAGGCCTATTAAACAGTCGCTGTACAATGGTATT
This sequence comes from Metaphire vulgaris, assembly GCA_018105865.1. NCBI lineage: Eukaryota > Metazoa > Annelida > Clitellata > Crassiclitellata > Megascolecidae > Metaphire > Metaphire vulgaris. The sequence goes on along the minus strand of CM030868.1, from coordinate 2,354,321 downwards.
AATGTAGGTCTGTGTTGAATGATTGGAGTTCATGTTGCCAAGTCGTTATCATGGGTATCCGCAGAAATTTTTCCCGGGGGTGGAAAATAAGGTCTTGTGACGAAAGAAATGAAAAACATTTCCAGAGGGGTGCAAAACAAGGTTTTGTGACGAAAGAAACGAGTAATTTTATTTTTTCATAACCCCACAATTTTTCCAGGGGGTGCAATTGCACCCCCTTGCACCCCCCTCCGGACGCCAATGGTCGTTATGTTTGAACACTGATATAGATCCTACTGTAGGCCTATCGTCTCGGCGAATGCGACAACTCATTATACAACGCAGATACAGTGCAGTATTTAATCGATTTCTGTACATTTTATACAATATTGGCACTAAATCGGGCTCTATTTGAAGTTTAAATGCTAAAGGCTAACAATTTTTGTCTGTGTTAATAAGTTCAAAGTGCTAGACCTGATCCTAAAATACATGTACTTGGCTACTTGGGGTATTAAGAGAATTTGTTCACAAGCGAAACCAATTTGTTCGACTTAAAGCGTTTGATAATTTCGTTCCAATGTCGTTCCTTTGTTCGTTACTTCCTTTTATGGCATTTTCGACGCTAAACAGCAAAACAGTCAGTTTAGGCCTATGTGCAATAAACCAGAGGTCTCCAAAGTGCGGTCCGCGGGCCGTATGAGGCCCGCCAAGGTCTGTAGTCAGGCCCGCGGTAAATATGAGAATCGTGTTCAAATAGTACTAAATATATTTCACTCGATTTAATTTCTTGTGCTTGCAATCCTCAGAATGTGTCGCCCCCCCGGCTAAACCAAAAAAACTGTGGAGACCCCTGCAATAAAAGAACAATATTATGCAATGTAACGTAATAAAGTGCTTCTATAGCGCCTCTTATATTACTACTCAGAGGCGCTCCCTGTTTTAGAAGCGCTCGATAAGTAAATGAGACTTCAGTCTTCGCAATGAACTGATTGCGTGGGTGAGTGGTTAGTTAAGTGGTTTAGTAGGATTTCTCCTGTGTTGAAAACCACTTTCGCTCATACAGTCCTCTAGTCTAGGGCCTATTCCAACTTCTGTTTGTCCGCTACAGGCGGCTGTTATCTTTGATTCTATACAAGAAACCAAACACAATAATTCTCAGTATAAAATTCCAACACAACACACATTTTAAATGAAATCCAGTTTTCATAAGTCATTTGTTTCAAACAACGTCATAAATAGTAGAAATATGCCATACCGATCTGTGCATGTCTTCAGATCCTGTATAGATTCGAGTCTGTGCCTACATCGTCCAGGGAATATAATTCCGATTGTACATCACCTGCTTACAGTTCTCATCGACCATCTGGCACCTAATGCATTGACAATACGCGAACAATTCGACGTTAAACTTTCATTTGGGCTGCTGGGCTCTATAGACCCACTTTTTGAGAGGCTAGGCTATAGATGGGAAAAGATATACAGGGGTTGGCCCCTCGCTTTTTGGTCAAAGTTTACGTCTATGATCATGTATGATGAAGACGATTACCAGACTACTCCTGTTAGATAACTATCATTAAAAGCGCTCTAGAAAATGGTTCAGTGCAATTTGCGTTTCTAAGTGCCACGCATTAGGCCCACTGCAGGTAGCAGTCCAAGTGTGATGGATGGGGAGTAGTGGCGGTTCTAGGATTTGGCAAGTGGGGGGCCGTTGGGGTGGCAACTTCTAATCATGGGGGGGCAACCATTTGTTTTTTAATGTATGTAGCGTTAAGTATAGGGTCCCAACTGGGGGGCCAGGCACTCAATAGGGGGCACGGGCCCCTCTCCCCCGGTGGAGCCGCCACTGATGGGGAGGGGAGAGATTGTTAGTCTAAGACAGATATTGCCTTTGGCGTAACCACGAATAGGACAGTGAGGGCGGATCCCCCTTTATTGGACTGGGGGGATCAGTCGTGGGATCTGTGCATAAATCGTCGAGTGACTTTTCGGGGAGGTGGGAGGGGTGGTGGGGGTGGGAGGGGGAGAGGGAGGTTGATTGTCAAAAGAATCGATATGCGTGGTTTTGTTGCAGCGTTTGATCACTCTTCGATAAATCATAACGTCTTTATGTTCTTGAAAAATGATAATAGTTCAAAGTCATAAGCCACTGTACTTTGCTCAGTGCATTACTAGAATTTGTCTAAGGGCAGAGGCTGTACTGTGTAAAGTTTGTGCTTAGTTTATTTGTTTCTTATTAGGTTTATTTTATTATTTTTTAAATTTAGTTTTGTTCAGTTGATTTGTGTTTTCCTTGGTTGTGTACTACTGGTTGTGTACTACTTTTTTTATAATCATCTTTATTCGTGACAATCACAGCATAAAAAAGTAGTACACAACCAGTAGTACACAACCAAAAACAAATAAACTTTTTTATTGCTGTGCTTGTCACAAATAAAGATGATTATAAGTAGGCCTACGTATTTTAAAACGTATTTTAGGCCTAATTGTTTCAAGAGCGCATGACTCTCGAGCACGAGCCACAGAAAAATTTGGCCATTCGTAAAATCATATTGAATATCCCTGGCCTATCGGTTCAGGCCAACGGCCTAAATGGCCTAAAGGGCAGTGGCGGCTCCAGGATTTGGCAAGTGTGGGGGCCGTTGCGGTGGCAACTTATAAGCATATGGTCAACCGTTTGTTGATTGGTATGTAGGCCTACAGTAGTAGTAAGTATAGAGTCCCAACAGGGGACCACTGGGGGCCAGACATTCGATAGGAGCACGCCCCCCCCCCGGGTCCTCATTTGGAGCCGCCACTGCTAAAGGGCCTCGAATACGATCGTGGTACTCAGTGGCGGTTCCAGGATTTCTTGGTGGCGATTAAATGAATTCATAGGAAGTTGGTGGGGGGATGAAAGAGAAGGGGGTGAAAGAGAATGGGGATGAAAGAGAAGGACAAAATCAATAAGCTTTGCCAGAAAAAGGCTGACAAAAGGGAATTTTCTCCTTAATTTTGTAGTACGCCTTTATCGAAAAATAGGCTGACAAGCAAAAAACGGTCATCTGCAGTTTTTCCCCGTGGTTTTACTAGACTTTTATACCAAAAATAGGTTTCACAAGCAAAACAAAGTCCGGTGTGAGATGCATCCTCACTCATCCCCCACATGGAACCGCCACTGGGCGTCAGTGACGTAGCCAGGATTTCCGGAAGAGGGGGGGGGGTTGGTTTCGATCTTGACCAAACTTTGCAAACATTTTCTTAATTTTCTTTTTTAGAAGCTGACAAGCAAAAAAAGGTCGTCACCTTCGTATTCTTTCTAGTTTTTTTCTATTTTTTATAGCACTTGGAAATTTCTTAGATACTCAGAAAATATCAGCTTATTATTTTTATTTTGCAGAATAACACTAACAGCGTCTTGCCATCGAATGATCTAGAATCTGGGGCGTTTAGAAATTTTAGATCGGGAGCCAGCCAGGGGGCGGGGGTTAACCCCCTCAAACCCCTGGCTACGCCACTGCTGGTGGTACTCACCTGTTTCCGAATGTCTTCATCTCGTTGTCGCGTATGCCGACGACTGGAGCAGCCACAAGAGGGTCGCAGTTGAAGGTGCGACACTGGCACACCGGTTCGTTGTCTACCAGTGCACAGGTGTGGTACTGCTTGCAGGTCTTGCCTGAGCACTTGTCTGTAATTAGATAAGCATTGAAAACACACAGGGTGGCGCAAAAAAACCGGACTATATTAAAATGCAAACCTGAATGTGTCGGGATTTCTTTCTACAGTGTTTTCTATTCTATTCTATTCTATTCTATTCTATTCTATTCTACGTGACGATTTATATAGAGCAGTAGCTTAGCGAGGGCCAAAGTCAAGAGCGCTTTACATGGAACAATCGTACGATGAGTTGAAAAGGTACAGGCCTGTTAGCAGGGGAGATTCCCCCCCCCCCAAACCCCCATCAAAATCCCCCTCTTAAATCCCAGCACTTACACAAATTTTGCTGTCTTTTTCCCTCCAACCAAGTCGATTCCTCCCCCCGAAAGTTTCAATTTCCCTCCCAAATGCCTGGAGTCTGGATAAAACACTGTCTTTCTAGCTACGCCACTGCCCTCCCTCCCCCATTTACCAAATCCTGGAGTCGCCACTGGGCGGCCCCGCCTCGAACCCAGCCGCTGTAGACATTAACCCCTTAACTGGGGATCCTGGATATATCTGTCCATTTTACATTGAGTTACAGTTAAATACACGGTTAAGGGGTTAATAGATTTATTCGATTTACTATTGCAGACTGGTTCGTCTCCTTGGCCGAGGTCCTTTCTCATCGAACAAGATGTGCCCTGTGCACAATGGTCATCGCACGTGCATGCCGTTCCTTCCTCCTGCAAAAAAAAGTTCCAAAAGAAAATCCAGGTGATTGCCCACACCTAATTGTTAGCCCATACCAGGGTTATTTCTAGGATTATCAGTTTTGGAGAGGTGTCGGTAAATTCTGGGGTGTCCCCTGCCAAAAAATCTGACAAGCAAACTAAAGGTCGTCGCGTAGCTAAAATGGAGGGCGTGTTGGGGGGATGTCGGTCTCAAATTGATGGGGGTGCTGGGAGTGTTAGGGGTTTGGATTACAACCTCGATTCACCACGGACAGTGATTCACGACTACGATTATTCACTGAAGCGACCATCGACTGGTGCAGATGTACTACTACAATGGCGCTAAAGAAGTCTACTACTACTTCTACTACTACTACTACTACTACTACTACTACTACTACTACTACTACTACTACTACTACTACTACTCCTACTACTCCTACTACTACTACTACTACTACTACTACTACTACTACTACTACTACTACTAGGGTGTGAAATATACCAATTGGAATAAAGTTATTATTATTATTATTATTATTATTATTATTATTATTATTATTATTATTATTATTATTATTATTATTATTATTATTATTATATGGCGTGATTGTTATTACCCTTCCGCAGGAACAGACGCAGGCGACGTCGTTGGAGTCTTTGGCCATCACGACGTCCCCGAGTGCTCCGTTGGGAATCGGGCAGGAACAGAGCGACCGGTCACAGGTGGCCACGTCGACTGCCTCGCAGACGACAACGCTGGCGGCGAACAGCAGCAGAAGACGCAGCATCATCCTCATCCTCCGACGATGATGATGATGATGACGAGAAAAGGTTTAGCTTAAAAGAAGTGGAAAATATGGGGTAGAACAGATGATTTCACACACACAACGACAGCAGCAGCAGCAGTAGCAGGAGAAAAGATGCGGAAGATGATATAGGCCTATATAACTGACGCGTGACAGATTCGCAGAGACAACACGTTCGATGCTACTCTCTGAATGATCAGAGGCAGATCGGAGCCGGGCGGGTAAAAGGCAGATGCTTTTTTCACTGGAGGATGAGGGGGAAGGTAATCTCGCCCCATCGGCCGAAATCAGTTGGAACAATCGATGTGGAACAGCTGATAATCGTGTGCGTCACCTCGTGGTCATGTTTGCCTAGATGTCGGCAGGCATTCTGTCAGAATCCAACAGTTGGTCGTCGGAAAACGTGGCAGCGACGTATAGGGGCCTGTACATCTGATGCGTATGTGTTCGCTATTCACACAGGGTGCGTATTAATTATCGACTGTCAGTTTTCAATTTTCAATGGCAAATAAAAGAACGTTGAAAAAGTCAGCTCCAGCAAATTCGTCTCATATTAGAAACGCCAGATGGATATAGGCTATGTGGAATAATTCACAAACACGTATCCATTGGGATAGGCCTATATGCGTGGTCAGATTTTGAAATTGAGCGATGTTATATTTGGAGATAAAATGTAGGTCCCTATAATATTATATATCCACTGCGCCATTGAGTATAATGAAATGGCTGGGGAAGTCCTATAAAATTATTTCGAACGCTGTTGAGAAAAATTGGGACGTGCAATGCTGAAAATTCTTGCAGGATTTTAAGCAATGGGGATGAAAAAAGAGAACAGTGGCGGCTCCAGGATTTGTCAAGTGGGGGAGGGGGCGTTGGGGCGGCAACGTCTAATCATGGGGGCCAACCAGCCAACCATTTGTTGTTATGCATGTAGCATTAAATATAGGGTCCCAACAGGGGGGCCACTGGGGGGCCAGGCACTCAATAGGGGCACGGGCCTCCCCCGGGCCCCTCCGGTGGAGCCGCCACTGGATGAGAACTAGCGAAAACGAGGTTTTCGTCGGAGAATGTCTGAATTTGTTCACTTCGAAGAAATTTTTCCACATTTAGCCTATATATATATATATATATATATATATATATATATATATATATATATATATATAGTCATATATATGCTCACTAGTCAAGGCCTTCCATTAGCATCTGTCGCACAGAGTGGTTCTCACACATGGCAGTCCCTACCATTAGCGTCGCCACGGGGCCAAATGGGAGCAAATGCCCCTCCCCATCCTGCCCCAGCCCACTTACTAGATTCTCACAAATCCGGTGAGAAAGTTTTCTGTGGAGGGGGTGAGGGATGGGTAAGGATTCTGACACGCTAGCCCGTTTTGCCCCAAGCAAAAGTTCCTGGCGACGCCATTGCGTTCTAATTACAGAAGACGATGGCCTAAATCTGCAATAGCGGTTGACATCGATGTATTAAAGGATGCTAAAGACAGTATCTCAATATATTGCTTGAAATCGATCTCTAACAAGACGAAATAAGTTTTAAAAATGCGGTTGAGATTTGCACAAATCCTGTGTATTATTAGCATTATGGAATAACGAGGGTTGTCATGGATGAACCGTTTTAAATGCAGAAGGTGATGGCCTATGTTTGTAATAGCGATTGATACCAATGCAGTAATGATGCTAAAGATAGTGGCTGAATATGGTGCTTGAATTCTATCTATAATCTCATGACGAAATAATGGAATAACGAGGGTTGTCATGGATGAACTTTTAGTCCAGTTCAAATGTGCCGTTGCATTTGAAAATACTTATAATTTAGTAACATTATTAGCATTATGGAACATCGGGATTGTCATGCTGGAGGGCTCTAAATACATAAGGCGATGGCCTAAGTTTACAATAGCGATTGATATCGATGTAGTGAAGAATGCTAAAGACAGTGGCTCAATATAATGCTTGAAATCGATCTCTAACAGTACGAAATAAGTTTCAAAACTGCCGTTGAATTTGCACAAATTCTGTGTATTATTAGCATTATGGAATAACGAGGGTTGTCAAGGATGAACCGTTTTAAATACAGAAGACGATGACCTACGTTTACAATTTAGACATTTTAAGAACATTTTAAACTACAGAGAATGGTATTGTGACGATTGATATCTATGTAGTGAAGAATGCTAAAGATAGTCGCTCAATATGGTACTTGAAATCGATCTCTAACAGGACGAAGTAAGCTTCAAAATACGGTTGAATTTGCACTAATCCTATGCATTAGGCCTAGGCCTATTAGCATTATGGAATGACGGAGGTTGTCATGGTGGAGGCGTTCTAACATTAGCGTCGCCACGGGAGGGAAATGGGGGCAATTGCCCCCCCCCCCCCAACCTGTCCAGATCACCTACCAGATTCGCGCAAATCCGGTGAGAAAGTTTTCTGTGAAGGGGTGGAGGTGAGGGGTGTGTAAGGAATCTGACCGCTAGCCCCTTTTGCCCTCCAACCAAAAATTCCTGGCGACGCCACTGGACCCTACTGAACCACTTTAAACCTTGTCGTTATTATTATTATTATTATTATTATTATTATTATTATTATTATTATTATTATTATTATTATTGTTGTTATTATTATTATTATTAAATATAGACTTTTTTGTTGTTGTCTTTATAGCCTGTTGTAAAATAAACCAGTTGTCTTAAAGGAGTTCACGTGATTTAACATTACAATACATCAAGTAGCGGGGTCGGGAAGATGGGAGACGCATACCAGATCTTGTCCTTCTGGAACCCCAAAGGTCGACTCAGCCTTCATTCGCCAGATGGCGGAGGAAACTTGGTGGCGGTTTCATCGGCAAAGCAGTGGCGGCTCTAGGATTTGGCAAGTGGGGGGACATTGGGGGGCAACTTCTAATCATGGGGCCAACCATTTGTTGTTTAATGTATGTAGCATTAAGTATAGTGTCCCAACTGGGGGGCACTGGGGAGGAGCAGGCAGTCAATAGGGGGCACGGGTCCCCCTGCCCCCCCGGTGGAGCCGCCACTGCGGCAAAGCACGAAGCAAGCAAAGCCTTACATGAGGACATCAGGCCGACGGCCTTAAAACGGAGATCAGCACTTCCATATGGACTTGTGACCTTGTAAAGGCTTTACATTTATTTGACTTTATTTTAAATCAGGTAGGGCAGACGATGACTTGACCGCCACAATGACCCTTTGGATTAAACGACCCTGCATGAATGACTCCCACATATGGCTACAGCTACTTCACGCTAAGATTAAGCGTCTAGGAATAAGGAGCTATTTCCGTGCTGCTTTGAAAGCGCTTTAGAAATGCACGAGATTTTACTTACTTACCTACTACTTACTTACTTACTTACTTACTTACTTACACGTGACCGTCTCGTGTGGGCCGTTTCCGCTTCTGTTGACCGTCGTATTTTTTCTCGAATTAAAAAAACTTCGGTTTCGTCTTCGATCGAATTTTTCCGATGGAAACGCCGTTCGAAAAGAGAATGAAATTCCTCGAAGACGAGGTAATCGGTTGCCGCAGAATACTGGAAAACTTTATTTGAAACGATCTCCCTCGCAGTCCCCCTCACTACGCAGCGTACTGGATTTCGGGGCGGCCATACTGCTTCTCTCCACGCCTCATCGACTTTTATGGCGCCACTGTACAGTGTACATAATAGGCCACTAAGAGATTCGTCGGCTTAGGTAGTGTTGACTTCTGTAGCGCCGTCTTGATGCGCTTATCAGACCGCAGGGTGATCCAGTCGAATAATGAGCTTCAATATCGCCACTTGGTAATGACACATAAAGTCGCCAAGGGTGACTCAGACACGAAGATGAAACTATTCTGATGCAATTGCGTCGACAATTCTATTACAGCGTTGTATCTGATTTTAAGAGACCGTTATCCATGTAAATTCTTTCTGAGTTGCCACAAGACATAATTCAGGGAATTTAGAACATTTACTGTTTTCGCATTCCTTTGTTTTTGATTGCTGTCAATTGGAATTTGAAAAAAGAACCATATTCCACTAGATGGATGGAGATGGTAGTGCCAATGGAGTGATAAGCATTGGAACTTTGGCATTTCACTGCAGTGTAATATTTTCATATCAGAGTCAAAATCCTTCCCGAGCCCATGCGGCTCCTAGAACGTCGCTGATCTCCATTGCTACTATAGCCTAGGAATATTTCTAGGATTGTGAATTTGAGGGTGTCGACCTAAAATTGGGGGGGGGGTGTCCGGAGCTAATTAGTATGCTTTTTGTATGTATACCATTGTCACATTACCAAATTTTGAGGGTGTCGACTTCAAATGGGGGTGGGTGGGTAAAAAATATCCCTGCTATAGCCCGTCAGCCATGGGTGCAATACAATGGATGTGGGGCCAGTGAGTTGCTTGACATGCTTACCTTATTCCACTGCTACTCATTTTTCTTGAGCAGTCCATGGTGATAGGCTCCATGTTACGTATGGACTTTTAAATTAATGTAATCCTGGTGAAGGTTTATTACAAGACTTACTTACCGAGTCCTTTGAAAATACATGTTCAAAAGAAACTTGAAACATTTGTTGCTATGGTGTGCTTTGACAATTTTTAATATGTAATTAATTATTTGTGGTTTAGATATAATTTTGTTATCTAGTTTTGATTGTTTTTGTTTGTTTGTGATATCTGTGTTTGACTGCAGGACTCTGAGGAACATCTGGAGCTGCAGAAGCGTTTGAAAAAGACCTTTTACTGTGGAAAGATGAAGACCATTGATTGTCAGTCTCTTGCAATGACAGGCAAGCATCAATTTCTAAAAACTTACACTAGAAAAGAATTGATGGACAATGATGTGAATGTAAATGTCGAAATGCTACAAACATTTGCAGCATTTCGACATTTACATTCACATCATTGTCCATCAATTCTTTTCTAGTATAAGTTTTCTAGTATTTATAAGTTAGTTAAGTTTCTTGCATCAATTTGTATACTGAACTTATTTTTCTATGTGATGCTTGTCTTGCAATAAATAAACATGAATTTTTAATATAATAAATACATTGTCTATGGATGTGAATGCAAAATGCAATACATTAGTGATTATTGTATTTGATTTATGTGTAGCAGTAATGGTAGCAGTGGTAGTTGTAGTATTATCTGTAGTAGTAGTGGTAGTAGTAGTAGTAGTAGTAGTGGTGGTGGTGGTGGTGGTGGTGGTGGTGGTGGTGGTGGTGGTGGTGGTTCTAATAGTGTGGAAGATGATGGCAGTGATGATGGTGATGAGGAAGATTAGCTGCTACTGTTGGTTGTTTGTTTGCAAGGAAAATGAATTTTTACACGTTTTAAAGTTTCTTTTGTGAAACTATCTTTTGTAGAGTTGGCTGTCGAGTACTTGCAAGAACTAGTACCAAGAGAATTGGGAAGAATTGACATGTTTTGGGCTTCCTCTTTGTCCAGGTATGATGCTCACCGTCAGTATGTCCACGCACCACTTTCTTTTCTCCTTTTTTCAAAATCAGAAATGTCTATGCTGATGCTGTGGACTTTAAGTTATATTTTTCCTTTTGTCATTTTAATATGAACATGGAATTATGTGAAATTGGCTTAACATAGGCTGTTGACTGTAAGTTTTATCAGTATAAATCAGGTTTATTTTTATGTTTATTTTTGGTTTATTGTTAATTTTGCCAGAGATGTGACAGTGACACCTTGTGCCCTGATGTTGGCGCTGATTTACCTGAAAAGACTTAAAGCCAGCAACTCACAATACCTGAACCAAGTCTCGTCGTCCGATCTGTTTCTCATCTCTGTGGTTAGTGCACCGCATTTTAGAAATGAAGATATAATTCGATATTCCCTCCGCAGCCTTAGACACTGTCAGACAATAAAATCTGATTCCTCAATTCCCATAATTCCCGCATTGTCTCCTCAAGTCTTCAGATCTAACCTTAAATCCTTCCTTTTTCTGAAATCATTTCCTCCGTCGCTATAACAACCTAGCCTCACTGCCCTTCTGATATATTGACTGATCATTCACCTTTTCCGTGGCTATTTCAAGAAAGACTTTGCACCTAAGAATAAGCAGCTATTGTACCACTTTAACAAAGCACTATATAAATCCACGAGATTTTACTTACTTATCTTTTATTGAAGCACTGTTCGGTTTATTCCTTTGCAATACCAGTACCACGTGTTAGTGGTGAGCATAATTATGTTCTGTATTGTTTCCATGGTTACTGTAAGGCTTGTTTCTGATGAAAATTTGCCAATGTTGAGCTTGAGTTGGTGATGCCTTCTTTGCAGCTTGTGGCCTCTAAATACCTGTATGATGAAGGTGAAAGCCCCGAGGTTTCAAACGTTCAGTGGGCGCGCGAGACTAAAACCGACATCGAAGACATAAACGAAGGCGAACGGACATTTCTTTCTGCCATGGTAAACGTAAAGATTCGTCTCGTTTATGATGTAACGTAGCTACTTTAGCTACTTTGATAGCGCAATTTTAGTAATTCGCTTGGAGCATATCGATGACCAACCCAAAATAGAATCATAATCCTCCATTTTCAGATTTTCAAATCCAATAAGTCAGTCCTATGCTGTCTGATGGTAATGTGGATCTCTCTCTGTCTCTGTCTGTCTGTCTGTCTCTGTCTGTTGTGTCTAATTGTTGAGATAAATTCTCTTGTCAGCTGATATTTGTTGTTGTTGATGATGATGATGATGATGATGATGATGATGATGATTGATGATGATGATGATGATGATGATGATGATGATGATGATGATGATGATGATGAGGGGGGTATATGGTGTGTCTGTTTTACCTGTGTTCATTATATGCAAGCTTCACTTCAGCTATTGTTTCACTTCACCTATTGTATTTTCTGATTATGTAGGACTGGAAAATCTTTGTGAAACCTGAAGAATTTTGGAGTTTCTTGCAGGACATGGAAGAAAAGTAGGGGCGCTTTTCACACGTTTCTGAATTTCTATTTTATTTCGGAACATGGGAAAATTCTGGTTTTCACAGTTGGCAATTAATTGAAGTCAGATATTTGGTCATTATTATTGTTGACAATAGGATATTTAGTTGTTGGAAAATTCTTGATATATTATAGCCACAGCCTTAGATTTTTAAAGGCTTTTCAAGACCACTACAGCCCATGAATTGAATTTCCATTCTTGTGAGTGGGTTTCTCTAGCGGGAAGTGTGTTGCCATGACAATTTGAGCAGTAGAATTGGATGATAGAAGCCAGAATTTTTGGTGAAAGGTTTTTGGAGTCTTTTAGTCTGTTAGTGTCTTTTAGTCTTTTAGAGTCTTATTCTAGCATATTGTATCTGGTTAGTGAGTGTTTTGAGTTATACTATGAAGATTTACTGTCATTGAGGAATATGTCATTATGTTGATTTCTTAGTGGTTAAATATGCGTTTTTTTGTTTGATTTGATGTCTTACAGAGTGGCTTGGAAAATGAGCATGAGGAGAGATAACTTCACATACACCGACTTGTTTGTGATCATCTCTTCTGGTTCCACGCAACAGATCCTCTTTAACGCACTGCTCGAGCTGTGCAAAGTAAACCATTGGTTTTCTTATTTTGCTTTTAAACGGATTTATTTTTCAATGGATGGTTTATGCTTATTGCATCATCCTAGTAATAATTCTGTCAAAGCATTTAGGAGAATTTGCCACGACAGGGATTTTGGTGTGCAGATGTCGCCATCATATTCTTTGAGGTGCTGTCCCAGTGAAAAATTAATTTGCTGGCATTGACAGGGGTGTGGCCCACGGCCTGAGGGTTTTTACCGACAAGATTACCAAATTTTTCATAATCTTTTCACCTGTGCAGTTGCATTTTCTGCATTTGCTTGAAACATTCTAAAGTTCCTACTGCTGTTTTACCCCCAGATTTTTAGACTTGTTCTGGCACTGTTATCTAGTGAGACTAATTAATGTTAGCTCTTGTAGAATTTCTGATGTGATGATGTGCATGTAGTTATTGGATTGTGTTGTAATGTGATTTGCTTGGTAATGTTTAGAAATATCTCATGACTTTGTGTTGTAATGTAAGAAAATGTAACAAAATATTTGTTGTTTTGTTTGTGATTGTAGATGGCTGTTGTGTTCATGACCGCATATGTTGGATGTGTCCTGACTTTGTGTGCTTCCAATGTGATTCCCGCCGTTATTTTCTCACATGCCTTGTTTCCAATTGCTTCTTCTTCTTCTTCGAGGCAAGCCGATATCTCCGCTTTCGTTCACGATCTACCCTCTCCCGCCCGATCGTTTCGTACTCCGCGCTGCGTCCCTGCCGTCAGACACGTTCCTCGGCGATCGCTGCATCGTCTGATGAACGCCCGCTTGAGTTTTAACGCCATTTCCGACCCGGAAATCCCGCGGGTCTGTCAGCCACGGAGTCCGTCGTGGAGCCCCTCGGTCTGCTTTCACGCCTCTGCTTGCATCACTATTGCCTTGATCGAAGAGCTGGCGGTCCACGGCTACGGCGCCTTGCTTAACCTCAAATCGTCGATGTCCGCCGGGTTTGGTCGAAACTTTAAAGTGAATCCGATCGGCGGGCGGAGTTACGATGCAGATTCGCCGGGACGGCTTCGGGGATTCTGCAGCGGGCGCGGTGTCGACAGTAGTCGTCCGAATATCAGTTTGTCTTCTTTTTCCGCGTCGGGCAATTCTTCGGTGTGTGCGCAGAGACCGTCCGGTGTGCGTCAAAAATCTGCGGAGGCAATTATAGCGAAAAGAAACCAGCAGAATTTTGTGGAAAGATCTGTCCCTCGCTTGGGCTGGAATACTTCTCCGTTTGTGCATCACATGTCAACAGACCATAACCACAGCCAATCATACCGCAGCGTATCATCGCTGACCCATTTAGTTCAAGTTTTTGGTTAATGAATATTGAAGGCTAAATATATCTTTTATATATATGGTATATACTGTGTGTGCATATATATATATATATATATATATATATATATATATATATATATATATATAGAGAGAGAGAGAGAGAGAGAGAGAGAGAGAGAGAGAGAGAGAGAGAGAGAGAGAGAGAGAGAGAGAGAGTTAAATTTTAAGTTAAATATTATTTAGTTAAATGCTGCTTTATTTTACATTAATTAACTAAATATTAAAAGCTTGTGACAATTTGTGTATGGCTTAGTATGTGGTCAAGGTGAAATTAATTTTTCCCACATTAAAATTTAATCCATACACGAGTGATCCGAATTTTAAGTGATCTGTTTGTTCAGTGATGTTCGATGATAATTAAGATTGTGTTAATTGATATTGTAGAATTTCTAACTGAATCAATTGTTTAATGTATGGTGTGGTTTTGGTTTGCTAAAATTGTGTGCCTTGGTTTTGCATTGTGTGGGAAATTTGAGACTATTTTGGATAATTAATTTGACATTAATTTACCATGTTTCTGTTTTAAGTTCCTAGAAATTATTACTGTATTTTCATTATGTAATCGGCTGCTTCCAGTGTTGCTGTAGTACTGTTGCACAGAAGATTATTTTCTATACCGTAATTAAATGCTATTATAAAATTCTTTACTGGTTATTGTTGTTGTAGTTCTTCTCATTCTAGTGGGTCCAATATGATCAACTTTATCCATTTTGGGGGTAGTTATGAAGTATTGCCGCTACCATCCCATAATTTGCTTAGATTTCTTTGGTCGTTTTCAGAAATTCTGGCACATTATCCAGTTATGTGTTGTCATAGAATACTACAAAGCTGTTCGAACTCTCAAATGGGAGAGTGGAATGTTTTTAAAAGTTTAACTGAGGATTAGAATTTGAGCATCGGTTATTCGCCCTGTTCTAGGTCTGTAAGAAAAGCAGCTGCTTCATTATTTACAAAGATACTTGTCATTAGTAGCGTGCCTCAAACTTGATAAGTATCACACAGTCTTGAGTATTAAGTTAGAGTGGCAAAGTAGGAATGATATTTTATTTGGTGGCATTGTTTATTTGAAGAAAGTCATATGCTATTGCTAAATCACAGAGTTAGAACTTGTAGAAATAACTGATTGTCCATGGTATTAATTAAGTGCTTGTAGGGATGCGATGTACCAATTAATGTAATGTTACAGTATGTGGTACCGCCAGTACTACTGTACAATATATCTGCAATCCAACTGATTACAGTAGTAAATAGTAAGTTAACAACTGCCAAAGTAACCCTGTAATTTCTTATTTCTATGGCTAAGATATTTTATTGATGTACAGTGGAATACTATTGTAAGAAAAACAGAAGCGTAAAGGAATTGGAAAGATATTTAATGTTTGATTGATTGAAGATGATTTATTTCAACTTGCCTCAAAAGCAGTTGCATACACTATACAAAAGTACATTTAAAGAACAGCAAACTATACTCTAATTAATAGAATAAATGAGAACAGTAAAACAAAAGAAAATAGTAACATTTTAAAAATCAAAACTAAACTAATACATTATTGCTAAGGCAGAGTATGTCTGTCAATATTTATTAAATAGAAAATGAAGACTTGATAAGTCACTGGGTTTTTACACAGGAGAGATCTTGTTAAATCATTAAAGCACCATTATTATTATTATTATTATTATTATTATTATTATTCTTATTAAATTGTGAACATATGTTAGAAAATAACTCTTGCGCTACATAAAGCTTGGCGTTGCCAAGCGCAGCCTGGCAGCAGTCTAGGTCTGGGCGTGTTCTCTTGGATCATGGTGAGAAATTAATGTAAATTTCACCATTATAATGTAAATATTCCATTTATTGCACAGTCCTCGATTTATGTGAGACTTTAACAGGCAAGTTGGTTGTCTAAATGTTTATTAATATTCTGTAATATAGTTGATCAGCAAACCATGTGTCGCCAGTGACTGTGAACGAAATACAATGTAATTTATAGAAATTTATGTATCGCCACCTTAGTGACCTTACAGACAAGCGGCATATAAACCGTCGTAACAGTGTAGCATGATTCCTAGACTTAAGAGCTTGGCAGAGGCTTTGGTAGACACGTTTCATCCGTTCTCACACAGGGCAGTTCCTACTGAACCACTTTAAACCTTGTTGTTGTTATTATTATTATTATTATTATTATTATTATTATTATTATTATTATTATTATTATTATTTATTTATTTATTTATTTATTTATTTCAAGACAATTTCTATAGCGCCATGCACTAGGCTAAGGCCTACGACAAGGGCGCTGTACACACACGTAGTCAACGATATCCTAAACTAAAAACAAAGAACTAAAGCTGCTTTGCGGTTTTAGTTCTTTGCTAAAAAGGTGCGTCTTTAGTTCTCTCAGGAACTGTCCAGCAGAGTTGGCTTCAGTCACTGCAGTCGACAAGGCATTCCAAAGCAATGGTTTCCCGCGTGAGAAGGACCTATCTCTGAACTTCGGAGTCTGTGACTATTCTTCTTCTTCTTCTTCTTCTTATTATTATTATTATTATTATTATTATTATTATTATTTTCACCGGTTTTCAGTTTGTATTAAATTAGCGTGTTCTTTTGTTTACGGCGCTTGTATTATTGTACAATGACTGCCCTATGGCCTGGATTGCGTAAAATCTTGCACTTGCATAGAAACGAGTCATAACTTTGAGGAATTTTTAAAGTTCGTGCTTTGGCGGATTACTGTAAATTTTCCAGACATGTTCTCCATGTAGATGGACTTTCTATTCTAAAGTCACGTGGGTCGAAGTTGACGAGACATTTAATTTGTTGTTGCGATATTGCATGCCAGTAGATCGATTAAGATTATTAAAGCTGTAGATTTGGTCTAATTGTAGTGGTAAACATTTATATTCCTCTAATTTGGCATTATTCATAACCTTCTTGGAAAAAAATTGTTGGTCCATTTTGGGTATCATATTGACTGTATGTGCATTTACTGGTAGTAGTCTTAATTACAATGTTTGATTTTTTGTGGTACTGGCATCTTAAACTTGGGGATTTTTACGGTGGAGAGTAGATTTTTGAAAGACTGTGTATAGTGTTGTTTGAAATGGGTGATGGGTGTTGCATTTCGAACTCTGTAGAATAAAATTGAGACAAATAATATTGTAAATCCTAGCATGATTTGATGCAATGATGATGGGGACACAAGAAAATGTGATTTTAATTTGAGTGTTTCTTCACTTTGTTGAAATTTTGCATATCTAAGCACCTACTGTAACAATAGTCCTTCCATTGACTAATGCCATACAGAGAATCAATTTTATAATATTTTTGTCGTCTATAAAACCTGTGATACAATGAACCAGTTATCTTAAGACATGATTCATCTTGTGATCGACTTTGTAGCCATTTCACTTGATACTTGACAGAAATCTCTTAACCCTCAACGGTGTATTTAACTGTAACTCAATGTAAAATGGACGGATATATCTGGGGTTCCCAGTAAAGGGGTTAATGTTGACGTCCCTCATACTTTTACTGTCAATGGCAGCAGCTAATTGTTTACAAATGTTAATCAACTGTCTCCAGAATTCATTGTCTACATCACTTCATGAAATCAGCCCATATCTCTTTTTAAATTAAGTCATATACTGTTCCTGTTTGGGCCCTTGACCTTCTAATGAAGCCTCTGCTGATCAGACTGCCCTCTTCATTGTCACCATTCTCTAATTCTTATTCTATTTTTTTGCAACATAGGCTGATGGCATTATTATGATGGTGCTATAGATTTGATAGAGTGATTAGTTCATAAAAAGAAGGGATTCAGAATTAATAGTTGCTTTGTGTCAGAACTTTGTAATGTGGTTTTTGCCATTGTTATGATATCATTTCTGAAATGTTATAAAGTTTGTCCTTTTATTATTGTTATTATTATTATTATTATTATTATTATTATTATTATTATTATTATTATTATTATTATTATTAAATAAGAAGATTGATTTTTGATTGAAATAAAATATGGATATCAGACTGCTTGTTTATTTTTATTATTATTATATAATTTGTTATTATTATTATTATTATTATTATTATTATTATTATTATTATTATTATTAAAATAAGAAGATTGATTTTTGATTGGAATAAAATATGGATTTCAGACTGTTTGTTTTAGGCATTAATGATGTTATTAGGCTCATACAGTTCAAGTCTAATGACCCTGTTTTAATTTGCTTACCTATCTTCAGTTGTGTGATGTGATTATGTCCTCTGAGCAGACTGATTGGTGATGTGTAGTGGCTTTTACTAGGAATTTCGATTGGTTTTTCTTGCTAGACTGGCTGCAATACATCCTGCTGCATTTGCTTAAACTAGCTCTTTTAGTGAACAGTTAGTTGACTGTCTATGTGCTTGTGTAGGATGACTGGCAATTTGCAGTACAAATTACCTGTGTCTGTATGGTTTGAATTTTCATCATCTCTATTCGATTTCAATGGAAATTTACAATTAATTGAATATTTTACAATGAAATAGTACATGCATAGCATCTTTTAATTTAAATGTAGCATAAGATGAGGTATTTGATTTTGTCTTGTGGCCATATTTAATTTTTATTCACTCTCTAATGAGAATAACTAACAGTGGTTTAGAATAAAATTTTGAGGATATAAGTAAGTAAGTAAGTAAAAAATCTCGTGGATTTATACAGCGCCTGGTAGAGCAGCACAACAGTAGCTGCTTATTCTCAGGCACTCAGCCTCTCTTAAAATAGCCACAGGAAAGGTATGAGATCAGCCAGGCAATAGTCAACATCTGAAGGGCAGTGAGATATGTTTATGTTATACAATTTGTCAATAAATTCGAATGTCATGAAGTGTGAAATAATGATAGCTGGCTGTCTGTCCTCTGGCAAGTTGTGGTTGGTCCAGGGCTTTGGAATTTTTCTTGGCAAATGGTATCCATTATCACCCAGCTACACATTTACTGAAATTCTGCCAATATATTTATGACCTGTTTGGACTGGGCTATTTTGAATCTGCTTATGTTATAGGATTGATGCAGATATAACTTCTTAGTAAGATATGCGGATAAATTGCACAGTGGTAGAGTATTTTTGTTTACCAGGCTCAGATACAGCTTCAAGTTCTTTGAGATGTGACCTCAGTAATGGAAAATTTTCTATTTTCCGGATGGATCATAATAATAATATAGTAATGTAAAGATACTAAATATAAAGAATACATTCAAATAGTATCTCTGCTACTCTACTGGCCCACACCTTGCATATGAATGACTTTGCACCTGTAGTGTTAGTCCTGCAGGTAGATTAGTGTGACCTAGTTAGATGTTATCATGTGTTGATTTCAACCAATGTGGCCAGCTTCCTATGTTAAGTTGATCGGTCCTGACTGAGCAAAGGTTCATCCTTATCAATAGCATAGCCTTAAAATGGATTAAGGATCCATTGTATTGAAGCAAACTCAGTGAAACCTGAAGGCAATAATTATGAGAAATGTCTGACAGGCCAAGAAAAAAGCTTTGGAAATCAGATATCAGAAAACGACTCTGCCTGGGTAGGTATAAAGTATTCACCTTAGCAAGGTATTTATTGTTCTGTGAATCGTTCACTTGCCCTCCCCAGTGGCGGCTCTATATGGAGGCCTGGGGGAGGCCCGTGCTCCCCTGATTGAATGCCTGACACCTCCCAGGGGCCCTCCGTTCTCTTATACCCATTAATTAGTTGTTTTTATGTCCATGATATATATGCAGAATCTGTCTTAACCTCCTTAGCGTTAATCTCGTACGTGATACGGGGCAAGATTTCAGTTTCAAGTAACTAAATTTACGTTGACAAAAGCGGGAAATATTTGGCACTGGCGGTGAGGTAGACATTTGGGACCTGTAGGTAAAAGAGCACCTTGATAAAAATGTCAATTTTAAGGAAAAGAGAATACCACAGGCAAAATTCTGAATGCCAAGCACTTTTGATATACAACAGGTAGTGCCCTAATTTTTAAAAATCTTGATTACTAGGTCCTCTTCACTTGCCTGTCAAAAGTGCTAGCCATTGACACATCTGCCAATACCATTCTCGGTAGGTTAATATATAAGCAGTAAGGGCAAATCGCAAACGTTGAAAAGTGCTCAAAGGAGTGAATATATTCTTATGAAATTTTGCACTTATGACATAGATTGGTGTATCTTTATGTCTGTAAAATTTCGTTTGAATCGGTAAATGTTAAGCCATTGGCTAGGGTTAGGGTTAGGGTTAAATATATAAGCAGTAAGGGCAAATCGCAAACGTTGAAAAGTGCTCAAAGGAGTGAATATATTCTTATGAAATTTGGCACTTATGACATAGATTGATGTATTTTTATGTCTGTAAAATTTCGTTTGAATCAGTAAAGGCTAAGCTATTGGCTAGGGTTAATATATAAGGTCAGGCCTAATATTCTAATAACGACATAGATTGATGTATCTTTATGTCCGTTTGAGTACAAAAATATATAATCTAACGCTTTTGGTACGTCATTTTCACATTTATTCTAACGCCAAGGAGGTTAATGCTTTTATCTCTAATGGTTTTATTTATGCTTGTCTCTTTTATTCTCAGTCCATGTCTCACATCCCTATGTTATCATGGACCAAACTAGAATTTTCCATAGTTTGATCTTTGATGCAATCGATATGTTGGGGCTTTTCCATAGATTCTGCAGTGCTGTGTGATTATCAATTTATTCCTACTGTAAATAATTATTCAGATTTTGATAGGTTATTTTACCTAGCTGTACTGTACAACAATGTATGGTACATCATCTTAAGCTTCATTTCTGAAGAATTGAATTTTCTTTGATTTTACGCTGTTTGTATCTATCAAGGATATTTACCCGACTCCTCGATGCACTTTAAATTGGTTGCAGTTATTGATTTATTTTTTCATCATAAGGTGCCCTGCAACAGAAGGCCTTGAAAGCCTGTAAGGAGCAATAATGTTATTGTTATTGGATGCAAAGTTTGTTTGAAGATAGAATATGTTAGTGAAATTTTTGTGGATATCCCAGGTTGGACCAATTTTATTAGCCATGTTTTGAATAAGGGATGGCAATGGGTCGATTGTAGGACATTCTCCCTCCTGGACATAATCCCTTGCGGACATTTTCCGCCCCCTTCGGTACACCCTTTGAAATGACTGCCGGACATAATCCCCCCTTTGTTTTCTCTATGGGCTTTGACTATAATCATTATCCAAACCATAAACCAGACACTAAAAACATACTAACGGCATCAGATAACTGATAAGTACCTTTTAAAATTAAGATCTATTACTTCTTTGCCGGGGGTTGTCCGGGGGATTATGTCCAGGGGGGAGAATGTCCG
The DNA here is from genome assembly GCA_018105865.1 of Metaphire vulgaris. NCBI lineage: Eukaryota > Metazoa > Annelida > Clitellata > Crassiclitellata > Megascolecidae > Metaphire > Metaphire vulgaris. The sequence continues at coordinate 2,332,880 of CM030868.1, read as the reverse complement.
TATACCCAATGGGTCAATGACCCATTGACCCATGGGTCAAAACCCATTGAATTTTGTGACCCATTAGATTTGTTCACATTGACAAATACACATTTGCAATGAAATTTTTGCTTCTACTCTATGGTTGAAAATATATAATAGATATTTAATTGTATTGGTCAAGGGCTGAGTGGGTCACAAAGGTCGTGGGGTCATTTTGATTGACCCATTGCCATCTCATAATATTGCTGTGGCAACAGTTGAATTTTGCACATATTGAAGCTTGTGTCCATACACTTGGGTGTGGTGATGGTGGGGTGACTGTGTGTGTGTGTGTTGGGGTGACTGTGTGTGTGTGTGTGTGTTGGGGTGACTGTGTGTGTGTGTGTGTGTTACACCTGCATTTCATTTTCAATGCATATTAATAATTGCATGACTAACAGTTTGACCTTCCCTCGAGAAATAGTTTGAGGCTGGCGGTGAGGGTGTTCCAAAAAAAGAGGTTGACTATATTTTATGCCTCTTTGTTCAGAGACCAATGATTTATTTGTTCAGCCTTGGTTGGCCCAGGTATTTTGATGTGCATTTTGCCTGTCTGCCTGCAAACCCCTTTTGTGGTACTTGAAACTCGGATGACAATACTATTTGAAAGCTGGTATCACTGCATGACCGTTAGAAGGTAATGTTCGAGTCACCTTGTCCATAAACTTGTGCCTGTCAAAAATCAATGGCAAGAAATCAGTTTTCCCATGATGCAATGTTGCCACATCATTCAGAAACCTTCCAAGAAAGGTGATTATCAAAATTCTAAATGGCCACGGATCATAAAATCCAAGTCTGGCTCTGAACTGAGAATGGCACACCACTGTTCTATGCCAGCAATAAAAGAGTTCCGGTTGTGGTATTAGACCAAAGAAAGTTAATGTCTAAGTTTGAATTAGTCGTTTGTAAAGTTTTTGTTAATATTATATACATTATTGACATACTTTACCTTGTACTTTAGTGTGCATGTATATACTGTGTGTGTGTGTGTGTGTGTGTGTGTGTGTGTATATATATATATATATATATATATATATATATATATATATATATATATATTTATATATATAATGAATCAAATATATATATATATATATATATATTTTAGAAAGTTTGCCATTTTAGAAAGTTTGGGGGTGCTAGGCATTTTTAAAAAGTAGTGATGACCTTTTTTGCTTATTCTGCTTTTGGATGAGAAAATTATTTTTTTTACCACCCTCGGGGCCCCTCATATATCGCGGGGCCCTAGGCGCGTGCATACCACGCCTATGCCTTAAAACGACCCTACCTGGTGCCATCATTTTAATGCATAGAGACCCGAACCAAACCTAGACTTGTGATTACCATTGTCATGACTACTTACAAATTCCCACGTGCCAATAAATAGTTTTGATTGTACAGGGTGGCACAAAAAACAGACTATATTAAATGCAAACCCAAATGTGACTAGTCCGGTTTTTTTGCGCCACCCTGTACTTGGATATTCGCTTCATTATAAATACAAGTGGTTGGCCATAATGACTACAATTGAAGGTCAGGTATGCAACACTGCTATTTGCCTAGCTCTTCACGGATTTCTCCATGATGTCAGTGTGAATGTCAGTGTGGATGTATTGCTTTGCGGTACTAGGTCAGTGTGGATGTCAGTATGCTGTCTTGTCGCTTTGCCAGTACATCTCCATCTCCTGTACTGGTTGCTTTGAACATTGATTTTGGCTTTTCAACTTTTCAGGTTTTTTTCCAGTGTCACAGTCTCTGAGGTTATTATCTCATCAATATTCATAGCATTATCTCATCAATATTCATGTTATCCATATAATGCAGTTATTTCTGGGTCTACTGTAAGTGTCTTAGTTATCAATTAATTAGTGTTAGGGACTCTCTCTCCCCCAAAATGTTAACAATTCTACCCGAAATTTTTGCAGGGGGCGTTATCTGTGTTATTCTATGCAGTTGGAGTGCTTGTCACATATGTTAAATTCTATGGACTGTTAAAATTCTATGATATTAGGCTCAGTTGTTGACTGTACTGTATTATATGACATGTGAAAAACCATTTGCAGGTAAAGTGTTTTCAGAATTAGGCCTACCAGAATTATGCTTGTAATGTATTTGATGTCCTGTTTTATTATTATTATTATTATTATTATTATTATTATTATTATTATTATTATTATTATTATTTGATTACCGGTACATTCAGTTAGTTATTATTGGCAGTAGTATTAGTAGTAGTAGTAGTAGTAGTAGTAGTAGTAGTAGTAGTAGTAGTAGTAGTAGTAATAATAATAATAATAATAATATTATTATTATTATTATTATTATTATTAGTAGTAGTAGTAGTAGTGGTAGTAGTAGTAGTAGGCCTAATAATATTATTAATATTAATAATAATAATGTGCTTGTTTATATTTCATTCAGGCAAATATTCCATTTCACCAAGTTTATCGCGTAGACAATGCACTCAGTCAGAGTCAAATTTGTCTGGTTTCTCCAGCGCTAGCAGTCGTTTTTCTGATGTTGCACATCATGTAGAAGACCTCCTTGGCCGGCCGGGTCCATCGACCGCATACGGGCACCAGGGTCCACCTCGGTCATTACGTCTCATGGATGGACACGGGTCAAACTTCGGATGCCACCGAGGCGGTTGCCCGCCGGATTCTGGCCAATCCTTTGTCGTCGACGCGCGACCCGAGAACAGCAGCGGCGAATCGGATCGTTTGGCGTCGCCGTCTGCTAAAGCGCGGAATCGCAACCACTGCTCCCCGCCTTCTCCTCCTCCCCGTCCAAAAACCAAGCCCGGAACTGACCCCATTCGCTTCCATCCGCCCTCTCCGTTCGGAGTCGATTGTTGAGCGGCGGCGTCTCCGACATCCGGTCCCAGTTGTCCGACCTCGTGACGATAAGCTGCGACGTTTCTACGACGAGCGACGACGGCGGCGGCGTCCGACCGGCTCGGGACGTCTCCGCTCGAAATCCCGAAGTCGGCGACCCCGTGTGTTCGGGTGTTGCCGCTGTCGCCGGCGTAGAATCGGCGGCGGCGATACCGGTCGATGTTCAAGGTGTTGCCGCGTTGCAGCCGGCGCACCGTTCGCTCAGCGACGATTCGCTGAATCTGGAATCTCTGTCGACAAGCGGTGGCCGTTCTGCCGTCACGGTGGACTCGTCTTTGGATGTCTCGGCGTCGTGCGGTGCGCCGACGGTCGTGTCGTCGTCCGCGACTGTCGACCGTCCACGTTTGTCGTCACCGGTCGAGCAGTTGCAGTTGCAGGAACGGCACGTGGCAGACGATGGTCCAGATGCCCATTTTCGACATCCGCAGGCAACATCTCCTGCGCCTGATTGCGTGGTGGATGGAAAATTTGCGTCAGAGCTGTCGTGTACCGAAGTGGCCGCCAGTCTCGAGCCAGTGCGTTCTTCTGCCGACGGCGGGTCTGCGGAAAATCTTGGCGACCCAGTGCCTGGAGATGCCAAATTTCAGATGATCTGTAAGCAGTTACCATCTTGCTGTTCTGCTGATGTGTTATTTTTTTGGGTGGGTGAGTGTGTGAGTGAGTGAGTGAGTGAGTGAGTGAGTGAGTGAGTGAGTGAGTGAGTGAGTGAGTGGTGAGTGAGTGAGTGAGTGAGTGGGCAAGCGAGCAAGTGGGCAAGCGAGCGATCGAGTGAGTGATATAAATTTGTTAGTATTAATTTATATTTGTGAATCTGAAAATGACATTTGATCAAGTAGCAACATGAGTGATAGTGAGAGAAAAATTGCGGTGGTGAACTAATAGTTAATATTTAAAAAATAGCAATCAATGTGTGATTTGCAGATCAATATGAGTGTAGGATTCTCAAAGATAATAGCTACCCTATAACTATTAGCAACTTCGTGAACTTAGAAATGATCGATCCATGGTACAGCAGTTGATCTAACCTGTCCTTCTGAAAGCTGTTGCTATACAGTATGATTGTATAATATTATTTTGCAGAGCATTCATTACACAGTATGCACTTAGACAGGTTTAACTGTATTATGATTTGTTGAATCGTCCAATGGGATTGAGAGATACAGTTTGAAGTGTGACTTTACAGAAACTGGCAATTTTTCTGTCAGAACTTGGAAATTTTGATGATTTTGAATTAACTGAATGAGATAGTGAATTCAGTGCATTCAGTGAATTCAGTGCATTCACTTCAGACCTTCCAATCACTCCTGTCCTTCACTCTGCATTGCACTTATGCCTTAATTGTAGCAATTTCCTAGTTGAACTACAATGGTAAATTTTTTATATAAATTTGAAAATAAAGTGCTGCTATAGAATTTGAAAGCATGTTTATTTAGGTTATTTACCAGACACTGGCACCATATAAGTTGAAAATGTAAATGTAGTGACAATAAACAAACAGACAGTGGTTCTCACACAAGGCAGACCCTACTGAATCAATCAAAACCTTGTTCTACTGAATCAATCAAAGCCTTGTTCTACTGAATCAATCAAAGCCTTGTTGTTGTTGTTGTTGTTATTATTATTATTATTATTATTATTATTAGTAGTAGTAGTATATTATTAGTATTATCATTATTATTATTATTATTATTATTATTATTATTATTATTATTATTATTATTATTATTATTACTACTACTACTACTACTACTATTACTCACACAAGGCAGGAATCTACATCCTGAATCACTCAAAACCTTGTTGTTGTTGTTGTTGTTATTATTATTATTATTATTATTATTATTATTATTATCATCATCATCATCATTGTTATTATTATTGTTATTATTGTTATTGTTATTGTTGCTACTAGTACTATATTACTATATACAAAAATTATGGTGACAGCTTATAAGTTTTAGAATAGAGCGGGTCTTTGTCAGTTTAAAAAGAATTAGGTTGATTAATGAATTAAATGAACTAAAATTATGTTGATGAAGCATTGTATTGTATCGATGTTGTGATTGAGCTAAATAAACGCATGAATTTCAGGTGGCGCCGAGTCTGTTTCTATGCGATCGCGCGCTTCTGCGGACCACTCCGGCACTGCGGCCCCTCCACCGCTACCGCGCAAGCGCTATCTCAGCCTGCAAGAGCGCGCGCAGAACCGCCAAACCATCCAGCACCACCTGATGCTCTGGCACCAGCAGCGCAGCCACTCGAATCCCGGCACCGAACGCGATCCGCGTCCATCCGGGACGCGGCGCGACGCCGACCGCCGCACCTCTCAGGAACTGCTGTCGTCTGCTGCGCCGCAGATGACGTCGTCGCGGTCGGTGACGTCACTTCCCGGCGTGCAGCAGGAATCCGCGTCCTTTCGGAGGCCGCCCAGTCTGCCAGAGGCCGGCGGCGCCGTTGCCCTCGGGGCCGAGGAGGACGCGTCTCCGAACGGGGGCGATTCGGACAACCACATCGCGGCCATGCCCGATCCGGAGGATGGGGTTAATCCATCTCTGTTGGAAGCGGCAGATGTGCCGCTTCCAAGGAGAGTGCCGCAGAGGAGCGGCGCCGGAGGCAGCGACAATGAAGAGGTGGATGAGGTCTGGGAGTTGCGGCAACTGAGCGCGGCCGGCGCTTTGGCGCTGGCTCTGGATGTCGCGGATGTCATCGAGGCAGGCGATGGCGCTGTGGCTGCTGCTGCTGGTGATGCGGATGCTACAAATACTTCTTCTCTTCCGAACCGAGCCATACTCAGAGGCCGATCGAGTAAGTAACTTATTTACTTGTATGGCTTAGATGGCACGGTACAACCAGGGATTGAACCCCAGAAAATCATCACGGATTAAGCCATAAATTCATCAATGAAGTGTTTGAATGAGGGCATTATTAGAGCCTTGAACCAACCTAAGTACCATATAGACCTTTTTTAAGTACTGCTCAGTTATAAAGTACACTTGGTTATAAAGTACTGCAATGTACGGTCCCGTATGATTCTCTACCGTATTGGATGGTATCGGATATAACGTACCTTGGATGTAATGTATTAAATTTCGCAGACCTGCAAAGTATGTCATAATGAAGTTCTACTGTAATATAGATGTTCAGGATTCTTCTTATTTCACATTTATTTTCTATTTCTGAGACAGTGGGGCAGTTTTTTTGATGTTGGGTAGAGAGCTTAATAGAGGTTTTTATGTATTCATCTGTCGATGATGGGTTCAAGCATTAGATGCTCTGAGTAGCCTCTTTTTGCTTTCTAGGCAATGTCTCATTTCTTTTCATTCAGACTTCAATCTTCTTCAACCCAGCTGGAGTAATTTGATTGAAGGACATATGATTTAGATCCCCCATTTATATGCATAAGCAACGATGATGTAAATACAGTTGTAGTCTTGTTTCCTGCCTCTCTGTTTGTTGCCTGTGAAAATCAGTGCGTCATTCTGGAGTGATTTGATTGAAGGAACATATGATTTAGATCCCCCATTTATATGCATAAACAACGATGATGTAAATACAGTTGTAGTCTTGTTTCCTGCCTCTCTGTTTGTTGCCTGTGAAAATCAGTGCGTCATTCTCATATTCTTGGCTCAGTTCATTCGTGTGCCATTTTGATGGAATATTGCTCGATTCGTTCGTTCTTTCGTTCGTTCGTTCGTTGTCAAGTGGATTCCTTTGTAAATCGTTATTGGCGCCGAAACGGACGAGACCTCTGCAGATCAAGTTGCCACGCGCTGACAATGTGCTCGGCACCATGCTAAGTGCAAAAGGCTATTTGTTGTCGTGTGCACTTGCACTGATCTTGGGGGTATCCATTAGCTGTGTGGATTTGCACCAGACGGCTGTGCGAAATGGCAGGATACGGTGCTATGTCGTGTGGCGCAACTCTATGTGTCGTGTTGGATCTAAGGGGGATATTGTGGGCGTCACAAGAGGGCGCTACCCGGCACCGTTCAACGTTCTTTTGTGTCGGTTTCTAAGCGCGGCAAAATTTTACCGTGCCGCGCTGCTTCGGGCTTTAAAAAACCTTCGCCTTCAGATTTTCAAGCTCAGTTCTGTCATGTCGGTTTACAATTTAACATGACTGACCTGACAGCAAGGAAGGTCAGGTGCTTACCACAGGCTTGGTTCTAGTGAGAACCTTCCTGATTGTTTAGAAAAGTCTGGCCTGACAATGTGACAATGCCATATGTATCTCATCAGCAGACCGTGTCAGACATTTCCAAGAGATAGGAATCAGCCTTTATCATTGTCTTGGCGCCACTGTGGTATACAGGTGGGCCACTGTGGTATACAGGTGGGCGGTATGTATCAGCCTCTTGTCTTCAGCAGACCGTGGCTTCTGGCAATGTCTCCAATCTTGGTTTTTGTCACAGGTATTGCCTTGTCCTGATTACTCAAGTGTAGTAATAGTGTACACTCATCGTGGGGCCTGTGGTTTCCAAAATAGACTAAAGTACCGAGGGGTACTGAAGCTGAAGGCATTTCTAAATATCTGGTCGGCTCCGGTGAGATCTTATTTTTTAACAGAGTGCTTGAGAAGGGAATTTTTCTGGTGTGTCCAGTCAGTGCCTGCTATTATTGATCTCGGGGTCTGTTGAATTGATTGCCTCTGGCAACAGGTGGTGCTGAACAAACAGTCTGACCAATGGTGGTGTGTTTATTGAAGCTGACCTGGTCAGCACTGGTTATTGATGGCCGACAATTGAGTTTGGCTCTGGAAAACAGAAAAACCATTAAGATTCTACTCTTTGTGTATATCACATCCACTGTGTGTGTGTGTGTTAGGGTTAGGGTTAGGGTTAGGGTTAGGGTAAGGTTTGCAGTTAACTCCTAGAGTAGCTTGTTGTATGTGATATGCGTTGATGACTGATATTTTACTATGAAACTGCCAGAGCAGTTATTTGACATTTTAAAATTTTGTTTTACATTGATTAAGAAACATATTTGATTAGTGTGTTCTTTTTCCCACTTCTTTGTCCCTTAAATGGTGGGATCCCATGCTGAGTTACTATTTCTTCCTAGAAAGAGGCAGGCATTGATATCCCTCTTAACTGAGTCAGTTTGCTCAAATCCAACACGACTGACTTCTTCTGTAGACCATTGTTTCAACAATGGTTCTCACACAGGGCAGTCCCTACTGAACCACTTTAAACCTTGTTACTATTATTATTATTATTATTATTATTATTATTATTATTATTATTATTATTATTATTATTATTATTATTATTATTATTATTATTATTGTTGTTGTTGTTGTTGTTGTTGTTGTTGTTTCATTGTGTGCCTATTGGATATGCTCTCTTTTTCTGCATGGTGCAGTGTGAATCATTTTCCTCCATTATTTGGAACTTGCACAAAGCATTCAATGATGAAACCTGTAAATTCGTCAATTTATAGACAGGGATTATAAAAAAATTGTAACCAAAATCTGTCATTTCTTAGATTGGAACCATTGGCATTGACTATTTGTGCCAGTGTGTTTTGTCTCTTAAATTGTCTGACCTGCTGCTGATGGCAGTTATGATGGTTCAGGTAGGCACGGCAGTTTTATTTATTGGTACTTCTGTAACAAGGGGATGTGCTTCATCTTGTCTTCTTAGGAGATATAATTATTGTTACAGAGAAAGAAAGAGGCCACATAGACCAGGTACATCTTGTTTATATATAGATGTCCCTGCATAGACACATTAGACATGGCTACAGATCTTGTATTTCTTGACTTTCAAGATAAGAGAAATGTATGCTAATCTCTCTCTCTCCCTCTCCTGTCTCTGTCCCTGCCTGTCTCTCTCTATCTCTCTCGATCTCTTACTCTTTTTACCTCTGTCTGTCTGTTTGTCTGTCTGTCTGTCTGTCTGCCTCATACACACACACACACACACACACACGGATATGCCTTCCTGTGGGCGGTACTGTGACTGTACTGCATATATCACAATGGAAGATCACTGACTGCTGTTGGATATATTAGGCAGTAGTGGTCTAGCTTTGCTCATGGAACAGAGAAAAAACATATCAGTGTGGGGTGGGGGGGGGAGAAGGTGAGGAAGGAGGCAAACAGGTGCCGCCACACACACTCTTGAATTGGGTGAAGACTTGATTTTTCAAGACAATACAATTAAGAAGGTTTTCAGCAGATATAGAAGGGTCACACAAAAGATATATATATATATATATATATATATATATATATATATATATATATATATATAATATATATACTAATTTAGTTGTTATGCTGTACTTTGGAAGACCAAAGGAGTACAGTACTTGTTTACGTGCAGCAAAGTACTGGTACATCACATCATCACATCACATCACCAGTGATTTTACTGATCTAAATGCCTTTGCTTCTGTGGCTTTGGGCCTATATTTAGCAGGTCGGTTTGAATTGATTTATAGAGGTGTTACCACTGGGATTTTGCATATATGATTTTTGATCAAAGTAGGCAACAAAGAGTTTGGCCTCTTCTTCTCATTGGCCCAGACAGTCAAAATGGGCAGTGGCTTCGGTGGTCGAAGTTACCTGATTTGACGATTCAATCGGCTCTATTATCGTATAAAGGATTCTGACTGCTACTGTGACTGTTTGCTGTGGTTAGGTTAGGCATTTCAAGCATGAACTGTGCAAGGAGTAGAATACAGTTGACAGTTGGCTTAGTAAGAGGTTGATTCATTTCTAAATCACCATTGGAGGGCATTTCTTCTTCTTCTTCGCTAGAAGAGCTTCATCCAAAAGTGATTGTTTTGCACGATACTACTTCTTACGACTCAAGATATGCGCCGTATCGGAAAAAGCTTTGGTAGACTCAGTCCGGAAATTTAGCAAGTATGGGAAACGCTGATAGTTTCTACGAAGTTACTCGACCCGTCGAGGCGAACGTCGTACGACGTCGTAGACGTCGGATTCGCTATATCCAGCCGTGCGGTCTTCGCAGCCATCGCGAAATATCTCGCCGGCAATCTCCTCACGGCTGTGCGCATTCTAATGGTACGCCTCAAATTATTCATAATGCCGCAGTCCGGGGGAGTGAGAGCGATGGCGACATTACTCCAATGCCGGATGAGTTGCCGCCCCCGTACGACGAAGGGGTTCCCGCGGCGCCGTTGGATACGGTAAACGTGGAAATTGCGGATGCTACCGATGCTGAAGGTGCGTGGAATTGGTAGTTAGCTGGTTGTGCTGATGTCTGCTAATTGATGGTTTGATGGTGTGCTTTAAAATTTCTTTATTTGCATGATGTGGTCCTAGATGCTGTAGGATAGGACAGTTTAGACTTGTTTCTGCAAATCTCTGACCCAAAAAGCCTATTCCTGGAGAAGTGTATATGCACTTTTAAAGCTGAAATGTGACAGAAATAAAGTATGTTCTTCATTTTAATGGCAATAATACTGATTTTATTTTCTATGATGAACATTTTTTCGCCACTCACGCTCGAGAAGTAAAGCAGAGTTTAATGCATGTTTTTGATTGAGACAGGAGGGGAATAGAATGAGTCCTTCCATGTAAATTCAGCCAATTTTGCCAAAAAAGTCATAAATTTTAAAATTTATATAAAATCTTAAAGAAAAAGTACCATTACAGATTTTAAATATATTATATTATTGGATGTGTGCTCTGTTTAGTGATACCATTCATTTTAAGCCACCACCTGTTCCACCTGACCATTTTCACGCTCTAAGCCAAGTTGTCGTAGGCCGTTTGGCGCTTTTCTAGACCCAGTAGAAATCCAAGGAGTAGGAGATACAATGTGAGTACCCGGTGAGCTGTTTGCAATGAAAGAAAATATAGCTACTGGACAGTTTACAGAACTAAAGTTACAACTGTGAAGTATAGAGAAAGATTCCCTCTTAAGAACTAAACATTGAAGACAAAAGAGAAGCTGATAAATGAAGTAAAATCAATCCCGATTTTTACACATTTTATTAGTTTGTTAATTGGCATAGCCAGAAGGGGTCAGACCCCCTTATTCTGGTATAAGTTGTGAGATTTGCACATAAACCTTTGAGAAATTGTTCGGGGAGGGGAGAGGTATGATGTATGATGTAGGTCAATGACAAGAACTCCCTGCTTGACTTTCCCCTTCTACTTCCTTTTTTGCCTCTATGCTTTTCTCCTGCTGTGCCAATCAATGACTGTTTAATTTAACAGGTGGGCTGCACAAAATTTTTGAATTTCAAATGTGGGCCGTGGAGCAAAGAGGTCTGGTTTAAACTGCTTGATAATTGGACAATGTCCCAAGGCGTTTGCATGATTACACTGTACTTAGGGCGATGAGTTGTGTAATAGTTGTGTAACAAGGCTACGTTCAGTACTTTGCAATTTTAGAGATTTTAATGATTGTGCCAGATTGTGTTTCTTTATGCCGCTGTCAATAGCAGAACCATATACCATTGTTCATTGTGCAATATAATACAGAAGTGTGCAAAAGTCGTGAGTCTTTTTACAATTCTTTTCTGCTGCTCTCTGTCAAGAAATGACGATGTCGTATAGTCTATACTTTTGTACACCAATGTGTATTGATCATGCATTTTAAGACCAAGTTTATTGGTAACTGGCATGCAATCTTCAATGAACCTCTTTTGGCTTGTCAGCTTCCTATTTGGAACTGACTTTCAACATGGTAACACATTTAAATGTATGTATACCTCACATCTTATGATTAGATTTTCCAATCCATTCTTTCTAATTAGACGTCCAATGTTTGGAAGATCTAGTCATAACAGGGAAAATAGAAGGTAAAAAAGCAAGAGGAAGACAACGAATAAAGTATAGAGACAGCCTAAGAAATGCAATAAGAGCTAAAGACAACATTGAACTGATAAGGAAAACCAGAAACAGAGAAGAGTGGAAATCCATGGTCGCCACGTAGCAATACTTGGCACTTGAAGAAGAAGAAGATCTCACATCTGAAATAGTTTGATATTGCAAGTGCATGTACCTGTAATTGTTTTGATAAATTTAAACTTTAGCATATATGAATAATTTCACTTTATGTATTATTATTATTATTATTATTATTATTATTATTATTATTATTATCTGACAATTTATATAGCCCTATAACAAGGCCTAAGCCTAAATCAAGAGTGCTTCACAACATAAGGTTAGCAGTACAGCTGCAGTTCAAAATGTACATTCAAATGTAACCGAATGCTTTGCTATTAATCTGTTTCCTTACTGTTAATCTGTTTCCTTGCTATTAATCTGTTTCCTTGCTATTAATCTGTTTCCTTGCTATTAATCTGTTTCCTTGTTGTCAGTAAGAACTTCGCCTCTTCCAATTCGACAATCTCAGCTTCCTTTGCTGGCGGAGAGCAGCGGCGGCTCGCGGTTCCAGACGTTGGAACTACACCCTGGAGAGGAACCCCTTCCAAGAGGTACCCCGAAAAGTCTTTTGAGCTTTGCCGCTCGACTGGTAGATTGACAATTCTAACTCACGGAATAGAACTTTATTTCTGCATAAGAAGCAGAAGCAAGTTTCTTATCAGGCCATTTGTTGATTAACCCCTTAACCGTGTATTTAACTGTAACTCAATGTAAAATGGACGGATATACCCGGGATCCCCAGTTAAGGGGTTAAGGTCTGAGAATAGTGAAAACCAGGCAATGGAGGTGCACTGAACAGATAAAACTGGCCATAAATCTAAGCATATCTTAAAAGTTCTAGACTTTAACGTAATAAAATCTTGTAACCATAAAACTGTGTTTATAAGATAGTATAATTTGATGTCTATGTCATGCTTCAAGTGTTTTTACATATTGTATACTTGACCATCTTGACCCTAAAGGTGTATGAAGTTGTGGCTTTAGTACAGATGTTCTCAAACCACAGTCCGTAGGCAACTTGTGGCTCCCCAGCTCTCAGAAAGTGACCCACAAGGCCTCAATATGTAATATAATGAAGTTTAACAATTTAAAAATGTACTGACATTCAAATAAATAAATAACAACTAGATGAAAGTTACAATAGTGTGTGGTCCACACTATTCTGGAGTCTGGATTTTTATAATTTTATTAGCATTTAGTTTCCCTGTGTATCAAGTTGATTTTTTCATCATAACTTCATAAGAACCTGGATGAGAATTGACTGTACAGTAAAGTCTAAATTTTATAATGTTTTGGCCAGTTTAAGTACAGAAAATAGTAATTATGGCCCTCTACATAAAAAAGGCTTTAGAACTACTGCTTTGGAGAATAATTTTTATAATAGATAATTAAAAATACAGTTTTTAAACTTATATTCTACCAACTGTAATTCATCTCATTATTTTATCCAGACTCCAGGCCTTTGGGGGGATTGATGGCCACAAGGGGAAGAGACATAGTTCAATGCAGAAATTGTGTCGGTGCTGAAATTTGTTAGTTTTTTTTTTTGGGGGGGGAAATCTCCTAGCAGGCCTGGATAAAACACTGATTCATCTGCATTTCGATGGCAGACTGTTTTAAAACGAACAGCGTTTTTTTCCAGGCTGGGAGGCGCGCATTGACAGCCATGGTCGAGTCTTCTACATCGACCACATGAACCGCACTACCACCTGGCAGAGGCCCCAGTCCCAGGCCACCCCCCAAAGAAGACCATCGATCAGCTTTGAGGAACGCCAACAGCTGGATAGAAGGTCAGTAGAGGTGGAGAGAGAGAGAGAGAGAGAGAGAGAGAGAGAGAGAGAGAGAGAGAGAGAGAGAGAGAGAGAGAGAGAGAGAGAGAGAGAGAGAGAGATCTATGGGAAGATTGCTTTGTGAAAATTGCATTGAATGTGTTTTCTGCATATTGGTCATGGACTCCTTTTATTGAGCCATGAACCGTTTAAGTGACTGATTGCTCTGTTAGTCTCTTCTTCACTCATCAGGTCATTTGGTCATTATGTCATTTGGTCATTATGTCATTTGGTCATTATGTCATCTGGTCATTATGTCATCTGATCATTTGGTGGTCATTATGTCATCTACCGGGTAGTCATAATGTCATTTGGTCATTTTGGTTTTGTTTGGTTGTAACTGAGAATACAATTTTTTGAGATGTTTTTTGGTTGGTGTTATTGCATGTTTATGTAGTGCTATTGTTTGTCTGCATTGTGCCCCCTATTGTTTGTCTGATTAATTTACTTTGTATGCTTGTGATGTTCTATGGTGGAGAAGTTTTAAAATGCCAAAATTCTTGTAAGGTTTTCAATAACCAATATTTGAAAAGTGATAATTATACATGACTCTAATATGTTTAACCCCTTAACTGGGCAACTATTTGTAACTCATTGTAAAATGGACAAGCATTACTCGGGGCACCCAGTTAAAGGGTTAATCAGTGAATTGAAAGTGAGTACTTGTACAGAACTGCACACGAAACCTATCAGACATTAGTGGCATACTGGGCCACTAGATATGGGCCACTAAAACTGTTTACCTTAAAGGTCCCTGGAAATTGTTATGAGGGTCACAGGGGCACCCCCTCCCTGCTGTGATTGGTGCACATGGACAAAGAAATGAGCACAAAGAAATGAGCTTTAAGTTGGTTCAAAAGGAGGGTCATAGAATCAGCAGTGGATAAATTACCTATACTGGGGTCAAGATAGGACCAACACTCAAAATCTCATTTCTGAAATATGGTTGAGATGCGCTCAAGAGATCTCGAGTTGTGGACCAAAGACTTGTACACTGTAGCTCCTGCCAAAATATTTATTACATCTCATGGTCTTTTGGGAGGAAAGTGTTGTGTTATACTCATTTATTTCTTGTTGTTATCGTTGTTATACGTTATTATTCAATGGTTGCTGGATAATAACTATGCCAGACTGAAGATGACAACTGATAGTGTGTGACCGGACAAAGTCAAAATGAGCGCGAGTTATTTATTGTCTATAATGACACTGTATGCACAAACCTTTGAGTGAAGTTACTTCACTTAACAGATGGGTGCATCGTTAAAAGATATTACAGTTATTGCAGATATTACAGTTCTTTGTGATTGCATTGCAGCACTGCATATCTAGTGACTGGTTGAATTTTAGATACCAGAGCATTAGAAGGACAATGTGCCAGACGACAACACGCGATGCAATCGAAGAATCAAGTGCCAATGGTATTGATTCTAATGAGCTTCTTAGCTTTATTAATGCAGTCATGTGACAGGTTTTGAGTTATTTTCTTTTTAATTGCGATTAATGCAAACTGTAAACAAAACTGATGATAAAAGAATGCTGTCCTATTACAAGATCCAAATATGATAAAATTTGTTTAATACTGTACAACATGAGGGAACGATTACATTTTGTGATATTCACATAGTGATGATTGTAATTTTACAAACAATAATAACAAATGCAGTAGAACTTAGGTATACTGGACTCAATTATAGTGTATCCTTGGTTATAGCGTACTGCAATGTACAGTTCCATGTGATGCAGTACCGTTTTGGATGGTATTGGATATAATGTACTGCAGATATAGGAGTATCCAGAACAATCTCTATGGTCACTGATCTATGCCCACCAGCAAGAAATCTGCTTCTGCCATTGGTGTATATTAATAGACGACAATGGTTTCTATGGTTTCTGCCCACCAGTGGGCGGAGCAACCGGACTTTGTTGGTAAACACTGGATATCCCTATAATGTGATAAATTTTACAGACTCATTTAGTATGTTATAACAAAGTTATACTGCAGATTAGATTGTGGTAAAAAGAAACTAGGTTTTTCCTGTTTGTGGATTAAAAATGTTGGGATATTTTCGTTCGTAGATTCAACTTTGTCGCAAGAAGAAAGTCCTTCCCATCTGTCATCTTCGCTGAACGACTTGGGGCTATCGTCGAGTTCTCCGGTCGCTCAATCTTCTCGGTCGGTTCTGAACATGCCATCTGTCAAGTTCCTCACTCGTCCAGACCTGTTCACTCTCATTCAAAACAATGAGGTCTGTTAATTATAGTTATCCATCTCAACTAGAATATTTACACTTCTCTGTTGTATTGGTTTCCAGCAGGGTTTCAAGTCAGTCTATAAGTCCCTGACTCCTTTCTTTTGGGCCAAAAGTCCCTAACTCTTTTCTTTGGGGCCAAAAGTTCCTAACTCTTCTATTTGGGGCCAAAACAACTGCAACTGACATTAGCGCATTTGCTGCTTTGCGAATATTTGTGCTATAGAAATGTTCGTATACTACTACTACTACTACTACTACTACTACTACTACTACTACTACTACTACTACTACTACTACTACTACTACTACTACTACTACTACTACTAATACTACTAATAATAATAATAATAATAATAATAACAAAAGTTCCTAACACTTCTCTTTGGGGCCAAAAGTCTCTTACTCTTCTCTTTTGGGTCTAAAAGTCCCTGACTCCTCTCTTTGGGGCCAGAAGTCCTTAAATACTTTTTTGATGTTTAAAAGTCACTGACTCCACTCTTTAGGGACAAAAGTCTCAGTAGCATTATTATTATTATTATTATTATTATTATTATTATTATTATTATTATTATTATTATCGCAAGCGATTGAAGTTTTAATGGCAACAGATGTATGTTGATGAAATTGTTCATTTATTGTTTACTTCAGCATGCTCTTGCAGACTACAATCGAAATTCAACGCTGAAGCACATGATTAACAAGATACGAAGGGATGCCATGGTGTTCGAAAGGTCAGAGTTCACAAAGAGACTTCTTATATGTCGTGAAAATTCT
Organism: Metaphire vulgaris; assembly: GCA_018105865.1. Taxonomy (NCBI): domain Eukaryota; kingdom Metazoa; phylum Annelida; class Clitellata; order Crassiclitellata; family Megascolecidae; genus Metaphire; species Metaphire vulgaris. The sequence continues at coordinate 2,316,238 of CM030868.1, read as the reverse complement.
TTGAGATCTGATCTATTTATAGCTATTTTGGCCAATCTGTCTGTCGGAGACTTTGTTACAATCTTGTCAATTTATTTGTCTTAATTTTGGATGATTTTACCTGTTTGCAATTCTAGACAGACCGACTTCAGTAGAGGGTGTTAGCCCTCTGGACCATATAACTCAAAGATTTACTCGCTCCTTCCAAGATATCAAAAGTTATAGGCCTAAACAACTAGAGGTCCACAGGCAAAACGACATAGAAAAAATGTCATTGTCATAAGAAATTAAGAAATATATTTTAATAGCAATCAATTTCTGCCAATTTCAGTAGAGGGTGCTAGCCCTCTGGACCATATAACTCAAAGATTTAGTCACTCCTTCCAAGATATCAAAAGTTATAGGCCTAAACTCCTAAAGGTCCATAGGCAAAACGACATAGAAAAAATGCCATTGTCATAAGAAATATATTTTAATATCAATCAATTTCTACCTACCTGTGTGTTTTTGTTCCTGTTTGTTAACCCCTTAACCGGGCAACTATTGTAACTCAATGTAAAATGGACGAGTGTGACTCGGGGCGCCCGATTAAGGGGTTAATCAGTTTCTAATTTGTTTTTTCGAAGGTACCAGCACAATCGTGACCTCGTTGCTTTTATCAACATTTTTGCCGACACAAATAAGGAACTGCCCAGAGGATGGGACCTTAAATACGATCGATCGGCAAAGGTATTTGAGCAGATATTTAGACGTTGAGTTGTTCTTACTGACGCGCTTTCTTCTTATATTGCTTGCTAACGATATTGTTGACATATTATACTGTCAGATCTTGGCTGTTAAATTATTCACCAGTAGTTCAGTTTGCAGAAACAGCATGCGAGCGTAAATAAGTAAGTAAAATATCATAAATTTATATAGCGCTGTAGAAAGTGGTACTGCGGCAGCTGCTTAATCTAACTTTGAAACAGCTATAGCCAAGATTTGGGGTGCATAACCAGGCAATGGTCATTGCATCTAAAGGGACATCGTGGCCGATAGATCATGTAAATGATTTTCAGCCACGTTTTCAGCTGCACGATTTTTCAGCCATGCTTTCGGCTGCATGATAACGGTCATGTGAATAATCTTTCAGCCGTTTTTCATCGACCACACTTCGAAAAGCACGACGTTCATCGACCCTCGACTGCCCACCGAGGCCCCCGTGATGCATGCCAGTGTTCTTAACTATTCGTCTGTTTCCTCGTCCTCATCCTCATCAGCACCGCCGAGGCCGCACCGTTCTAATTTCTCGGAGGTCGACGGAGGACGACACCAGCCGACCGAAAGCGTTCCTATCGGTGAGGGAAAACGGAGTATCTAAAAGTCTGACGTAGAAGATATGTTGGCGCTGCTCTGAGTTTGCGTTAAAAATGTTGTTTTAGCGTAGAATTCGATATAATACTGATCGCTTTTGTATGCCTTTCTGTTTTTAATTATAGTTATCCATCTCAACTAGGATATTGACACTTCTCTGTTGTATTGTTTTCAGCTGGGTTTCAAGTCAGTCTATAATATGTCCTTGATTCCTCTCTTTGGGGCCAAAAGTCTCTAGCTCCTCTCTTTGGGGCCAAAAGTCCCTGACTCCTCTCTCTTTGGGGCCAAAGCAGTCCCTAATTCTTCTCTCTTTGGGGCCAAAGCAGTCCCTAATTCTTCTCTTTGGGGCCAAAGCAGTCCCTAATTCTTCTCTTTGTGCACACCCTGGAGCCTCCGAAGCCACTCTCTTGATCTTATCTTGAGTGTTTATTGGTTTTTCTAGCTTACAATGATAAAGTTGTTGCCTTCCTGCGTCAGCCGAACATCGCCGAGATCTTAAAGGAAAAGCACCGATCGTTTGCTTCCAACATTCCTCTGAAAAATAAGGTTCACCTTATTCGGTCGGAGGGAGTCGAAGCCCTGGAAAAGTTTTCAAACGACGTCGAGCTGATCCTCTTCCTAAGGTTATCTCCGAACCACTGTCTAATGTCATTTTACGGTGCTTTTGAATTTTCTATCTTGGAAAATGGTATATGTTTGTGGTTTTTGGGGACATAATTCCCCTATCAGACCTGCATAAACGCTGCTAACTCCTCACTTTGCTCTGCACTCAAGATTCTTCACTCTGTGAATGACTTAACACTCGTTAACAACCCTCTATAGTAATGATGATGATGATGATGATGATGATGATGATGATGATGATGGTGGATGATGATGATGATGATGATAATCCTATAGTAATGATGATGATGATGATGATGATGATGATGATGATGAAATAATAATAATAATAATAATAATAATAATAATAATAATAATAATAATAATAATAACAATAACAATAACAATAATAATAATATGTTTTAAAATTGTGTTTAAAAATTAGTTACAGAATGTTTTGTCTGTTACTTTTGAATGCGTATTTGGAGTAAATGTGAATGGTTTTGAATTTAGTCTTTTCGAAAACGAGATAATGTCCTACGTCCCACACGCGCCATCTTCAGCTGGAGGAGGTCAAGGTCGTTCACCTCGCGGCTCGCCTCAGGGTTCGCCTCAAGCGTCACCTGGTTAGCAAAACGACCAACTTGCTTCGTGCTCTTGTTTCCGCTATCGCTTGGGAATTTTGTAATGTAATGTAGCAGAATATTTATATAGCACCTCTTCTGAAAGCGCCCCCTGCTCTGATTACCGCACTTTGAGAAAGAAATGAGTTTTGAATTGGGTGAGTTTTAGGAATTATGTGATTTTAATTTTATTATGTGAGATGGACCTGAAAGAGATTGGCTTAAAGCAAGAGTAAGGTCCATTGTTTACAAAGAAACATCATCTCAGATTGTGATGAAAACTGGTGCAATTGTTCATCCCCATGAGCAATGTTGCCAATACCATTCTCTGTAGATTAAAAATGTCCTTTAAAATGTTCAATTTACGCAAGCACATTTGATATACAAGAGATAGTGGCCTAATTTTTGAAAAATCTTGATTAGCAGGTGCTCTTCACTTCTCTGTCAAAAGTGCTAGCCATTCACACGTCTGCCAATCCCATTCTCTGTAGTTTAAAAATGTCCTTTAAAATGTCCAATTTACGCATTAGAGAATATCACAGGCAAAATTCTGAATGCCAAGCACTTTTGATATAAAACTACTAGAGAATGTGTGAATGGCTAGCACTTTTGATTTCCCTACCCTATCCCACGGGGTACCCCTACCCCTAGCCCTATGGGTACCACTACCCCTAGGGGTACCCATACCCCTAGTCATACCCCTAGGGGTACCCCTACCCTTAAGTTTATTCGAATGCCTCTGGACAGAATGTTACTAAATTATAAGAAGTGTCAATGTTCAAAATTTCATGCTTTTATCCACAAAATGAACAATCATACGGCTTATCAACTGTACTATATTGGGAAAAGTCACAGTAGTCGTTGATTGGAGATGGATTTGCATAGATAGACAGAATTTGACTTATGAAGACGCTGATATTTTGGATTCTTTTAATTTTTTTAAAATTTAAAAGCAGCAAATACTTGGCTTTTCTACTAAGACACAATGCATGCATGCAGTTTACGTACGCTTGTTGGATTTTTAGGTCTTCAACGTGCTAATGTCCGTGTACCTGCTCCCTACAAGCTTGATTTTCAGACTAAATTGAGGGAATTTCATCGAAAATTGGAGTCAAAGGGTTATGGGCAAGGTCCCACGAAAATCAAGTGAGATTTGTTTAATTTTTATTTTATATTTGTTTATTTTATTTTATTATTATTATTATTATTTTATTTTTTATGTTTTGGGTTTTGAAATACAAATTCACTCAGTTTGAGTGTACAAGAACAATTTTATGAATAGTCATGAGAATTTGTGAATAGTCATGAAACCTAGAATAGTCATGAGAATTTATGAATAGTCATGAGAATTTATGAATAGTCATGAGAATAATGAATAGTCATGAGAATTTATGAATAGTCATGAACTATGAATAGTCATGAATTTATGAATAGTCATAAAATTTATGAATAGTCATGAGACTTGCTTGTTTATTTGAGTTACTTGTTTGACCCAAACTTTTGTTGTTGTTATTAAGCAAAAGCTTTTGAAAGTTTTGTTGATCTTGAGAGTCTAGATTTTAAGAATGTATGGTAAATGCATTTATATTCCTTTCTTTTCTCATAGGTTAATTGTTCAGCGAGAACATGTACTAGAAGACGCTTTCTCAAAGATCATGGCAATTTCAAAGAAAGACCTACAGAAATCAAAACTTTTTATCTCATTCCAGGGTGAAGAGGGGTAAGATGTGTCTGATTACTTTTATCAATTATATATATATATATATATATATATATATATATATATATATATATATATATATATGATCTTAACAACAAGAAACATTTCAACTTTAGTTAATCAATTGTTGCTTGCTTTGTTATCAATTTATTTGGTTATTTCAAATAATAATAATAATAATAATAATAATAATAATAATAATATGATTTTAAGTGGTTTAGGAGGCTAAGTAAGCCTGCGTGAAAACCACTTTAGTTAAATGAATAGATATGAATAGATACAGGTATGTAACACTGTTAATGCAGGATTAACCTGAAGGCAAATATCCCAATGACTGCTTCCATTTTTCTGATCAGTACCTGAGAACAGTTTAGGGATTTGGTTGTCGGGGTAAATGCATCAGGGTAGCATACAGGGAGTTAAAGGTCATGTTCCTTTTGTTAAAGGTAGTGAATTTCTATTTTAGGTTGGACTATGGTGGACCCTCGCGTGAATTTTTCTTTCTACTTTCGCGAGAACTCTTCAACCCCTACTACGGCCTTTTCGAATACTCGGCCAACGACACGTACACCGTTCAGATCAGTCCGATGTCAGCGTTCGTCGAAAATGCACACGAATGGTACGACCATACGACTTTCTTACTCGGAATAGAAAGGTGGTTCTTAAACTGGGTTTGATCGAGCCCTAGGGGTTCGGTGAGTCAGTCTTCGGTGGTTTGGTGGAGGAAGGTCAAGACAAGACATATAGACACTTTTATATACATATATACTTATATATATATATATATATATATATAATATACATACACACAGACATATAAGCACCAAACAAGGTTAAGAACCACTGGAATATAAATATAAGAGGTGCTATATGCAGTAAATCCCTTTATTATTATTATTATTATTATTATTATTATTATTATTATTATTATTATTATTATATATGTGTCCTTTATTACATTGTATTGCTAATTTTGTTTCGATTAGGTTTCGTTTTGCCGGAAGAGTGATCGCTTTGGCGGTCGTTCATCAGTATCTGCTCGACGTCTTCTTTACCCGTCCGTTCTACAAAGCGCTTCTTCGAATGTACGTCAACTGGCTTTACAGAGAAGAGCTCTTAACCCTTTCTACCCATAAACCAGATATTTTGGCTTCTTGACCTACTGGTTAAACGGATCGCCGTGGTCATCATCATCATCATCATCATCATCATCATAATTGCTCTCTACCAACTCATTAGTGGCAATAGCTAGTCAGAAAACATTTCTAGGCTTTTTGTCCGATGTTAGTTTTCTTCCTTCTACAATAATTGTCAGTTGTCTTTCTTTGAAATCTTCTTTTATGTTGTCAATCCGTTTTCTTCTGGGCCTGCCTCTTCCTTTTTTACCTCCTTGTATGTGTTGAGTGCTTTTTTGGGAAGTCTCGAGCCTTCCATCCTGTTTACTTGTCCATACCATGTTAGCCCCCGGGGTCAAAAGGTTAACAAGTGGTTGCAGTCTGAGTTTTTAAGAATTTGTTCTGTTATTTATTTCTGCCATTAATTACAATATTATTGATAATAATGTACAATATATCACCCTTTTTATTACTCAAAGGTATCAATTGATGGCGTACTCCATGTCCATCTGTGAAAAAATAAATAGGATATTACAACAACTAACTAATTAGTTAACTGTATATTTAATGGTGGAAATGATGATAATGATGATGATAAATGATGATGATGATGATAAATGATGATGATAAATGATGATGATGATGATGATGATGATGATGATGATGATGATGACGATGATGTAATATGTAGTGGATTTTAGACTTTGCCTTTAATTTTCGTCTCATCGCGGCGTTTGGTTTTCGCAGTTCGCCGTCTTTGAGCGACCTGGAGTCACTGGACGCCGAGTTCCACCAGAGCCTTCAGTGGATCAAGGACAACGACGCCATCGACTTCTCGTCGCTCGACCTGACGTTCTCCGTCGACGAGGAGATGATGGGCAAGGTGACGGAAAGGGAACTGAAGCCGAACGGAAAGAACATCCCGGTCACCGAAAAGAACAAGAAGGAGTACATCGACCGGATGGTCAAGTGGCGCATAGAACGGGGCGTCGTCGAACAGATGGACAGCCTCATACGCGGTTTCCACGAGGTAAAGGGAGCCGGAGAGTTTCGTTTTCGGAGACTTTTTGCGATGTTTAATCTAGCAAAAATGAATTACTTACAAATATTTGCCTTCAGCACTTTTTTTTCTACGGTACGTGCTATGTTTGTGATCGTTTCTCTGTTAGATCCTTGAAGCCCGTCTTGTTTCGAAGTTCGACGCCCGCGAGCTCGAGTTGGTGATCGCAGGAACTGTGGAAATTGATGTGATCGACTGGAGAAAGCACACTGAATATCGATCGGGTAAAGAGTTCTGCTCAGATAGATCGTGTGTAATTATGTAATAAATACTCTGAGAGACAGCGTAATAGTGTGTAATAGTGTAATAGTGTGTAATTATGTAAGTAATAGTGTGTAATAGTGTAATAGTGTGTAATTATGTAATAAATACTCTGTTGGACAGCGTAATAGTTCTTCTCCCTGCTCCGTCATCTGGAATTGTCTGCCAGTTGATCTAAGATGCTAAATGGTATTTTTTAAGAGTGTGCCATGGTGATGATGATGATGATGATGATGATGATGATGATGATGATGATGATGATGATGATGATGATGATGATGATGATGATAAGTGATGATAGATAATGTTGATGAATGATGATGATGAATGATGGTGAACAATAGAACAATAATAGTAATAATAATAATAATAATAATAGTGAACATTAATAAATAGTGAACTAATAATAATAGTGAACAATAGGCGATAATAGACTATGATAAGTGATGATAGTACTAATAATAGATTGATGTTAATAAATAGGGATGATGATAAATGATAGTGATGATAATTGATAATAAATGATGCTAATTAAAATTTATGTTGATAATAATTGATGTTGATATTAATGATGAGGTTTGTTCAGGGTCATGCCATGACCTGTTAATTTCTTTTCTGCTTGTCTGCTTGTTGCTGACTCCCGGTTTCTTATTTAGGATACCACGACATGCATCCCGTCATCCAGTGGTTCTGGATGGCCGTGGAACGGTACGACAACGAGCGACGCCTTCGTCTTCTTCAGTTCGTCACGGGCACTTCGAGCATTCCGTTCGAGGGTTTCACCGCGCTGCGCGGCAGCAACGGGCCAAGAAAATTCTGCATTGAAAAGTGGGGGCGAATATCAAGTCTTCCGAGGTACGGTATTGGTTGATACGGTCAAGCCTTGTTTTGATGTGTGTGGACTATTCAAGCTGTGTAATGTAATGTAAGGGCTCATCCATATATTACGTATGCAAAAAAGGCGTATTTTCAGGCCCCCCGTTTGCAAACCGTACATACTCAAAATCTTCTGAATCCAACCCCCCCCTCTTTACATATGTACTATATGGGTGGACCCTAAACAGAGTTGATGCTGATTGGATGGAATTTAATGTATTGATGGTAGTGTCAGATTGCATAATGGTTAAGATTTTCAGAGAGTTGAGATTTTAAGTTTTTTTAAATAAAGTATAAACCTTATTAACCTGCTTTGAACACAGTGGGGTGGACAACTTAAATGGAAGATATAAATGACCTTGCTATAAATGACCTATGACCTTGACCCAAGACCTTGCTAAGGCGTGAAACAAGACCAGGTGGAGACACTTGTAAATAAGTGAGTAATATATTGAGTATGATAAGGATGACCTGGATTGAAATGTCTCACTGAGTCGGTTATCCAACTTATCCTACAGAATGTTTTTGTTTAGTGGCATCACACTCTGTCTATTTTCATTCTTTGATATTGATTGCTAAGGGCTCATCCATATAGTACGTATGCATGAAGAGGCATATTTTCAACACCCCTCCCCCGTTTCCCCATTTGCAAACCGTACATACGCAAAATCTCCTAAATTCAACCCCCATTCCTCCTCAGTGCATACGTATTATATGGATGGACCCCATTTTTATATTAGCCTTATGTGACAAGTTATTTGTCTTTTTCCATCAGATGTGCATATGCCTCATTGATTTCAAATTGTTTTTTTTTCTATCAGGGCCCACACATGTTTCAATCGTCTCGACCTCCCGCCTTATACCTCCTTCGAAATTCTCTTCGAGAAGCTTACAATTGCCGTAGAAGAGTCAAGCACGTTTGGAATCGAATAACTGAATTTTGACGTGTTTTTTCTTTCGAGACTTTTCTGCAGTCAAGTGTTGCCAAGACTTTTCACGGCAAGCGGTTTCATCGTTCGGAAATATTGTGTTAAATGTTTTGACTGCCGTTGCTATTATATGGCAGACGGCAAATTCCTTTGTTCCATCAAAACCGAGTTGGGGGACGATGTCAAGGCGCCTTTGACTTTGACCTTGGCTATGTTACGGCGCTATAGAAGTTGTCTCAAATACCATACAATACAACAGGGAAAGTCGTCCCTCTGATTGGCTGGTGGGACCGCGATGTTCGTGTAAACAACTCGGTCGTCGGAGTTCTATGTTGTCGAGATACCGCGCTGCGTGTGATTTGCTTCGGGCAAATGATTTAATCAAGTCTCAAGGCTGGTTTTGTTGTGCCGTGCTGTGCTGTGCTGATTCGGGAGACAGTTGCACTTTTGCGTTGATATTTTAATTCGTTGGCTGATGTTATCACTGGTGCTTTTATGTCTAGTGTACTGTGGTTTCAGGCCTGTATGAAACACTGATGAGATTTGAATTTAAGATAAATGATATATCAACAAAAGCTTGCAGACTTTATTATGATGTCTTGAGTATGGACATGCCACGTCTTCATTTTCAAATGCTGAGCATTGTGGGGGTACAAGCCACAGGCTTGAGTTGTGCTAACCAGTAACAGTTCATAAATGAGACAGTTTTTTTTGAAAATCTATTCTAACACACTCCTCAGCATTCCTCTGACATTATGTATTGTGGGACATTAGGTGAATACTTCCGTTTTTCAGCATTCCTGTATTTATTGTGCCATTCGGTGGATTTTCTACATAGACTTTAGCTTTTAAAGCTTTAAATAAAAATTTGCAATACAATCTACATAGAGTGTTAATTAGTATTGATGTTTGATAAACATATTATTGCATGCATTTTGTGACACTCCATGTTCTGCCATATACTGTAGTTAGTCCATCTGTTATAAACTTAGAGAAATGTTGAGCCCTGGAAATGTATTGGGACTAATCCAACTGTGATTGATTTTTTTATGGTAACAGATTTTCTACAGTAGCAATTTTTTCTAAATAGGTATTCTGCTTACTTACTCAATATGTGTAAAATGGACAGCATCTTAATGGTTTCATTCACCTTACCCACTGAACGGATTAACTTGATTTTGACAGTACAGAGCAGTGGTATAGCTAGGGTATTATTAGTTAAGTTACATAAACAACCCGTGTTTAAATTCTCCATATCCAAACCATGGTAAAGGGCTATCTTAGAAGAAAACGTTTTTGATCAATTTATCGCCTTCCTCGGCGCCCGGGGTTGGTTGGCCCCTGCCCCACATCTTTACACCACTACACTACAGTAATTAATTTAAATTGCATGGATAATCATTTAATAATAATGGTGTTTTTATGATGTTTGTAACTATGATGACCTTTACAACATTTTATGTTATGAGTGGGACTTTGATGTTTCTTTAAATCACAATTTCTAATTACCACCGGATATTTATTTACTTTATTATTCAGTTGTCTCATCCCTGAATTTTTCTTTATGGGGCTGTCCATTAATTATGTCAACAATTTGTTGACGTAATTAATGGACAGCCCCTAATGTCACAGATCAAAATAGGTTTTGTGCTGTTTGTCCCTTTTTTTTGTATTGTTTTGAATCGTTTTCCTACAGTAAATATGTGTAATATGATGTTTGTGTACCATAGCTGGGTATTAGAATTGAATATTAAGATACAATGCAATATTCAGACTTGAAATTTACTATGTGATTATTATGTATGTGCCAATTTCATTTTCTCCATTGTCTGTTGTTTTTTGTGTCAATTTAGGGAGAACATGTAAGATTTGGTAATAAATTATTTGTCGGATTTCTGTATTTGTAGTTTTTGCTAGTCAGTTAGTGACGTGATGGGTGTGATTTTTGTTCAAGTATTTTCCAAACCCTCACACGAGGATTAAGCATAGATTTTTAATTAATTGATTGAAGTCTGTGGATTAATGGGGAGGTGGAAAAAAGTTTTTGACATAATTATAGGGGGTCACTGAAAGTTGACAGTTGTTGACAAGGGGAATGATAAAAAATTGGCCAAAAATTGTTGACATAATTAATGGACAGCTCCAATAGTATTGTTGAATAATAATAATAGTAATAGTAATAATAATAATAATAATAATAATAATAATAATAATAATAATAATAATAATAATAACTAATTAACTTCTCTTGGCCCTTCCTCTGTCAACAATTGTCAAACTTTTCCAAACACCCTCCTCCTATTTTGTTGACGTAATTAATGGACAGCCCCTCGTACCAGTGGCGGCTCCACAAGGGGTACGTGTCCCCCTATTGAGTGCTTGGCCCCCAGTGGGCCCTCTGTTGGGACCCTATGCTTAATGCTACATACATAACAACACATGGTTGGCCCCCCCATGATTAGAAGTTGCCACCCCAACGGCCCCCCTCCCACTTGCCAAATCCTGGAACCGCCACTGCCTGGTACTTATCGGTTATCTGATGCCACTAGGGTTAGGGTTAGGAAACTCAGGGCTAACCCTAACTCGCATTAAGCAATTCTTTCCAGGAGCACAAATTTCTTTAAATGATATACGACGGCAATCATGGCATCAGATAACAACCGACAAGTACCCAGTCAATAATAATAATAATAATAATAATAATAATAATAATAATAATAATAATAATAATAATAATAATAATTCACTTATATAGCATCAGTTCTAATTTCTAAAACCCAAGGCCAAGGGTATCAATCGATGACACCTCAAATCCAACCGCAAAAGACCAGGTCATTCAGATCATTGCAGAGATCAGTTAGAGGAAAAGAGCAAGATTGACTAAGGCAGTGGCGCTCTAGGAAAGACCAGGTGGCAACTTCAATCATGGGGGGAACCATTTGTTGTTTAATGTATGTAGCATTAAGTAGGGTCCCAACTGGGGGGCACTGGGGGCTAGGCACTCAATAGAGCAAGATGGTCCCCTGGTGGAGCTGTATGGAGGCACAGCTAATTGCAAGAGATGTGTTTTTTAAGCTTGGATCTGAAAATACTCAATTAATGTAATCATTGCCACACGGATAAAAAAATTATCTACGCCATCTACTGGGGTCCGGATAACAGGAAAGAACCCGGTGCGGTTTGTACGTCGGTTGCTGCGTGTGTTGGTTTCGTTGTTCGTCGATGAATGAACGCTTGAGTGGCCACGCAGGGTTCGTAATAAGGCGCACACGCATGCGTTCCGTTCGTTCGTTGTACGTCCGAACGAAACGAGCATCGGCTTCTCTGGACATTCGGGATTATAATTATATTGTTCGCTCTTATCCTCGACTGGAAAACTACTTTCTGTTGTGCTATGTTCGCTACTTATCGGGGGAAGATTGCACGTGTATGACCATTCGTTTGCACAGTTGTTGCTCCAGTTGTCCGATGTTTTCCACGGAGTTAGAGACACGTGAGTTTGGTTTTTACTGATTCGGTCAGTCAATCCGCTTCTGTGGCGCCAGCGTTGTAATGCCTACGGCACCAGCCAGCTGATGCCTTAAAAGTCACTTACTGGGTGTTTATATTCTGTTATCGAATGTACAGGTGATTGTATCAAGGGTGTATACGAGAGCTAAAACAAGTGGGTTGGGTGGCAATCAGGACAGTGGAGGAAATACTGTTAATTGTTTCGCTGTGCTAACTAAGTTAGTTAAATACTGACATCATGAAACTTCCCACTGCTATGTATGGAGTGGATTTTTAAAATAATAAAGGGGCTGTCCATTAATTATGTCAACAATTTTTGGGCAATTTTTGACCCCCCTTGTCAACAACTGTCAACTTTCAGTTACCCCTATAATTATGTCAAAAACTTTTGATCCCCCCCCCAAGATCAATGACAGGTCCCAATAACAAGGTTATTATTTTTGTGGTGATGACCATTTTTACAATTTCCCCCTTTTTTTGCTCGAGTGTCAAAATGTGGTGGTGATGACCTTTTTGCCATGCTTTTTTCCATTGTAATACCCATAAGTAGTATTCCATGAAATTTCCTATTTTTGATTATTTGTAAAAAGTGAAATCGTTAACGTCAACTTCTCTTGACCCCCCTGGCAACAACTGTCAAACTTTTTTAATCCCCCTAAATTGTTGACATAATTAATGGACAGCCCCTAATAAATAATACTAATTATGCACCTCTATAGCACCATGTCTAATACCCAAGGGTACCACAAATCGATGGTACTTCAAATCCTTCTGCAAAAGACTAAAGTAGAAGTAACTTTTTATTATTGTTATTATTATTATTATTATTATTATTATTATTATTATTATCCAGAGATAATGATTTATTATTTTGCTAGTGTTGCTTGAACGAACCACATTAAGAAAAAAATCAGACAAAATGGCTAATAGAGACAAAGATGAACCCATCACGCAACCATCTGCACATAGCCGTAGAGGAAGAATGCTGTGATAAATGCTTGTATATCATTGCATGCTCTTTGATGGTTGATGGAAGAAACCTCAGAGTACAGATTCCTAATGCATACTGCACCTTGCTTTTGATTTTTTATCGGCACTATTTTCGACCGAGGTATACCGTAAACACCACGGCCAGTCGGCAACTGGCAAGTGGCCAACAAGCAGTCAATCGGCCGGTTGGTTGGGATAGCCGGCGTGATTGACTGGCCATGAGTAACCGGTTGCTCAAAACAGCAAATCAATTGGGGAAATTGACTGGCTATTGATTTTTATGGCCACCACATGTTGCAATTTTGCACTCTGTTCTGGTTTCAACTGTCAAATCTAGGTTGAGATTGGAAGCATGGGCGGATTTAGAGTTTGGGAGATACAGGGGTCACATGTTCCCCGAATTAACTCCAGAAATTATGTTTGATAATTGATTTCTCATTATGGTGAAAGGCTGAAAGGTTATGTAGGCATGAAGAACTACACATTGTCGTCTTTTTCTTCCCTTTCAATAATCTTGATGGCATTCCTGGAAGGAAAGTGGAAGGAAAGGCGAAGCTAAAAGGAGAGTGGGAAGCACATTGTCCCTTCAAACTGAATTCCTGCATCCACTCCTAATTGTCGATGCTGACATGGCCTTTGATTCTCGTCACAAGAAATTGACAGTCTTTCTGCCATTGATAAGAGCAGACGGTCTGCAAGTGATTTCTTTGATCAGCAATGTAACTAAATGTAAATGTAGCCACAGATTTAAAAGGGGAATTGGTTTCAAAGTTAGCGTTTCATCGGTGGGTGGACACCGGACAACTGACTTGACAAATTAAGAATGTAGTAGTTGAAAAGGTAGCAAACAGGTCAGACCCTATTGAACCACTCTAAACCTTATTATTATTATTATTATTATTATTATTATTATTATTATTATTATTATTATTATTATTATTGTTATTGTTATTCATATTATTATTCATATTATTATTATTATTGTTGTTGTTGTTGTTGTCGTTGTTGCAATAATCTTGACTATTCTACTACTACTACTACTACTACTACTACTACTACTACTACTACTACCCTTCCGCCTGAATTAGATACACTGACCTTTGGCCTTTGATTCGACAAACCACCTGGCTTGATAAGATAGCTATTTCAAGAGAGATTGAGCCACAGATTTAAAAGGGAATAAAGCAGCTACTGCTGTGGACACCGGACAACTGACTCAAATTAAGAATGTAGTAGCTGTAGGTCAGTTTCTAAACCTTATTAGATTTTTATTACTTTACTATTATTTACTATTACTACTACTGCTGCTACTATTGCTGTTGCTGTTGTTACTATTACTACTACTACTTAGTAGTAGTAGTAGTAATAATACTACTACCATTGGTACTAGTATTGCTACTACTATTAGTGCTACTACTACTGCTGCTGCTACTACTACTACTACTGCTACTACTGCTGCTACTACTACTACTGCTACTACTGCTACTACTGCTACTACTGCTATACTACTACTACTACTACTACTACTACTACTACTACTACTATTACTACTACTATTACTACTTCTACTACTATGACCTACCTATGTGACTTTGAGGAAACATTTCAAATAAAGGCTATAATTGTTATGCTATTGAAGTAAACATTTTAGATAGATAAGAGTTGTGTGCCAGCTTTGACCTTTGGGCTAGATATTACATGACATTTGCGGTCAATTTGGTTTTATAATTGGCCTATATATTTACCAGGCTGGAGCAACAATGATTGTGTTAGGAGTAATCCATGAAGCAAGTTCTCATGTTGATATGCTGGTACAGATGCTGTTCATTAGATTGGCATCCTAAACCGGAAGGAAGGAATTTAATTATAGAGACGTCACTTCCGGTTTATGGACTGGAAGATCGGTGGAGTGCCGTGATTGAGACCTTCGTTAGGGGTCAGAGTTCAGAGTTCACACCCGTCTTCGTGTAACCTATAACCCAGTGTTGCCGGAAGTTTGAGTCCACGGGGATCATGGAAAAATAATTTCATCTTTGTGGAACCCCCACTCTCTCCCAGAGTGAAAACGTTTTTAAATACGATAAGTAATATTTACTCAAATACAAAAGTACAGTGTACATTTTAAAAAACATGGTCATGACTTCTTAAGTCTTAAGTCAAACTACTTTATTACAGTACTAGCTGCTTGAAAATTATATCTAGAAATAATATCTGAACATAAATTCTATCATATGGTTGTATTAAGACATTTAGGCCGTGTTTTGATTGGTCACTGATTGGATTGGCTGTCAATCAATATTATTTGAGCACAGATTCAATCAGTCTGGGAGCAGTGGCGGCTCCAGGATTTGGCAAGTGGGCGGCGTTGGGGTGGCAATTTCTAATCATGGGGGCAACCATTTGTTGTTATGTATGTAGCATTAAGTATAGGGTCCCAACAGGGGGGTCACGGGGGCACTCAAAGGGGGGCACGGGCTCCCGGGCCCCTTTGTGGAGCCGCCACTGTTTGGGAGAGACCAAATATGAATCAGTCTTGTCTAATAGATCCAGTGCAATCGATTATTTTGATATGTATGTACCTAGGGGCCTAGCCAGTTTGTCTTATCAATACAGCCTTGGGACCTTGTACAGCAAATCTAGCATTATTATGTGAAAGAGATATGTGATTCAATGCTTATTCTTAATGAGTCAAAAACCCTACTCTCATGGGCACCCACACATTGGGGCAAGAGGGGGCACTTGCTTCCGTCCCTTCCCCGGCAAATGCAAATCTTTTTTACAACTATATTTTGGCTTTTAACCAATATTTTCCGCACCAAAACACTACTGATACACAAACTAGCATGGAGAAACTTAACTTTAACTAAGTATTGTGGAATGGAATACTGTGAAAACTATATTAACCACGACCATTGTGTTTTTCCCAGTGGCGGCTGCACCGGGGTGGGAGAGCTTGCCCTCCTATTGAGTGCCTGTCCCCCCAGTGGCCCCCCTGTTGGGACCCTATACTTAATGCTACATACATTAAACAACAAATGGTTGGCCCCCATGATTAGAAGTTGCCACCCCAACGGCCCCCCACTTGCCAAATCCTGGAGCCGCCACTGGTTTTGCCCCATAGCGACCACCATTCTGCACCCCACTGCCGTACAGTCATTGGTTCTAGTGTGTAGTATGAAATGGTTGGGTGGTGTCCAATTTCGAGCTCTGTGGATCCAAATCAGGAAGACCAACATTGATTATTCTTGACCCATTTGAAGCAATGAAGTTGGAACAAGGTGAAAATGTGCTTTCTGTAAGAACATTCCTTCAATTCGTTGAGATTTTTGCATATCTATACACCCACTGTTCAGTAAGCCTCCCTTTGCCTTCTCTCACACAGCAAACTAATTATAAATGGTGTTTTCTTGTATAAAACACTGAACCAAACCAGATATCTTGACATGGTTCATCCCTCTATTGATTTACTAACTGTTCCACAAGATATTCGTAAGGATTTCATTTTGTTGATGTCCCTCGCTCTCGTACACTCATTGGTTCTAGTGTGTTGTATGAAATGGCTGGAATGTGTCCAATTTTGAACTCTGTGGATACAAATCAGGAAGACCAACATTGATTATTCTTGACAGATTTGAAGCAATGAAGTCGGAACAAGGGGAAAATGTGCTTTCTGTAAGAACATTCCTTCAATTTGCTGAGATTTTTGCATATCTATACACCCACTGTTCAATAAGCCTTCCTGTGCCTTCTACCACACAGCAAACTAATTATAAATGGTGTTTTCTTGTATAAAACACTGAACCATATATCTTAAGACATAGCTCGTTCCTCTATTGAATTACTAAACTTGGTTGTTCCGCACTAGTTCTGAACCCTAGCTCTGTAATATGTTCAGTGTTCACACAGTCTACTTGTGGACGAGTCACCACAATAATCTGAACGTTACTTACTTACTTCATCATCATCATCATCATCATCATCATCATCATCATCATCATGTTCTCTGTCCTGGGACAGGTTCAGGGATCCATTGTTTCCATTCCTCCCTGCATCTTGCTTCTTCTTCTTTGATTTCTGCATAGGTCTTGTGATGCTCTGTATCTGTTTTAATCATCCAGTCCAATAGCATCCTCCTTGGTCTTCCTTTCCTCTTTCTTCCTGATATACTTCCCTCAATAATATTACTGTTCTGAGTAATGATTCTCCTCTTAGTACGTGTCCAGTCCAGTTCCTCTGTCTTTTTTGATGGTGCTGATTATCGATCTTTGTTCATTCACCATCTGTAGTACTTCATCATTTGTTTTCTTGTCCGTCCATTTGATCTTTTCCATTCTCCTCCATATCCACATTTTGAATGCTTCCAGCTTTTGTATGTCCTTCTTCTGGAGAGTCCAGGTTTCTGAGGCATATAAAGTGACACTCCATATCAACATTTTTATCAGTCTCTTCTTCAGTTCCCTATTTAGCTATTTAGCCTTCCTCTTACCAGTTCTCCTCTGTCCAAAAAGGCTTGTTTTTCTATCGCTATTCTTCTCTTTATCTCCTCCTGGCATCTGGAATCTTCTGATATTAGGCTCCCAAGGTAGCAGAATTGTGTAACCTGTTCCAGTTCTGTTCCATCAACCATTATGGTGAATCTAGGTGGATTTTTGCTGTTTGTTATTACCATCATTTTTGTTTTTAGCGTGTTTATTTTCATGCTGTATTCTTTTGATGACATTGTATTTAATTATAATTATTACTGTTGTAATTAATCATTGTTTACTTATATCAGATAAACTGATTACGGTAAGTTGCTGTGTTCACTGTTCAGCTGGTTCATTTTGGAAGTCACCATCTAAATTTCATGTTTTAAAATAATATCAATTCAATTAGCTGTTTAATAATAATAATAATAATAATAATAATAATAATAATAATAATAATAATAATAATAATAATAATGTCCTTTCTTGTACTCCTTGTCCTTCCAGACATGGATAGTCCAGGCTTCTGAATACATCCCTTGTTTCTCCATGGTCTGGCTGATCATTCACCTTTCCCATTGCTATTTTTTGAGAGACAAATATGCCCAGTTAAGGGGTTATAAATGTACATGCTAAGCGTGCAGCTACCGTTGTACTTCTTTCCAAAGCGCTATATAAATCCACAAGATTTTACTTACTTACTTCTTCAAGAATCTGAGATCTGCTTACACTGTGTTCTGCAGCAGGGCTCTTCTGTTAGGGTCGAGGCATAATTCGCTTTAAAAGCTTTCCCTTCGCTGTCACTGGCAGGTCCTGCCAGCAATTCTCCCGTGTTGCCGTTGCCATGACAACGGCACTGTTGCCATGACAGCGGCATGCCGGCTTCAACTTATTCGGCTTACGACGGAGATCGGGGTAATGGCGCGGATCGGGGGGAGGGGGCTTCTTGTCAGAGATGGCTGTCTTCTTACTTGCCTACGGCGATTTTGTTGCTGCTCTGTCTTTGATGGATGGTTGTCTCGAGAGAAACTTGTGAATTTTGCATACCTCGTGAAATTTTGTGGGTTTGTGTCGGGGGGGATGGAGTCTGTTAGAATTGAGTTGATGTAAGGGCAGAGAATTACACATACACATATACATATACCGTACATATACACACATACACAGAAGACTAGAAGAATGCTTATAGGCATGTTATTATGCAAAAAAACCTACTGTATAATCTAGAAGGTGTATGCCTGTTATGAAGAATTTTACAGATAGTGTGTTGTGAGATTTAACCCCATGGATCCATAAAACCAGTATTCCGGTTTCACAACCTATTGGTTATACAATTTGCCTTTGCCAAAGGGTTAAGTGCTAGGTGTAGGTGCTTATGGCCTGACTTTTAATCTCTAACAGTGTTGTGTTTGTAGGGAAGGAAGGGAATTACTGCTTATTTACTATTCCCATGATGTTATTTATTTAGCTTATTTAACTAAATTAACTGGAATAATGAATCAGTATAAAAATTATGTCTCCTACTCTGCAATCTAACAGAACTGCCGTAATGTAATGTACTGTATTGTAAACAGTGTGTCTAAGGGCATGTTTTATAGCCAGACGATAAGATAGCCTTGTGGCCTTGCATGACTTTCTGCTGTTGCTCTTATTTATCCCATTAACTCTGCCAAATGTCATTGTGAACGTCTTGGAGTTGGACCCAGAAGCATGCTTCAGATGATAATATTAGGACTCCAATGGTCATTGTTGAATGTGGCTTTGTTGAACCAGTGGTCTGGCCACAGTGTCTTTATACCTGTTGAGGGTAATTCTGTGGGGTTATCACGTCAGCTGTCCTAGCTTTAAGGGCTCAATGAAGAGGGTTTTCGGTCCAGAAGATTTAAGGCCCTTGTTTACTCCTCTGCTGCTGCTGCTGCTGCTGCTGCTGCTGCTGCTGCTGCTGCTGCTGCTGCCCAATTGGTTAATCCAGTCTGCAGTCTGGAAATTGGATAGGAATTTCAGAGCTGAGCAGGATTTGTAATGTTTGATGAGCTCCTGTTGCCAGTGGCGGTTCCAGGAATTCTTGGTGGTGGGGGGATGAATAAAATTTATAGGAAGTTGATGGGGGGTGTGCAAAGTGAAGAAGAAAAAACGAGAAAATAGAGAAAAAGGTCATTGTTAGTGTTTTGTGCACACAAAATGTTAGTAAACCTTGCCAAAATAGGCCAACAAGCAAAAAATGAAGGTCATTTGCAGTATTTTTCAAAAAAATTTTTTGAAACTTGCCGGAAAATATGTTGACAAGCAAAAAAGGTCATTCGGAACTCTTGTGGGGGGATGCATCCCCAGTCATCAACATGGTGGAACCGCCAGTGCTTGTTGCTGAAAAATTTTGTGAAATTTTTAAAAAGTTGGGTGGTTTTGACCTTCTTTCAACTTCAAGAACATTCCAGATTCCATTCATACTGACTGCAGTTATGAATTTGAATTGTCTGTCCTGCTTTTCATGCAGTTTAACGAAGAGGATAAGCCATGTCATATACAGTAGGACTTCGTTATAACGTACTCGATTATAACGTATCCTTGGTTGTAACGTACAGCAATGTACGATGATCCCGTGTGATGTGCTACTGTATTGGATGGTATTGGATATAAGTTAACGTATCTCAAATATTACGTACTGAATTTTGCAGATCCGCTGAGTACGTTATAACGTGGTTCTACTGTACCACTTTGCCTGAATGTGGATTTCTCAAGGTCAGACACAGACCATGATCATTAAACCACTTTCCATTGTGAATGATAGCAAAGTGCGTAGACAATATTATCAGGACTCTTAAAGCAAATGCCTTATCACCGATATCGTTGTTTCTGTGCGGAGACTGGAAACCACTTTTTTTTGGCTGACCTTAGAAATTGTTTGTGGCTTTTAGCAGCCAGCCAGGCTTGGGCTTTACAATTGTTGTGTGATGCAAGTAGGTAAGTAAGTCAAAATCTCGTAAATTTATATAGCGCTTTGGAAAGTAGTACAGTAGTGGCTGCTTATTCTTATGCGCTTAATCTTCTTTATTGAAATAGCTACCGGTATCAAGGTTTGTCAGCCAGAAATAGCCACAATATCAGGTGTGTAATACTGTGTATATATGTGTGTATATGTATATATAAGGTGGGTTGTCGGTGTGTGTGTATAAATATGGTCAGTATATATATGTGGTATACAATATATATATATATATATATATATATATATATATATATATATATATCTGAAATTCTGGAAATGGTCAACATCTGAAGTCCGTTCATCACTTCCATCTTCCATCTGACAGCATATTTTGCGAGTTTTTTTGACAAGTGTTACAGTTTTTAAAATCTGTAGTGGTAGACTTGCATTCAGACTAATTTCTAACATCTGTCCGGCCGCCTCTATATTCCAGTCCATAGCATTTCAAAGGTAGGCTTAGTGCCTCTGAGTACTTGACCAGAAGAGGTTCAATATAAATGGTCTTGTTGAATTACATTACTTTACAAACAGTTGTAAGCTTTCTGTTGCTTCAATTGACTTGACGTTACGTATTGATTCTGTGCAGGATGATTTTAGAAGGACTCTGTACTCTAGCATTAGATTGTTGGATCTGTGCAAGCAAGCAAGCAAGCTCTTGACAATAATTGTTCATTATGAATAATTATTTGATTAATCTGATTAAAAAATCATAAATAAATTAAATAAATGTGGTTAGAAAAAGCTGGTCATTATTTCTTGCGATCAAAGAAAAGAACAGTTAGTTTGTGTGTGTGTGTGTGCATGTGCAATAGAGCAATAGATGTCAAATGCATTTGCAGTAGGGTAAGTGTGTCATCTGGTTGCCATGGCGACATCTGGTTGCTATGGTAAACAGCTTGGGCCATTTATCCTGTTTTACAACCATATCAGCAGCTGCCCATAAGCTGAAATGGAATCTAATGGGCAATGTCATTTGTTGCTTGGTACTGGTCTAGTGCCATTTCAGTATGGCATACTACTTGTTGGCCTCGACTGCTGTAACAGGCCGTTGTGTATGGACTGCTAGATGTTTGTTCAGAGTTTGAAATTTGCTGGCTTGAATGGCTGTGTGAGAAAAATATGCAGTTATTTAGTTTAAATTGATTTTATTTTTATCAACATGGCAGTGAAATTGAAATGCCCTCTTATTGATTGTTGGACTGTTGGTCCTAGTAAGTAAGTAAGTAAATATCTTGTTAATTTATATGGTGCTTTTGAAAGTAGTACCGTTCTTAGGCATTTAGTCTTAATACAGAAAAGGCAAAAGGTGTGGGTGGGTGAGTGGGGGATATCAGGCACGGTCATTTTGTCCAATGTATCATCATTCTTATACGCATACTTTAGGCATTATATAAATTTAGAATGGCTATCATTATCAAACAGTGGAACTTTGTTATAACATACTTAGTAGGTCTGTAACATGTACCTACATTATATCCGAAGTACGTTATAACAGATGTGGTCACTGGACATGGATTGGGTCCACCCATGGGTTGGGTTGGGTCAGAAATTTCCATGTTTATGGCGAGTTTGGTTGGCCTGAGAAAATAAGCTTACTGATCAATTTTCAACGGTCAGCAACTGGTTCAAGACATTGTAAAGTATTATTGTGGGTTGGGTTAAGTAACCCTATTGCTTTTGTGCAGTGTTGTAGTTGTGAAATTTGAGCTGGGGGCAGGGCGGGGGGAGGTTGAGGACTGAAATTCAATGAATGACAGAAACTGCATGTACCCGATATGCAATTTTTGGGAGGGTTGCAAAGTTAGCTTGGGGGGCGGGGTTCAACACTCCCAACCCTTCCAGATACGATTGGCAACCCTGCTTTTGTGGGTGGGTCTGAATGATGGTGGGTTGGGTTTGTTTAAAAAATATGAACACTAGAGATTTAAATTTTAACAACCCTGGGCTTTAAAACCGTCACGATCATGCCTGTGTTATGTCCTATGTACCTATACCATCCAATACTGTATGGCGTCACATGGGCCTGTGGCCGACGTTGTGCACCACTGATGTATACCAATAATAAATGAGGTTCTACTGTACATGTAGGATGTCTACTGTACACAGCGATGCACGATTCAATTCCTATTGACTATTAACAACAAGACAATATTCCTTGTTCTTCTCATACCAAGCTGATGGATTGAAGCCATGGCTTTGAATATTCCTTGTTCTTCTCATACTAAGCTGATGGATTGAAGCCATGGCTTTGAATATTCCTTGTTCTTCTCATACTAAACGCTGATGGATTGAAACCATTGGCGTCTAGGATAAATATTATATTCCTTGTTCTTCTCAAATACCAAGTCTGATGGATTGAAATCATGGCTTTGAATATTCCTTTTGAGCTTCTCATACCAAGCTGATGGATTGAAGCCATGGCTTTGAATATTCCTTGTTCTTCTCATACTAAGCTGATGGATTGAAGCCATGGCTTTGAATATTATTATATTCCTTGTTCTTCTCATACTAAGCTGATGGATTGAAGCCATGGCTTTGAATATTATTATATTCCTTGTTCTTCTCATACTAAGCTGATGGATTTAAGCCATGGCTTTGAATATTCCTTGTTCTTCTCATACTAAGCTGATGGATTGAAGCCATGGCTTTGAATATTATTATATTTCTTGTTCTTCTCATACCAAGCTGATGGATTTAAGCCATGGCTTTGAATATTTTTTGTTCTTCTCATACTAAGCTGATGGATTGAAGCCATGGCTTTGAATATTATTATATTTCTTGTTCTTCTCATACCAAGCTGATGGATTTAAGCCATGGCTTTGAATATTCCTTGTTCTTCTCATACTAAGCTGATGGATTGAAGTCATGGCTTTGAATATTATTATATTTCTTGTTCTTCTCATACCAAGCTGATGGATTGAAGCCATGGCTTTGAATATTCCTTGCTCTTCTCATACCAAGCTGATGGATTGAAGCCATGGCTTTGTGAATGCATTGTGTGTGCCTGTGCATAAGCTTTAGACGTGTAATGCCTGACGGGTCCAAATGCCTTGATACTAGAATTGGCGCCTTAGAAATTCTGACATAGCACGCTGTGGATAGCTTTATCGCTGTATCCCAGGTACTGTTCAATTGATCTGACAGTTATTGTCCATATCCTATCCTTGGATTCTTTGGTTACTTGGATATCTAGAAGACGATGGATTCACATTATATATATATGTGTGTGTATATATATATATATATATATATATATATATATATATATATATATATATATATATATATATATATATATATATATATATTAGGTAATGATACTATGGGAAAGAAAAAGTATAATTTTCGGTTCTCCACAAGGCTGCCCTTGTTACACTACGTAAAAGAGTGTGCAGGCAGGTTTTTGTACATATTGATGCATATTTGAAGGTCGCTACTAGAAGGTCAGCAACTTCTTACTGCTGACTGTTTAATTACTCATTTGATTTGGGCAAGGATGCTGAAGGGTTTGCCTCTCGGTTCTTTTTAATAATTTTCCACACGCACAGCGACATCAACAGCCGAAAGTGAAGCATTCTCTTCTTCTCTCCACTACCACTTATTCGCCATTGGGATGGGAAGCTACTTCCTGACATTACTGGCAGTGGTGAGCTTGTTCTTGTTGATCGTATAGCAATTTTGGTGACTAGTGGGCAAACAGAACAACTACTTGCTGTGCCTAAAATTAGCAGAGGAACTGGCGAAGAACAATCACAAGCTTGTATTCATTCCTTGAATGACTGGAAACTGGAAGAACTGGTGCAGAGACTCATGTTTGATACAACAGCAGCCAACATGGGTTTGCGTTTGTGTGCCTGCACCCTCATTGAAAAAGCAATCGGTAGAGAACTGGCGTGGATAGCATGCCGTCATCAGCCGTTCGAGGTGATGCTGGCAGCCGTGTTTTCTGCAGTTCTTGGACCATCCTGTGGACCTGAGATCAAACTCTTCCAGAGGTTTCGCAAGATGTGGCCAATTATAACGTATTACCCGTAACCAGCCAGATTTTTAGATTCTTAATCCCGACAGTAACATGTTTAACGGTATAACATATACAGACAGCGAACTGAAATTTTGTCATTCTACGCTGAAGCACTGAAATGTAAAGCGCCAAGAGAAGACTACCGTGAGTTGGTTGAACTGAGCTATCTTTTTTCTTAGAGGTTCATTGGAGGGTCATCCCAGGTTTCGTGCACCGGGTGCATTGCACAGAGCCAGGTGGATGGCGAAAGCCATCTATTCCCTGAAAATGTTCTTATTCAAAGGTCAGTTAAATCAGACGGCACGTGAGCAGAATGGCTTATCAAACATTTCTGTCTTCGTTGCCGTCCTCTGCTCGCTTCTGGCATGAAGCTCCTCTTGCACAATGTGCACCATTCAACGACTTCAAGGTGCTTGATCTTCTACATCATTACCCAGTGTCAACCGTTAGAGTAGCTGCAATCAAAGCATTCTCTCGCCACTTGTGGTATTTCTCTGAACTTCTTATCACACTTGCCTTATTTGATGATAAAGTGAGCGACGAAACCAAGGCAGCAATGGCCAGCAACTTCTCCCGCCCATCAAACTCGAACAATTTCAGGCGCCTGGACGAAAAAACTTTCAATTATTCTACCCCTCTTGAAGAATATGTTACCAGCAGATCTTTGAAGCTGTTCGACTTGCTTGACAAGGACGGACAGCAAAAAGCTCAGTCTTTCTTATCCAAGCCAGTTGCTTTGTGGACTGAAGACAGTATATTTCAGGAAATGAAACAAAGCGTTAAGCTTCTCAAAGTTGTCAATGACTGCGCAGAACGGGGCATTGCTCTCATTCGGTCATATAACAATACCCTTACAATAAACGAGGATAAAAAACAATATCTGGTGAAGCTGGTCAGCAGACACAGGAAATTATTTCCAATTCCTACAAAGGCAGCTCTGTCATGCTCACTTACTCAAAAATAAATCCTTAAGACTTTGAAGCTAAGACTCTCTTATTACGTTTACCCTAAAGACGCTGGACTCTGCTAACCCTACTTAATTTAATATACCTATTAAACTGATTGAAAGGCTGATACTGCATTTAATTATTTTGGATTTCAATCTGTTATAGGTAAGTTGAATGGTTTGCATTACACTAATACAGTGCGGCAGACAGTAATAAACTGCTCGTTTCTGATTATCGTATACATACAACAAGAAGTTGCAATTGGTAGCTACCTCTAAATATCGTCAGATCATCATAAAATTTTGCATATCTATTACTAGCATCAAGTGGAACATGTGCAGCCTTGTGGAGAAACAATTTTTTAACTTTTTGTTTTTTTAGCCACCTAATATATATATATATATATATATATATATATGTATTATTGTCACTATTTCTTAATGTCTCTGGACACGCTTTTCCATAAGTCCTTCGAGAATGAAGTATTGAGGGCATGTATATATACAATACCTGCATGCATGTGCATATATATATATATATATATATATTATTGGGAATGTTCTACTAAGCCTTTGGGTCAATGCTTGAACATATCTACTTGCAGTTGTCTATCCACTTTATTGAAACAATATATATTATATATATATATATATATATATATATATATATATATTTGTATATATATATATCCGACTGATCTTTTGGAGTTTGACTGAGCGTTATTTCGACCAGCAATTTTACCTTTGACCAATGATGCCCAGCACATTAATGTGGTGGCGTTATAGAAGTTCTCTGATTTCGAGTTGAGGCTATGTTTTAGAAGTTGGATGGACGCTGTGCAGTTATAGTCTTGCTAAGGAATAAACCATGGACTACTGGTAGTTCATGAATAAACCATGAAATAAATACTGTAATCTTTGATTTTGTTCGTTGACGTCTTGTTGTTGTTTGCAGTAGTTTTATTGCATTTTTTATGAAGTTAAGCAAGTCTGCCGCGGTTAATACTCGGCTGGATAACCGCCAGGGCGATATACACAAACACACACACACACAGAACTGATGGACTTGATTGGAAACAGACTTGTTTTGATTACACCTGTAATTAGAGAACTCAAACAAGAATTGAACTTTCCATTTAGTAGTGATTGTCATTTACGCTGCAGATTACGGCCAGAAAGAATCTACTACAGGGTGGCACAGAAAAGCCGGACTATTTTAAATGCAAACCTAAATGTGACTTGTCCGGTTTTTTGCGCCACCCTGTAGCTATGATCCTGTGTCCTATATGGGCGAGGTAGGAGGCCCTATTTCAATAGCCTACACCTTCCCATTTATTATAGGCTTAAAGTAAAAAATCAGAGATTTGCCTCCTGCAACTAATTGTAAGAAATAACCGAGAAAAGAAATTCATGTTTTTATATTGATTGAGGATAAACAGATCGATAGCATGGCTTCAAAAAAATTTAATGCTGGGAATATTTCCAAATGGCAGATCGGGGAGCAAACCGCTTCCAGGTATGCCTTAGCACGGCACAGGTAGCTGGTGCGGTCGGTGTTCAAGACGGCGGTCGTTGAATTCCGCGTGTTTCTATTAAACGGCCGTTTTTCTATGACCTGGGAATTTTCAGAAGTAGTTTGTGATTAGCACTTGATGAACCCAGTGGAGTGTGCCAGAGTTCCGCCTGCTCACGGCGGTTCCGGACTTCACGCAGAGAGAGAGAGAGAGAGAGAGAGAGAGAGAGAGAGAGAGAGAGAGAGAGAGACAGACAGACAGACAGACAGACAGACAGACAGACAGACAGGGAGAGACAGAAAGAGACAGGGAGAGAGACAGAGACAGAGAGAGAGACAGAAAGAGAGACAGATAGAGAGACAGAGACAGAGACAGAGAGAGATGGGTGTTGATAACTTGACGTCTATTTAAATATGGATTTGGGAGGCATGTGATGTTTACCAGTTTCTGGATGTGTTATTGGGGGCATGAAATTCTCTGTCTGTCTTCTCCTTCAGCCTACTGTAGCACTAATATATGCATTGTCCTTTGTCACACAGAGTATTAATTATATAATAGTTTTGTGGTCTATAGAACTTGTCATGCAAGAAACCAGCTCTCTTAAACCCCTTCTTATCTCTCGTTCGATTTTTTAGACATTTGACAGAGAACAGATTTCTGAAAGACTTTGTATAGTTTCGTTTCATTTTCGTGGCATTTCGAAAGCCCTAGAAAAAATTTGAGACAGAATATATTGACAATTCTAGTATGGTTTGACTCAGCTAAGCTGGGGATACACGAAAATGTGGTTTTAATTTGTTTCATCACTCTTCTGACTTTTGCATATCAGCCTACTCTAGCACTATTATATGTATTGTACAATATCAAACAGGGTATCAATTATATAATATTGTTGTGGTCTATAGAACTTATCATACAAGAAACCAGCTCTCTTAAACCCCTTCTTATCTCTCGTTCGATTTTTTAGACATTTGACAGAGAACAGATTTCTGAAAGACTTTGTAGGCCTATAGTGTCGTTTCAAATGGATCACCATTTCTCGGGGCATTTCGAATGCTCTAGAATAAAATTGAGACAGAGTATATTGACAATTCTAGTACGGTTTGACATAGCAAAGATGGCGCCACACAAAAATGTGGTTTTAATTTGTTTCATCACTCTTCTGACTTTTGCTCATCAACCTACTGTAGCACTAATATATGCATTGTCCTTTGTCACACAGAGTAATAATTATGTAATAGTTTTGTGGTCTATAGAACTTGTCATACAAGAAACCAGCTCTCTTAAACCCCTTCTTATCTCTCGTTCCATTTTTTAGACATTTGACAGAGAACAGATTTCTGAAAGACTTTGTAGGCCTATAGTGTTGTTTCAAATGGCTCACCATTTATAGGGGATTTCGAATGCTATAGAATAAAATTGACTAGTACGGTTTGACTCAGCAAAGATGGGCAGAGACGAAAATGTGGTTTTAATTTCTTTCATCACTCTTCTGACTTTTGCATATCAGCCTGCTATAGCACTAATATATGCATTCTCCATTATCACACAGAGTATTAATTATATAATAGTTTTGTGGTCTATAGAACTTGTCATACAAGAAACCAGCTCTCTTAAACCCCTTCTTATCTCTCGTTCGATTTTTTAGTCATTTGACAGAGAACAGATTTCTGAAAGACTTTGTAGGCCTATAGTGTCGTTTCAAATGGATCACCATTTCTTTGGGCATTTCGAATGCTCTAGAATAAAATTGAGACAGAATATATTGACAATTCTAGTATGGTTTGACTCAGCTAAGCTGGGGACACACGAAAATGTGGTTTTAATTTGTTTCATCACTCTTCTGACTTTTGCATATCAGCCTACTGTAGCACTAATATATGCATTGTCCATTGTCACACAGAGTATTAATTATATAATAGTTTTGTGGTCTATAGAACTTGTCATACAAGAAACCAGCTCTCTTAAACCCCTTCTTATCTCTCGTTCGATTTTTTAGACATTTGACAGAGAACAGATTTCTGAAAGACTTTGTAGGCCTATAGTGTCGTTTCAAATGGATCACCATTTCTCGGGGCATTTCGAATGCTCTAGAATAAAATTGAGACAGAATATATTGACAATTCTAGTATGGTTTGACATAGCAAAGATGGGGCCACACGAAAATTTGGTTTTAATTTGTTTCATCACTCTTCTGACTTTTGCTCATCAGCCTGCTGTAGCACTAATATATGCATTGTCCATTGTCACACAGAGTATTAATTATATAATAGTTTTGTGGTCTATAGAACTTGTCATACAAGAAACCAGCTCTCTTAAACCCCTCCTTATCTCTCGTTCGATTTTTTAGACATTTGACAGAGAACAGATTTCTGAAAGACTTTGTAGGCCTATAGTGTCGTTTCAAATGGATCACCATTTCTTTGGGCATTTCAATGCTCTAGAATAAAATTGAGACAGAATATATTGACAATTCTAGTATGGTTTGACTCAGCTAAGATGGGGCCACACGAAAATGTGGTTTTAATTTGTTTCATCACTCTTCTGACTTTTGCTCATCAGCCTACTATAGCACTAATATATGCATTCTCCATTATCACACAGAGTATTAATTATATAATAGTTTTGTGGTCTATAGAACTTGTCATACAAGAAACCAGCTCTCTTAAACCCCTTCTTATCTCTCATTCTATTTTTTAGTCATTTGACAGAGAACAGATTTCTGAAAGGCTTTGTAGGCCTATAGTGTTGTTTCAAATGGCTCACCATTTATAGGGGATTTCGAATGCTATAGAATAAAATTGACTAGTATATTGACAATTTGACTCAGCAAAGATGGGCAGACACGAAAATGTGGTTTTAATTTGTTTCATCACTCTTCTGACTTTTGCATATCAGCCTACTATAGCACTAATATATGCATTCTCCATTATCACACAGAGTATTAATTATATAATAGTTTTGTGGTCTATAGAACTTGTCATACAAGAAACCAGCTCTCTTAAACCCCTCCTTATCTCTCGTTCGATTTTTTAGACATTTGACAGAGAACCGATTTCTGAAAGACTTTGTAGGCCTATAGTGTCGTTTCAAATGGATCACCATTTCTTTGGGCATTTCGAATGCTCTAGAATAAAATTGAGACAGAATATATTGACAATTCTAGTATGGTTTGACATAGCAAAGATGGGGCCACACGAAAATGTGGTTTTAATTTGTTTCATCACTCTTTTGACTTTTGCTCATCAGCCTGCTGTAGCACTAATATATGCATTGTCCTTTGTCACACAGAGTATTAATTATATAATAGTTTTGTGGTCTATAGAACTTGTCATACAAGAAACCAGCTCTCTTAAACCCATCCTTATCTCTGGTTCGATTTTTTAGACATTTGACAGAGAACAGATTTCTGAAAGACTTTGTAGGCCTATAGTGTCGTTTCAAATGGATCACCATTTCTTTGGGCATTTCGAATGCTCTAGAATAAAATTGAGACAGAATATATTGACAATTCTAGTATGGTTTGACTTAGCAAAGATGGGGCCACACGAAAATGTGGTTTTAATTTGTTTCATCACTCTTCTGACTTTTGCTCATCAGCCTGCTGTAGCACTAATATATGCATTGTCCTTTGTCACACAGAGTATTAATTATATAATAGTTTTGTGGTCTATAGAACTTGTCATACAAGAAACCAGCTCTCTTAAACCCCTTCTTATCTCTCATTCTATTTTTTAGTCATTTGACAGAGAACCGATTTCTGAAAGGCTTTGTA
Source organism: Metaphire vulgaris (assembly GCA_018105865.1). Lineage (NCBI taxonomy): Eukaryota > Metazoa > Annelida > Clitellata > Crassiclitellata > Megascolecidae > Metaphire > Metaphire vulgaris. The sequence goes on along the minus strand of CM030868.1, from coordinate 2,285,511 downwards.
GGCCTATAGTGTTGTTTCAAATGGCTCACCATTTATAGGGGATTTCGAATGCTATAGAATAAAATTGACTAGTACGGTTTGACTCAGCAAAGATGGGCAGACATGAAAATGTGGTTTTAATTTGTTTCATCACTCTTCTGACTTTTGCATATCAGCCTACTATAGCACTAATATATGCATTCTCCATTATCACACAGAGTATTAATTATATAATAGTTTTGTGGTCTATAGAACTTGTCATACAAGAAACCAGCTCTCTTAAACCCCTTCTTATCTCTCGTTCGATTTTTTAGACATTTGACAGAGAACAGATTTCTGAAAGACTTTGTAGGCCTATAGTGTCGTTTCAAATGGATCACCATTTCTCGGGGCATTTCGAATGCTCTAGAATAAAATTGAGACAGAATATATTGACAATTCTAGTATGGTTTGACATAGCAAAGATGGGGCCACACGAAAATGTGGTTTTAATTTGTTTCATCACTCTTTTGACTTTTGCTCATCAGCCTGCTGTAGCACTAATATATGCATTGTCCTTTGTCACACAGAGTATTAATTATATAATAGTTTTGTGGTCTATAGAACTTGTCATACAAGAAACCAGCTCTCTTAAACCCCTCCTTATCTCTCGTTCGATTTTTTAGACATTTGACAGAGAACAGATTTCTGAAAGACTTTGTAGGCCTATAGTGTCGTTTCAAATGGATCACCATTTCTTTGGGCATTTCGAATGCTCTAGAATAAAATTGAGACAGAATATATTGACAATTCTTGTATGGTTTGACTCAGCTAAGCTGGGGATACACGAAAATGTGGTTTTAATTTGTTTCATCACTCTTCTGACTTTTGCTCATCAGCCTGCTGTAGCACTAATATAGGTATTGTCCAATGTCAAACAGGGTATGAATTATATAATAGTTTTGTGGTCTATAGAACTTGTCGTACAAGAAACCAGCTCTCTTAAACCCCTTCTTATCTCTCATTCTATTTTTTAGTCATTTGACAGAGAACCGATTTCTGAAAGGCTTTGTAGGCCTATAGTGTTGTTTCAAATGGCTCACCATTTATAGGGGATTTCGAATGCTATAGAATAAAATTGACTAGTACGGTTTGACTCAGCAAAGATGGGCAGACACGAAAATGTGGTTTTAATTTGTTTCATCACTCTTCTGACTTTTGCATATCAGCCTACTATAGCACTAATATATGCATTCTCCATTATCACACAGAGTATTAATTATATAATAGTTTTGTGGTCTATAGAACTTGTCATACAAGAAACCAGCTCTCTTAAACCCCTTCTTATCTCTCGTTCGATTTTTTAGTCATTTGACAGAGAACAGATTTCTGAAAGACTTTGTAGGCCTATAGTGTCGTTTCAAATGGATCACCATTTCTTTGGGCATTTCGAATGCTCTAGAATAAAATTGAGACAGAATATATTGACAATTCTAGTATGGTTTGACTCAGCTAAGCTGGGGATACACGAAAATGTGGTTTTAATTTGTTTCATCACTCTTCTGACTTTTGCATATCAGCCTACTGTAGCACTAATATATGCATTGTCCATTGTCACACAGAATATTAATTATATAATAGTTTTGTGGTCTATAGAACTTGTCATGCAAGAAACCAGCTCTCTTAAACCCCTTCTTATCTCTCGTTCCATTTTTTAGACATTTGACAGAGAACAGATTTCTGAAAGACTTTGTAGGCCTATAGTGTTGTTTCAAATGGCTCACCATTTATAGGGGATTTCGAATGCTATAGAATAAAATTGACTAGTACGGTTTGACTCAGCAAAGATGGGCAGACACGAAAATGTGGTTTTAATTTGTTTCATCACTCTTCTGACTTTTGCATATCAGCCTACTATAGCACTAATATATGCATTCTCCATTATCACACAGAGTATTAATTATATAATAGTTTTGTGGTCTATAGAACTTGTCATACAAGAAACCAGCTCTCTTAAACCCCTTCTTATCTCTCGTTTTTAGATTTTTAGACATTTGACAGAGAACAGATTTCTGAAAGACTTTGTAGGCCTATAGTGTCGTTTCAAATGGATCACCATTTCTCAGGGCATTTCGAATGCTCTAGAATAAAATTGAGACAGAATATATTGACAATTCTAGTATGGTTTGACATAGCAAAGATGGGCCACACGAAAATGTGGTTTTAATTTGTTTCATCCCTCTTCTGACTTTTGCTCATCAGCCTACTGTAGCACTAATATATGCATTGTCCATTGTCACACAGAGTATTAATTATATAATAGTTTTGTGGTCTATAGAACTTGTCATACAAGAAACCAGCTCTCTTAAACCCCTCCTTATCTCTCGTTCGATTTTTTAGACATTTGACAGAGAACCGATTTCTGAAAGACTTTGTAGGCCTATAGTGTCGTTTCAAATGGATCACCATTTCTTTGGGCATTTCGAATGCTCTAGAATAAAATTGAGACAGAATATATTGACAATTCTAGTATGGTTTGACTCAGCAAAGATGGGGAGACACGAAAATGTGGTTTTAATTTGTTTCATCACTCTTCTGACTTTTGCTCATCAGCCTGCTGTAGCACTAATATATGCATTGTCCTTTGTCACACAGAGTATTAATTATATAATAGTTTTGTGGTCTATAGAACTTGTCATACAAGAAACCAGCTCTCTTAAACCCCTTCTTATCTCTCATTCTTTTTTTGTCATTTGACAGAGAACAGATTTCTGAAAAAGGCTTTGTAGGCCTATAGTGTTGTTTCAAATGGCTCACCATTTATAGGGATTTCAAATGCTATAGAATAAAATTGACTAGTCTAGTATGGTTTGACTCAGCAAAGATGGGCAGACATGAAAATGTGGTTTTAATTTGTTTCATCACTCTTCTGACTTTTGCATATCAGCCTACTATAGCACTAATATATGCATTCTCCATTATCACACAGAGTATTAATTATATAATAGTTTTCTGGTGTATAGAACTTGTCATACAAGAAACCAGCTCTCTTAAACCCCTTCTTATCTCTCGTTCGATTTTTTAGACATTTGACAGAGAACAGATTTCTGAAAGACTTTGTAGGCCTATAGTGTCGTTTCAAATGGATCACCATTTCTCGGGGCATTTCGAATGCTCTAGAATAAAATTGAGACAGAATATATTGACAATTCTAGTATGGTTTGACATAGCAAAGATGGGCCACACGAAAATGTGGTTTTAATTTGTTTCATCACTCTTCTGACTTTTGCTCATCAGCCTGCTGTAGCACTAATATATGCATTGTCCTTTGTCACACAGAGTATTAATTATATAATAGTTTTGTGGTCTATAGAACTTGTCATACAAGAAACCAGCTCTCTTAAACCCCTCCTTATCTCTCGTTCGATTTTTTAGACATTTGACAGAGAACAGATTTCTGAAAGACTTTGTAGGCCTATAGTGTCGTTTCAAATGGATCACCATTTCTTTGGGCATTTCGAATGCTCTAGAATAAAATTGAGACAGAATATATTGACAATTCTTGTATGGTTTGACTCAGCTAAGCTGGGGACACACGAAAATGTGGTTTTAATTTGTTTCATCACTCTTCTGACTTTTGCTCATCAGCCTACTGTAGCACTAATATAGGTATTGTCCAATGTCAAACAGGGTATGAATTATATAATAGTTTTGTGGTCTATAGAACTTGTCGTACAAGAAACCAGCTCTCTTAAACCCCTTCTTATCTCTCGTTCTATTTTTTAGTCATTTGACAGAGAACAGATTTCTGAAAGACTTTGTAGGCCTATAGTGTTGTTTCAAATGGCTCACCATTTATAGGGGATTTCGAATGCTATAGAATAAAATTGACTAGTACGGTTTGACTCAGCAAAGATGGGCAGACACGAAAATGTGGTTTTAATTTGTTTCATCACTCTTCTGACTTTTGCATATCAGCCTACTATAGCACTAATATATGCATTCTCCATTATCACACAGAGTATTAATTATATAATAGTTTTGTGGTCTATAGAACTTGTCATACAAGAAACCAGCTCTCTTAAACCCCTTCTTATCTCTCGTTCGATTTTTTAGTCATTTGACAGAGAACAGATTTCTGAAAGACTTTGTAGGCCTATAGTGTCGTTTCAAATGGATCACCATTTCTTTGGGCATTTCGAATGCTCTAGAATAAAATTGAGACAGAATATATTGACAATTCTAGTATGGTTTGACTCAGCTAAGCTGGGGATACACGAAAATGTGGTTTTAATTTGTTTCATCACTCTTCTAACTTTTGCATATCAGCCTACTGTAGCACTAATATATGCATTGTCCATTGTCACACAGAATATTAATTATATAATAGTTTTGTGGTCTATAGAACTTGTCATGCAAGAAACCAGCTCTCTTAAACCCCTCTTATCTCTCGTTCCATTTTTTAGACATTTGACAGAGAACCGATTTCTGAAAGGCTTTGTAGGCCTATAGTGTTGTTTCAAATGGCTCACCATTTATAGGGGATTTCGAATGCTATAGAATAAAATTGACTAGTATGGTTTGACTCAGCAAAGATGGGCAGACACGAAAATGTGGTTTTAATTTGTTTCATCACTCTTCTGACTTTTGCTCATCAGCCTGCTGTAGCACTAATATATGCATTGTCCTTTGTCACACAGAGTATTAATTATATAATAGTTTTGTGGTCTATAGAACTTGTCATAAAAACCAGCTCTCTTAAACCCCTCCTTATCTCTCGTTCGATTTTTTAGACATTTGACAGAGAACAGATTTCTGAAAGACTTTGTAGGCCTATAGTGTCGTTTCAAATGGATCACCATTTCTTTGGGCATTTCGAATGCTCTAGAATAAAATTGAGACAGAATATATTGACAATTCTAGTATGGTTTGACTCAGCTAAGCTGGGGATACACGAAAATGTGGTTTTAATTTGTTTCATCACTCTTCTGACTTTTGCTCATCAGCCTGCTGTAGCACTAATATAGGTATTGTCCAATGTCAAACAGGGTATGAATTATATAATAGTTTTGTGGTCTATAGAACTTGTCGTACAAGAAACCAGCTCTCTTAAACCCCTTCTTATCTCTCATTCTATTTTTTAGTCATTTGACAGAGAACCGATTTCTGAAAGGCTTTGTAGGCCTATAGTGTTGTTTCAAATGGCTCACCATTTATAGGGGATTTCGAATGCTATAGAACAAAATTGACTAGTACGGTTTGACTCAGCAAAGATGGGCAGACACGAAAATGTGGTTTTAATTTGTTTCATCACTCTTCTGACTTTTGCATATCAGCCTACTATAGCACTAATATATGCATTCTCCATTATCACACAGAGTATTAATTATGTAATAGTTTTGTGGTCTATAGAACTTGTCATACAAGAAACCAGCTCTCTTAAACCCCTTCTTATCTCTCGTTCGATTTTTTAGTCATTTGACAGAGAACAGATTTCTGAAAGACTTTGTAGGCCTATAGTGTCGTTTCAAATGGATCACCATTTCTTTGGGCATTTCGAATGCTCTAGAATAAAATTGAGACAGAATATATTGACAATTCTAGTATGGTTTGACTTAGCAAAGATGGGGCCACACGAAAATGTGGTTTTAATTTGTTTCATCACTCTTCTGACTTTTGCTCATCAGCCTGCTGTAGC
>CM030868.1:2264627-2279755 GCA_018105865.1 Metaphire vulgaris | reverse complement strand
CAGCGTGTCAATGAGTGTGTCAGTGGTCGTCATTGTTTCAGCGCAGTGTCAGTCAGTTTCTGTGTGTCAGTGTCAGTTTCAGTGTGCCAGTGTCGGGGTGTCAGCCTTCAGTGTCAGTTTCAGTGTATCAGTGTCAGTTTGTGTGTCAGTGTGTCAATTCGGTGTCAGTGTGTGTCAGTTTGTCAGTGTGCTGCCTCCAGTGTGTCAGTGTCAGTTTCAGTGTTTCAGTGCCGTTTCGTGTGTCTGTGTGTCAGTTTCAGGTGTGTCAGTGTGTCAGTTTCAGTGTGTCAGTGTGTCAGTTTCTGTGTGTCAGTGTGTCAGTTTCGTGTGTCAGTGTACGTGTCAGCAGGTCAGCAGTGTGTCAGTGTGTCAGTTTGTGTGTCGATTCAGTGTGTCAGATTTTTGTCTGTGTGTCAAAGTGGGTCAGTTTCAATGTGTCAGTGTGTCAGTTTCAGTTAGTCAGTAATGAAGATTTTTCAAAAATTACGGCACTATCTCTTGCAATCAAAAGCGCTAGGCAATCATAATATTGCCTGTGGTATTCCGTAATGCTTAAAATGGTGTTAATGGAGTATTTAGCACTTTTTTTCTGACAAGTGAAGAGGACCTAGTAATGAAGATTTTTCAAAAATTAGGCACTATCTCTTGCATATCAAAAGTGCTAGGCATTCATAATATTCATAATCACTACTACTACCAGGTTTTCTAGCACTACTAAAACTATTATTACAACAACAACAACTACTACTACTACTACTACTACTAATAATAATAATAATAGTATTAATAATAATGAGTTTGAAAGTCGCCTACTGAACCATGGAGCACTGCTAAAAAGAGCACTGCGCTAAAAAAGAGCACTGCGGCCTAAGCACGGATCACTACTACTACCAAATTTTCTAGCACTACTAATTCTACTATTACAAACAACAACTACTACTACTACTACTAAGAATAATAATAATAATAATAGTATTAATAATAATTGAGTTTGAAAGTCGCCTACTGAACCATGGAGCACTGCTAAAAAAAGCACACTCGCCTTAAAAAAGAGCACTGCGGCCTAAGCACGGATCACTACTACTACCAAATTTTCTAGCACTACTAATTCTACTATTACAACAACAACTACTACTACTACTACTAACTAATAATAATAATAATAATAGTATTAATAATAATTGAGTTTGAAAGTCGCCTACTGAACCATGGAGCACTTGCTAAAAAGAGCACTGCGCCTTAAAAAAGAGCACTGCGGCCTAAGCACGGATCACTACTACTACCAAATTTTCTAGCACTACTACTACTACTATTACAACAACAACAACTAACTACTACTACTACTACTACTACTACTAATAATAATAATAATAATAGTATTAATAATAATTGAGTTTGAAAGTCGCCTACTGAACCATGGAGCACTGCTAAAAAAGAGCACTGCGCCTTAAAAAAGAGCACTGCGGCCTAAGCACGGATCACTACTACTACCAAATTTTCTAGCACTACTAATACTACTATTACAACAACAACAACAACTACTACTACTACTACTACTACTACTACTAATAATAATAATAATAATATTAATAATAATGAGTTTGAAAGTCGCCTAGGGCAGCATGGAGCACTGCTAAAAAAAGCACTGCGCCTTAAAAAAAGAGCACTGCGGCCTAAGCACGGATCACTACTACTACCAAATTTTTTAGCACTACTAATACTACTATTACAACAACAACAACAACAACTACTACTACTACTACTAATAATAATAATAATAATAATAGTATTAATAATAATTGAGTTTGAAAGTCGCCTACTGAACCATGGAGCACTGCTAAAAAAAGCGCACTGCGCCTTAAAAAAAGAGCACTGCGGCCTAAGCACGGATCACTACTACTACCAAATTTTCTAGCACTACTAATACTACTATTACAACAACAACAACTACTACTACTACTACTACTAATAATAATAATAATAATAATAGTATTAATAATAATTGAGTTTGAAAGTCGCCTACTGAACCATGGAGCACTGCTAAAAAAAGAGCACTGCGCCTTAAAAAAGCACTGCGGCCTAAGCACGGATCACTACTACTACCAAATTTTTTAGCACTACTAATACTACTATTACAACAACAACAACAACTAACTACTACTACTACTACTACTACTACTAATAATAATAATAATAGTATTAATAATAATTGAGTTTGAAAGTCGCCTACTGAACCATGGAGCACTGCTAAAAAAGCGCACTGCGCCTTAAAAAAGAGCACTGCGGCCTAAGCACGGATCACTACTACTACCAAATTTTCTAGCACTACTATTACTACTATTACAACAACAACTACTACAACTACTACTACTACTACTACTACTACTAATAATAATAATAGTAGTAACCATAATTGAGTTTGAAAGTCGCCTACTGAACCATGGAGCATTGCTGCAAAAAGAGATCCATCTGCGCACTTAAAAAGAGCACTGCGGCCTAAGCACGGATCACTACTACTACCAAATTTTCTAGCACTACTACATACTACTAACAACAACAACAACACTACTACTACTACTACTACTACTATAGTAATATATAATAATATATAATAATAGTATTAATAATAATTGAGTTTGAAAGTCGCCTAATGAACCATGGAATCACTTTTAAAAAAAAGCACTGCCATGCGCCTTAAAAAGAGCACTGCACCCTAAGCACGGATCACTACTACTACCAAATTTTCTAGCACTACTAATACTACTATTACAACAACAACTGCTACTACTACTACTACTACTACTACTACTAATAACAATATCTAATAATAGTATTATGATAATAATTGAGTTTGAAAGTCGCCTAGTGAACCATGGAGCATTTTGCTAAAAAAGAGCACTATCTCTTGCCTAAAAAAGAGCACTGCGGCATAATATTCGGATCACTACTACTACCAAATTTTCTAGCACTACTAAAACTATTATTACAACAACAACAACTACTACTACTACTACTAATAATAATAATAATAATAGTATTAATAATAATTGAGTTTGAAAGTCGCCTACTGAACCATGGAGCACTGCTAAAAAAGAGCACTGCGCCTTAAAAAAAGAGCACTGCGGCCTAAGCACGGATCACTACTACTACCAAATTTTCTAGCACTACTAATACTACTATTACAACAACAACTACTACTACTACTACTACTACTACTAATAATAATAATAATAATAATAGTATTAATAATAATTGAGTTTAAAAGTCGCCTAGGGCAGCATGGAGCACTGCTAAAAAAAGAGCACTGCGCCTTAAAAAAAGAGCACTGCGGCCTAAGCACGGATCACTACTACTACCAAATTTTTTAGCACTACTAATACTACTATTACAACAACAACAACTACTACTACTACTACTACTACTAATAATAATAATAATAATAGTATTAATAATAATTGAGTTTGAAAGTCGCCTACTGAACCATGGAGCACTGCTAAAAATAGCACTGCGCCTTAAAAAAGAGCACTGCGGCCTAAGCACGGATCACTACTACTACAAAATTTTCTAGCACTACTAATTCTACTATTACAACAACAACAACTACTACTACTACTAAGAATAATAATAATAATAATAATAGTATTAATAATAATTGAGTTTGAAAGTCGCCTACTGAACCATGGAGCACTGCTAAAAAAAGCGCACTGCGCCTTAAAAAAGAGCACTGCGGCCTAAGCACGGATCACTACTACTACCAAATTTTTTAGCACTACTAATACTACTATTACAACAACAACAACTACTACTACTACTACTACTACTACTACTAATAATAATAATAATAGTATTAATAATAATTGAGTTTGAAAGTCGCCTACTGAACCATGGAGCACTGCTAAAAAAAGCGCACTGCGCCTTAAAAAAGAGCACTGCGGCCTAAGCACGGATCACTACTACTACCAAATTTTCTAGCACTACTACTTACTACTATTTATTACAACAACAACAACTAACTACTACTACTACTACTAGTACTACTAATAATACTATTAATAATGAAGTTTGAAACCGCCTACTGCACCATGGAGCATGCCACTTGCACTGCGGAAAAAGCCATTTCTGCACTGCAGAGATCCATAAACACACTATTACAAGCACTAGGTCTATAGGCCTAAAGGCAAACAGTATCTTCAATCCCAATATTCTGATGAAATTCAACAGACACTAACAGAAGGGCACTCATCCACATTTACGCTTTAGTAGTACTAACAGTATATACTACTATATACATACTATAGTAATAATATACTAATAGTATAATAATAATTGAGTTTGAAAATCCCATTTTCTTGTGTCCCCATGGAGCACTGCTAAAAAAAGAGCACTGCGCCTTAAAAAGAGCACTGCCTCTAAGCACGGATCACTAGCCAAATTTTCTACTGCTACTATCCATCCACACACTACAACAACAACAACAACTACTACTACTACTAAACAGTATCTTCAATCCCAACTATTAATAAAAATAATAAGAATACTACTATTTCTTGCAATTGAGTTTGAAAGTCGACCTAGTAATGAGATTTTTCAAAAAAGGCACATCTCTTGCATAAAAAAAGCACTGCGGCATTCATAATATTCATAATCACTACTACTACCAAATTTTCTAGCACTACTAAAACTATTATTACAACAACAACAACTACTACTACTACTACTAATACTAATAATAATAATAATAGTATTAATAATAATTGAGTTTGAAAGTCGCCTACTGAACCATGGAGCACTGCTAAAAAAAGCGCACTGCGCCTTAAAAAAGAGCACTGCGGCCTAAGCACGGATCACTACTACTACCAAATTTTCTAGCACTACTAATACTACTATTACAACAACAACAACTACTACTACTACTACTACTAATAATAATAATAATAATAATAATTAATAATTGAGTTTGAAAGTCGCCTACTGAACCATGGAGCACTGCTAAAAAAGCGCACTGCGCCTTAAAAAAGAGCACTGCGGCCTAAGCACGGATCACTACTACTACCAAATTTTCTAGCACTACTAATACTACTATTACAACAACAACAACTACTACTACTACTAACTAATAATAATAATAATAATAATTAGTATTAATAATAATTGAGTTTGAAAGTCGCCTACTGAACCATGGAGCACTGCTAAAAAAAAGCGCACTGCGCCTTAAAAAAGAGCACTGCGGCTAAGCACGGATCACTACTACTACCAAATTTTTCTAGCACTACTAATACTACTATTACAACAACAACAACAACTACTACTACTACTACTACTAATAATAATAATAATAAATAATAATATTAATAATAATTGAGTTTGAAAGTCGCCTAGGGAACATGGAGCACTGCTAAAAAAAGAGCACTGCGCCTTAAAAAGAGCACTGCGGCCTAAGCACGGATCACTACTACTACCAAATTTTCTAGCACTACTAATACTACTATTACAACAACAACAACTACTACTACTACTACTACTACTACTACTAATAATAATAATAATAATAGTATTAATAATAATTGAGTTTGAAAGTCGCCTACTGAACCATGGAGCACTGCTAAAAAGAGCACTGCGCCTTAAAAAAGAGCACTGCGGCCTAAGCACGGATCACTACTACTACCAAATTTTCTACTACTACTACTATTACTACTATTACAACAACAACTACTACTACTACTACTACTAATAATAATAATAATAATAATAGTATTAATAATAATTGAGTTTGAAAGTCGCCTACTGAACCATGGAGCACTGCTAAAAAAAGCGCACTGCGCCTTAAAAAAAGCACTGCGGCCTAAGCACGGATCACTACTACTACCAAATTTTCTAGCACTACTAATACTACTATTACAACAACAACAACTACTACTACTACTGCTACTACTACTACTACTACTACTACTATAAATAATAATAATAATAATAATAATAAGTTTGAAAGTCGCCTACTGAACCATGGAGCACTGCTTGCAAAAAGAAGACTGGACCTAAAAAAGAACACTTTTCACTAAAATACACTATCACTCTAGCACTCTACACTACTACAACATTTTTCTAACAACTACTACTACTATTACAACTACTACTACTACTACTACTACTAAGAATAATAATAATAATAATAGTATTAATAATAATTGAGTTTGAAAGTCGCCTACTGAACCATGGAGCACTGCTAAAAAAATCAGCACTGCGCCTTAAAAAGAGCACTGCGGCCTAAAGCACGGATCACTACTACTACCAAATTTTCTAGCACTACTAATACTACTATTACAACAACACACTACTACTACTACTACTACTACTACTACTATAATAATAATAATAATAATAGTATTAATAATTTGAGTTTGAAAGTCGCCTACTGAACCATGGAGCACTGCTAAAAAAAGCGCACTGCGCCTTAAAAGAGCACTGCGGCCTAAGCACGGATCACTACTACTACCAAATTTTCTACTAATACTACTAATACAACACTAACAACAACAACAACTACTACTACTACTACTACTACTACTACTAAGAATAATAATAATAATAGTATTAATAATAATTGAGTTTGAAAGTCGCCTAGTGAACCAGCATGGAGCACTGCTAAAAAAAGCACACTGCGCCTTAAAAAGAGCACTGCGGCCTAAGCACGGATCACTACTACTACCAAATTTTCTAGCACTACTACTAATACTACTAATACAACAACAACAACTACTACTACTACTACTACTACTACTACTACATAATAATAATAATAATAATATTAATAATAATTGAGTTTGAAAGTCGCCTACTGAACCATGGAGCACTGCTAAAAATTAGGCACTGCGCTCTTAAAAAAGAGCACTGGCGGCCTAAATACGGATCACTACTACTACCAAATTTTCTAGCACTACTAAAACTATTATTACAACAACAACAACTACTACTACTACTACTACTACTAATAATAATAATAATAATAGTATTAATAATAATTGAGTTTGAAAGTCGCCTACTGAACCACGGAGCACTGCTAAAAAAAAGCGCACTGCGCCTAAAAAAAGAGCACTGCGGCCTAAGCACGGATCACTACTACTACCACATTTTCTAGCACTACTAATTCTACTATTACAACAACAACAACTACTACTACTACTACTACTACTATAATAATAATAATAATAATAATATTAATAATAATTGAGTTTGAAAGTCGCCTACTGAACCATGGAGCACTGCTAAAAAAAGCGCACTGCGCCTTAAAAAAAGAGCACTGCGGCCTAAGCACGGATCACTACTACTACCAAATTTTCTAGCACTACTAATTCTACTATTAAAACAACAACAACTACTACTACTACTTCTACTAATAATAATAATAATAGTATTAATAATAATTGAGTTTGAAAGTCGCCTACTGAACCATGGAGCACTGCTAAAAAAAGCGCACTGCGCCTTAAAAAAAGAGCACTGCGGCCTAAGCACGGATCACTACTACTACCAAATTTTCTAGCACTACTAATACTACTATTACAACAACAACAACAACTACTACTACACTACTACTACTACTACTAATAATAATAATAATAATAATAGTATTAATAATAATTGAGTTTGAAAGTCGCCTACTGAACCATGGAGCACTGCTAAAAAAAAGCGCACTGCGCCTTAAAAAAGAGCACTGCGGCCTAAGCACGGATCACTACTACTACCAAATTTTCTAGCACTACTAATACTACTATTACAACAACAACAACTACTACTACTACTACTACTACTACTACTAATAATAATAATAATAATAATATTAATAATAATTGAGTTTGAAAGTCGCCTACTGGGCACCATGGAGCACTGCTAAAAAAAGAGCACTGCGCCTTAAAAAAAGAGCACTGCGGCCTAAGCACGGATCACTACTACTACCAAATTTTTTAGCACTACTAATACTACTATTACAACAACAACAACAACTACTACTACTACTACTACTACTAATAATAATAATAATAATAATAGTATTAATAATAATTGAGTTTGAAAGTCGCCTACTGAACCATGGAGCACTGCTAAAAAATAGCGCACTGCGCCTTAAAAAAAGAGCACTGCGGCCTAAGCACGGATCACTACTACTACAAAATTTTCTAGCACTACTAATTCTACTATTACAACAACAACAACTACTACTACTACTAAGAATAATAATAATAATAATAATAGTATTAATAATAATTGAGTTTGAAAGTCGCCTACTGAACATGGAGCACTGCTAAAAAATAGCGCACTGCGCCTTAAAAAAAGAGCACTGCGGCCTAAGCACGGATCACTACTACTACCAAATTTTTTAGCACTACTAATACTACTATTACAACAACAACAACAACTACTACTACTACTACTACTACTAATAATAATAATAATAATAGTATTAATAATAATTGAGTTTGAAAGTCGCCTACTGAACATGGAGCACTGCTAAAAAATAGCGCACTGCGCCTTAAAAAAAGAGCACTGCGGCCTAAGCACGGATCACTACTACTACCAAATTTTCTAGCACTACTATTACTACTATTTATTACAACAACAACAACAACTACTACTACTAGTAGTACTACTACTACTAATGAAGTAATAACCATACTAGTATTATAATCCTGAGTTTGAAAGTCGCACTGCAGAGATCCATCCAGCACTGCTAAAAAAGGGCACTATAGGCCTAAAAAGAGCAAACTGTATCTTCAATCCCAATATTCTACTGAAATACAACATTTTCTAGCACTACTAATCATCCACATTTACAACTTTAGTAACTACTACTACTACTATATATACTATATAATAATAATAATAATTATACTATATAATAATTGAGTTTGAAAGTCGCCTAATGAAATGGAGCATTTTCTTGTGTCCCACTGCGCCTAGCGTCAAAACCGCACTGCACCATAGCCAACCTCACTACTACTACCAGCCATTTTCTAGCACTACTAATATACATTACACAACAACAACAACTAGGTACTACTAGGCCTACTACAGTACTACAATCCCAATATTCTGATGAAATAATGAACAGAAGGGCTATTAATAATTTTTGAGTTTGTGAAGAGGCCTAGTAATGAAGATTTTTCAAAATTAGGCACTAAAAAGAGCATATCAAAAAAAAGAGCATTCATGCGGCCTATTCATAATCACTACTACTACCAGGTTTTTCTAGCACTACTAAAACTACTATTACAACAACAACAACTACTACTACTACTACTAATACTACTAATAATAATAGTATTAATAATAATTGAGTTTGAAAGTCGCCTACTGAACCACGGAGCACTGCTAAAAAAAAGCGCACTGCGCCTAAAAAAAGAGCACTGCGGCCTAAGCACGGATCACTACTACTACCACATTTTCTAGCACTACTAATTCTACTATTACAACAACAACAACTACTACTACTACTACTACTACTAATAATAATAATAATAGTAATAATAATTGAGTTTGAAAGTCGCCTACTGAACCATGGAGCACTGCTAAAAAAAGAGCACTGCGCCTTAAAAAAAGAGCACTGCGGCCTAAGCACGGATCACTACTACTACCAAATTTTCTAGCACTACTAATACTACTATTAAAACAACAACAACTACTACTACTACTACTACTACTACTAATAATAATAATAATAATAGTATTAATAATAATTGAGTTTGAAAGTCGCCTACTGAACCATGGAGCACTGCTAAAAAAAGCGCACTGCGCCTTAAAAAAAGAGCACTGCGGCCTAAGCACGGATCACTACTACCGGTACTACCAAACTTTCTAGCACTACTAATACTACTATTACAACAACAACAACAACTACTACTACTACTACTACTAATAATAATAATAATAATAATAATAGTATTAATAATTGAGTTTGAAAGTCGCCTAGGGAACCATGGAGCACTGCTAAAAAAAGAGCACTGCGCCTTAAAAAAAGAGCACTGCGGCCTAAGCACGGATCACTACTACTACCAAATTTTCTAGCACTACTAATACTACTATTACAACAACAACAACAACAACTACTACTACTACTACTACTACTACTAATAATAATAATAATAATAGTATTAATAATAATTGAGTTTGAAAGTCGCCTACTGAACCATGGAGCACTGCTAAAAAAAGCGCACTGCGCCTTAAAAAAGAGCACTGCGGCCTAAGCACGGATCACTACTACTACCAATTTTCTAGCACTACTAATACTACTATTACAACAACAACTACTACTACTACTACTACTACTAATAATAATAATAATAATAGTATTAATAATAATAATAATGAGTTTGAAAGTCGCCTACTGAACCATGGAGCACTGCTAAAAAAAGCGCACTGCGCCTTAAAAAAGAGCACTGCGGCCTAAGCACGGATCACTACTACTACCAAAATTTTCTAGCACTACTAATACTACTATTATTAACAACAACAACAACTACTACTACTACTACTACTAATAATAATAATAATAATAATAGTATTAATAATAATTGAGTTTGAAAGTCGCCTACTGAACCATGGAGCACTGCTAAAAAATAGCACTGCGCCTTAAAAAAAGAGCACTGCGGCCTACACGGATCACTACTACAAACCAAAATTTTCTAGCACTACTAATACTACTATAACAACAACAACTACTACTACTACTACTACTACTACTAAAATACTAATAAATAATAATAGTATTACTAATACTACTAGTCGCCCACTGAACCATGGAGCACTGCTAAAAAAAAAAGAGCACTGCGCCTTAAAAAAGAGCACTGCGGCATTGGAACTACTACTACTACTTTTTAGCACTACTAAATATTACAAGAACTACTACTAGTAATGAAATAATAATAATAATAATTTTAAAATAATTGAGTTTGAAAGTCGCTCTTGCATGGAGCACTGCTAAAAAAAGAGCACTGCGCCTAAAAAGCAGCACTATTCATAATCACGGATCACTACTACTACCAAATTTTCTAGCACTACTAAAACTACTATTACAACAACAACAACTACTACTACTACTACTACTAATAATAATAATAATAATAGTATTAATAATAATTGAGTTTGAAAGTCGCCTACTGAACCATGGAGCACTGCTAAAAAATAGCGCACTGCGCCTTAAAAAAAGAGCACTGCGGCCTAAGCACGGATCACTACTACTACCAAATTTTCTAGCACTACTAATACTACTATTACAACAACAACAAAAACTAACTACTACTACTACTACTACTAATAATACTACAAACAATAATAATAATAGTAATAATAATAATTGAGTTTGAAAGTCGCCTAGGGCACCATGGAGCACTGTTTAAAAAAGAGCACTGCTTAAAAAGAGCACTGCGCCTAAAAAAAGAGCACTGCTACTACCTAACACTTTTCTATCACTACTACTACAACCAAATTTACTAGCACTACTAATACTACTACTACTACTACAACAACTACTACTACTACTACTACTACTACTACTACTATAACTATATACTACTACTAATAATAATAGTATTAATAATAATTGAGTTTGAAAGTCGCCTAGGAACCATGGAGCACTGCTAAAAAAAGCGCACTGCGCCTTAAAAAAAGAGCACTGCGGCCTAAGCACGGATCACTACTACTACCAAATTTTCTAGCACTACTAATACTACTATTACAACAACAACAACAACTACTACTACTACTACTACTACTACTACTACTAATAATAAACCATAATAATAATATAGGCATAATAATTGAGTTTGAAAGTCCATTTCTGCACTGCAGAGATCCATCCACAAAAGAGCACTGCGGCACGGATCACTACTACTACCAAAGGCCACTAAATACACTTAACAACAACATCTTCAAAAATATTCTGATGAAATTCAACAGACTCTAATTAGAAGGGTTTGAAAGTCCACATTTACCATTAGTACTACTAAAAAAGTATACTGCGCCTACTAAAAAAGACACTGTTATAGTATATTACAACTATACAATTCTAGTAACTAAAACTACTATTACTCAACAACATTTACTACTACTACTACTACTACTACTACTACTAATAATAATAATAATAGTATTAATAATAATTGAGTTTGAAAGTCGCCTACTGAACCATGGAGCACTGCTAAAAAAAGCGCACTGCGCCTTAAAAAAGAGCACTGCGGCCTAAGCACGGATCACTACTACTACCAAATTTTCTAGCACTACTAATACTACTATTACAACAACAACTACTACTACTACTACTACTACTACTACTAATAATAATAATAGTATTAATAATAATTGAGTTTGAAAGTCGCCTACTGAACCATGGAGCACTGCTAAAAAAAGCACTGCAGCACTACTGCGCTACTACTAAAAAAAGCGGCTAAAAAAGAGCACGGATCACTACTACTACCACCAATTTTCTAGCACTACTAATACTACTATTACAACAACAACAACTACTACTACTACTACTACTACTACTAATAATAATAATAATAGTATTAATAATAATTGAGTTTGAAAGTCGCCTACTGAACCATGGAGCACTGCTAAAAAAAGCACTGCGCCTTAAAAAAAGAGCACTGCGGCCTAAGCACGGATCACTACTACTACCAAATTTTCTAGCACTACTAATACTACTATTACAACAACAACAACAACTACTACTACTACTACTACTACTAATAATAATAATAATAATAATAATAGTATTAATAATAATTGAGTTTGAAAGTCGCCTACTGAACCATGGAGCACTGCTAAAATATAGCACACTGCGCCTTAAAAAAAGAGCACTGCCCAAAGCACGGATCACTACTACTACCAAATTTTCTAGCACTACTAATACTACTATTACAACAACAACTACTACTACTACTACTACTAAGAATAATAATAATAATAATAATAGTATTAATAATAATTGAGTTTGAAAGTCGCCTACTGAACCATGGAGCACTGCTAAAAAAAGCACTGCGCCTTAAAAAGAGCACTGCGGCCTAAGCACGGATCACTACTACTACCAAATTTTCTAGCACTACTAATACTACTATTACAACAACAACAACAACTACTACTACTACTACTAATAATAATAATAATAATAGTATTAATAATAATTGAGTTTGAAAGTCGCCTACTGAACCATGGAGCACTGCTAAAAAAAAAGCGCACTGCGCCTTAAAAAAAGAGCACTGCGGCCTAAGCACGGATCACTACTACTACCAAATTTTCTAGCACTACTAATACTACTATTATTACAACAACAACAACTACTACTACTACTACTACTACTACTACTACTACTATGAAGTAAACCATACTAATAGTATTAATAATAATTGAGTTTGAAATTTCGCACTGCAGAGATCCATGCACAAACTGCTGCGCCTTAAAAAAGAGCACTGGCCTAAAGGCAAACACTATCTTCAATCCCAATTTTCTGACTAAATTCTACTACTACAACAACAACTATACACATTTACGCTTTAGTAGTACTACTAATAAGTATATATACTATATACATGTTATAGTATATTATACTATATATATAAGAGTAATGAAAGTCGCCTTCAATCCATGGAGCATCTTGTGTCCCCAAAAGCCACTAGCGCCAAAAAAGAGCACTGCACCATAGCCAACCTCACTACTACTACATAGCCATTTCTAGCACTACTAATAAGATCCATCCACAACAACAACTACTACTAGGTCTACTAGGCCTATAGGCAAACAGTATCTTCAATCCCAATATTCTGATGAAATTGAGTTTGAAAGTCGCCTACTTGCAAGTGAAGACGACCTAGTAATGAAGATTTTTCAAAAAAAGGCACTATCTCTTGCATATCAAATCACTACTATTCATAATTTTCATAATCACTACTACTACCAGGTTTTCTACAACTACTAAAACTACTATTACAACAACTACTACTACTACTACTACTACTAATAATAATAATAATAATAATATTAATAATAATTGAGTTTGAAAGTCGCCTACTGAACCATGGAGCACTGCTAAAAAAAGCGCACTGCGCCTAAAAAAAGAGCACTGC
The DNA here is from genome assembly GCA_018105865.1 of Metaphire vulgaris. NCBI lineage: Eukaryota > Metazoa > Annelida > Clitellata > Crassiclitellata > Megascolecidae > Metaphire > Metaphire vulgaris. Next base: position 2,265,647 of record CM030868.1, on the reverse strand, counting down.
GGCCTAAGCACGGATCACTACTACTACCAAATTTTCTAGCACTACTAATACTACTATTACAACAACAACAACTACTACTACTACTACTACTACTACTACTAATAATAATAATAATAATAATAGTATAATAATAATTGAGTTTGAAAGTCGCCTACTGAACCATGGAGCACTGCTAAAAAAGAGCACTGCGCCTTAAAAAAGAGCACTGCGGCCTAAGCACGGATCACTACTACTACCACATTTTCTAGCACTACTAATTCTACTATTACAACAACAACTACTACTACTACTACTAATAATAATAATAATAATAATAGTATTAATAATAAATTGAGTTTGAAAGTCGCCTACTGAACCATGGAGCACTGCTAAAAAAAGCGCACTGCGCCTTAAAAAGAGCACTGCGGCCTAAGCACGGATCACTACTACTACAAAATTTTCTAGCACTACTAATACTACTATTACAACAACAACAACAACAACTACTACTACTACTACTACTACTACTACTACTACTACTAATAATAATAATAATAATAATAATAATTGAGTTTGAAAGTCGCCTACTGAACATGGAGCACTGCTAAAAAATGCACTGCGCCTTAAAAAAAAAGAGCACTTTTCTTGCAAGCCTAAGAAGAGGATCACTACTACTACCAAATTTTTCAAAAATAGCACTACTAATACTACTATTACAACAACAACAACAACTACTACTACTACTAATGCTAATAATGGACATAATAATAGTATGTAATAATAATTGAGTTTGAAAGTCGCAGTGTGAAGTTTGGAGCACTGTTAAAAAAGTCAGCACTGCGTGTTAAAAAAGAGCACTGCGGCCTGTGCACGTGTCTACTACTACCAAATTTTTCTAGCACTACTAATACTACTATTACAACAACAACTACTACTACTACTACTACTAGTTTCAGGTACTACTACTAATAATAATAATAATAGTATTAATAATAATTGAGTTTGAAAGTCGCCTAGTGAACCAGTGGAGCACTGTGTCAA
>CM030868.1:2254627-2259627 GCA_018105865.1 Metaphire vulgaris | reverse complement strand
CTGGAGCACTGCTTTCTTGCAAGTGAAAAGGACCTAGTAATGAACATTTTTCACTAAATTAGGCAAATTTTCTTGCATAGCAAAAGTACTATTACAACAAATATTGCCTGTACTACTACTACTAATGCTTACTAATGGTGTTAATAATACATTTTAACCTACCAGTAATAATAATTGAGTTTGAAAGTCGCCTCAGTGTGTCAGTTTCATTGTTTCAGTGTGTAAAAAAAGTGTGTCTGTTTCAAAAGAGCACTGCGCCCTAAGTCACGGATCACTACTACTACCAAATTTTCTAGCACTACTAATCACTATTACAACAACAACTACTACTACAGTGTGTCACTACTACTACTAAGTGTAATAATAATAGTATGTAAGTGTGTCAGTTTCAGTGTGTCAGTTGTCAGTTTCAGTCGTTTCAGTGTGTCATGGAGCACTGTGTAAAAAAAAGCACTGTGTCAGTGTGTCAGAGCACTGTGTCAGTGTGTCAGTTTCACTACTACTACCAGTGTTTCTAGCACACTAATACTGTACTATTACAACAACAACAACTACTACTACTACTACTAGTACTACTAGTTTTAATAATAGTGTGTCATAGTCAGTGTGTCAGTTTCAGTGTGCTGTGTGTCAGTTTCAGTGTGTCAGTGGGTCATGTTTCATTGTGTCAGTGTGTCAGTTTCAGTGTGTCAGTGTGGCAGTAATGAAGATTTTTCAAAAATTACGGCACTATCTCTACCAATATCAAAAGGCAATCATAATATTGCCTGTATTATTCCAACAATGCTTAAAATGGTGTTAATGGGTATTTTCAACCTACTAACAATGGCATTGGCAGACGTGAGAATTAATAATACTTTTTCTTGAAAGTGAAGAGGACCTAGTAATGAAGATTTTTCAAAAATTAGGCACTATCTCTTGCATATCAAAAGTGCACTGCATTCATAATATTCATAATCACTACTACTACCAGGTTTTCTAGCACTACTAAAACTAACAACAACAACAACTAATAACTACTACTACTACTAATAATAATAATAATAATAATAGTATTAATAATAATTGAGTTTGAAAGTCGCCTACTGAACCATGGAGCACTGCTAAAAAAAGCGCACTGCGCCTAAAAAAAGAGCACTGCGGCCTAAGCACGGATCACTACTACTACCAAATTTTCTAGCACTACTAATACTACTATTACAACAACAACAACAACTACTACTACTACTACTACTACTACTACTAATAATAATAATAATAATAATAATATTAATAATAATTGAGTTTGAAAGTCGCCTACTGAACCATGGAGCACTGCTAAAAAAAGCGCACTGCGCCTTAAAAAAAGAGCACTGCGGCCTAAACACGGATCACTACTACTACCACATTTTCTAGCACTACTAATTCTACTATTAAAACAACAACAACTACTACTACTACTACTAATAATAATAATAATAATAATAATAATAGTATTAATAATAATTGAGTTTGAAAGTCGCCTACTGAACCATGGAGCACTGCTAAAAAAAGAGCACTGCGCCTTAAAAAAAGAGCACTGCGGCCTAAGCACGGATCACTACTACTACCAAATTTTCTAGCACTACTAATACTACTATTACAACAACAACAACAACTACTACTACTACTACTACTAATAATAATAATAATAATAATAGTATTAATAATAATTGAGTTTGAAAGTCGCCTACTGAACCATGGAGCACTGCTAAAAAAAGCGCACTGTGCCCTTAAAAAAGAGCACTGCGGCCTAAGCACACTATCACTACTACTACCAAACTTTCTAGCACTACTAATACTACTATTACAACAACAACAACTACTACTACTACTACTAACTAATAATAATAATAATAATAATAGTATTAATAATTGAGCTTAAAATCGCCTAGGGCAGCATGGAGCACTGCTAAAAAAAGCACTGCGCCTTAAAAAAGAGCACTGCGGCCTAAGCACGGATCACTACTACTACCAAATTTTTTAGCACTACTAATACTACTATTACAACAACAACTACTACTACTACTACTACTACTACTATAATAATAATAATAATAATATAATAATAATAATTGAGTTTGAAAGTCGCCTACTGAACCATGGAGCACTGCTAAAAAAGCGCACTGCGCCTTAAAAAAGAGCACTGCGGCCTAAGCACGGATCACTACTACTACCACATTTTCTAGCACTACTAATTCTACTATTACAACAACAACTACTACTACTACTAATAATAATAATAATAATAATAATAGTATTAATAATAATTGAGTTTGAAAGTCGCCTACTGAACCATGGAGCACTGCTAAAAAAATAGCGCACTGCGCCTTAAAAAAAAAGAGCACTGCGGCCTAAGCACGGATCACTACTACTACAAAATTTTCTAGCACTACTAATACTACTATTACAACAACAACAACAACAACAACTACTACTACTACTACTACTACTACTACTAATAATAATAATAATAATAATAAAAATTGAGAATGGCATTCGCAGACGTGAAATGGCTAGCACTGCTTTTTCTTGCAAGTGAAGAGGACCTAGTAATGAACATTTTTCAAAAATTAGGCACTATCTCTTGCATAGTAAAAGTGCTAGGCATTCATAATATTGCCTAATGGTATTCCGTAATGCTTAAAATGGTGTTAATGGACATTTTCAACCTACCAGTGTGTCAGTGTGTCTAGTTTCAGTGTGTCAGTGTGTCAGTTTCATTGTTTCAGTGTGTCAGTTTCTGTGTGTCAGTTTCAGGTGTCAGTGTACCAGTGTCGGGGTGTCAGCTTCTGTGTGTCAGTGTGTCAGTTTTCAGTGTATCAGTGTGTCAGTTTCTGTGTGTCAGTGTGTCAGTTTCAGTGTGTCAGTGTGTCTACTACTTCAGTTTGTCAGTGTGTACTAATTCAGTGTGTCAGTGTGTCAGTTTCAGTGTTTCAGTGTGTCAGTTTCCGTGTGTCTGTGTGTCAGTTTCAGTGTGTCAGTGTGTCAGTTTCAGTGTGTCAGTGTGTCAGTTTCTGTGTGTCAGTGTGTCAGTTTCAGTGTGTCAGTGTGTCAGTTTCAGTGTGTCAGTAGGTCAGTTTTAGTGTGTCAGTGTGTCAGTTTCAGTGTGTCAGTTTCAGTGTGTCTGTGTGTCAGTTTCAGTGTGTCAGTGGGTCAGTTTCAGTGTGTCAGTGGGTCAGTTTCAGTGTGTCAGTGTGGCAGTAATGAAGATTTTTCAAAAATTACGGCATTATCTCTTGCATATCAAAAGCGCTAGGCATTCATAATATTGCCTGTGGTATTCTGTAGTGCTTAAAATGGTGTTAATGGGCATTTTCAACCTACCGACAATGGCATTGGCAGACGTGTGAATGGCTAGCACTTTTTTCTGACAAGTGAAGAGGACCTAGTAATGAAGATTTTTCAAAAATTAGGGCACTATCTCTTGCACATCAAAAGTGCTAGGCATTCATAATATTGCCACTACTATTACCAAATAATGCACTAAAATGGTGTTACAACAATTTTCAACTACTACTAGAATGGCATTGGCAGACGTGTGAATAATAATAACTTTTTCTTGAAAGTGAAGAGGACCTAGTAATAAGAAGATTTTTCAAAAAAAAGGGCACTATCTCTTGCATATCAAAGAGCACTAGGCATTCATAATATTCATAATCACTACTACTACCAGGTTTTCTAGCACTACTAAAACTATTATTACAACAACAACACTACTACTAATAATAATAATAATAATAATAGTATTAATAATAATTGAGTTTGAAAGTCGCCTAGGGCAGCATGGAGCATTGCTAAAAAAAGAGCACTGCGCCTTAAAAAAAGAGCACTGCGGCCTAAGCACGGATCACTACTACTACCAGATTTTCTAGCACTACTAATACTACTATTTATTACAACAACAACAACTACTACTACTACTACTACTACTACTACTAATAATAATAATAATAATATTAATAATAATTGAGTTTAAAAGTCGCCTAGGGCAGCATGGAGCAGTAAAAATAGATATGCAAAAATTCAGATTAGTGATGAAATGAATTAAAACCACATATTCTTGTGTCCCCATCTTTGCTGTGTCAAACCAACTACTACTACTACTACTATCATATTCTGTCTACTATTTTGTTTTAGAAGAAGAAGAGTTTGAAGAAGAAGAAGTAGAAACCATGGAGACTGCTAAGAAGAAGAAGAAGAAGAAGAAGAAGAAGAAGAAGAAGAAGAAGAAGAAGAAGAAGAAGAAGAAGAAGAAGAAGAAGAAGAAGAAGCACCACTAATACTACTATTACAACAACAACAACTAATACTTCTACTAATAATATGGCGTAGTATTAATAATAATTGAGTTTGAAAGCCATCTTGTCACTGCGGATAGCTTTAAAAAAAAAGAGCACTGCGCCCTAAGCACGGATCACTACTACTACCAAATTTTCTAGCACTACTAATACTACTATACAACAACAACAACAACAACTACTACTACTACTACTACTAATAATAATAATAATAATAGTATTAATAATAATTGAGTTTGAAAGTCGCCTACTGCAGCATGGAGCACTGCTAAAAAAAAAAGCAAGTAAATACACTGAGTCGCTAAAAACTTCTCTCTCTCTCTCTCTCTCTCTCTCTCTCTCTCTCTCTCTCTATATATATATATATATATATATATACAACTATATATATATATATATATATATATATATATATATATATATATATATAATATAATATGAGTTTGAAATCGCCTATATATATATATGGATATATATATATATAACAAATATATATACATTTAAATTTAAATTTAAAAAAATATTTAAGAGCTATAGGCCTATCTATTTCTCCAAATCTGTCTGTCTGTCTGTCTGTCTGTCTGTCTGTCTGTCTGTCTGTCTGTCTGTTTGGGCTACAGTAGACTATAGATATGCAAAAAATTCAGATTAGTGATGAAGTGAATTAAAACCACATATTCT
>CM030868.1:2202127-2252127 GCA_018105865.1 Metaphire vulgaris | reverse complement strand
AAAAAAGCGCACTGCGCCTTGAAAAAAGAGCACTGCGACTTAAGCATGGATCACCACTACTACGACTTTTTCTAGCACTACTATTACAACAACTACTACTACTACTGTTACTACTACTGCTGCTGGTGCTACTACTACTACTACTACTAATACTACTACTAATAATAATAATAATAATAATAGTAGTAGTATTAATAATAATTCGGTTTGAAAGTCGCCTAGGGCAGCATGGAGCACTGCTAAAAAAAGCGCACTGCGCTTTAAAAAAAGAGCACTGCGCCCTAAGCACGGATCACTACTAATAGCACATTTTCTAGCACTACTAATACTACTATTACAACAACTACTACTACTACTACAACTACTACTACTACTACTACTACGTTAAACCGTACGGCGCCATAGCCATCCTCTCACTGCGGATAGCCATTTCCGCACTGCGGAGATCCATCCACACACTGCGGCGATTAGGCCTATTGGCAAACAGTATCTTCAATCCCGATATTCTGATGAAATTCAACAGACTCTAACAGAGGGGTCATCCACTAAGCACGGATCACTACTAATAGCACATTTTTTAGCACTACTAAGGAACTTAGAAGCTTAGGAAATTAGGAACTTAGGAACTTAGGAATTTAACCCTAACTCAACTGGAGTCAACGGGGTCTGGAACAGCAAATTAGAAACTGGGTCTGGGTGTCCGGAGTTTAACCATCAGAAAATTATTTTAACATTTGAAACGCCCATGAGTTTTATTAAGTATTTTATAGACCCAAAATAAACCCTTCAAAGTGCCGCTTTTTGTACCCAATCGCAATGGCATGACATAAAGTAGCAGGGACCTTTTTAAGAAGAATTTATCGCTTTCCACCTTTATCCCTTCCCCTCTCATTATTTATGAGACCCGGGGATGTAACCCCTGGGAAATTGTTGAAATTATAGATGATGGCAGGAAAATTTACGGGAGGTCATAAATTTATATCTTAGGTCATAAATTTATCAAGAAACAAGTTTGAGGTAGGTCATAACATTATATCCTACCCATCTACACATATAGCCTTACTTTGGCCGAGACTGAAATGTTAGGTAGGTCATAAATTTATATCCTAGGTCATAAATTTATATCCTACCCATCTACATCTTTGGTCATGACTCTGATATTCAAGGTAGGCCATAAATTTATACCCTATGTCATAAATTTATATCCTACCCATCTACATCTTTGGTATTCACTGCAAATACAACTTATACAAGGTAGGTCATAAATTTATATCCTAGGCCATAAATTTATATCCTACCCATCTCAGGAACTTATTTCATGGCGGAACTTATTTTATACGTAAGCCGCATAATTTCAGTTCCGTAGCAACCGTAGGCTCCGCCCAGGAACTTATTTTATGGCGGAACTTATTTTATACGACACCGGCTATACAACACAACTATCTTATATGTTATCCCTTCCATCTCCGCTTATCTATCCCCCCACCCCACCCCGCACGGCTCTATAGCCGCTGATCGGACCACGAAACGTCTATATCAAACTGCGATCGGCGGATCAGCGAATTATTATTGCCCGACAATTTCACGTTAAAAACCATCCATGTTAAAAACAATAGTATGGCCAAAGCACCAACTTACTGTCGGGCAATCTCATCTTCGACAACGTTCCAAGCACAAAACTAGAAGATAAGCCGACTTCAGACAAAAACTGCTGAAAAGTGTTTGCTGATCGTACTATTTAATAACTTCACTAAACCCCAAACGTTTACCAAATAATATATTTAGCCAACGCCTTCGTCCATTCTACTGTTTTTCCCCACAGAGATTTCCTATAGCCTATAGGCTATAGCCTATGGTTATTCCGTCAAGTTAGTAAGTAGAATTTTGTGAATTTATATGGCAATATCAAAGAGCAGTTGTTGTTATTGTATTATTATTATTATTATTATTATTATTATTATTTTATATTATTATTATTATTATTATTATTATTATTATTATTAGTAGTAGTAGTAGTAGTAGTAGTAGTAGTAGTAGTAGTAGTAGTAGCAGCAGCAGTAGTAGTAGTAGTATGCCTAGTAGCAGTAGGCCTAGTAGCAGTAGTACCCGTAGTAGTGCAGTATCTATTCTCAGTGGCGGCTCCAGGATTTGACAAGTGGGGGGGCTTTGGGGTGGCAACTTCTAATCATGGGGGCCAGCCAATTGTTGTTTAATGTATGTAGCAATAAGTATAGGGTCCCATCAGGGGGCCACTGGGGGCAGGTACTCAATAGGAGGGGCACGGGCCCTCTGTCCCCCCGGTGGAGCCGCCACTGTCTATTCTCAGGCGCTTAGGGGCTGTCCATTAATTATGTCAACAATTTTTGGGCAATATTTGACCCCCTCCCCTTGTCAACAACTGTCAACTTTCATTGACCCCCTATAATTATGTCAAAAACTTTTGACCCCTCTAAGAACTTTGACGGGTCCCCTAAAAGTTTAGGTTATTATTTTTGCAGTGATGTGGCCTTTTCCTTTCCTTTTGCTCATCAAGTGTCATAATGTGGTGGTCATTACCTTTTTTGCTTGTTAGGCTTTCTCCCGTTGTAATAAATAGTATTCCATGAAATTAACTATTTTTTATCATTTGTAAAAAAAATTGAAAAAATGAAATTGTTGCGGACAGGCTAGGGTTTAACGGGGTTGGCCGGATAAGGCTGGTCCAGAGTTTAAAGGGTTAAAGAAAACTGCAATCGTTGAATTATAATCAATTCAATCAAAATTGTTGAACAACTGATCGAAGTTACATGTTTCTGATTTGGAACAGCCAATGTTTTTATAAATCAATTCACGACATACTACTATTCATCAATAAAACCAATCGTTTTTTTATGAATGGCAAAAATGTCGCTTTACAGCACAAAAAAGTAAAACTGAGAATAATGATGAAATAGATAATATGATAAATATAATCAGTGGGATATTCGAGCAATATAAAGAGCAGTTTTCTGTCCTGTCAAGTTTTAGCCTACAGGTCGTCATGGAAACGAATATTTTCAGAAAGCAACTTTGATTCTTCGGTATTTCTGTCCTGTGGGCCCTTCGATGGCAAAGACGATGAACCGTTCTGACCAAGCAGTTCAAGAATTCGAAAAATGTCTTGGCTCATCTTCTCTTCCAGCGTTGTCAATTGCCTGTTGAGTAAGAACAAACAAAGCTGGCCTATAAAATTAGGTCAAATATCTTCAATTAACCCCTTACCTGGGGATCCCGGATATATCCGTCCATTTTATATCGAGTTACAGTTAAATACACAGTTAAGGGGTTAAGTTAGAAAGAACATCATTAAGCAGAACAGAAGTAGATTCTCGTGGAGTCAATGCTCAAGAACTGATGTCACTAGTGGCAAAACCATCTTTTAAATTGAAATTCCATCTCGGATGTCTCAGTTTCAAGATCAAAACCAACTAAGAAAAGGTCACCTAATCTGAAAACCATGACTAATTCATTCAACAAAACTTTTAGAAATGCAGTATCAACTCGACAACAGTATATACATACACGTAAAAGTGAAAATCTTCGGCAGTCATTGCATAACAATCTGTCGCCTCCCAAAAGCCAAATTACGCAGCCGGTCGCAGTACACCTTACGAAATGCTGGGTCAAAGTTCATAAGTCAAAGGTCGGACAAAATAACCATCGGACCATACGTACTGAGAGAGCTGATTGAGTCGTCTCTCGACCCCTTGCGAGTCGCAGCTCGGCCGAATTCCCGACCGCGCGGTGGAGCTTGTTTTCGAATGTTGTCTGTGCGAAACTTCGCCGTCAAACTGACCGGGAATGTCGGCGGTTTCCTCCGACAGGTTTCTACCGCCGTTGCTGGCAGACGACTGGTGCGATAGGTCATGTGACAGCGAAGCAGAGGAGTGGCGATTGGAATTGAGAACTGGCGTAAACGAAGCCTAGAAATAAGTCATCAAAGTAAAAACAAAAGTAAATTCTCGTACATTATTATTATTATTATTATTATTATTATTATTATTATTATTATTATTATTGTTATTATTATTATTATCGTTATTGTTATTATCGTTGTTATTATTATTATTATTGTTATTATTATTGTCATCATCATCATCATCATCATCATCATCATCATGTTTAATATTAAACTGACAATTTCATGTGTGCCATATTACTACATGTCAGAAACAAAGGCACATTACAGAGTCCAGATATACAGATAAAATTAAATAACAGTATCAGTAATCACTTAAAAAATCAAACAAAATGAATGGAATACAATCAAAGGCAGTTGAATATGAAAATAATATGATTTTTAGAATGGATATGTCTTTAGGATTTTCCTAAAGGGTGATGGCATTCATAGAAACAGAACAGGAATAGTTGTTCTAACATACTAGAGGCACCACTGCCATTATAAACGACCAATTTAAAATATTCATACATACATACATACATACATACATACATACATTCATACATACACAGTGCTCTATACAGGGTCAAATTAAGCTTTTGTAGACCCCTTATACAAGTAAAATAATAGGCCATGGTTATATAGCAAATGACATAATATTGTTTGGTTGTTTATGCACACATATGCACACATACAAACACTCTTATAAATCCCATTTTAAGTTAAATAAACTTGTATGGCTGCATGCCTTATACCATACCGATGCATAAAATGAACGCTAAAGACAATTATTGCAAAACAGTGCAAAATACAATTGGAAATCCTTGAGACCGTGTCAAAAACCACAAGTACTATGAAGTATTACAGTTGCAATAATGTGACTAAACAAAAATCTATATACTATATTATAGTCTGCACTTTTATACAATCCCTTATCAAAATGAGCAAATTCGCTTAGAATTCATCACCCTGCTCTGAGTAGAGGTTTTCTGATTTTTGCAACCGGGTCGTAATTTTCCTCTCGTAACGACATCAACCAGCGAGTTGACGTTCAGAAGGGCATCTAAATTCACAAAACGGCAAATTATAGAAAATATTCATCCTGAATGATCAGCCTATACATATATTTAACCCCTTAACTGGGGATCCCGGATATATCTGTCCATTTTACATTGAGTTACAGTTAAATACACGGTTAAGGGGTTAAAAATCAAACCCTTAGTTTCTACTAAAATTTTATTCTGTAACTTGCAGCATTGAACTCTGTAGTACTTCCTGCATCTTATATAATTCTACTAAATAATCACCTGTGTTAGTTAGTTAGTTAGTTAGTTATAGGCTGATTTATACAGCTCTATTGTCCTAGCGGGCTAGAGTCAAGAGTGTTTTACAATGTGTAGTGCCGTACATTGCTTTACAATGTGTAAATAATAAGTTGAAACGAACTAACTAAGACGGTTACCGGCGATCATCGAAAGAGGAGCCTGCGACAGTTTTCCCTCCTGCTCTCCTCCTCGACCTTCAAAGTCCAGATTTGCGGGGGTTACGTCCAGCCCGGCTTTTTGGGGAGAGAATTCAAGAATGCCATTGCCGCTAGCAAGCAAACTGATATCCTCATCACTGGACAGAGCATCGTTCTTTTCTTCCAAGCTATCGCGGTTCTTCAAACGGGGAACCAGCGCCACATTGAATTCTCCATGCTCCTTCTGTCGCACTGATAAATCATAGACAGATATATATATATATATATATATATATATATATATATATATATATATATATATATATTATATAATCTAAAGTCAGACATTCAGATCATAGGTTAAGCAATCTTCCCTTTACTGTCAGATATTGCAAAAAATGAACAAATACAGTAGAATTTCTTTATAATGCATACTTGGTTATAACACATTCTTGATTATAAAGTACCACAATGCATGGTTCAATGTGATGTACTACCATATTGGGTATAACGTAATTCGGATATACTGTAACTTCCAAAATTTACAAAATGTACAGACCCGCTATGTACGTTATAGTGAAGTTCTACTGTATAGATAATATTTATTGTTCCAACATTGCCCAATTGTTCTGACATAACCTACAAGCTGTGACACGACCCAATTTCCACACAACACTCACTTGCTGCAGTGGATTTGCGATAAAGGGACGACCTGGTTTTCCGATTACGAAGAAACATGTATTTTGGAGTTCGTTCATCTTCACCAGAGACCTGATTCACTGTCAACTCATCCTGGAACACAATTTTAATGTAAATTAATTATCACAGTGAAACCCATATAAATTCATTTCATAACTCCCATTGCAATACAGAGAAACCTATTTAATATCACATGCAAGACATGGGACAAAAATTGTGCAATGTAACATCGACTCACATCAAACATTATGTGATACCAAATTGACACTGTGGAATTTGAAAGGCTTGTATTTCTAACACTATTACTGTAAGTTATTACCAAAATTTCAATTAATCTCCCAATACTTATTCACTGTTAAATACGGTATTCACAAGAAGTACTGATGTCATGCCTTAAATTAAAAGTATACTTAGACATTCTGACAAAAAGTACTTGGAAAATCACAAACAACAAAGCACAGTACCATTACCATTTGCGAAACAACCTTAAGACGCACTTATTTAGTAACTCATACGATTGTTCTACAGGGTGACGCAAAAAAAACGGACTATATTAAATGCATACCTAAATGTGACTAGTCCGGTTTTAGTGCCACCCTGTACGTAAAGCGTTCTTGACTTTGGCCCCCCGGGCTATGTTACCGCACTGCACAAATTGTCATGAAGAATAGAACGGAATAGAATAGAACTACATACTTACGTCACGAAGTTCAAACGTAACTTCGAGGTTCTTGACAAACTGTTCCGCAAATTCTGGATACATCTCAAGGACGTCGAGGAGGTCGTCACGATGGATCTTGTGAAGGTCGCAGTACGTCAGTGCGCGTACGTTGCAGCTAGATTTACCGATCGTTTCGTGCTGACAGATGTTCTCGCCAAACACATCATCTTTACCTGCCACAAAAATTCCGGTGAAACAAATGCTAAGTAGTAGTGCGGCGCGGTCGCCGAGAGAAACTTCGGGCCCCCGGGGCAGAGCAGTCACGAGTCCAAGAAAGTTTGAAAACTGGCGATGACCGTTTTCTTGTTTGTCAGAGCCACAGTAAACAATGCCTTAGACAGGTCATTCAATGTGTCTAGGGTTAGTAACCCTTTCCATAATCCCAACCCTAGCCCAAACCTAACCCGCTCGGGCCCCATACAGATCGCCGGGCCCCTGGACATTTGCCCCCACCCTCACCCTCTCGGTGACCTGCAGACAGGACAAAATTTTCTGGTCGAGTGCTGGGATTTCCTCTGTCAAATTTTTCGGGTCACAATTTTTCCCGGTCAAATGCTCCAGTTGAATTTTCCTGATTGAAATCTCTTGGTCAAATTTCTCGGGTCAACCACAATCATATTCATTCATAAGCAGTAATTTTCAAAATTTTACAATAATTTCAAAAACTCAATTTGAAAACTTCAAAAGAATAAGATAGAAAACTTTAACCTTAACTAGTAGAGACATACCAGTAAATTTAATACTTGAAAGAAAAGAAGAGATAAGGTTACAAAAGGGATCGGCAATTCCATAAGGAAGTAACCAAAAATTATTGTATGTGGTATAATAGAATAGAACAGAGTTATATTTCCAAACCTAGAATTGCCATAACAACGTCATCTTTAAGGATTTCGATGGAGCCACGAGAGACAAAGTAGAGAGCATCGAGAATATCTCCCCTATGTACAAGTGTGTCACCAGGTGGAGCATGGGTTGTCTTGAACTTCAGTGATAATGCACGCAGACAGCCGGGACTTGCCCCTGTATGAAAGACATCTCAAAATCTGATGGCAAATACAAACATTTCAACTGTGTATAATGTCAAAACTGAAAATGCCTAATTCGTATTGCAATGGAAACAGACAGGGACGTCTTCATTTGGGGGGTGCAGGGGAGGCTGTTGCTCCCTAATTTTAAGGGGGAAAATGTCCGTGAATTTTTGTGTTTTTAAATTCATTGTGTTCTCAACTGTTTTTATAATTTCACTACAATTACTGGTATGTACTATAATAATAATAATAATAATAATAATAATAATAATAATAATAATAATAATAATAATAATAATAATAATAATGTGATTTAAAGTGATTTAGGAGGCTAAGTAAGCCTGTGTGAAAACCACTGATGTAACCATCTGCATTCAATGTACTATGCAGTATTGTATGTAGCATTACTATGGACAAAAACCAATTTGCACACTGCATAGGTATTTTAAGAAATACTGCCTGCCTTGCAGTCAAAAGTCGTGACCCCCCTCCTGGAAGACAATGAAATGACGGTCCTGGGAACAGGCACAAAATTTTCCATACAAGACTTCTTGGACAAGTTAAATCTTTCAAATCCAATACACAAAACCGAAACGGTGGAAACTTTTACCTGGAAATTAAGTCAAATCAAGAACCTAAAATCAATCAATTACCCGATTACGGTAAATGTTCAGATTAATCCCAAAATCAAAAGGTTTTCAGCTGTTCCTCAATGGTTACAGTAACACCAGGGTGCGATTTTTTGTGACCTGGAGCAGTGGGGGGAGGAATATGTCGAGCTTGGAGGGAATGTAGTTGTTGGGGAAGTGTAGCAGTGGGGGGGATGTAGTGGTGGGAGGATGTAGCAGTAGGGAGGATGCAGTTGGGCAGTGGGGGGAATCCCCCTTTCCCCCTACAAATCGCGCCCTGAGTAACACCTGTCACCACCTTTCAACTTCCATCATCAAGTCATTCAGCTGATGGAAAGATTACACTTGAAGGATGAATAATATCGGAAAGAACGCATTCAAAAAGACATCTCGAGATGCTAAATGATGAACGGAGATAATCCAAGACTCAAGAACGACATTCTCAAAGCAATATCGGAGCAGACAGAGCCGAGAACCTCATCAATAACATTTCTCAAGCTCGGATTAGAGACAGGCAAGTGTAAATCAAGTGTATAGGTCTACAGCCTGACACTCCGACAGCGAGCGCTTCTCTGTTCCGACACTACGTCAGTGAACGCAACACCTGACGAAACTCATCAATGGCATTTCTCAGCGAAAAATTGAACATTGGGAGTCATTTTCAGAGTCTTTAATTTTACGCCAACAGCAGAATCCAAACATTTGTCGACTTGGGGCAGTGATTCTACATTACTTTACAATGACACCAGTGACCATAAGGTAATTTAGGGCAAATATTGGGGTGATGCTCTGAATTCAATAGGGGTCTGGTAAGTGGTAATCAAGGGGTGGCCAGATCCAAAATTTGTATTCTGCCAACAAATCAAAATCCTCTAAATGGGTAGTAGGTCACGACCCAGAAGCGGGTCTCAGGGCTCAGGGTAGTGCAAAATTAGATTCAAAAGCTTCATTTTCTAACCAAAACCACAATGTCACAAGCCTACTTGAAAGTTGCAAGTAGGCTTACCGGTCTTAAGAAATTTACAATTCTCGATACACAGCTTATATATTAAAAAGCTTAAGTGTTTTATCGAATTTGGGTTGGCAATAAGTTTGCAGGGTCCGGCATGTTACAAAGCCGCTGAAGTAGGTCACAGTTCCAAAAAGTTTGGGACCTTGAAAACATGCAAGAAAAATCAATAACATCATCATCAATCTCAATCTACAGGGTTCAAAATAGAGCACCTACCAACAATATCACCTACCAATAATAATAATAATAATAATAATAATAATAATAATAATAATAATAATAATAATAATAATAATAATAATAATAATAATAATAATAATTTCGTACTACACACTTTCACCAGAAACTGCATGAGAACGAAGGTCATCGACAAAATGAAAATCCTGCTGAATAGCTTGTGGAATGGTTAACAGGACAATCGAGGGAAGAGTCGCGTATTAAGAGATATGTTTCACTGAAATAACTGATGGGGGGTAAAATGTAGGACACAACCAGTCTTTGGCTCTGGCATATCCACCCACTTAGTTCATCCATATAATTCATTCATCCATTTAACTCATTGAATGTCATCGATCCATTCACTCACTCATTCATTCACTTGTTTGGTCATTTATTTGTCTTCTATCAGCAATACATGAATAGCAATAAGAACCAACCAATTCGTATTATATGCTCAACTGTATACATAAACAGTACACACATTTCTTAGCTCGGATGGCGTCATACAAACAAATGCTATACATCATAAAAATGAACACTGAAACCTTCAGAGTCTTGTAAAAATGAGAATCATATTAAGCAATTTCTTAGCGTTAAAAACTAAGTGAAAAATACCGAGCTGCCGTACTTTACCTTTGAAAGCCGAACAATTCTGCAGGAGCATTCGATTAAGATGAAGACAGATGTCGGCCTGCAAGCACTCAGGAAATCCCTTAAGCACCTGAAGTTCAATTTATCAAACACAAGTTCAAAAACCGATACTGGTATATGAACAGTGGCGGCTCTAGGATTTGGCAAGTGGGGAGGGGGGCCGATGGGGTGGCAACTTTTAATCATGGGGGGCCAACCATTTGTTGTTTAATGTATGTAGCATTAAGTATAGGGTTCCAACTGGAGGGGGCACTGGGGGGCCAGGCACTCAATAGGGGGCAGGGGCCCCCCTGGTCCCCCGGTGGAGCCGCCACTGTATATGAAGTGAAGAAGGAGAAGCACTGGGAATGGAAGCTCTAACTGAAATGCAACGGCTTTTTGTCAGCAAAAATACACCTCATTTTCAGCTTTGCAATTGCGATTACACCAAGTGATATTACGTGTAAAATGATCTTTGATTACGATCTGCCATTTTGATGAACAACTTGCGCGATGCAAATCTCGGATATGCAATGCACTTTTCAAATTGGCAATCATAAGTCTCACTCAAGGACCCCATAGCGAATCTAGACATTTTTCCTACTATCTTCATGTCATTACCATTGCTGTAATCGGCAAATCTAGTCATTTTTCTTACCAAGTCCATGTCAATACTATTGGTTTAAATGGAAAATATGAGCATTTTTCTACCATGCTCATTTTAATAGCATTGGATGTAAATGGCAAAACTAGGCACTTTTCTTACCAAGTTCATGTCAAAACCATTGCTTTAAATGGAAAATCTAGGCATTTTCCTGCCATGTTCATTTTAATATCATTGGACGTAAATGGAAAATCTAGGCATTTTTCCTACCATGTTCATGTCAATACCGTTGGTGTAAGACCACGCGTGCTGGAAATATTCCTCCAGGCGCTGGCGCAGTGGATTCGGGATCTGGTGAAAGCGAATGAACTCCTTGACCTTCTGCATCTGCGTGTGGTACCGCGCCGTGCCCGAGTACAGCCTCTGGATGATGGCGCTGACGTTACCAAAGATGCTGGCGTACATTAACGCTGACAGACAAACAAACAAACAAACAAACAGACAGACAACTTGAGGAACAAGAACATAATAAAGCAGACAGATAAAATGTCAGAACATTAGATCACTAATGGCTCAAAATCTCCCTATTGAGTGCCTGCCCCTAGTGGCCCCAGTTGGGACCCTATACTTAATGCTATATTTTAAACAACAAATGGTTGGCCCCCATGATTAAATTGCCACCCCAACGCCCCCACTTGCCAAATCCTAGAGCCATACTGCCGGTACATGCATGCATGCACACATACAAGATTTATTTTATATAGCGTAAATAATCAAATTAAATAGATACCTACATACATGTATACATGTACACATACTGTACATGTATACATTATACAGACATGTGTCCACCAACACAGTTCCACAGTTGGCATGGAAGAAACTCTATTTAGTGTGGAGAGAACCCTCAATTTAAACATTTGGGTCTTCCATTGCAACTACCAGTACTTCATATTGATTTTCACTACATCAACGTATGTTCATATTGGCATAGAGAATGTTACAAACCAACTCTAGGCATTTAATAAGGCTTTGTGAGTATAAGATAAGACTATGATTACATATTAAAGGCTATCTTATAAGATGAAGAATTAGGATTGAGTGATTATATTGAGTAAGCAATACTAAGCATGTATACATGTATGTATGTATGTATGTATGTATGTATGTATGTATGTATGTATGTATGTATGTATGTATGTATGCATGAATAAGAACAGCAAAGTTAAATTTATCAATTTATTTTTGAAAATATATACAATAAATACAGAAATAAAAAAGCATACATGATTTTTTTTAAAGACATCAACAAACAGCTACCTACAGCCAATGAGCATCACACAGATTCCGAAGATCTTCTCGGTGTTCGTATTCGGCGATACGTTACCGAAGCCAACGCTCGTCAGACTGCTGAACGTAAAGTAAAGCGCTGTAATGTATTTTGACTGAAGGGTTGGACCGCCGTGCGTGTCGTTGATGTACAGCTGGTTCGTGGTACGGGCGAGTTCGTCGAGCCACCCGATTTTTGGCTCCCCGAGCCGTGGACGCTCGACGTTTCCGATCGCGTACAAATGCAGGCCAGCCAATGGGCGATGAGGGCAAAGGTCGCCATGAGAAGAAGCAGCACGGCGGCACCGTACTCAGAATAACGGTCGAGCTTCCGCGCCACTCGAACTAACCTCAGCAGGCGCGCGGTCTTAAGAAGTCCGATAAGCGTCGTCGTCTGAAATCCAGATGTACATTGAAAAATCAGCAATACAGTACAGTAGAACAACTTTGTTATAACATACTTAGCGGGTCTGTCAAATTCAGTGCGTAATATCCAAGGCATGCAGTATCCAATATGGCAGCATATCACACGGCACTGTACATTGCAGTACATTGCGGTCTAACCAAGTATATACTATAGCTGAGTTCCCTATAATAATAACCTGTATTCGTGACAAGCACAGCATCAAAACAGAACACAAGCAAGCAGTGGCGTCGGAACGAATTTTCGTCAGGGGGTGCAGATTTTCTCCAGGTCAAAGTTTTCTCTTGGAAATCCTTGACAAGCAAAAAAAAGGGTTGTCGATGCCCAATTTCACCCTAAAAATACCTTGACAAGCAAAAAGGTCATTGCACTGCACCCCCTACATTTTTCCAGGGGGTGCAGCTGCACCCCCACTTCGTACGGGCCTGCAAACAAGCAATAACACAAATCAACTAAACAAAACTAAATAAAATAAACTAATAAACTAAACACACACTTTACACAGTACAGCCACTATCACTGCCTATCCAGCCAGCCTCTGCCCGCAGATAAATTCTACTGTAACGAGACAACACAATACAAAATTAATTTGTCCCATCTCAGCACTGGCGGCTCCAGGATTTGGCAAGTAGGGGGGGGGCCTTTGGAGTGGCAACTTCTAATCATGGCGGGGGCCAACCATTTGTTGTTAGGTATGTAGTATTAAGTATAGGGTCCCAACAGGGGGCCACTGGGGGACCAGGCACTCAATAGGGGGCACGGGCGCCCCTGTGGAGCCGCCAGTGCATCTCAGACAGAAAATTCTCCAACTTGCTTCATCCGTGTCGGAACCAAACAGCAGCAGGTCAAACGGAATCGCGGCCACAACGTCGATGAGAAACCAGCCCTTGAAGTAGTGTATCGCGATCTTTCCCGGATGGCTGACAACCTCGTCGTTCTTGTTGACGTACGTCGTCCGAAAGTTGATCAGGATGTCGACGATGAACATGATGTCGACGATCAGGTCGATGATCGTCAGCGGGTCGCTGTACTTGGACCGGTTGTTCGTCCGACCGCCGTCCTGCGACCGCCGGTCGTTTTCGTTGAGCAGGAAGGCCGCGACGTAGGGCGTACAGATGGCGGTGTAGAGGACGAGTATGAGGATGATCCAGTCCCAGATGGCCTTGAACGGCGAATAGTGGAGTATCGTGCAGCGGTGAACGCGCGGGACCTGCAGTTTGTATTCCGGCAGGACTTCGGCTCCAAGCGACAGCACCTGGAGAAGTTTTCCACACGATCATTCAAACCACCCCCTCAAAAATATCTGTCGTACACATATAAAACTCCCTATAAGAATAATGTTCATTACAGTACTATAATCTACACATGGATTTTCTTTGATTTTTTTCTACAATTTGAATAACTGTATTTCATAATGTTGCATGACCATCCATCCACCCACCCATTCATCCACTCACCCACCCGCCCATCAGAGAATAAAGTTGGGGGCGTTGGGGAGGTGTAAAAATATCCCTGCATCCATCCATCTTCTCACCCACCCACCCATCTGGTTCCAAAATTCGTCATTGGCTTCGATCGTACCTGAGCCACCTTTTCGGTGACGTTATGTTTCACATTTTGCATAGGCGACAGGTAGATGTACTTCGACGACGATATTAAACTGTGAAGGTCCTTCTCGGACTTCTTGCGGAGCAGCTCGCCGGATTCGCCGAGCGGTCCGCGGTGAGCAGACCCGCGCGAGCGTTCGCCGCCGGTGAGCTCCGAGTCGCTCGACGCCTGGTTAAGAGCGTTTCTTATGTTGTTCCCAGTTCCTGGACAGCGAAAAAAATATATAAAAAATTCGGGTCAACACACACACCGTACTCTAAAGTGCACTTTTGCCCCCAAAGTCAAAACACAGATAGCAGCCGCAAAGCCAAAAACACTTGACTACAGAAAGACAAATACCGGAACACCAGCTTTTATCGCAAAGCCGACAGTCGCGTCACACAGCGCGAAACGATTAAGTGAAGATTGTAGACACATCAAGCAAGGCCATGCAGCTTAAAGATAAACGAAGCTTGGTGTACATGTATAGCATGCCAGCATACATGCACAATTACATGATATTCATGCAGAAAATGTTCAATACAATAAGAAATGCTACTCAAAAATAACATCAAAAACATAAAATTTCCACTCAGTCAGTTTCAAAACACTGTAAGTGAAACCTGAATTTAAAACTGGAGTGGTAAGAAAAGCATTGAGAGTGTTCTGTACATCTGACAAATGTAAAACCTTTAGATTGACACATGGAAATTATGCATATTACATGATTTCGTATTATACAAGAATTTTAATTTATGGATAACATGCAGTCAAACTCTCATTTCATGCTTACTGTATATTCACTGTTCACACAATCTAAAATCTTGTAACATAGAAGAAAATTATTCTTAAAATAAAATAAAAACTAATTTTAAAAATATGCTTCCACTTAACATCCAATGAATAAAATAATACGGTGAACAGTTTCTGAACAGCAGCATTAATTAATTAATACATAAAATAAAAAATTCAAACACTGGAATAAAGAGAAACAAATAGCAGTGTTCAGACATTCAGATAGGCAATGAAACAGACCAAACAGACAGGAAAAAAGTATAATTTGATCAACAAATTTTAAATTGGGCAAGCTAAATAATAATGCAGATACATAAATATCTATACATACAGCAGTGTTTTGGCTAATAAATTATACAAAATGGTTTGAGATGCCACAAATTTATTCAAATGTATTATTTGTTGCAAGACAGAGAGACAGACAGACAGACAGACAGAGCACAAACACCTAATAAATAGGAAGGTGATGACTGCTTGAGTTTTATAAGTCATTGACAGGTGCCAAAAACAGTCATAATTCTGTTGCATAAGATGATGAAACCTTGGCGCTAGTGTCCATTGAACAGCACTTAGAAAACGGTCATTTATCCATCAGAAAAACAAACGATCAGGTGCTGCACTTTGCTGCCGCTGCAATTAGAGAGAGAGAGAGAGAGAGAGAGAGAGAGAGAGAGAGAGAGAGAGAGAGAGAGAGAGAGAGAGAGAGAGAGAGAGAGACAGACAGACAGACAGACAGACAGACAGACAGACAGACAGACAGACAGGGAGACAGACAGACAGAGACAGACAGACAGAGAGGTAGAGAGAGAGAGAGGCAGAGACAGAGAGAGAGAGAGAGAGAGACAGACAGACACAGAGAAACAGAGAGAAGAGAGAGAGAGAGAGAGAGAGAGAGAGAGAGAGAGAGAGAGAGAGAGAGAGAGAGAGAGAGAGAGGGGGGAGCAGAGAGAAGGTCAGAGAGAGATAATTTTTGTCCAGAACATAAGAAACTTTCCACACAGGAATCAAGGACATGTGCTGTACCATTACTCATCCAGCAGCCCAAGCAACCCCAGTACCATGAAACACTATGCGAGTACTTAATAAAGCAGATGGATTTGGGAAACAAAGATGGCTTAGAATAATCATTAGAGCCTGCTTGCCTGAGTGGGAATCATTCCGCCATTCGATTGATGCTAAATCAATTATCACTGCTTTGAAAGTTTGAATGTTTCTCATAGAAGAACCAACAGAATGCAACCCTGGCTCAAGCGTATGAATCATTTGGGATGCAAGTACCATAACTATGGAAACAAGTTCAACTGCCTCAAAGCCAAATCTACCTATTTTGTCCAGATGTATTGATGCATACCTTAATAGCACGCCAAGGTGAGTTCAGCATGCAACCGGGAACCCACTGCCTACAGGCCACCCCTTTAATCACCATAAGTGTTGCATTGTAACACATGAACTACTAGTGGCTATCCCTCGGATAACCAAAACTACACTCAAAGCATGATTACATAATAAAATCAACGAGTAAAATTAACTAGAAACTTTCATGTCAATAAACTGCTGATCAATTCTGATCAGCATTCTGTTGAAACACATGAAAACTTACTTCAAAAAGGCTGTAGAACTCAATACTATGACAACATAAGCTACACAAAAAGCTATTTTAGAAGTTAAAAATACTAGGAGGTTACTTCTGGAGGACAACAGAAGAATCTAATAAAAAAGCCATCTGGCAGCTTACTATCAAACATGCTACTTAACAGGATGAAAGTGTAAAAATTTTGTTTTACTGGTGTACCATAGAAATAGACATAGACACATTTCCCTGTTCTTTATACTGATGCCTAAATACCATTCAAATGATAAATAATAAAATTTGGATTCATAATTAATTAATCTAAATAGGGAATTGCATAGGACCTTTAGCTGCTTAAAAATACACAGATTAATTATTGTGGATATATAACCAAACAATATGAACACATTCGTGCAAACATACAGTTACAAGAACCTAATTAATAACCATGGATAATCTAAATAGAACATCATATCTTCCTAATGCTTTGCTGGCCATGGTCGATCAATGTCCAGGGTAAAATCACGATCATTGTTGCCTGCCTGCCTGCCTGACTGCCTCTGTCTCTCTCTCTACAAGTCTGTGCATGTCTCAGCAGTGTCATTGTTCTTGTATTTTTTCAGAACTTAATTATGTCCGCTCACATAGAACATTTCTAATTCCATAACATCACAACAAGCAGCCACACGACCGGTCTGGGATATTACAAAGACGGCATAAGCATAGTATCGTAAGCCACATCATGAAGGTCCCAATAACCTAAGCCTGTCTTGCCTGGCATTTATCAATGGGAGTAAGATCTTGCTGGTTGGAAGAATACAGTTCATGTTGCACTACAAGAGCAAAAATCTACAAAATGATGTCCACGTTTTCTTGGAAATTAAAAACAGGAACACAGCAAACTGATTGGAATTCCTCCAGGGAAAATGAAAATTAAGAAAAGCAATTTTTCATAGTCTAGTCGTCTTTGCCCAAAAGAACGCATACTACTACAGCTACAGCTACTGCTGATACTGCTACTACTACTACTACTACTACTACTACTACTACTACTACTACTACTACTACTACTACTACTACTACTACTACTACTACTACTACTACTACTACTACTACTACTACACTACTACTACACCACCACTACTACTACTACACCACCACCACCACCACCACCACCACCACCATCACCACTAATACTAATAATAATAATAATAATAATAATAATAATAATAATAATAATAATAATAATAATAATAATAATAATAATAATAATAACAACAACAGGGTCTAGAGTGGTTCAGTAGGGTCTGTCCTATGTGAGTTATTTCAGTTATTTTACAGATAAACAAGATTTTTGAAAAAATAACAACATACACTTGTCCAACAAAATATAAAATCATAGTAAAATTCTGAATGCATCAATCCTAGAGAAATTACCAGTATTACATTTTATTTACCGAGCATAAAAAACTGATCCCAGCCAAACAGCAAGCATACCAAGCAGTTTCAACCATGCATACCAAAGCCCCCCCCACTGATTTACATTTTCGCACTGACAGCTGCATGCGGAATTAGCAATAGGTGCTGTTTGGTCAACGCAAGGACAGCATGACAGCCATCCGTGCCTATTAGAATTCTCTGCAGTTTCAGAAACAGAACATTTTAGAATTTCTAAATCTTATACAACTAGGGAAAGAAAACAAAACACGCGGAACTCGAAGGTGCGAGCAAGAATCCGAACAAAGAACAACGGATGACCGGGTTAGATAAAATTTCTAGGATATTCCTCAATATTATTTATATCAATTTTTGCTTTAGATACAATAAATTCAATACATGGCCAAATACAGGGAACGTCACATAAGGTTGCTGCCCTGAGGGACACCCCCTGTAGTTTACTTCCCTCAGGATTACCCCGGTTTTTTTCCTTTGAACGCAAGGTATAACTACTCAAAGTGAAATGGCATTAGAATAGCATTACTGGTACATGCAAATTGGCTTAAATACAACTATTTTGTCATGCATCTTCCAATGCACAGATGAAACAACCGCATGCAAGACGAAAACCAAGAAAAAGACCAGCATGCGATAGTCTAGGGTGGTCTGACCCACAGACGGCAATGGATTAGAGGGGTTTGGTGGGGGTTCTGAGGTCGTTCTAAGCCATCCATTGCCATCTCTGGTTTGAACCAAGTGCTGACCGCATGTACCTTCGTCCATCGTGTGAGCACGTGAGCGGTGCTGCCGGGCACGAGACAACTGAATAACGGAACTTCTCCGGCATCGACTGCACAACAACGTCATTATCGCAGTCTCATTTCGAACCGAAATCTAATACGGTTCAAAGTCTGAGAAATAGGCAAACTCCTTTTCAAACAAATTCTAACTTCACTACGTAATCTTTATAACACCGATAATATCGTAGATATCGCCAGAACAAATCAGCAGCAATCACTAAATGCAAGACGACAAAGAAAAACTGTGAGCTGACTGCGAGACAAAAGGCCCAAAAGAATATGCAACAAGATGGAAACTTTGGCATATATATAGCAGTTCGATGAATTAAATGAACAAAGCAAATAAAAATAGAGTAGAAACTTAATCACAGAGCAACGGACAGGAAAGAATGGCAGAAAACTGCAGAGATGGCATTATACACCAAAGGGTGTTGAGCCCATGGTTAATGATGATGCTGATGATGATGCTGATGATGATGATGAGAAGCATAAAGCTCATAATGTCCGAAATCACAATATGTCAGCAAAGTCAAATGAAATTACCCAAAGATGCATTGCCCAGCACAATTTCAGTGCAATGCAAAATATAATTTATATAGTGCCGCATTTTCCCAATGGGTTCTCTTGATTTGACACAGCATTCGAGAAGAAGTTGGAGAACAGCATGACAAAGCAGTTTTGAAACTTATGGTCAATTAATTGGTCACCAACATAAGGACACTACATCCGCACACAATCTCTACGGTCCACACCTGAGTAATGTCTCTGAGACTCCGTTGGCTTGACGACTGCGATCGGCGTCGTGGTAGCGACGTCGCCGTGCTCGAAAGAACGGTTGTCCGCCTTTGCGCCTGCCTCGTCGACGGTCGACCACGCTCCAGAAGACGCGGCCGACTTTCTGTTCGCCGAGCTCGCGTCAGAAGCGCAGGCGCTCTCGTCTTGCGTCGCGCTTCTCTCGAAACTCGGCGAAAAGTCGCGAAGAGGCGACAGCTCGCTGAATTCAGCGGTCGCGTTTTTGACGCCGGCAACATTTTCTTTACGGGACGCGTCCTTGCGCAAAGAAGGAAGGTGAAGTCTGAAGTTCCTGCAGTGATCTGTGAAAAGCATAATATGATGCAGATTGCAGAACTGCGTCTGACAATGCAATCGCAGGTGGCATGCTGTTTTCAAGCCCGCGAATTTGCGAACACAACAGACAAGAAAACGGATGGCAGAAAATAACGGTAATGATAGCTGAAATGACACAATAACTTATTTAAATTAGGTACCTCTAAGACAATTTAACAGAATGGAAGACTCAACAGCTAGTTATAGCATATGAAATCAACCGTGAAAATCAAAACACAGCAGGACACAACAGACTGTTGAGGAAAATCCAACTGGATAAGAATACTAGATTTGAAAGTACTCAGTTTATTAGAAGATCCAAGATATGGATGAAGAAAGTTACACGTTTTTGGGCCTGCAACAAAAATATTCTCTTACCAAATCATGGTTCATTGCTTTGGACAACAAAAACATCATTTATAATTAATTTGCTGTGCTATCGAAGGCAAGGAAGGGCCTATTGAACAGTAGGTGTATAGATATGTAAAAATCTCAACGAATTGAAAGAATTCTCTGACAAAACCCACATTTTCACCTTGTTCCCAATTCATTGCTTCAAATCGTTCAAGAATAATCAAATTTGGCCTTCCCAATTTGGATCCACATAGTTGAAATTGGACACCTACCAGCCATTTCATACTTACACACTAGAACCGATGACTGTATGAGAATGATAACGATTAACGAGGACATCAACAAAATGAAATCCTGACGAATATCTTGTGAAATGGTTAGTAGGTAAGTCAATAGAGGAACGAGCCATGTCTTTAAGCAGAGGGTGGGTCCAACCTTGAAAACCGAAACACTACCCTAAACCAGCAGTCGATTTTCAAAACCTCAGTGAGAATCAAACCACCCCCCGTCCCCACCTGAGGGTCATTTACCAGTAGGGAAAAAACAAACCTCCCAATGACCCAGCAATCAAACACTGCTCAGAACCTGACGTGCTGCGTCTGATGACGTCACACTACGTTGTGACGTCACCAGACGTTCATACGCCGACCTGTTTTCAGTGCGCTTCGATACGAGTCCTTTTTTATCGGCGCATCGGTGATGTCTTCTAGATTTAGGATGAACAGGATGACGTCACTGTTTTCGTTCTTCACCGGGGCCACCAGAACACTGCACAGGAACTTTGTTCCTACACACGAAAAACCCACGCGATTGGTCGCAAATTTCTATAGCGCCTTCGTAAACGAGCACACAAACACAAGAGTTAATTTATTCAGGGATTGGCAAATCTATTTCAGTGAGAATGTTTCGGATGATTTAACGTGGAATTTTTTTTCGGGAGGTAAGTAATATTGTGCATTGGAACAGCCAATGGTGCCCTAAAAGGATAAAAAAGGACAGAATGCAGAAAAATGCAGAGTTATGTTTATATTGGCATAGATAAAAAGGGCACAAAGGCTGGGTTTCAACACAAACACCCCTATTTACTCAACCGGGTTTAATTATATAGCTATATATCTCAGACCATAAGAAATACCTCCATGATAGCACATAATCACATATCCTTTCCAGGACAGTCAATTCTGCAAAACCAAAAACTGGAACAAATAAATTTAGCCCCTTCTGACCGAGAAAGCAGATGTATCATATGATCAATTCTTTACATTAGCACACTATAGCAGCACAAGAGGCCACAAATGCAAATTGTTCTGGCAGAGGGTGGGACCAAAAAAAGGACATTTTTTTAGATGCACAGTTGTGGGCAAAATCTGGACAAGGATGCATTAACAGTTGAAACAATAAACGGATTCAAAGTTACCTGGGAAAAAAACTAGGTTATTGAATGCAGAGTTACTACAGTGGTCTTTACACAGCTTTGTCTATACCAATAGTTAATTAGTTCATAAACTAACGTCCCTTTCATTGATTAATTAGCAGACTGGTTGGATTTCATGGTCCGATGGGAATATCGATGGAGTTTCAGCCAAGGGGAAAAAAGCAGTTTTGGTCTAATTTCACACCAGATAAAATTTTTAAATCTATCGCATAATTTAAAAAAGATGGAATCCAATCACCATTTATATCTCTGCTCTTCATCTTGACGCAAGTGTATCACACACAAACACACGGCAATCTATCCTGGGAAATAATGTGAAGATCTGGCATTAATAAAGCACACACACACACACACACACACACACATGCACACACATAGACACATGGGTATAAAAAACCTTTTACAGTATCCAAACCACAGGAACAGATATGATAAATGGAGCCATAGGAGATTGCAAATGTGAGATGCACTCGATACCTGAAGTTTCTGGGCTCAGTACTACTTTGGATTGTAATTTCTATTTCTGATGCATCGACTTAAATTACCAGTCCGTTCCATTACCAGCAGCTGGCCTCCAATCACAGTGGAACCAGCATGACATCAAATATAATAGGAAGAGAAATGAAGAGGAAAAAACTTAGAGACACCACAAGCTTAAACAGCAAAAACACCATAATACAATAAATACAGGGTGGTGCAAAAAACCGGACTATATTAAATGCAAACCTAAATGTGACTACTTCGGTACTTTTTTTGCACCACCCTGTATAACATAACGGCACTTCTACACACTATGAGTAGGGAAGTTGATGTTTGAGAGGGTTGGGGGTGGAAAACCGATTTCCTCTAAATTAAAAAGTTGTGAGATTGGTTTTGTCCAATGCAGTCAATCAGTTTCAAAATTTGTAGCATGGATAAGCACCTTTCATAATTACAGTGGTCATGGAAGTCACAGTGAGTGCTAAAACATCCTTCTATCGTTTAAACACCAAGGAAATGTTGGGAACTGCTCAGTGTTTATTCTAGGCCTTCTCTGGGGGGAATCTCCACCCCCAAGTTTTAAAGTCCCCCAATTTTTTATATGTTGGCTGGGGGGATGGAAATTCCCCCTCCGAAACTGTGGAGACTCAGACCTTGTCCCCCCCCAAACATTTCAAAATCCCCCCAATGTCAAGGTGGCTAGAATAAACACTGGGCACTGCTGCAAATGCATTACTAATCTAACAGAATTTCTGTGAGGGTTGTGGGTGTAAAAATCACTGAGAGAGAGATGTACATACAAGCCTAATCGTAGTAACAACGCTACAAAAAGCTAAAGATAACTTTTTGTACCAAATTATAAAAGATTCCCAAGATCATAACGTTAATTTCACAATTAGCAGTAATATTCATTCATGTCAAAAGCAACAACCAACAATCTTTGAAATGTAAACAAACTGACAAAAATCAAAATCCAGCAAAGGCTTACATCTTCAAAGAACAAAAACCACGCACCATTATGATAAAAGGAGCAGTGATATCAAAGTACAGGTATACTAAAGCAAATTTCCCGAGACTATTTATCCCCATTTCCTTGGCCGGCCAAAATCCAAGTTCTTAATAGGGGCGTAGCGACGGGGGTGGTGGGTTATATCAGTATATATATATATATATATATATATATATATATATATATATATATATATATATATATATATATATATATATATATATATATATATATATATATATATATATATATATATATATATATATATATATATATATATATATATATATATATATATATATATATATATATATATATATATATATATATATATATATATATATATATCAAAAATCAGTCTACCTTGAAGTTTTTATGTGATTTATATGTGGTTGTATGTGGTTTATAATTAAGATTTATATTAAGGTTGTTAACGGTTAACCGGTCCTAAATCAAGGACCGGTCTTTTGGACCTTGACCGGTTAACCGTAACTTCAATTCGTCGGAATTAGAATATTAGCCCGTATTAACATATGCCCTTCCCTCCCACTCTTAGTAAACATATTAGCCGGTGTAAGGCCCGCTTTATAGTGGGTAGCGGGGTGGAGGAGTGGGGCAAAAGTGGCATTTGCCCCGGGCCTTGACCGGTAGGCCTATAAATGCCGTCAACAGCAAAGGGCTTTGATGCAAGCAGCACACAAGACGCCCTCATGTGTAGACTTACTACAGTTGAGTAATTGACCTAATTCATTGTTCCCACGGTTATTAAATATTTGGCAGTGTTCAAGAGTCAAGACAACAACATTTGAATGTTCCATTGTATTTCTTTATTACATAAATTTTATAAAACATGATAGGCCTATTACAAAGTAACAAAACTATAACTTAACAGTAAAACAAATGCTTTGTGACTATGGATAAAAATTAATTTTTCATCAGGGGTAGCTAATTTGTACGTACACATAGGGGGGTCCATAAATGAACGGTGCGCAACAGAGGGATGGGGCGAAAATATGCATGTTTGCGTACGTACTAGGCCCTATGTGGACGAGCCTGAAAGACACTTGAGTTACAGGTAGGCCTATAAATGCTCTCTTGATTCCTTGAGCGTCGGTAACATCAAAGTGCTTTGATGTAGCCGCGCAGAACGCCAGCATAGGCGCCGGCGCCATCAAAGCGCTTTGAAGTTGGCACGACGCCAGACTGCCGCTAACGAGCGGTTAACCGGTCTATTTTTGAACGGTTAACCGGTCTTTAAAAACCAGCGGTCTTAACAACCTTAATTTATACCCTCAAAATATTTATACCCCTCCCCACAAATCAAGTTCCTGGCTACGCCCCTGGTTCTTAACTGGTCCAAAATCAGTACAAGCACAATGGTCTGGTCTGGCCTGGTTGAGAGCCCAAGTTAACAGGCCTCAAGTTCTCAAAACCATCTACAACAGACAGTGAACGTGAACAAACACATTGATGCCACTGCTGCAATAAAAGGCAACAGAAAGCTATATCCCCGCCTCTCTGTCTCTCTCTCTCTCTCTGTCTCTCTCTCTGTCTCTCTGTCTGTCTCTCTGTCTCTGTCTGTCTGTCTCTGTCTGTCTGTCTCTGTCTCTGTCTCTGTCTCTGTCTCTGTCTCTCTCTCTGTCTCTGTCTCTGTGTCTCTCTCTCTCTCTCTCTCTCTCTCTCTCTCTCTCTCTCTCTCTCTCTCTCTCTCTCTCTCTCTCTCTCTCTCACTGTCTTCTATTTTGCTCTATTTCACAATCATTGGCTATTTGATCATCTTTTGAGGGATGTTTTCTTTTCTTTTCATAAAAAGACTGTCGTATAAATAACTGTCTCTCGCCTGGGTCAGGACACCGTCGGTGAGGCACAGACAGTAATCACAATGGACCGTTTTGAGAAGCCGCTGTATGCAAGAAAGAATAGATGGCTTCGTCGTCTACGGGACTGGAATAATCCATCAATGATAAACAAGCAGCAGCAGCAGCAGCAACAGCAGGTGAGAGGGAAACCAGCAATGTCGATTTCCGCCCATCACTCAAACAATGCAGACGGAAGAACACTGTGCCACAGATCAACTTCTGCCTGCCTCCGCAACCAACAGACATGTCACCTCTCCAACAATATGAGAACCGTCCATCCATCCATCCATCCATCCATCCATCTATCCATCCATCCATCCATCCATTCATACATACATCCATCCGTACATACACCCACCCATCCATACATAGATCCACCATCATTTCATCCATCTGTCCATCCATTCATCCATCCATACATTCATACATAGATCCACCATCATTTCATCCATCCTTCCATCTAGCATTAGGCAATCCTTTTCCACCATTCACCCCATGTTCCCAGTGCAACCCCGACTCCATTTCCGACGAACGCCAAGTCCGATCCTGCCGCATCGGATGCATTCTCTCCACGTCGCCGAGGTGTCACCAAGGAAACGGAACTACTAGCATCGCCATGGAAACGGAACTACGGAAGCGGAAAAACCACGACGCGACCGACTGCGCCTCCGACCGGCGCCGCCGTACGATTGCACTCTCGTGAACGGGCCGCACCGTTTTCATCAACGGTTATACACTACCAGAGGATATATATATAAGTCTTTTTATATATATATATATATATATATATATATATATATATATATATATATATATATATATATATATATATAAGTCTTTTTTTTCTATTAACAACAGGTCCCACAGTAGTCACAAACACCTAACATCAACTCAATCTCTTTTGGTTCTTGCTAGAAAGCCAAAGCAAAGAGCATCTTCAGCTCTCAATGCCTCAGCCTTTTCATGGTTATATTTCGGCCTTATTCACCAAAAACGTGTTTCTACGGAAACTGGATCGAACCAATGGAGAATGATCGATGGTATATATATACGTAACATGGCTAATCATATCCATTTTTCCCCCATTGCTCTCCAAGAAAAATGGTTGCGTTATATTTATGAGAACCTCAGTGCTGATAAAGCCAAAGACCTTGAATACTATGATTCAACATCTTAGCTAATATTCTGGTAGAACTACAAAATTGAATTTTTAACTTCAGTGTCACAGCGTGAAACGTTAAAAAATTTGTATAACACAAGAAACATGTACACAAAGTCAAATGTAAGACTACGACAAATATCGTTTTCGATTTGGCAAAATATTTCTGCAAAACTAAGTGTGGCGTCTTTCTGCTAACCGTCTTTTTTGTAGTAAAAGACCTCCACTTGCTTCTCTTCAGTTCCGCTCAGCGCGTCCAATACCACCTGGATGGCGTAGACGGTAGTCAGGGGACCGTGCAGGAAGTCGCAGGAGCAAGGCTTCTGCATGACCTCGGCCCGCGAGTAGCCGCACAGGTCGCAGAAGCCATCGTTGCAGAAGATGATCGGCTTCGATTTGACCTGAGCATTGGCGATGATGAAATTGCGATCTACGAGCAGAAAAGGAGCACCAAAAATACAGTAGAACTTCGTTATAACAGACTCGGTTATAATGAATCTTCAGTTATAAGGGTTCGTCCATATATTACGTATGCACTGAGGGTGGTTGGATTGTGGAGATCTTGCACATGTACGGTGTGTGCAATGGGGAAGGGGGCTGTAACCTGAAAATATGCCTTTCTTTGCTTACGTACTATATGGATGGTCCCTAACATACTGCAATATTCAGCCCTGTTTGATTGGACATAATGTTGCTTTGGATATAGCATACTAAATGTTACAGACCCGCTAAGTGTGTTATAATGAAGTTCAACTGTACGTGTGTTCAAATCGTAGTCTCATTCTCAGGTGGGTGGCATGGCCGCCCGGGGTTTCTTTTTCCCAATCATCAGCGAAGATCCCTCTGTGTGCATGTACACATTTAGGATTTCGGTTTTCAGATCTATAGCTTCACCTTTGAGTGGCGGTTGGATGGATAAAATCCCACATTATCAACCATCCAACCCCCAAGGGAAGACAAAAAACTGTGCATGGGACCGTGGTGCAATTTCATGCATTAACAATTTCCACACAGTGTATTTGCAGGGAAAAAGGGGGACGGGAATTATTCCTGGTCACTGTTCACTGACCCCCCCCCCACCAGTCCCCAACCCCCACCGCTCCACTCTAAGCATAGGACGATGGAAGTTTAACGTCAAATTCCTTCCCTCCCATCGGCCTGGTTCTGGCCCCCTGCCCCCACTGATCGATCTGACTCTCCGCTACCACTCTGCTACACAGACTAGAAGACCTAAAAATAACACGTGAACATGATCTTTGACTCTATGTTGATGCGATTCTTAAATTTCTGCAAAGGCAAACCATAGGTGACTAGAATATCAAAGAATCCCCCAAACAGGAGCCAGAGAGAACAAACAGAAGACGAAGACCTCTAGTGTTTAAGATCAATCAATGACACTGTAAAGCACTAATGCAGTCAAATAGTCTTATTTATCATCAACGTTTTCCAATATAATGCTTTTTATTGCTTCTAAAATAGGCTTATATAAAGGTTATATATATATATATATATATATATATAAATATATATATATATATATATAATATATATTATATATATATATAGATTCAAAAGTTCTCGAAATTAACATGCGTGCATGCAATTCTCAGTCTCTGTGATAGTTTTTAAGATAAATGAAGAAGTCGATTCAGTTATATAGTTAAGCAACCAAACATTGGCAAAACTTAACGTCTTGTAAGTATGTTTGAATCATAAAATTGATTTTAGCATATACTAGTAAAACAGAATGAAACTGCAATGACAACCAAAAAAATCACACACACACACACACAAATGCACCTTTACATATACAGCTGTGTGAAAAAGTCCTGGACGTTTATAGGATTTTGGGATTTTTTTTTATGAATATCTGAATAACCATTAATGATTTAGGATATGCAAATCTCGATATATTTCAACGGGTATTGATGTTTTTGGTAAAGAATTTGCTAATTATTGTGTGATTGCCTTATGGATCCTCACAACAAAATTTGTGTGAGGAGCGTGAAACGTGAAACATGCAGGACTTTTTAACACAGCTGTAATATACTTGGCCATACATCATATCTGTACTTGCAAGTTCAAAGCTGCAGAGATTAAAAACTAAAAAACTAAGGAGGGAAAAAACCAAGTCAATGGACTAGGATGTAATCCCAATCACTCCCATCCCATTGTCATTGCGACTGCCATCATCACTGCCACCAGTACGGTATATATACTTTCGCCGTAAACTGCGCAGGCGCGGCGGAATGGAGTCGCTTATCCAGCCATAACTTTGGACGAAGAACAACCCTTTGATGTCGCTGCTAATCTCCGTGATTCGACGTCTGCACAGATCGCCGTCACGGCTGCGCCATCGATCTCGACGGAAATTTACCATTTGCTCTTTTCGGTTATTTCTGGAAAATCCATTTTCGCCAGCATTTGTCACAGAGATCGGGTCAGAGGGGGCCTTTCGGAATCTATTTTTGCGCCCGAAGCGCCCTCCCCCCCGGTTCTGTCGCCGTATTTTCCCTGCCCGTCTATATTCTCGGCTCCATCCAGCTCCTCCTCCTCCTCCTCCTCCTCCTCCTTCTTGCAATCGGAAGCTGTTTTCCGTTGTGACAGCACTCACTGTAACAGCCGCGACGACTCAGCTGAAAATTGGATTTCAATTCTATTTCTGGCATTGCCCTCAATTTCATTTCACAGTCCGCTGCTGCGATGTTTCGCACTGCACGCACCCAATGGTATGAATGGAAAACATATTCCGAAATGGGAGGGGAAAGGCAGGGCTATAGGAAGGAAACTCTTTATAAATACAGTATGTAGAATGGAGATTACCCATACTAACTGGGAGTTATCCTGTGATAACTATGAGATATATGCCAAAGTTAGCAGCCTTTGTAAAATTCAGAGTTTGGGGATCAATAAAGGGCTAATTCTGAAAATGCTGGCAGTCACGTGCTAAAGTGGCGTGGTGCTCCGGGGCAATTCAACGTGGATGCCCCCACGGCCTTAAAAAAGAGTTGACGAGCAAAAAAGGTCAGCAAGTCAATTTGTATGGCCCCCATCTGGGGGATGTCCCGAGGCCACCGCCCCACCCAACGGGCCCCCTTTGCACGCTACTGAATGCTGGAAATAGATCTTATATGAACCAGAAGTCATATAATGAATACAATTAGAGCAAGGAAAGAAGAGGCAGAGTTAATCTGAATGAAGGATCACACACACACACACACACACACAGGGCGCCCATCCCCCCTGGCTACTGGAAGCAGATTCCCCTCTTCACTGTGCTACTCTAACGTGATATGAAAACTCAGGGGGGATTTCTACCCCCTAACTTTTTCAGGAAGCACTTGCTTCCTTTCCACCCATCTGTGGGTGCCCCTGCACACACACACACACACACACCTTACATATTTACCTTTACTTGCATCCAGAAAATATCCCACAATTAAAAGTATTAAAATTCTTATTGAACACAAGACACAATGGTAGTCACAAAATCCATAAATTAACAGGAATGAATTCAGACTTACTTTGGCCGTCAAACTTCCGAATAATGGTGTCGATGAAAGTATTCTGAGGGGCCACATGTCCCCTCCGCACCGGCATTGCGGATCAGTGGATATTTCGATCCTTACCGGCTGATCCACATAACAAAAACTGGAGTTGTAATGTCTGGGAAGTTGTGATCCGGTCACAAAACTATTTTGAAATCAGTCTTTCCAGCTAAAATTACAAAAAAACACACACACAAAATTCAAATGCATTGTTTAGTAAGTGCTCACAAAGTCTTTGACATCATTAATTGTTGTTGTTGTTATAATAACAATAATAATAATAATAATAATAATAATAATAATAATAATAATAATAATAATAATAATAATAATAATTAAAGGTAAAATATTTTGGTCCCCAAATACAAGTTGATTTCCAGAAAAAATAAACAACAAAACTGCTCAATTTTTTAATCCAACCAAAACAATCCAAACCATTGTAAAATCAGACTTTTAAGTCCCATAAATAATTATTGTACAATGCCTTGGTACGTAGATTCCTCGCAAAAGCAGGCAATTATCCTTTTAAGCTAAGTTATGTAATGTTTCCTTGAAGTCACAAAGGCAAAACAAAGGCAGAAGTTGGATTCAAACACATGTCTTATCCTCTCAACATTAAAACTCTAGCAGAAAAACACCAACTATACAAAACATTCAGACTGCAGATACACTGACATTCCTAATAAACACATCAACAGTGGCATGGATAAAAACCTACCATTCCAGAAAGTGTTTTGAATTCTCTGACCAAGATTTCATCTTACCCGCTATATCGTATGTCTAAGCAATACACGAAACATATAGTAACTTACTGTACTATATTTTTCCAGACAACTTTCACTGAGTACAGCAAAATTAGATGATAGTTGTCATTCAGTGTTTATTCTAGGCCTTCTCTGGAGGAATCCCCTCCCAGATTTAAAATTCCCCTCAAAATTTTATATGTTGGCTGGGGGGATGGAAATCCCCTCCAAAAAAGTTTGGAGACTCAGACCTTGTCCCCCCAAACATTTCAAAATCCCCCAATGTCAAGGTGGCTAGAATAAACACTGGTTGTCATCATCAACATCATCAACATCATCAACATCATCATCATCATCATCATCATCATCATCATCATCATCATCATCATCATCATCATCATCATCATCATCATCATCATCACTGTAGGTGTCATGTTAAACAAGTTTGGACTGCAATCGCTTAGACCAGCGCTTCCCAAACTTTTTCAAGCCACAGCACACTATCCAAGAAACATACAGTCAATGGCACACTGCACACATTTCATTTTAAACGATTGTATAGTATATATTGTATTGCATAGGCCTACTAGTTCTATATATTATATACTGTACTCTAGTCTAGTATACAATCATTCTTCGTAGGTACATATTTTCTTTGCAATCTGTATACCACGTAACTATTTCATGCGTAACTTCATTGAAGGGAAATAATCAACTAATAATTAACAATTAATACGGCACCATTATCATTTTACTATTTTCCAACAGTTGTGTGTCGCGGCACACAGGTTGGGAAGCACACTGACTTAGAATCTTCATATAAACTCCACTTATTTTCAAATTCCTGCTGCAGCATCACAGCCATTCTCAAGAAGTAATATATCTTCAAATCATGTTGCATTATATCTACTGTACAGGGTGGCGCAAAAAAAACAGACTATATTAAATGCAAACCTAAATACGACTAGTCCGTTTTTTGAGCCACCCTGTACTTCAAAACGACTTGCCGGTAACTAAATGCATAGGCATTAAACAAGATTCAGCAAATCAATAGCCAGTGAAATGACTTCCTGCAAGTGCAGTGTCCTTAATTTCAATTAACACCTCATCAAACAAGCAATGGCCACCAATAATCTTCCACTGCAAGAAGCAATACATCTTCAAATCACCTTGCATATCTACTACTGGTTGGTGCAAAAAAACAGACTATTACTTGCATGACAAGTTCTATAGACCACAAAACTATTATATAATTAATACTCAGTGTGACAAAGCACAATGCATATATTAGTGCTACAGTAGGCTGATATGCAAAAGTCAGAAGAGTGATGAAACAAATTAAAACCACATTTTCGTGTGTCCCCATCTTTGCTATGTCAAACCATACTAGAATTGTCAATATATTCTGTCTCAATTTTTTTCTAGAGCATTCGAAATGCCCCGAGAAATGGTGATCCATTTGAAACGACACTATAGGCCTACAAAGTCTTTCAGAAATCTGTTCTCTGTCAAATGTCTAAAAATCGAACGAGAGATAAGAAGGGGTTTAAGAGAGCTGGTTTCTTGCATGACAAGTTCTATAGACCACAAAACTATTATATAATTAATACTCTGTGTGACAATGGACAATGCATATATTAGTGCTACAGTAGGCTGATATGCAAAAGTCAGAAGAGTGATGAAACAAATTAAAACCACATTTTCGTGTGTCCCCAGCTTAGCTGAGTCAAACCGTACTAGAATTGTCAATATATTCTGTCTCAAATTTTTTCTAGAGCATTCATGAAATGCCCCATAAATGGTGAATTTGAAACGAACACTATAGGCCTACAAAGTCTTTCAGAAATCTGTTCTCTGTCAAATGTCTAAAAAATCGAACGAGAGATAAGAAGGGGTTTAAGAGAGCTGGTTTCTTGCATGACAAGTTCTATAGACCACAAAACTATTATATAATTAATACTCTGTGTGACAATGGACAATGCATATATTAGTGCTACAGTAGGCTGATATGCAAAAGTCAGAAGAGTGATGAAACAAATTAAAACCACATTTTCGTGTGGCCCCATCTTTGCTATGTCAAACCATACTAGAATTGTCAATATATTCTGTCTCAATTTTATTCTAGAGCATTCGAAATGCCCTGAGAAATGGTGATCCATTTGAAACGACACTATAGGCCTACAAAGTCTTTCAGAAATCTGTTCTCTGTCAAATGTCTAAAAAATCGAACGAGAGATAAGAAGGGGTTTAAGAGAGCTGGTTTCTTGTACGACAAGTTCTATAGACCACAAAACTATTATACAATTAATATTCTGTGTGACAATGGACAATGCATATATTAGTGCTACAGTAGGCTGATATGCAAAAGTCAGAAGAGTGATGAAACAAATTAAAACCACATTTTCGTGTATCCCCAGC
Source organism: Metaphire vulgaris (assembly GCA_018105865.1). Lineage (NCBI taxonomy): Eukaryota > Metazoa > Annelida > Clitellata > Crassiclitellata > Megascolecidae > Metaphire > Metaphire vulgaris. Next base: position 2,219,150 of record CM030868.1, on the reverse strand, counting down.
TTAGCTGAGTCAAACCATACTAGAATTGTCAATATATTCTGTCTCAAATTTTTTCTAGAGCATTTGCCCCGAGAAATGGTGATCCATTTGAAACAACACTATAGGCCTAAAAGTCTTTCAGAAATCTGTTCTCTGTCAAATGTCTAAAAAATGGAACGAGAGATAAGAAGGGGTTTAAGAGAGCTGGTTTCTTGCATGACAAGTTCTATAGACCACAAAACTATTATATAATTAATACTCTGTGTGACAATGGACAATGCATATATTAGTGCTACAGTAGGCTGATGAGCAAAAGTCAGAAGAGTGATGAAACAAATTAAAACCACATTTTCGTGTGGCCCCATCTTTGCTATGTCAAACCATACTAGAATTGTCAATATATTCTGTCTCAATTTTATTCTAAGAGCATTCATTCGAAATGCCCCGAGAAATGGTGATCCATTTGAAACGACACTATAGGCCTACAAAGTCTTTCAGAAATCTGTTCTCTGTCAAATGTCTAAAAAATCGAACGAGAGATAAGAAGGGGTTTAAGAGAGCTGGTTTCTTGCATGACAAGTTCTATAGACCACAAAACTATTATATAATTAATACTCTGTGTGACAATGGACAATGCATATATTAGTGCTACAGTAGGCTGATATGCAAAAGTCAGAAGAGTGATGAAACAAATTAAAACCACATTTTCGTGTGGCCCCATCTTTGCTATGTCAAACCATACTAGAATTGTCAATATATTCTGTCTCAATTTTATTCTAGAGCATTCGAAATGCCCCATAAATGGTGATCCATTTGAAACGACACTATAGGCCTACAAAGTCTTTCAGAAATCTGTTCTCTGTAAAATGTCTAAAAAATGGAACGAGAGATAAGAAGGGGTTTAAGAGAGCTGGTTTCTTGCATGACAAGTTCTATAGACCACAAAACTATTATATAATTCATACCCTGTTTGACAATGGACAATGCATATATTAGTGCTACAGTAGGCTGATATGCAAAAGTCAGAAGAGTGATGAAACAAATTAAAACCACATTTTCGTGTGGCCCCATCTTTGCTATGTCAAACCATACTAGAATTGTCAATATATTCTGTCTCAATTTTATTCTAGAGCATTCGAAATGCCCCATAAATGGTGATCCATTTGAAACGACACTATAGGCCTACAAAGTCTTTCAGAAATCTGTTCTCTGTCAAATGTCTAAAAAAATCGAACGAGAGATAAGAAGGGGGTTTAAGAGAGCTGGTTTCTTGCATGACAAGTTCTATAGACCACAAAACTATTATATAATTAATACTCTGTGTGACAATGGACAATGCATATATTAGTGCTACAGTAGGCTGATATGCAAAAGTCAGAAGAGTGATGAAACAAATTAAAACCACATTTTCGTGTGTCCCCATCTTTTTGCTAGTCAAACCATACTAGAATTGTCAATATATTCTGTCTCAAATTTATTCTAGAGCATTCGAAATGCCCCGAGAAATGGTGATCCATTTGAAACGACACTATAGGCCTACAAAGTCTTTCAGAAATCTGTTCTCTGTCAAATGTCTAAAAAATGGAACGAGAGATAAGAAGGGGTTTAAGAGAGCTGGTTTCTTGCATGACAAGTTCTATAGACCACAAAACTATTATATAATTAATACTCTGTGTGACAATGGACAATGCATATATTAGTGCTACAGTAGGCTGATGAGCAAAAGTCAGAAGAGTGATGAAACAAATTAAAACCACATTTTCGTGTGGCCCCATCTTTGCTATGTCAAACCATACTAGAATTGTCAATATATTCTGTCTCAATTTTATTCTAGAGCATTCAAATGCCCAAATGAAATGGTGATCCATTTGAAACGACACTATAGGCCTACAAAGTCTTTCAGAAATCTGTTCTCTGTCAAATGTCTAAAAAATCGAACGAGAGATAAGAAGGGGTTTAAGAGAGCTGGTTTCTTGCATGACAAGTTCTATAGACCACAAAACTATTATATAATTAATACTCTGTGTGACAATGGACAATGCATATATTAGTGCTACAGTAGGCTGATATGCAAAAGTCAGAAGAGTGATGAAACAAATTAAAACCACATTTTTGTGTGGCCCCATCATTGCTGATTCAAACCATACTAGAATTGTCAATATATTCTGTCTCAATTTTATTCTAGAGCATTCGAAATGCCCCGAGAAATGGTGATCCATTTGAAACGACACTATAGGCCTACAAAGTCTTTCAGAAATCTGTTCTCTGTCAAATGTCTAAAAAATCGAACGAGAGATAAGAAGGGGTTTAAGAGAGCTGGTTTCTTGCTTGACAAGTTCTATAGACCACAAAACTATTATATAATTAATACTCTGTGTGACAATGGACAATGCATATATTAGTGCTACAGTAGGCTGATATGCAAAAGTCAGAAGAGTGATGAAACAAATTAAAACCACATTTTCGTGTGTCCCCATCTTTGCTGAGTCAAACCATACTAGAATTGTCAATATATTCTGTCAAATTTTATTCTAGAGCATTCTTAAATGCCCTATAAATGGTGATCCATTTGAAACAACACTATAGGCCTACAAAGTCTTTCAGAAATCTGTTCTCTGTCAAATGTCTAAAAAATGGAACGAGAGATAAGAAGGGGTTTAAGAGAGCTGGTTTCTTGCATGACAAGTTCTATAGACCACAAAACTATTATATAATTAATACTCTGTGTGACAATGGACAATGCATATATTAGTGCTACAGTAGGCTGATATGCAAAAGTCAGAAGAGTGATGAAACAAATTAAAACCACATTTTCGTGTGGCCCCATCTTTGCTGAGTCAAACCATACTAGAATTGTCAATATATTCTGTCTCAATTTTATTCTAGAGCATTCGAAATGCCCCAGAAATGGTGATCCATTTGAAACGACACTATAGGCCTACAAAGTCTTTCAGAAATCTGTTCTCTGTCAAATGACTAAAAAATCGAACGAGAGATAAGAAGGGGTTTAAGAGAGCTGGTTTCTTGTATGACAAGTTCTATAGACCACAAAACTATTATATAATTAATACTCTGTGTGACAATGGACAATGCATATATTAGTGCTACAGTAGGCTGATATGCAAAAGTCAGAAGAGTGATGAAACAAATTAAAACCACATTTTCGTGTGTCCCCATCTTAGCTGAGTCAAACCATACTAGAATTGTCAATATATTCTGTCTCAATTTTATTCTAGAGCATTCGAAATGCCCCATAAATGGTGATCCATTTGAAACGACACTATAGGCCTACAAAGTCTTTCAGAAATCTGTTCTCTGTCAAATGTCTAAAAAAATCGAACGAGAGATAAGAAGGGGTTTAAGAGAGCTGGTTTCTTGCATGACAAGTTCTATAGACCACAAAACTATTATATAATTAATACTCTGTGTGACAATGGACAATGCATATATTAGTGCTACAGTAGGCTGATGAGCAAAAGTCAGAAGAGTGATGAAACAAATTAAAACCACATTTTCGTGTGGCCCCATCTTTGCTATGTCAAACCATACTAGAATTGTCAATATATTCTGTCTCAATTTTATTCTAGAGCATTCAAATGCCCCGAAAATGGTGATCCATTTGAAACGACACTATAGGCCTACAAAGTCTTTCAGAAATCTGTTCTCTGTCAAATGTCTAAAAAATCGAACGAGAGATAAGAAGGGGTTTAAGAGAGCTGGTTTCTTGTATGACAAGTTCTATAGACCACAAAACTATTATATAATTAATACTCTGTGTGACAATGGACAATGCATATATTAGTGCTACAGTAGGCTGATATGCAAAAGTCAGAAGAGTGATGAAACAAATTAAAACCACATTTTCGTGTGTCCCCATCTTTGCTGAGTCAAACCATACTAGAATTGTCAATATATTCTGTCTCAATTTTATTCTAGAGCATTCAAATGCCCCTATAAATGGTGAGCCATTTGAAACAACACTATAGGCCTACAAAGTCTTTCAGAAATCTGTTCTCTGTCAAATGTCTAAAAAATGGAACGAGAGATAAGAAGGGGTTTAAGAGAGCTGGTTTCTTGCATGACAAGTTCTATAGACCACAAAACTATTATATAATTAATACTCTGTGTGACAATGGACAATGCATATATTAGTGCTACAGTAGGCTGATATGCAAAAGTCAGAAGAGTGATGAAACAAATTAAAACCACATTTTCGTGTGGCCCCATCTTTGCTATGTCAAACCATACTAGAATTGTCAATATATTCTGTATCAATTTTTTTCTAGAGCATTCAAATGCCCAAGAAATGGTGATCCATTTGAAACGACACTATAGGCCTACAAAGTCTTTCAGAAATCTGTTCTCTGTCAAATGTCTAAAAAATCGAACGAGAGATAAGAAGGGGTTTAAGAGAGCTGGTTTCTTGTATGACAAGTTCTATAGACCACAAAACTATTATATAATTAATACTCTGTGTGACAATGGACAATGCATATATTAGTGCTACAGTAGGCTGATGAGCAAAAGTCAGAAGAGTGATGAAACAAATTAAAACCACATTTTCGTGTGGCCCCATCTTTGCTATGTCAAACCATACTAGAATTGTCAATATATTCTGTCTCAATTTTATTCTAGAGCATTCGAAATGCCCCATAAATGGTGATCCATTTGAAACGACACTATAGGCCTACAAAGTCTTTCAGAAATCTGTTCTCTGTCAAATGACTAAAAAATCGAACGAGAGATAAGAAGAGGTTTAAGAGAGCTGGTTTCTTGTATGACAAGTTCTATAGACCACAAAACTATTATATAATTAATACTCTGTGTGACAATGGACAATGCATATATTAGTGCTACAGTAGGCTGATATGCAAAAGTCAGAAGAGTGATGAAACAAATTAAAACCACATTTTCGTGTGTGCCCATCTTTGCTGAGTCAAACCGTACTAGTCAATTTTATTCAATAGCATTCGAAATCCCCTATAAATGGTGATCCATTTGAAACGACACTATAGGCCTACAAAGTCTTTCAGAAATCTGTTCTCTGTCAAATGTCTAAAAAATCGAACGAGAGATAAGAAGGGGTTTAAGAGAGCTGGTTTCTTGCATGACAAGTTCTATAGACCACAAAACTATTATATAATTAATACTCTGTGTGACAATGGACAATGCATATATTAGTGCTACAGTAGGCTGATATGCAAAAGTCAGAAGAGTGATGAAACAAATTAAAACCACATTTTCGTGTGTCCCCAGCTTAGCTGAGTCAAACCGTACTAGAATTGTCAATATATTCCGTCTCAATTTTATTTCTAGAGCTTTGAAATGCCCCGAGAAATGGTGATCCATTTGAAACGACACTATAGGCCTACAAAGTCTTTCAGAAATGTGTTCTCTGTCAAATGTCTAAAAAATCGAACGAGAGATAAGAAGGGGTTTAAGAGAGCTGGTTTCTTGCATGACAAGTTCTATAGACCACAAAACTATTATATAATTAATACTCTGTGTGACAAAATGGACAATGCATATATTAGTGCTACAGTAGGCTGATATGCAAAAGTCAGAAGAGTGATGAAACAAATTAAAACCACATTTTCGTGTGTCCCCATCTTAGCTGAGTCAAAACCATACTAGAATTGTCAATATATTCTGTCTCAATTTTTTCTAGAGCATTCAAATGCCCGAAAATGGTGATCCATTTGAAACTATAGGCCTACAAAGTCTTTCAGAAATCTGTTCTCTGTCAAATGTCTAAAAAATCGAACGAGAGATAAGAAGGGGTTTAAGAGAGCTGGTTTCTTGCATGACAAGTTCTATAGACCACAAAACTATTATATAATTAATACTCTGTGTGACAATGGACAATGCATATATTAGTGCTACAGTAGGCTAATGAGCAAAAGTCAGAAGAGTGATGAAACAAATTAAAACCACATTTTCGTGTGGCCCCATCTTTGCTATGTCAAACCATACTAGAATTGTCAATATATTCTGTCTCAATTTTATTCTAGAGCATTCAAAATGCCCCGAGAAATGGTGATCCATTTGAAACGACACTATAGGCCTACAAAGTCTTTCAGAAATCTGTTCTCTGTCAAATGACTAAAAAATCGAACGAGAGATAAGAAGGGGTTTAAGAGAGCTGGTTTCTTGTATGACAAGTTCTATAGACCACAAAACTATTATATAATTAATACTCTGTGTGACAATGGACAATGCATATATTAGTGCTACAGTAGGCTGATATGCAAAAGTCAGAAGAGTGATGAAACAAATTAAAACCACATTTTCGTGTCTGCCCATCTTTGCTGAGTCAAACCGTACTAGAATTGTCAATATATTCCGTCTCAATTTTATTCTAGAGCATTCGAAATGCCCCTATAAATGGTGATCCATTTGAAACGACACTATAGGCCTACAAAGTCTTTCAGAAATCTGTTCTCTGTCAAATGACTAAAAAATAGAACGAGAGATAAGAAGGGGTTTAAGAGAGCTGGTTTCTTGCATGACACAAGTTCTATAGACCACAAAACTATTATATAATTAATACTCTGTGTGACAATGGACAATGCATATATTAGTGCTACAGTAGGCTGATGAGCAAAAGTCAGAAGAGTGATGAAACAAATTAAAACCACATTTTCGTGTGGCCCCATCTTTGCTATGTCAAACCATACTAGAATTGTCAATATATTCTGTCTCAATTTTATTCTAGAGCATTCAAATGCCCAAAAAATGGTGATCCATTTGAAACGACACTATAGGCCTACAAAGTCTTTCAGAAATCTGTTCTCTGTCAAATGTCTAAAAAATCGAACGAGAGATAAGAAGGGGTTTAAGAGAGCTGGTTTCTTGTATGACAAGTTCTATAGACCACAAAACTATTATATAATTAATACTCTGTGTGACAATGGACAATGCATATATTAGTGCTACAGTAGGCTGATATGCAAAAGTCAGAAGAGTGATGAAACAAATTAAAACCACATTTTCGTGTGTCCCCATCTTTTTGCTGAGTCAAACCATACTAGAATTGTCAATATATTCTGTCTCAATTTTATTCTAGAGCATTCAAATGCCCTAGAAATGGTGATCCATTTGAAACGACACTATAGGCCTACAAAGTCTTTCAGAAATCTGTTCTCTGTCAAATGTCTAAAAAAATGAACGAGAGATAAGAAGGGGTTTAAGAGAGCTGGTTTCTTGCATGACAAGTTCTATAGACCACAAAACTATTATATAATTAATACTCTGTGTGACAATGGACAATGCATATATTAGTGCTACAGTAGGCTGATATGCAAAAGTCAGAAGAGTGATGAAACAAATTAAAACCACATTTTCGTGTGTCCCCATCTTAGCTGAGTCAAACCATACTAGAATTGTCAATATATTCTGTCTCAAATTTTATTCTAGAGCATTCAAAATGCCCCGAAAAAATGGTGATCCATTTGAAACGACACTATAGGCCTAAAAGTCTTTCAGAAATCTGTTCTCTGTCAAATGTCTAAAAAATGGAACGAGAGATAAGAAGGGGTTTAAGAGAGCTGGTTTCTTGCATGACAAGTTCTATAGACCACAAAACTATTATATAATTAATATTCTGTGTGACAATGGACAATGCATATATTAGTGCTACAGTAGGCTGATATGCAAAAGTCAGAAGAGTGATGAAACAAATTAAAACCACATTTTCGTGTGGCCCCATCTTTGCTATGTCAAACCATACTAGAATTGTCAATATATTCTGTCTCAATTTTATTCTAGAGCATTCGAAATGCCCAAAGAAATGGTGATCCATTTGAAACGACACTATAGGCCTACAAAGTCTTTCAGAAATCGGTTCTCTGTCAAATGTCTAAAAAATCGAACGAGAGATAAGGAGGGGTTTAAGAGAGCTGGTTTCTTGTATGACAAGTTCTATAGACCACAAAACTATTATATAATTAATACTCTGTGTGACAATGGAGAATGCATATATTAGTGCTACAGTAGGCTGATATATGCAAAAGTCAGAAGAGTGATGAAACAAATTAAAACCACATTTTCGTGTGTCCCCATCTTTGCTGAGTCAAACCATACTAGAATTGTCAATATATTCTGTCTCAAATTTTTCTAGAGCATTCAAAATCCCCTATAAATGGTGATCCATTTGAAACAACACTATAGGCCTACAAAGTCTTTCAGAAATCTGTTCTCTGTCAAATGTCTAAAAAATGGAACGAGAGATAAGAAGGGGTTTAAGAGAGCTGGTTTCTTGCATGACAAGTTCTATAGACCACAAAACTATTATATAATTAATATTCTGTGTGACAATGGACAATGCATATATTAGTGCTACAGTAGGCTGATATGCAAAAGTCAGAAGAGTGATGAAACAAATTAAAACCACATTTTCGTGTGGCCCCATCTTTGCTGAGTCAAACCATACTAGAATTGTCAATATATTCTGTCTCAATTTTATTCTAGAGCATTCGAAATGCCCCAAGAAATGGTGATCCATTTGAAACGACACTATAGGCCTACAAAGTCTTTCAGAAATCTGTTCTCTGTCAAATGTCTAAAAAATCGAACGAGAGATAAGAAGGGCTTTAAGAGAGCTGGTTTCTTGTATGACAAGTTCTATAGACCACAAAACTATTATATAATTAATACTCTGTGTGACAATGGACAATGCATATAATGGTGCTACAGTAGGCTGATATGCAAAAGTCAGAAGAGTGATGAAACAAATTAAAACCACATTTTCGTGTGTCCCCATCTTTGCTGAGTCAAACCATACTAGAATTGTCAATATATTCTGTCTCAATTTTATTCTAGAGCATTCAAAATGCCCCGAGAAATGGTGATCCATTTGAAACGACACTATAGGCCTACAAAGTCTTTCAGAAATCTGTTCTCTGTCAAATGTCTAAAAAATGGAACGAGAGATAAGAAGGGGTTTAAGAGAGCTGGTTTCTTGTATGACAAGTTCTATAGACCACAAAACTATTATATAATTAATACTCTGTGTGACACAAATGGACAATGCATATATTAGTGCTACAGTAGGCTGATATGCAAAAGTCAGAAGAGTGATGAAACAAATTAAAACCACATTTTCGTGTGGCCCCATCTTTGCTGAGTCAAACCATACTAGAATTGTCAATATATTCTGTCTCAAAAATTTATTCTAGAGCATTCAAATGCCCCAAATGGTGATCCATTTGAAACGACACTATAGGCCTACAAAGTCTTTCAGAAATCTGTTCTCTGTCAAATGTCTAAAAAATCGAACGAGAGATAAGAAGGGGTTTAAGAGAGCTGGTTTCTTGCATGACAAGTTCTATAGACCACAAAACTATTATATAATTAATACTCTGTGTGACAATGGACAATGCATATATTAGTGCTACAGTAGGCTGATGAGCAAAAGTCAGAAGAGTGATGAAACAAATTAAAACCACATTTTCGTGTGGCCCCATCTTTGCTATGTCAAACCATACTAGAATTGTCAATATATTCTGTCTCAATTTTATTCTAGAGCATTCGAAATGCCCTGAGAAATGGTGATCCATTTGAAACGACACTATAGGCCTACAAAGTCTTTCAGAAATCTGTTCTCTGTCAAATGTCTAAAAAATCGAACGAGAGATAAGAAGGGGTTTAAGAGAGCTGGTTTCTTGTACGACAAGTTCTATAGACCACAAAACTATTATACAATTAATACTCTGTGTGACAATGGACAATGCATATATTAGTGCTACAGTAGGCTGATATGCAAAAGTCAGAAGAGTGATGAAACAAATTAAAACCACATTTTCGTGTGTCCCCATCTTTGCTGAGTCAAACCATACTAGAATTGTCAATATATTCTGTCTCAATTTTTATTCTAGAGCATTCAAATGCCCTGAGAAAATGGTGATCCATTTGAAACGACACTATAGGCCTACAAAGTCTTTCAGAAATCTGTTCTCTGTCAAATGTCTAAAAAATGGAACGAGAGATAAGAAGGGGTTTAAGAGAGCTGGTTTCTTGCATGACAAGTTCTATAGACCACAAAACTATTATATAATTAATACTCTGTGTGACAATGGACAATGCATATATTAGTGCTACAGTAGGCTGATATGCAAAAGTCAGAAGAGTGATGAAACAAATTAAAACCACATTTTCGTGTGGCCCCATCTTAGCTGAGTCAAACCGTACTAGAATTGTCAATATATTCTGTCTCAATTTTATTCTAGAGCATTCAAAATGCCCAAAGAAAAATGGTGATCCATTTGAAACGACACTATAGGCCTACAAAGTCTTTCAGAAATCTGTTCTCTGTCAAATGTCTAAAAAATCGAACGAGAGATAAGAAGGGGTTTAAGAGAGCTGGTTTCTTGCATGACAAGTTCTATAGACCACAAAACTATTATATAATTAATACTCTGTGTGACAATGGACAATGCATATATTAGTGCTACAGTAGGCTGATATGCAAAAGTCAGAAGAGTGATGAAACAAATTAAAACCACATTTTCGTGTGGCCCCATCTTTTTGCTATGTCAAACCATACTAGAATTGTCAATATATTCTGTCTCAATTTTATTCTAGAGCATTCAAATGCCCAAAGAAATGGTGATCCATTTGAAACGACACTATAGGCCTACAAAGTCTTTCAGAAATCTGTTCTCTGTCAAATGTCTAAAAAATCGAACGAGAGATAAGAAGGGGTTTAAGAGAGCTGGTTTCTTGTATGACAAGTTCTATAGACCACAAAACTATTATATAATTAATACTCTGTGTGACAATGGACAATGCATATATTAGTGCTACAGTAGGCTGATATGCAAAAGTCAGAAGAGTGATGAAACAAATTAAAACCACATTTTCGTGTGTCCCCATCTTTGCTGAGTCAAACCATACTAGAATTGTCAATATATTCTGTCTCAATTTTTTTCTAGAGCATTCGAAATGCCCTATAAATGGTGATCCATTTGAAACAACACTATAGGCCTACAAAGTCTTTCAGAAATCTGTTCTCTGTCAAATGTCTAAAAAATGGAACGAGAGATATAAAAGGGGTTTAAGAGAGCTGGTTTCTTGCATGACAAGTTCTATAGACCACAAAACTATTATATAATTAATACTCTGTGTGACAATGGACAATGCATATATTAGTGCTACAGTAGGCTGATATGCAAAAGTCAGAAGAGTGATGAAACAAATTAAAACCACATTTTCGTGTGTCCCCAGCTTAGCTGAGTCAAACCATACTAGAATTGTCAATATATTCTGTCTCAATTTTATTCTAGAGCATTCGAAATGCCCCGAGAAATGGTGATCCATTTGAAACGACACTATAGGCCTACAAAGTCTTTCAGAAATCTGTTCTCTGTCAAATGTCTAAAAAATCGAACGAGAGATAAGAAGGGGTTTAAGAGAGCTGGTTTCTTGCATGACAAGTTCTATAGACCACAAAACTATTATATAATTAATACTCTGTGTGACAATGGACAATGCATATATTAGTGCTACAGTAGGCTGATATGCAAAAGTCAGAAGAGTGATGAAACAAATTAAAACCACATTTTCGTGTGGCCCCATCTTTGCTATGTCAAACCATACTAGAATTGTCAATATATTCTGTCTCAATTTTATTCTAGAGCATTCGAAATGCCCCATAAATGGTGATCCATTTGAAACGACACTATAGGCCTACAAAGTCTTTCAGAAATCTGTTCTCTGTCAAATGTCTAAAAAATCGAACGAGAGATAAGAAGGGGTTTTAAGAGAGCTGGTTTCTTGCATGACAAGTTCTATAGACCACAAAACTATTATATAATTAATACTCTGTGTGACAATGGACAATGCATATATTAGTGCTACAGTAGGCTGATATGCAAAAGTCAGAAGAGTGATGAAACAAATTAAAACCACATTTTCGTGTGTCCCCATCTTTGCTGAGTCAAACCATACTAGAATTGTCAATATATTCTGTCTCAATTTTATTCTAGAGCATTCAAAATGCCCTGAAAATGGTGATCCATTTGAAACGACACTATAGGCCTATACAAAGTCTTTCAGAAATCTGTTCTCTGTCAAATGTCTAAAAAATCGAACGAGAGATAAGAAGGGGTTTAAGAGAGCTGGTTTCTTGCATGACAAGTTCTATAGACCACAAAACTATTATATAATTAATACTCTGTGTGACAATGGACAATGCATATATTAGTGCTACAGTAGGCTGATGAGCAAAAGTCAGAAGAGTGATGAAACAAATTAAAACCACATTTTCGTGTGGCCCCATCTTTGCTATGTCAAACCATACTAGAATTGTCAATATATTCTGTCTCAATTTTATTCTAGAGCATTCAAATGCCCCAAAGAATGGTGATCCATTTGAAACGACACTATAGGCCTACAAAGTCTTTCAGAAATCTGTTCTCTGTCAAATGTCTAAAAATCGAACGAGAGATAAGAAGGGGTTTAAGAGAGCTGGTTTCTTGTATGACAAAGTTCTATAGACCACAAAACTATTATATAATTAATACTCTGTGTGACAATGGACAATGTATATATTAGTGCTACAGTAGGCTGATGAGCAAAAGTCAGAAGAGTGATGAAACAAATTAAAACCACATTTTCGTGTGGCCCCATCTTTGCTATGTCAAACCATACTAGAATTGTCAATATATTCTGTCTCAATTTTATTCTAGAGCATTCGAAATGCCCCGAGAAATGGTGATCCATTTGAAACGACACTATAGGCCTACAAAGTCTTTCAGAAATCTGTTCTCTGTCAAATGTCTAAAAAATCGAACGAGAGATAAGAAGGGGTTTAAGAGAGCTGGTTTCTTGTATGACAAGTTCTATAGACCACAAAACTATTATATAATTAATACTCTGTGTGACAATGGACAATGCATATATTAGTGCTACAGTAGGCTGATATGCAAAAGTCAGAAGAGTGATGAAACAAATTAAAACCACATTTTCGTGTGGCCCATCTTTGCTGAGTCAAACCATACTAGAATTGTCAATATATTCTGTCTCAATTTTATTCTAGAGCATTCGAAATGCCCTATAAAATGGTGATCCATTTGAAACAACACTATAGGCCTACAAAGTCTTTCAGAAATCTGTTCTCTGTCAAATGTCTAAAAAATGGAACGAGAGATAAGAAGGGGTTTAAGAGAGCTGGTTTCTTGCATGACAAGTTCTATAGACCACAAAACTATTATATAATTAATACTCTGTGTGACAATGGACAATGCATATATTAGTGCTACAGTAGGCTGATATGCAAAAGTCAGAAGAGTGATGAAACAAATTAAAACCACATTTTTTCGTGTGTCCCCATCTTAGCTGAGTCAAACCGTACTAGAATTGTCAATATATTCTGTCTCAATTTTATTCTAGAGCATTCGAAATGCCCTGAGAAATGGTGATCCATTTGAAACGACACTATAGGCCTACAAAGTCTTTCAGAAATCTGTTCTCTGTCAAATGTCTAAAAAATCGAACGAGAGATAAGGAGGGGTTTAAGAGAGCTGGTTTCTTGTATGACAAGTTCTATAGACCACAAAACTATTATATAATTAATACTCTGTGTGACAATGGACAATGCATATATTAGTGCTACAGTAGGCTGATATGCAAAAGTCAGAAGAGTGATGAAACAAATTAAAACCACATTTTCGTGTGGCCCCATCTTTGCTGAGTCAAACCATACTAGAATTGTCAATATATTCTGTCTCAAATTTTATTCTAGAGCATTCAAATGCCCGAAAATGGTGATCCATTTGAAACTACACTATAGGCCTACAAAGTCTTTCAGAAATCTGTTCTCTGTAAAATGTCTAAAAAATGGAACGAGAGATAAGAAGGGGTTTAAGAGAGCTGGTTTCTTGCATGACAAGTTCTATAGACCACAAAACTATTATATAATTCATACCCTGTTTGACAATGGACAATGCATATATTAGTGCTACAGTAGGCTGATGAGCAAAAGTCAGAAGAGTGATGAAACAAATTAAAACCACATTTTCGTGTGGCCCCATCTTTGCTATGTCAAACCATACTAGAATTGTCAATATATTCTGTCTCAATTTTATTCTAGAGCATTCGAAATGCCCAAAGAAATGGTGATCCATTTGAAACGACACTATAGGCCTACAAAGTCTTTCAGAAATCTGTTCTCTGTCAAATGTCTAAAAAATCGAACGAGAGATAAGAAGGGGTTTAAGAGAGCTGGTTTCTTGTATGACAAGTTCTATAGACCACAAAACTATTATATAATTAATACTCTGTGTGACAATGGACAATGCATATATTAGTGCTACAGTAGGCTGATATGCAAAAGTCAGAAGAGTGATGAAACAAATTAAAACCACATTTTCGTGTGGCCCATCTTTGCTATGTCAAACCATACTAGAATTGTCAATATATTCTGTCTCAATTTTATTCTAGAGCATTCGAAATGCCCAAAGAAATGGTGATCCATTTGAAACGACACTATAGGCCTACAAAGTCTTTCAGAAATCGGTTCTCTGTCAAATGTCTAAAAAATCGAACGAGAGATAAGAAGGGGTTTAAGAGAGCTGGTTTCTTGTATGACAAGTTCTATAGACCACAAAACTATTATATAATTAATACTCTGTGTGACAATGGACAATGCATATATTAGTGCTACAGTAGGCTGATATGCAAAAGTCAGAAGAGTGATGAAACAAATTAAAACCACATTTTCGTGTCCCCCCATCTTTGCTTTGTCAAACCATCAAACCTATATTCTGTCAATTTTATTCTATAGCATTCGAAATCCCCTATAAATGGTGAGCCATTTGAAACAACACTATAGGCCTACAAAGTCTTTCAGAAATCTGTTCTCTGTCAAATGTCTAAAAAATGGAACGAGAGATAAGAAGGGGTTTAAGAGAGCTGGTTTCTTGCATGACAAGTTCTATAGACCACAAAACTATTATATAATTAATATTCTGTGTGACAATGGACAATGCATATATTAGTGCTACAGTAGGCTGATATGCAAAAGTCAGAAGAGTGATGAAACAAATTAAAACCACATTTTCGTGTGTCCCCAGCTTAGCTGAGTCAAACCGTACTAGAATTGTCAATATATTCCGTCTCAATTTTATTCTAGAGCATTCGAAATGCCCCGAGAAATGGTGATCCATTTGAAACGACACTATAGGCCTACAAAGTCTTTCAGAAATCTGTTCTCTGTCAAATGTCTAAAAAATCGAACGAGAGATAAGAAGGGGTTTAAGAGAGCTGGTTTCTTGTATGACAAGTTCTATAGACCACAAAACTATTATATAATTAATACTCTGTGTGACAATGGACAATGCATATATTAGTGCTACAGTAGGCTGATATGCAAAAGTCAGAAGAGTGATGAAACAAATTAAAACCACATTTTCGTGTGTCCCCATCTTTGCTGAGTCAAACCATACTAGAATTGTCAATATATTCTGTCTCAATTTTTTCTAGAGCATTCGAAATGCCCCGAAAATGGTGATCCATTTGAAACGACACTATAGGCCTACAAAGTCTTTCAGAAATCTGTTCTCTGTAAAATGTCTAAAAAATGGAACGAGAGATAAGAAGGGGTTTAAGAGAGCTGGTTTCTTGCATGACAAGTTCTATAGACCACAAAACTATTATATAATTCATACCCTGTTTGACAATGGACAATGCATATATTAGTGCTACAGTAGGCTGATGAGCAAAAGTCAGAAGAGTGATGAAACAAATTAAAACCACATTTTCGTGTGGCCCCATCTTTGCTATGTCAAACCATACTAGAATTGTCAATATATTCTTTCACAAATTTTTTCTAGGGCTTTCGAAATGCCACGAAAATGAAACGAAACTATACAAAGTCTTTCAGAAATCTGTTCTCTGTAAAATGTCTAAAAAATGGAACGAGAGATAAGAAGGGGTTTAAGAGAGCTGGTTTCTTGTACGACAAGTTCTATAGACCACAAAACTATTATACAATTAATACTCTGTGTGACAATGGACAATGCATATATTAGTGCTACAGTAGGCTGATGAGCAAAAGTCAGAAGAGGGATGAAACAAATTAAAACCACATTTTCGTGTGGCCCATCTTTGCTATGTCAAACCATACTAGAATTGTCAATATATTCTGTCTCAATTTTATTCTAGAGCATTCGAAATGCCCTGAGAAATGGTGATCCATTTGAAACGACACTATAGGCCTACAAAGTCTTTCAGAAATCTGTTCTCTGTCAAATGTCTAAAAAATCGAACGAGAGATAAGGAGGGGTTTAAGAGAGCTGGTTTCTTGTACGACAAGTTCTATAGACCACAAAACTATTATACAATTAATATTCTGTGTGACAATGGACAATGCATATATTAGTGCTACAGTAGGCTGATATGCAAAAGTCAGAAGAGTGATGAAACAAATTAAAACCACATTTTCGTGTGGCCCCATCTTTGCTATGTCAAACCATACTAGAATTGTCAATATATTCTTTCACAAATTTTTTCTAGGGCTTTCGAAATGCCCCATAAATGGTGATCCATTTGAAACAACACTATAGGCCTACAAAAAGTCTTTCAGAAATCTGTTCTCTGTCAAATGTCTAAAAAATGGAACGAGAGATAAGAAGGGGTTTAAGAGAGCTGGTTTCTTGCATGACAAGTTCTATAGACCACAAAACTATTATATAATTAATACTCTGTGTGACAAAGGACAATGCATATATTAGTGCTATAGTAGGCTGATGAGCAAAAGTCAGAAGAGTGATGAAACAAATTAAAACCACATTTTCGTGTGGCCCCATCTTTGCTATGTCAAACCATACTAGAATTGTCAATATATTCTGTCTCAATTTTATTCTACAGCATTCGAAATGCCCAAAGAAATGGTGATCCATTTGAAACGACACTATAGGCCTACAAAGTCTTTCAGAAATCTGTTCTCTGTCAAATGTCTAAAAAATCGAACGAGAGATAAGGAGGGGTTTAAGAGAGCTGGTTTCTTGTATGACAAGTTCTATAGACCACAAAACTATTATATAAT
>CM030868.1:2189965-2202027 GCA_018105865.1 Metaphire vulgaris | reverse complement strand
ATAGGCCTATAGACCTAGCCGCCGCAGTGTGTGGATGGATCTTCGCAGTGCGGAAATGGCTATCCGCAGTGCGAGGTTGGCTATGGTGCAGTACGGTTTGACGCTATGGCGATGGGGACACAAGAAAATGTGGATTGAATTCGTTTCATTACTCTTATATATATAGTATAATATACTATAACATGTATATAGTATATATACTACTATAGTACTACTAAAGCGTAAATGTGGATGACCCTTCTGTTAGAGTCTGTTGAATTTCATCAGAATATTGGGATTGAAGATACTGTTTGCCTTTAGGCCTATAGACCTAACCGCCGCAGTGTGTGGATAATAAATAGTAGTAATAGTAGTGCTAGAAAATTTGGTAGTAGTAGTGATCCGTGCTTAGGCCGCAGTGCTCTTTTTTTAAGGCGCAGTGCGCTATTTTTTAGCAGTGCTCCATGTTCAGTAGGCGACTTTCAAACTCAATTATTATTAATACTATTATTATTATTATTAGTAGTAGTAGTAGTAGTAGTAGTTGTTGTTGTTGTAATAGTAGTATTAGTAGTGCTAAAAAATTTGGTAGTAGTAGTGATCCGTGCTTAGCCGCAGTGCTCTTTTTTAAGGCGCAGTGCGCTTTTTTTAGCAGTGCTCCATGTTCAGTAGGCGACTTTCAAACTCAATTATTATTAATACTATTATTATTATTATTATTAGTAGTAGTAGTAGTAGTAGTAGTTGTTGTTGTAATAGTAGAATTAGTAGTGCTAGAAAATTTTGGTAGTAGTAGTGATCCGTGCTTAGGCCGCAGTGCTCTTTTTTTAAGGCGCAGTGCGCTTTTTTTAGCAGTGCTCCATGGTTCAGTAGGCGACTTTCAAACTCAATTATTATTAATACTATTATTATTATTATTAGTAGTAGTAGTAGTAGTAGTAGTAGTAGTAGTTGTTGTTGTTGTTGTAATAGTAGTATTAGTAGTGCTAAAAAATTTGGTAGTAGTAGTGATCCGTGCTTAGGCCGCAGTGCTCTTTTTTTAAGGCGCAGTGCTCTTTTTTAGCAGTGCTCCATGCTGCCCTAGGCGACTTTTAAACTCAATTATTATTAATACTATTATTATTATTATTATTAGTAGTAGTAGTAGTAGTAGTAGTAGTTGTTGTTGTTGTAATAGTAGTATTAGTAGTGCTAGAAAATTTGGTAGTAGTAGTGATCCGTGCTTAGGCCGCAGTGCTCTTTTTTAAGGCGCAGTGCTTTTTTTAGCAGTGCTCCATGGTTCAGTAGGCGACTTTCAAACTCAATTATTATTAATATTATTATTATTATTATTAGTAGTAGTAGTAGTAGTAGTAGTTGTAGTAGTAGTAGTAGTAGTGCTGTTGTTGTGGTAGTAGTAGTGATTAGTAGTGCTAGAAATGCCTAGTAGTAGTGATCCGTGCTTAGGCCGCAGTTTTGCTCTTTTTAAGGCGCAGTGCACTTGCAAGAAAAAATGCTCCATGCCCCTTCTGCGACTTTCAAACTCAATTATTATTAATATTAAGATACTATTATTATTATTATTAGTAGTAGTAGTAGTAGTAGTAGTTGTTGTTGTTGTTGTAATAGTAGTATTAGTAGTGCTAGAAAATTTGGTAGTAGTAGTGATCCGTGCTAGGGCCGCAGTGCTCTTTTTTTATGGCGCAGTGGACTTTTTTAAAATGCTCCATGGTGCAGTAGGCGACTTTCAAACTCAATTATTATTAATACTATTATTATTATTATTATGTATTAGTATAGTAGTAGTAGTAGTAGTAGTAGTAGTTGTTGTTGTAATAATAGTAGTATTAGTAGTGCTAGAAAATTTGGTAGTAGTAGTGATCCGTTGAAGATACAGTGCTTTTTTTAAGGCGCAGTGCGCTTTTTTTAGCAGTGCTCCATGGTTCAGTAGGCGACTTTCAAACTCAATTATTATTAATACTATTATTATTATTATTAGTAGTAGTAGTAGTAGTAGTAGTAGTAGTAGTAGTTGTTGTTGTTGTTGTTGTAATAGTAGTATTAGTAGTGCTAGAAAATTTGGTAGTAGTAGTGATCCGTGCTTAGGCCGCAGTGCTCTTTTTTAAGGCGCAGTGCGCTATTTTTTAGCAGTGCTCCATGGTTCAGTAGGCGACTTTCAAACTCAATTATTATTAATACTATTATTATTATTATTATTCTTAGTAGTAGTAGTAGTAGTTGTTGTTGTTGTAATAGTAGTATTAGTAGTGCTAGAAAATTTGGTAGTAGTAGTGATCCGTGCTTAGGCCGCAGTGCTCTTTTTTAAGGCGCAGTGCTCTTTTTTTAGCAGTGCTCCATGGTTCAGTAGGCGACTTTCAAACTCAATTATTATTAATACTATTATTATTATTATTAGTAGTAGTAGTAGTAGTAGTAGTAGTAGTTGTTGTTGTTGTAATAGTAGTATTAGTAGTGCTAGAAAATTTGGTAGTAGTAGTGATCCGTGCTTAGGCCGCAGTGCTCTTTTTTAAGGCGCAGTGCGCTTTTTTAGCAGTGCTCCATGGTTCAGTAGGCGACTTTCAAACTCAATTATTATTAATACTATTATTATTATTATTAGTATTAGTAGTAGTAGTAGTAGTAGTAGTAGTTGTTGTTGTTGTAATAGTAGTATTAGTAGTGCTAGAAAATTTGGTAGTAGTAGTGATCCGTGCTTAGGCCGCAGTGCTCTTTTTTTAAGGCGCAGTGCTCTTTTTAGCAGTGCTCCATGGTTCAGTAGGGCGACTTTTAAACTCAATTATTAATACTATTATTATTATTATTATTATTAGTAGTAGTAGTAGTAGTAGTAGTTGTTGTTGTTGTTGTAATAGTAGTATTAGTAGTGCTAGAAAATTTGGTAGTAGTGATCCGTGCTTAGGCCGCAGTGCTCTTTTTTAGGCGCAGTGCTCTTTTTTTAGCAGTGCTCCATGGTTCAGTAGGCGACTTTCAAACTCAATTATTATTATTACTATTATTATTATTATTATTAGTTAGTAGTAGTAGTAGTAGTAGTTGTTGTTGTTGTTGTAGTAGTAGTAGTATTAGTAGTGCTAGAAAATTTGGTAGTAGTAGTGATCCGTGCTTAGGCCGCAGTGCTCTTTTTTTAAGGCGCAGTGCTCTTTTTAGCAGTGCTCCATGGTTCAGTAGGCGACTTTCAAACTCAATTATTATACTATTACTATTATTATTATTAGTAGTAGTAGTAGTAGTAGTAGTAGTGTTGTTGTTGTTGTAATAGTAGTATTAGTAGTGCTAGAAAATTTGGGTAGTAGTAGTGATCCGTGCTTAGGCCGCAGTGCTCTTTTTTTAAGGCGCAGTGCGCTTTTTTTAGCAGTGCTCCATGGTTCAGTAGGCGACTTTCAAACTCAATTATTATTAATACTATTATTATTAGTTAGTATTATTAGTAGTAGTAGTAGTAGTAGTAGTTGTTGTTGTTGTTGTAATAGTAGTATTAGTAGTGCTAGAAAATTTGGTAGTAGTAGTGATCCGTGCTTAGGCGCAGTGCTCTTTTTTAAGGCGCAGTGCTCTTTTTTTAGCAGTGCTCCGTGGTTCAGTAGGCGACTTTCAAACTCAATTATTATTAATACTATTATTATTATTATTATTATTAGTAGTAGTAGTAGTTGTTGTTGTTGTAATAATAGTAGTATTAGTAGTGCTAGAAAATTTGGTAGTAGTAGTAGTGATCCGTGCTGAATGCCTAGCAGTGCTCTTTTTTTATAGTGCGCAATGCTCTTTTTAGCAGTGTCCCATGGTTGCAAGTAGTGCGACTTTCAAACTCAAATATTATTGTATTATTATTATTATTAGTAGTAGTAGTAGTAGTAGTAGTAGTAGTTGTTGTTGTTGTAAGTTGTTGTAGTAGTAGTGCTAGAAAATTTGGTAGTAGTAGTGATCCGTGCTTAGGCCACAGTGCTCTTTTTTAAGGCGCAGTGCTCACTTTTAGCAGTGCTCCATGGTTCAGTAGGCGACTTTCAAACTCAATTATTATTAATACTATTATTATTATTAGTAGTAACTAGTAGTAGTAGTAGTAGTAGTAGTTGTTGTTGTTGTAATAGTAGAATTAGTAGTAGTGCTAGAAAAAATTTGGTAGTAGTAGTGATCCGTGCTTAGGCCGCAGTGCTCTTTTTTTTTGGCGCAGTGCTCTTTTTTAGCAGTGCTCCATGGTTCAGTGGCGACTTTCAAACTCAATTATTAATACTGAAACAATTATTATTATTACACTAGTAGTAGTAGTAGTAGTTGTTGTTGTAATAGTAGGTTGAAAAGTGTGCAGAAAATGTGGTTTAGTAGTAGTGATCCGTGCAATAGGCCGCAGTGCTCTTTTTTGCTATGCAAGAGATAGTGCCCTTTTTTTTGAAAAATGCTCCATGGTTCAGTAGAAAAAAGTGACTTCAAACTCAATTATTATTAATACTATTATTATTATTATAGTAGTAGTAGTAGTAGTAGTAGTAGTAGTAGTAGTAGTTGTTGTTGTTGTTGTTGTAATAGTAGTATTAGTAGTGCTAGAAAATTTTGTAGTAGTAGTGATCCGTGCTTAGGCCGCAGTGCTCTTTTTTAAGGCGCAGTGCGCTTTTTTTAGCAGTGCTCCATGGTTCAGTAGGCGACTTTCAAACTCAATTATTATTAATATTATTATTATTATTATTATTAGTAGTAGTAGTAGTAGTAGTAGTTGTTGTTGTTGTAATAGTAGAATTAGTAGTGCTAGAAAATGTGGTAGTAGTAGTGATCCGTGCTTAGGCCGCAGTGCTCTTTTTTAAGGCGCAGTGCGCTTTTTTTTAGCAGTGCTCCATGGTTCAGTAGGCGACTTTCAAACTCAATTATTATTAATACTATTATTATTATTATTATTAGTAGTAGTAGTAGTAGTAGTAGTAGTAGTAGTTGTTGTTGTTGTAATAGTAGTATTAGTAGTGCTAAAAAATTTGGTAGTAGTAGTGATCCGTGCTTAGGCCGCAGTGCTCTTTTTTTAAGGCGCAGTGCTCTTTTTTAGCAGTGCTCCATGCTGCCCTAGGCGACTTTCAAACTCAATTATTAATACTATTATTATTATTATTAGTTAGTAGTAGTAGTAGTAGTAGTAGTAGTGTTGTTTGTTGTTGTTGTAATAGTAGTATTAGTAGTGCTAGAAAATTTGGTAGTAGTAGTGATCCGTGCTTAGGCCGCAGTGCTCTTTTTTAAGGCGCAGTGCGCTTTTTTAGCAGTGCTCCATGGTTCAGTAGGCGACTTTCAAACTCAATTATTATTAATACTATTATTATTATTATTAGTAGTAGTAGTAGTAGTAGTAGTTGTTGTTGTTGTAATAGTAGTATTAGTAGTGCTAGAAAATTTGGTAGTAGTAGTGATCCGTGCTTAGGCCGCAGTGCTCTTTTTTTAAGGCGCAGTGCGCTTTTTTTTAGCAGTGCTCCATGGTTCAGTAGGCGACTTTCAAACTCAATTATTATTAATACTATTATTATTATTATTATTAGTAGTAGTAGTAGTAGTAGTAGTAGTTGTTGTTGTTGTAATAGTAGTATTAGTAGTGCTAGAAAATTTGGTAGTAGTAGTGATCCGTGCTTAGGCCGCAGTGCTCTTTTTTTAAGGCGCAGTGCGCTTTTTAGCAGTGCTCCATGGTTCAGTAGGCGACTTTCAAACTCAATTATTATTAATACTATTATTATTATTATTATTAGTTAGTAGTAGTAGTAGTAGTTGTTGTTGTAATAGTAGAATTAGTAGTGCTAGAAAATGTGGTAGTAGTAGTGATCCGTGCTTAGGCCGCAGTGCTCTTTTTAAGGCGCAGTGCTCTTTTTTAGCAGTGCTCCATGGTTCAGTAGGCGACTTTCAAACTCAATTATTATTAATACTATTATTATTATTATTAGTAGTAGTAGTAGTAGTAGTAGTAGTTGTTGTTGTTGTTGTAATAGTTTTAGTAGTGCTAGAAAACCTGGTAGTAGTAGTGATCCGTGAATAGGCCGCAGTGCTCTAGCACTTTTGATATTTTAGCAGTGCTATGGTGCCCTAGGCGACTTTCAAACTCTTTATTATTAATCCTCTTATTATTATTATTAAAAAGTAGTAGCCATTCAGTAGTCTGTTGTTGCTTGTAATAGTAGTATTAGTAATGCTAGAAAATTTGGTAGTAGTAGTGATCCGGAATACCATTAGTGCTATTTTTTTTTTAAGCCTAGTGCGCTTTTTTAGCAGTGCTCCATGGTTCAGTGTTTTTGAAAAAACTCAATTATTATTATTACTGACATTATTATTATTATTAGTAGTAGTAGTAGTAGTTGACACAATGAAACTGCAGTGTTGTTGTACCAGTATTAGTAGACACAAAAAAATTTGTAGTAGTAGTGATCCGTGCTTAGGCCGCAGTGCTCTTTTTTGAAAAGTGCTCTTTTTAGCAGTGCATGGCTCAGTAGGCTTTTTTAAACTCACCATGGTACTAAACTAGAGTATTAGTAGTAGAAACCGTAGTAGTAGTAGTAGTAGTAGTAGTAGTAGTAGTTGTTGTTGTTGTAAATAGTAGTATTAGTAGTGCTAGAAAATTTGGTAGTAGTAGTGATCCGTGCTGACACCCCGCCGCAGTGCTCTTTTTTAAGGCACAGTGAAACTGACACACTTAGCAATGCTCCATGCACACTAGGCGACTTTCAAACTCAATTGGTATTAATACTATTATTATTACCATTATTATTAGTAGTAGTAGTAGTAGTAGTAGTAGTAGTTGTTGTTGTTGCTATAGTAGTAGAGTAGTGCTAGAAAATTTGGTAAAGTAGTGATCCGTGCTTAGTCCTCTTCAGTGCTCTTTTTTTTAAAGTGCAGTGCCATTTAGCAATGCTGCCAATGCCATTCGACTTTTTATCAATTATTATTAATACTAGTTATTATTAGTATTATTAGTAGTAGTAGTAGTAGTAGTTGTTGTTGTTGTTGTAATAGTAGTATTAGTAGTGCTAGAAAATTTGGTAGTAGTAGTGATCCGTGCTTAGGCCGCAGTGTGCTTTTTTAAGGCGCAGTGGGCTTTTTTTAGCAGTGCTCCATGGTTCAGTAGGCGACTTTCAAACTCAATTATTATTAATACTATTATTATATTATTATTATTATTAGTAGTAGTAGTAGTAGTAGTAGTTGTTGTTGTTGTTGTTGTTAGTAATAGTAGTAGCATAGTAGTGCTAGAAAATGTGGTAGTAGTAGTGATCCGTGCTTAGGCCGCAGTGCTCTTTTTTTAAGGCGCAGTGCGCTATTTTTAGCAGTGCTCCATGGTTCAGTAGGCGACTTTCAAACTCAATTATTATTAATACTATTATTATTATTATTATTAGTAGTAGTAGTAGTAGTAGTAGTTGTTGTTGTAATAGTAGTAATTAGTAGTGCTAAAAAATTTGGTAGTAGTAGTGATCCGTGCTTAGGCCGCAGTGCTCTTTTTTTAAGGCGCAGTGCTCTTTTTTTAGCAATGCTCCATGCTGCCCTGGGCGATTTTAAGCTCAATTATTAATACTATTATTATTATTATTATTATTATTAGTAGTAGTAGTAGTAGTAGTAGTAGTAGTTGTTGTTGTTGTTGTAATAGTAGTATTAGTAGTGCTAGAAAATTTGGTAGTAGTAGTAGTGATCCGTGCTTAGGCCGCAGTGCTCTTTTTTTTTTAAGGCGCAGTGCGCTTTTTTTAGCAGTGCTCCATGGTTCAGTAGGCGACTTTCAAACTCAATTATTATTAATACTATTATTATTATTATTATTATTAGTAGTAGTAGTAGTAGTAGTAGTAGTAGTTGTTGTTGTTGTTGTAATAGTAGTATTAGTAGTGCTAGAAAATTTGGTAGTAGTAGTGATCCGTGCTTAGGCCGCAGTGCTCTTTTTTTAAGGCGCAGTGCGCTATTTTTTAGCAGTGCTCCATGGTTCAGTAGGCGACTTTCAAACTCAATTATTATTAATACTATTATTATTATTATTATTCTTAGTAGTAGTAGTAGTAGTTGTTGTTGTAATAGTAGAATTAGTAGTGCTAGAAAATGTGGTAGTAGTAGTGATCCGTGCTTAGGCCGCAGTGCTCTTTTTTTAAGGCGCAGTGCTCTTTTTTTAGCAGTGCTCCATGGTTCAGTAGGCGACTTTCAAACTCAATTATTATTAATACTATTATTATTATTATTATTAGTAGTAGTAGTAGTTAGTTGTTGTTGTAATAGTAGTATTAGTAGTGCTAGAAAATTTGGTAGTAGTAGTGATCCGTGCTTAGGCCGCAGTGCTCTTTTTTTAAGGCGCAGTGCGCTTTTTTTTAGCAGTGCTCCATGGTTCAGTAGGCGACTTTCAAACTCAATTATTATTAATACTATTATTATTAGTAGTAGTAGTAGTAGTAGTAGTAGTAGTAGTAGTAGTAGTAGTTGTTGTTGTTGTTGTAATAGTAGTATTAGTAGTGCTAGAAAATTTGGTAGTAGTAGTGATCCGTGCTTAGGCCGCAGTGCTCTTTTTTAAGGCGCAGTGCGCTTTTTTTAGCAGTGCTCCATGGTTCAGTAGGCGACTTTCAAACTCAATTATTATTAATACTATTATTATTATTATTATTAGTAGTAGTAGTAGTAGTAGTAGTTGTTGTTGTTGTAATAGTAGTATTAGTAGTGCTAGAAAATTTGGTAGTAGTAGTGATCCGTGCTTAGGCCGCAGTGCTCTTTTTTAAGGCGCAGTGCTCTTTTTTTTTAGCAGTGCTCCATGCTTCAGTAGGCGACTTTCAAACTCAATTATTATTAATACTATTATTATTATTATAGTAGTAGTAGTAGTAGTAGTAGTAGTAGTAGTAGTTGTTGTAATAAATAGTAGTATTAGTAGTGCTAGAAAATTTGGTAGTAGTGATCCGTGCTTAGGCCGCAGTGCTCTTTTTTTAAGGCGCAGTGCTCTTTTTTTAGCAATGCTCCATGCTGCCCTAGGCGACTTTCAAACTCAATTATTATTAATACTATTATTATTATTATTAGTAGTAGTAGTAGTAGTAGTAGTAGTAGTAGTAGTTGTTGTTGTTGTAATAGTAGTATTAGTAGTGCTAGAAAATTTGGTAGTAGTAGTGATCCGTGCTTAGGCCGCAGTGCTCTTTTTTTAAGGCGCAGTGCTCTTTTTTTAGCAATGCTCCATGCTGCCCTAGGCGACTTTCAAACTCAATTATTATTAATACTATTATTATTATTATTATTAGTAGTAGTAGTAGTAGTAGTAGTAGTAGTTGTTGTTGTTGTAATAGTAGTATTAGTAGTGCTAGAAAATTTGGTAGTAGTAGTGATCCGTGCTTAGGCCGCAGTGCTTTTTTTTTAAGGCGCAGTGGGATTTTTTTAGCAGTGTTCCATGGTTCAGTAGGCGACTTTCAAACTCAATTATTATTAATACTATTATTATTATTAGTAGTAGTAGTAGTAGTAGTAGTAGTAGTAGTAGTAGTAGTAGTTGTTGTTGTTGTTGTTGTAATAGTAGTATTAGTAGTGCTAGAAAATTTGGTAGTAGTAGTGATCCGTGCTTAGGCCGCAGTGCTCTTTTTTTAAGGCGCAGTGCGCTTTTTTTAGCAGTGCTCCATGGTTCAGTAGGCGACTTTCAAACTCAATTATTATTAATACTATTATTATTATTATTATTATTAGTAGTAGTAGTAGTAGTAGTTGTTGTTGTAATAGTAGAATTAGTAGTGCTAGAAAATGTGGTAGTAGTAGTGATCCGTGCTTAGGCCGCAGTGCTCTTTTTTTTTAAGCAGTGCGCTTTTTTTTAGCAGTGCTCCATGCATGGTTCAGTAGGCGACTTTCAAACTCAATTATTAATACTATTATTATTATTATTATTATTCTTAGTAGTAGTAGTAGTAGTTGTTGTTGTAATAGTAGTATTAGTAGTGCTAGAAAATTTGGTAGTAGTAGTGATCCGTGCTTAGGCCGCAGTGCTCTTTTTTAAGGCGCAGTGCGCTTTTTTAGCAGTGCTCCATGGTTCAGTAGGCGACTTTCAAACTCAATTATTATTAATACTATTATTATTATTATTATTAGTAGTAGTAGTAGTAGTAGTAGTAGTAGTTGTTGTTGTTGTTGTAATAGTAGTATTAGTAGTGCTAAAAAATTTGGTAGTAGTAGTGATCCGTGCTTAGGCCGCAGTGCTCTTTTTTTAAGGCGCAGTGCTCTTTTTTTAGCAGTGCTCCATGGTTCAGTAGGCGACTTTCAAACTCAATTATTATTAATACTATTATTATTATTATTATTAGTTAGTAGTAGTAGTAGTAGTAGTAGTTGTTGTTGTTGTAATAATAGTAGTATTAGTAGTGCTAGAAAATGTGGTAGTAGTAGATCCGTGCTTAGGCCGCAGTGCTCTTTTTTAAGGCGCAGTGCGCTTTTTTTAGCAGTGCTCCATGGTTCAGTAGGCGACTTTCAAACTCAATTATTAATACTATTATTATTATTATTAGTAGTAGTAGTAGTAGTAGTAGTAGTAGTAGTAGTTGTTGTTGTTGTAATTGTAATAGTAGTATTAGTAGTGCTAGAAAATTTGGTAGTAGTAGTGATCCGTGCTTAGGCCGCAGTGCTCTTTTTTTTAAATGCAGTGCGCTTTTTTTAACAGTGCTCCATGGCTCAGTAGGCGACTTTCAAACTCAATTATTATTAATACTATTATTATTATTATTAGTAGTAGTAGTAGTAGTAGTAGTTGTTGTTGTTGTAATAGTAGTATTAGTAGTGCTAGAAAATTTTGGTAGTAGTAGTGATCCGTGCTTAGGCCGCAGTGCTCTTTTTAAGGCGCAGTGCGCTCTTTTTTAGCAGTGCTCCATGCTTCCCCAGGCGACTTTCAAACTCAATTATTATTAATACTATTAGTATTATTATAGTAGTAGTAGTAGTAGTGTAGTAGTAGTAGTAGTAGTTGTTGCTGTTAGTAGTGCTAGAAAATAGTAGTAGTAGTAGTGATCCGTGCTTTGGTAGTAGTGATCCGTGCTTTTTACAGTGCTCTTTTTTTAAGCTCAGTGCTTTTTTAGCAATGCTCCATGCTTCAGTAGGCGACTTTCAAACTCAATTATTATTAATTAATACTATTATTATTATTATTAGTAGTAGTAGTAGTAGTAGTAGTAGTTGTTGTTGTTGTAATAGTAGTATTAGTAGTGCTAGAAAATTTGGTAGTAGTAGTGATCCGTGCTTAGGCCGCAGTGCTCTTTTTTAAGGCGCAGTGCTCTTTTTTTAGCAATGCTCCATGCTGCCCTAGGCGACTTTCAAACTCAATTATTATTAATACTATTATTATTATTAGTAGTAGTAGTAGTAGTAGTAGTAGTAGTAGTAGTAGTAGTTGTTGTTGTTGTAATAGTAGTATTAGTAGTGCTAGAAAATTTGGTAGTAGTAGTGATCCGTGCTTAGGCCGCAGTGCTTTTTTTTAAGGCGCAGTGGGCTTTTTTTAGCAGTGTTCCATGGTTCAGTAGGCGACTTTCAAACTCAATTATTATTAATACTATTATTATTAGTAGTAGTAGTAGTAGTAGTAGTAGTAGTAGTAGTAGTAGTAGTAGTTGTTGTTGTTGTTGTTGTTGTAATAGTAGTATGAGTAGTGCTAGAAAATTTGGTAGTAGTAGTGATCCGTGCTTAGGCCGCAGTGCTCTTTTTTTAAGGCGCAGTGCGCTATTTTTTAGCAGTGCTCCATGGTTCAGTAGGCGACTTTCAAACTCAATTATTATTAATACTATTATTATTATTATTATTCTTAGTAGTAGTAGTAGTAGTTGTTGTTGTAATAGTAGAATTAGTAGTGCTAGAAAATGTGGTAGTAGTAGTGATCCGTGTTTCCGCAGTGCTCTTTTTAAGCAGTGCTCTTTTTTAAGGCTTTTAGGCTTTTTTTAGCAGTGCTCCATGGTTCAGTAGGCGACTTTCAAACTCAATTATTATTATTATTATTTTTATTTTTAGTTAGCAGTAGGTTTTAAGTAGTCTTTAGTAGTTTAGGTTTTAGTTATGTTGTTGTAATAGTAGTAGTAGTTGTTGTTGTAATAGTAAATTAGTAGTGCTAGAAAATGTAGTAGTTCCGTGCTTAGTTTTAGTGC
>CM030868.1:2182465-2187465 GCA_018105865.1 Metaphire vulgaris | reverse complement strand
AGAAAATTTGGTAGTAGTGATCCGTGCTTAGGCCGCAGTGCTCTTTTTTTAAGGCGCAGTGCTCTTTTTTTAGCAATGCTCCATGCTGCCCTAGGCGACTTTCAAACTCAATTATTATTAATACTATTATTATTATTATTATTAGTAGTAGTAGTAGTAGTAGTAGTAGTAGTAGTTGTTGTTGTAATAGTAGTATTAGTAGTGCTAGAAAATTTGGTAGTAGTAGTGATCCGTGCTTAGGCCGCAGTGCTCTTTTTTTGGGCGCAGTGCTCTTTTTTAGCAATGCTCCATGCTGCCCTAGGCGACTTTCAAACTCAATTATTATTAATACTATTATTATTATTATTATTATTAGTAGTAGTAGTAGTAGTAGTAGTAGTTGTTGTTGTTGTAATAGTAGTATTAGTAGTGCTAGAAAATTTGGTAGTAGTAGTGATCCGTATGAATATTGCTCTTTTTTTAAGGCAGTGCCTAGCAATGCTCCATGCTGCCTAGGCGAATTTTTGAAACTCAATTATTATTAATACTATTATTATTAGAAAAAGTAGTAGTAGTAGTTGTTGTTGTTGCCATTCTAATAGTTTTTGAGTAGTGCTAGAAAACCTGGTAGTAGTAGTGATTATGAATATTATGAATGCCTAGCACTTTTGATATGCAAGAGATAGTGCCCTAATTTTTGAAAAATCTTCATTACTAGGTCCTCTTCACTTGTCAGAAAAAAAGTGCTAGCCATTCACACGTCTGCCAATGCCATTGTCGGTAGGTTGAAAATGCCCATTAACACCATTTTAAGCACTACGGAATACCACAGGCAATATTATGAATGCCTAGCGCTTTTGATATGCAAGAGATAGTGCCGTAATTTTTGAAAAATCTTCATTACTGCCACACTGACACACTGAAACTGACACACTGACACAATGAAACTGACCCACTGACACACTGAAACTGACACACAGACACACTGAAACTGACACACTGAAACTGACACACTGAAACTGACACACTGACACACTAAAACTGACCTACTGACACACTGAAACTGACACACTGACACACTGAAACTGACACACTGACACACAGAAACTGACACACTGACACACTGAAACTGACACACTGACACACTGAAACTGACACACACACACACACGGAAACTGACACACTGAAACACTGAAACTGACACACTGACACACTGAAACTGACACACTGACAAACTGAAACCGACACACTGACACACTGAAACTGACACACTGACACACTGAAACTGACACACTGATACACTGAAACTGACACACTGACACACAGAAGCTGACACCCCGACACTGGCACACTGACACCCTGAAACTGACACACAGAAACTGACACACTGAAACAATGAAACTGACACACTGACACACTGAAACTGACACACTGACACACTGGTAGGTTGAAAATGTCCATTAACACCATTTTAAGCATTACGGAATACCACAGGCAATATTATGAATGCCTAGCACTTTTGCTATGCAAGAGATAGTGCCCTAATTTTTGAAAAATGTTCATTACTAGGTCCTCTTCACTTGCAAGAAAAAAGTGCTAGCCATTCACACGTCTGCCAATGCCATTCTCTTTATTATTATTATTATTATTAGTAGTAGTAGTAGTAGTAGTAGTAGTAGTAGTAGTTGTTGTTGTTGTTGTTGTAATAGTAGTATTAGTAGTGCTAGAAAATTTTGTAGTAGTAGTGATCCGTGCTTAGGCCGCAGTGCTCTTTTTTTAAGGCGCAGTGCGCTATTTTTTAGCAGTGCTCCGTGGTTCAGTAGGCGACTTTCAAACTCAATTATTATTAATACTATTATTATTAGTAGTAGTAGTAGTAGTAGTAGTAGTTGTTGTTGTTGTAATAATAGTTTTAGTAGTGCTAGAAAACCTGGTAGTAGTAGTGATTATGCTTAGGCCTAGCAGTGCTCTTTTTTTTAAGGCGCAGTGCGCTTTTTTTGCAGTGCTCCATGGTTCAGTAGGCGACTTTTGAAATGCAAGAGATTAATGCCCTAATATTTGAAAATCTTCATTAGTAGGTCCTCTTTGTTTTGCAAGAGTAGTATTAGTAGTGCTAAAAATTTGGTAGTAGTAGTGATCCAATGCCATTGTCGTGTCTTTTTAAAATGCCAGTGCATTTTTTACACCATTTTAAGCACTACGGAAATACCATTAGGCATACTATTATTATTATTATTAGTAATAGCCTAGTAGTTTGTTGTTGTTGTTGTAGATAGTAGTATTAGTAGTGCTAGAAAATTTGGTAGTAGTAGTGATCCTCTTCACATGCAAGAAAAAGTGCTAGCCATTTTTTAGCAGTGCTCCATGGTTCAGTGGCACTTTCAAGCTCAATTATTATTAATACTATTATTAGTATTAGTAGTAGTAGTAGTAGTAGTTGTTGTTGTTGTTGTTGTAATAGTAGTAGTATTAGTAGTGCTAGAAAATTTTGGTAGTAGTAGTGATCCGTGCTTAGGCCGCAGTGCTCTTTTTAAGGCGCAGTGCGCTTTTTTTAGCAGTGCTCCATGGTTCAGTAGGCGACTTTCAAACTCAATTATTATTAATACTATTATTATTATTATTATTAGTAGTAGTAGTAGTAGTAGTTGTTGTTGTTGTAATAGTAGTATTAGTAGTGCTAAAAAATTTGGTAGTAAGTAGTGATCCGTGCTTAGGCCGCAGTGTTCTTTTTTAAGGCGCAGTGCTCTTTTTTAGCAGTGCTCCATGGTTCAGTAGGCGACTTTTAAACTCAATTATTAATACTATTATTATTATTATTATTATTATTAGTAGTAGTAGTAGTAGTAGTAGTAGTTGTTGTTGTTGTTGTAAATAGTAGTAATAGTAGTGCTAAAAATTTGGTATAGTAGTAGTGATCCGTGCTTAGGCCGCAGTGCTCTTTTTTAAGGCGCAGTGCTCTTTTTTTTTTAGCAGTGCTCCATGGTTCAGTAGGCGATTTTAAACTCAATTATTAATAATATTTTATTATTATTATTAGTAGTAGTAGTAGTAGTAGTTGTTGTTGTTGTTGTAATAGTAGTATTAGTAGTGCTAGAAAATGTGGTAGTAGTAGTGATCCGTGCTTAGGCCGCAGTGCTCTTTTTTTAAGAGCAGTGCGCTTTTTTAGCAGTGCTCCATGGTTCAGTAGCCGACTTTCAAACTCAATTATTATTAATACTATTATTATTATTATTATTATTAGTAGTAGTAGTAGTAGTAGTTGTCGTTGTTGTTGTAATAGTAGTATTAGTAGTGCTAAAAAATTTGGTAGTAGTAGTGATGGCTATGGCGCAGTACGGTTTGACGCCACGGAGGAGTAGAAGTAGTAGTAGTAGTTGTAGTTGTTGTTGTTGTAATAGTTGTAGTAGTAGTAGTAGTTGTTGTTGTTGTTGTTGTAATAGTAGTATTATTAGTGCTAGAAAATGTGCTATTAGTAGTGATCCGTGCTTAGGGCGCAGTACTCTTTTTTTAAAGCGCAGTGCACTTTTTTTAGCAGTGCTCCATGTTGCCCTAGGCGACTTTCAAACCGAATTATTATTAATACTATTATTATTATTAATGTTATTATTATTATTATTAGTAGTAGTAGTAGTAGTAGTAGTAGTAGTAGTAGTAGTAGTAGTAGTAGTAGTAGTAGTAGTAGTAGTAGTAGTAGTAGTAGTAGTAGTAGTAGTAGTAGTAGTAGCAGCAGCAGCAGCAGCAGTTCCTAAGTTCCTAAGTTCCTAACATCCTAATTTCCTAGGTTCCTAAGTTCCTAAGTTCCTAAGTTCCTAGGTTCCTAAGTTCCTGAGTTCCTAGGTTCCTAAGTTCCTAAGTTCATAGGTTCTTAGGTTCCTAGGTTCCTATAGGTTCCTAGGTTCCTAAGTTCCTAAGTTCCTAAGCTCATAGGTTTCTAAGTTCCTAGGTTCCTAAGTTCCTAAGTTCCTAAGTTCCTAGGTTCCTAGGTTCTCATAAATAATGGGAGGGGAAGGGATAAAGGTGGAAAGCGATTATTTTTTTCTTAAAAGGTCCCTGGTACTTTATGTCATACCATTGCGATTGGGTACAAAAAGCGGCAATGTCTAGGGTTTAATTTGGGGCTGTATAATACTTAATAAAACTCACGGGCATTTCAAATGTTTAAAAATTTTCTGATGGTTAAACCCCGGACAGGCAGACCCAGTTTCTAATTTGCTGTTCCAGACCCGTTGACTCAGTTGAGTTAAAAACCACACTTTGCATAGACTGGCTACGCCACTGTTTGGTGGGTAGGTTGCCTGCCAAGAATTCCCAAGTAGGAACCAAAATTATGGTAGGCGTTGCTATGGACGGGGCGGTTCTAATGTTGATTGACAGGCTATCTGCCGACCAATCAAAATTTGATCAGGAACTTATTTTATAGCGGAACTTATTTTATATGACACCGGTCATCTGGCCCCAGCACCCCTCTATAGGCGCAGCAAATCTGCTCATATCAGCGGATTATTATTACTACCCGAAATTTCCATATAGGAATTGTGTAGCGTCTCCATTTATTTCTACTGAGAGACACAGTGCGGAGGATGTAAGAAAACAGAACATTTTCGTTAAATGAAGTTTTCTATGCACCTACGAATGAACAGCTAATGCAGTGCTACTATTTTTAAGCGCTATATAAATTTACGAGATTTACCGTACTCACTTATAGTTTGGCTTAATATTAGTTTATCTGCATTATTGAAGGTCATCGGTAGCAGTGGCGTATTTACCATTGGGCCATTTGGGCCATGCCCAGGAGCCCCCTTGGCCTTGGCCTAGCCTGTCCTCAGACCCCCATTATAGGCTCGCGCTTCTCGCTCGCCATGGGCTGCCCCCTCCCCCTTACCAAAATTCTAAATACGCCACTGATCGGTAGTCATATTTAGCCCCATGAAAGTTAAAGTTTTCACAATAGAGTAGCAGTGGTTTTGACACAGGCTTGCTTAGCCTCCAAAACCACTTTAAATCATATTATTATTATTATT
>CM030868.1:2154965-2177465 GCA_018105865.1 Metaphire vulgaris | reverse complement strand
TGGAATTGAATAACTTTGGATTGAAGCTACATTTAGTATTTTCCATGTTATCATAACTACCAAATTGGCCAATTTAAAAAAAAAACTTGTTCCCTGCCAAGATTTTCCTAAAATTATTCAAGTGAAAAAATTCTCTGATTCTCTCTAATCGTGTAATTTAGTGATACAAATCTATGCAAGTGCTGAAGTTGTTAGGTAGACTTTCAAAGAAAAATATTATTAGGGCAGGTGTTTTTTATGCAAGAATAGAAATATTTTTTGTATATCTTTAGTATGCATGCTTGTTTTTTCTGCATAGAACCTGTACATAGGAAGGCTGTTGTGAGTCATGGCGACGACAGATATCAAGGCTACTGCGATTCTTCAAGTTCATTTGGAGGCCAGGCATCTCAAGGCGGAAGGGGTCTGGGTTATGATACTGATGTAATTATTACGATACTAATGTAATTATCAGGCTGGGTTATTTTTTTGATTTCTTTAGAGCTCGTAGCAAAACGCTGCTGAATCAGTGGGGATAAAATTTTAATATTGGTGAAAGTTATTCTGCAGATTAAGGCTAGCCAATTAGCCTGCTGCCAAGATTTTCATTTTGCTTACTTACTTACTTACCAAGATGCTTGTATAAGCATTACAGTTTTGTGGCAGTGGCATTTATGGCTTGGTGAGTTAGCCATCTGGGGTGTATAGAGCACCTCTAAGTTGTTAAGACAATCTTAATATTTTGAAATGAAGAATCAAGTGTAAAACTGATGAAGTAAATATGATGTCAAGCTGATGAAGCATTGAGTTTGTAAGACAATGCAACTCTAGATACTCTATTTATCTATTTAACATTTCATTTCAATTTATGTAAAGTGGCATCAAGCTATGTTATAGCGCTATAGAAATTGTCAAGATAATAATAATAATAATAATAATAATAATAATAATAATAATAATAATACTCACACACATGCACACACACAGAGTTACATATTTTGGACTTTCAGTTTAATTCTGTCTATTATTTGCTCAAATAGCAATCGGTTTGAAGAAGCTGTCAAGATTTCTTTGTTCTAACCTGGTGTTGACTGGTTCAGCGCTGGTATTCGTTGACTGGTATTCGTAGATTTTCTGTTTTCATTTCAGAGTGGTGGTGGTGGTGGTGGTGGTAGTGGTACAGTTGGTGGTTCTGGGGGTGGTGGAAATGGTCGAGGTGATGATGACCGAAATGGTAGAGATGGAAGGAGATGGCTGGAAATTTTTGACGGAGCGCGGAGCGGAAAGGAGAAGAAGAAACTCAAAAGGAAATGCCGGTTGGAGCATGGAGTCCTGACCAAAGAACAGATTTCAATGCTGATTGGACTGGTTAGTCTATTTAGACTACGATATCTACGTTAACATTTAAGAATAACGTGACCTGCATTTCGATACTGTCTTTACTCATCTAGCTTTCACCAGTGTGGAAAATATATAGGATATATAGGATGCATAATGGTTGAAGCCTGATCTTTTAACCCTTTCGCCCTGTAAGGATGGTGTTTTGGTTTCATATCCTATTGGTTATGCATGTCACTGGGGTCAGAAGGTTAAACTTTGTCATACTGGTTAAATTGTAATGATTCTTTTGCTGTTTTCAGTTGATTCGGAGAGAAGGCCATAGAATTCCAGACGCCCTGGGTGAATTTCTTAAATGCTTCACGGCCTGCTTCGAAAGCCGTTCTAACGCCGACAATGACTGTGAATCCTGTCTGGCTTTGCAAATGCTGTTGACGCACAGCGTCAAATGTTCTGCGGAAAAATGTCGACGTTGCGACGTCGTTCTCGCGTTGTATTTCGCCCAAAGTCCCTCGCCCAAAGACCCCTCGGTGGGCGGTAACGGAGCGGTGAGTTGGCCGAACGCCTTGTGGTCGCAGGACGAGAGGCGCGACGGAATGAGGCGGATCAAAAGTGACCTTGCGGACTGGCTGTCGTCTGGGATTCTGTCGGAAGGAACTGGAAATGAGGATGATGCTGATGCTGATGGATCTCTTCCCGACGACGTGGATTCTCGTGTGGAAGAACCAGTTGATGAATCCGAAGGTGCTGCAGCTGAGCAGGAAAACAGTAAACCTGGAGCTCAAGGTATGGTGTCTTATGTATATTCATGTGTGTGTGTGTGTGTGTGTGTGTGTGTGTGTGTGTGTGCAGGTTAAAGTTTCAATTCAGAGTTCTTTTATTTACTTTTATGCCAGCTTGTGTAGAGCTTATATATTTATGTACAGAGGCATTGGTTTTGATGGCTTTCAGTCCTGTGTGTTTGTGTGTGTAATGTAATGTAATGTAATGTAATGTAATTAGCTATTTATGTTGTGCCTGTTCAGTTAATGCTAACAAGCACATTACAATGTCAATAATTATAAGTGCGTGTTTGCGTGTGCTGCTACTACTATACTACAACTGCTGCTACTACTACCACTACTATTACTACTACTACTACCTACTACTACTATTGCTACTACTACTACTGCTAACTGACTAGCTACTTAACTAGCTTATTTAGCAAAGAAGAAAACAGAAAAGTAAGCACGTAAGAAAGATTGTTAGGAGAATTTAGGAAGAATTGGCTTTTTCCCCAAGCAGCTTTACATTTTTCAAGAATTTGTTTTTTTTCAAATTCTGCTAGTTTTCTGTAGGAATTGATCTGTGGATACTGTTTACGTGATTGTTTATTATTCCCATGCCTGTTCTGAAGGGTTACCAAATGTTCAAGCTGGTCAGTGTAACTCGTACTGGCCACCATCCACGGGCTGCCCTAGTGTGACTGGTATACAGAAGCGTCCTATCTACAGCCTGCCAACAGACCCTCGTAATGTGCGACGTGGAAGCATAATTTATGGGACGAAAGAGCTCGTAAGGAGCGTAGCCGTGCAACTTAGTGATGTTGCAGCCGACGAGCGAATAAATGGACGCAGCTCTACTTTACATCAACTTGTACGGAGTAGGGGAGTCATTCTGCATTGCCAGGTGAGTTTGCTTGTATGATATGATAATATTAAATTGATTTCTGACAGATAAATTTACTTATTAAACAGATTAATAATATAACATAATATAATGTATATAGCCTAACAAGGTTTAAAGTGGTTCAGGAGGGTATGCCTATGTGAGAATTTATTTAATTGAACTAATTATTTAATTTACTAATTAAACAGAGGTTGTTGGTGCAAAGCGGCTTGGTGGTTGGTTTGACTGAAGACTTGGACATTGTTGATTCAACCTGTTCACCTGAGACAGGTGCTTACGCGTCCATCTAGGGGGTGATCTAAATTATACAAGCGGGGAGATAACTGTTGAGGAATCTTTTGCTATGGATCACATGACTATTTCGTGATTAACCCTTAAATAACCACAACCGGTTAAATTGCATATAGTTACAAAATATTTGGCAAGGGTTAACATGCCGGCATTTTTTTTCAATTCTGAAAATGTCTTGAAATCATCCTATTTTGATGATCATGTCGTGCCATCCATGTTTAGAATTATGCGTCTTAGGGGACCTATGCCCGGGTTATTTGGATATGCCCCCGTATGATTTTCTGAGCAAGAAGTACACTGTAAATGTATGTGAGTACTTTTACCTCGTTACGGTTCTGTTTTAGCATAGCAATCTGATGATTGATAACAACAACTATGAACCAGACATGGAGTGGACTTACCTAACGTCAGTACTTGGCACTGGAGTAAGTGGTAGCTGTTTTGCTGGAAACGACTTTCAGACTGGATTCTCGTTCTGCGTTAAACGAGTGAGCAGTCTATTGCATTCTAACTATTTTTGAATTTTATTATCCGCGTTCATTTCTTGAGTAAGTTTAGCACATTACAGTTGACCCTTTGATAACCAGCGATCTGTATTGCCAATATGTTATGATAGTGAACTATTGGTTTTATGGTGGTGTAAGGGTTAAACTTCACTGAAGTGGACTTCAGGGCCTGGAAAAAAGTGTCCCTTTTAACATGGTGTAATGAGAAGCCATGTTATCCAAGTCCATATCCAAGTCCAATTATTTATATTTGCAATTATTTATATTTGCATGCTAGCAAGGTTTACTGTATTTTGTTGCTACTTTTCTTTCTTTATGTTGTGCTGTGTTATTCCTGTCAGAATTTCTACAATCTTTAATTTCTGTTTTCTTTTATGTATTCTTAGATACTTTTTGCTGTCTAGGATTTTCTATTAGGCAAAGGATGTGGAGGAATTTGTTTAGCAGCATTTTGTTGAAATATCTTTATTAAAGCTGTAATTTTTTATAATTATTTATATTTGCAACTTTGCATGCATCATTGAAACTTTTTGAGATCAGATGTGAAGGGGTGGCTGAAATTCTATGATAGAGGCACAATAATGATGATGATGATGATGATGATGATGATGATAATAATAATAATAATAATAATAATAATAATAATAATAATAATAATAATAATAATAATAATAATAACAATAATAATAACAATAATAATAACAATAACAATAACAATAACAATAACAATAACAATAATAGAAGAATAACTCTAATAAAATATAATATTATTATTATTATGATATAATAACAATACTACTACTACCTACTACTACTACTACTACTACTACTACTACTACTACTACTACTACTACTACTAATAATAATAATAATAATAATAATAACAACAATGCAGTAACTAATGGAATAGTTTGTGATTGTATTTTCTAGATTCCAATTTATAAATTTTATGCTGATGAAGTGTTAGTTTGGTTGGATATGGAGCATCAGGACATCGTTGAATTCTATGGCATTGTTGTCTATGGCAACTTTGTTTACATTTTACAGGAGCTTATAACAGGTAAAGTAATAGAACTGATTGACATCTATTTATCCATGCTTTTGATTGACTCAAAAGCACATGTCAATCAAAACCATTAATTCAATAATTATTTATGTAATCCTGAGTATGTTCAGTGCTCAAAGGCATGATATCCACATTTGGTTTTTACGCTGTAACATTTACACATATACATGTAATATGGAGTTGGTTGGGTACCTGAAAGCCATAAGAAATTCATGCAATAATGCTCTGTCGAAATTGGTTAGATGCTTTTTTAATCAAAAAAACTTGTGTTGGAAAAACAATAACATGGTTTTCAAATAGAAATTCCTGATTGTGGACTTGACAAGATATAGATTGAGTATTCAGAGCAATATCTCAGCTGTGGAAATGTAATATCTTGGCTGATAGTTTATGTTTTTTTTTTGGGTTTTCTGTCTTTGTTAATGTTCATTGTTTATAGTTTGATGTTATCTATTTACTAAACACCTTATAGGTACCATATGTTGTTTGTTTCTTGTTTGGTTATAACTGTATGCTGCTAGGCAGGTTGGCCATTAGTTCATTAAGATTATCGTTGAAGTGTTGCCTTTGCCGTATCATGTAGCAACAATGAATTGAATTTCTAAAGGCAAAAAGTGGGTTAATTAAGTGATTTAATTGTTAGAAAATTTCTGGCTGTGAACTTTAGTTGTATGTATGTTTTGAGGCAGCTAAATAATTTTCTTTCTTACTGTTTCAGGGATACCTTTAAAGGAGTACATCAGAAGCAGAAGAGCTCTGGATGCTTACGAAGCGCTTACCTACTTGCAGCATCTCCTGACATTGCTGGAATATCTGAAACAGAAAGGTGTTATTCACAATGACATCAAAGGTAGATTGCTACCCTGTCTGCGTGGTCTTAGTCAGCATTTTCAATCCGCTAGACTATGTTTTCCGGGATGGGGACACTGCAGTCTTATGGAATCTACCACATGTTTGGGGCCAAAAATACAGAATTTTACCTGTAAGAAACCAGATCTTCAAGTCTCTAAA
The DNA here is from genome assembly GCA_018105865.1 of Metaphire vulgaris. NCBI lineage: Eukaryota > Metazoa > Annelida > Clitellata > Crassiclitellata > Megascolecidae > Metaphire > Metaphire vulgaris. The sequence continues at coordinate 2,171,606 of CM030868.1, read as the reverse complement.
TTTAGCCACACCCAAATGTTGGACAGTTTTGTGTTCGTAGTCTGAGAGGAGGCACTGTATTGGGGGGGGGCACTGTTTAATGAAGTAAATAAGTAAGTGAAACACTGGTATAGTGAATGGTATGACACTTTTGACAACAGTGCCCCAGGAGCTGTTTATTCTTATGCACTTAAACAGTAAATTGTTTGTCAGAAATCCCCTTTTTATCTGTAATGCTTGTTTGAATGCAGCCGACAACTTGCTGCTGAGGAAGCCGGAGGAGTCGACCCGACTGGTTTTGATCGACTTTGGGCTCGCCGTCCGGGCATCCCACGTCCCGTCCGACGTTTCCCCGACCGGCGGGCAGACCCAGTGGAGTCCGGAAAAGGCGGCCAGCGAGGGTTACGGCTTTCCGGCCGACCTTTGGGCAGCGATCGCGGTCTTCGTTCACATGCTCAGCGGAAGCGAGCCTTGGTCTGTACGTTTCAGAAATGCGGGATTTCTTCACTATATTGTGAGTTGCACGCACTTTGCTGGTAATTTCGTTACCAACGTGCGCGTTTGCGTGAAACTTTTACGTTTCTGAGTTGCGCTGTGTTTTGCAGTTTTGGCCTTTAGCTATCTGCTTTTGACTCCTCCTCGTGTTAACCCATTGATCCTCGTAGTGCCAATATTTCGGCTTCGTGGCATATTGGATTTATGGATTGTCATGGTGAAAGGGTTAAATTATTGCTTAGCCAAGGCAGAGATAGTAAGCAGCTTAGATATTGGTTTTTACTTTAATTTTAAAGAACGTCATGAATTCTTTTAAGAAGTCTACACAATTTTTGATTTATCCTACTTATATCTTTTTGAAAATTGTTTATTCATCCTTGATACATGGTTGTTAATTAGTGGCTGATAGTAGTAAGTCTGTTGTCAGATATGTTGAACTGATCTGAACAAAGCAACAATACACCGTGGCTTGTTGAATGGGGATTCCACAAGATAATGGAGCCACATCACATTGTGTCTACATGTTTTTGTTTTGAATTTAGTTATTTCTTGTCTTCTGGGTGCTTTTTAAAATTCCCCTTTTTTTGGTTTTTATTCATTTGAATTTTGCTTTTTGTTATTCCAGATCAAGCATCGCTCTCCTCCGCTGGAGGACATTCCAGAATTGATTCCTTTTGGGGTTCGTGACCTTATTGTTGACGGGTGGACGGTCGACCCTGATGCTCGACCTACTGCAAACCAACTGCTTAGGCACGAAGCCTTCAAGCTTTTGGGTCTGTCTAAGTTTTTGACCCGTCCAAAATGGCTGTTAATTTATTGCCCGTGTATGAATTAATGAGCATGTTTCCCTAGTGTCTAGATATAATAATTAATAGATATAAAAATTAATTAGTTAATATAATATGAGAAGTGGTTAGTTAATTATTAATGAGTTAGATAATTAGTAAGCCCATCTGTTAGTATGCTAACCCACTTACAATTAAATTCCGGGTTCGAGAATCGGCCATGGTGGAAACATTTTTGGGTATTTTTTGCCCCAGCAGTTGCTCACCCAATATGCTTTGACTACTCACAGACACTAGAAATGCTTGCCCGACTGAAGGAAAGTTGACAAGAAAGGACGAATAGCTGTCATGTTCAACTAATGTCCTGTGAAATTGAAGGCACAAACGTTCACTAAACCTTCGACTTTCTTGTATGTGCTGAATTCTTGGATCAGTATCCTATATATGTTAAGATTATAAAATGAAGCAAATCAATTGCATGTCTTACAGTTTGTGAGCATTACTTTACTCTTGCGGAAAGTATTATTTTCGCGGTAAAACACATGACTTTTTTATTATTATTTTTAGACTTATACGAACCATCTGCTGATCTCTTTTCGTTGCATCTGTTGAGCGTCAGATCTCGGGATATCGAATGGGAGAATGCTGAAGAGACACAAATGCCATGTTTTTCACTGTTTGAAGAATCGATTACTGAAGAGCTTATCGGTCTGGCTCAGCAACAGCTCTCCGTAGAGCAGGGCCTTTCGGGCGGTCGGCGGACAGAGTCGTCCCTCGGAGCAGTACCTGCACTGGAACGTACTTCGGGGGTGAACATTGCTTCGAGCGAGAGGGCGACATTTGAGGAAATAAAAAGCAGCCCGCTGAAACCGAACTCGATACCCGCGGCCACGTTCGATCCCGAATTCGTGGATTCAGCCCTCGCATTAGTCCTCGGGAACGGACCGTCGAGAGCGGATAAAAGAGACGTGAAGATCGAAGACGGTAACTACAGATACCTGTGGGAGAAGTACGACGATTTGTCGATAACCGGGCGATGCTTGTTCAGAAAGGACCCGCCGGAAATGGCCGACGTTCCCGAAGTTGCCGCCACGTCCGGTTCAGACCCGTCGCAGGCTGGACCGCCGCGACAGAGTTCCGTTTTGCATCGGGTCAAATTGCACTCGACCGGTCCGTGTCTGTGTGATGGCACGACCTATCCGGTTGAGAGGACTACGGTTATTCCTCTTATGGTCGAGGAATTTGTGTTGAGCTCGGATGAGGAGAACGACGACAAAGGTGTCGTGACGCCTCGTTTGCACGACGGCGTCAAAGATTACCCAGAAGAAAGTCAGCAGGGTCTTTGTATGCGTTCAGCAATGGATGAACCTCCGGTCAGCATAGGTAATGTTCCTGTTGCTTCAGAAGACTTTATCTGTCTTACTTACTTTTATTACACTTTTTAACTGACTTTATGTTCTATGTGCCTCTCTCTCTCTGTCTCTCTCTCTCTCTCTCTCTCTCTCTCTCTCTCTCTCTCTCTCTCTCTCTCTCTCTCTCTCTCTCTCTCTCTCTCTCTCTCTCTGTGTCTCTGTCTTTCTCTCTCACTCTGTGTCTCTGTCTTTCTCTCTTTGTGTCTGTTTCTCTCTTTCTGTGTCTGTCTCTCTCCCCTGCAAAATCTGTAATGAAATAGATTATATGTTTGTGGTACTGAGTGCAATAATTCCATTCTATTTGTTGCTTGCATATTTGCTTTCGTAGATCTATTCTAGTCTTTGGATGTAGCTGTTTGGTTGGCCTACCCCCTTAGACTGCTCCCCTGTTGATCCAACTGACCTTTCCGGATTTGGTGCACCATCAGCTGATGCCCTAGGCATTATGATAATGACACAATAGAAGTTGATTAATTTATTGATTGATTTATTTTGATTGATTGATTGATATTTATTTATTGAAACATTTTGTTGTAGATACATGGGCTTGGCCTACAGCTGAGATTTGTGTCGGTTATGGGGTGGAGGCCATCGACATGTAGTCAGTATTAGCATCGAGACATGAACTACAGGTGACCACTGTGTCTCTGAACACCCTTTCAAAGATCATGGATGGACATGGAAAGTTGAAGACAGCCGGATAATCTACCATGCCATCCTTATCAATGACATTTTGGACCTGAATTTGATTAGGTTACATCTTGGCTTGCTACCACGAGCATTTTATGGTATCTAGTTGCTTTAGTTGTTCTGTTAGTCGTGCTTTTTTTAGATATCATGATATGTAAGTTTTATTGTTATTGTTGAGAGTAGCTAATCAAATTGGAGCATAATCTGTCATTTTAAAAAAAAGTAGAATGCAAAAATTGTAATTTAACTGTTGGGTTGTTGAAATAACCTTGGGAGAGTGTTTGGCAAGTAATTTCTTGGCTTGATTTTTTACTTTATAGTAGCCAGATATGTTTACAGTTGTTAAATGAGATCAATGCTATCTGTATTTGATCGGACATTGATATGAGATGTGAATCGATGAATTGATGTGAATCGCTCGGCCTGGCATTACAGGTCATCCAAAGCATGATTAATGGAGTCTGATTGCAGACAACATATTTGATATGTTATTCACTCTTGTATCCAAGGCTTTGGCGCAATACACTTTTTTTGTGAATGTTTTATGTGCATGAAAACTATACGATGAGCCATGTCTATAAGTCTATAAGTATTTTTTGTTGGGAAATTATTTCCTGCAGTTTATTTGGACTTTTGTTAATTGTGGACAACATATTTGATATGTTATTCGTTGGACTATCTTGTTATTTGTGGTGGGGATTTGCATCAATCAGGCTTTGTTCAGTGCACTTTAATAGGTAGCAGATGCTGATTTCATAATTATATTTCTGCATAATGTGCCAGTGTTTTTTAAAAAGTCCTACTATTTTTCATGCCTGTAATGTAAGTTGATTGATTGATTGATCAGTGGCGGCTCCACCGGGGGCCAGGGGGCCTGTGTCCCCCTATTGAGTGCCTGCCCCCTCAGTGACCCCCTGTTGGGACCCTATACTTAATGCTACATACATTAAACAACAAATGGTTGGCCCCCATGATTAGAAGTTGCCACCCCAACGGTCCCCCACTTGCCAAATCCTAGAGCCGCCACTGCAGCCTTTAGAAGTAGTATTTCATTCATATCTTCGTAGTAATAGCATTGATCTCTATATTCTTTTCAGTCTCTTACGGGAAATGGCATTACTACGGTACAGACATACACAAGAGTCTAAGAAAAGAACAGTCAACAATAATGTCTTAGTTTCCAACATTTAAAAACAAATGCAATATATTCTGTACACGAAGCACAATTTTGAAATATAGATTTTTTTCGTTAACTGTTTAGAATACTATATTAGAATGAGTTCAATTTCATCAGAATATCGAGGTTGAACATACTGCTTGCGTTGACAGATTTCAATATGAATAATTTTTATTTTTATTACTATTATTTAATATTATATTTAATATTAATATTCTTCTGCTTTTCATTCAGAGGTCGATGGACCAAGCAGGAACAGTTTATTACTTAATTTAAAAAGTATTATTATTATTACTATTATCATCGTCGTCGTTGTCGCTACTAGTGTTTTCATTCTTGTGTGATTGGCAGGTTACTGATGGGAGGCGATTGATTGGTGACGGATGATTGGCAGGTGTATGTTTGAGAGAAGACAGACTGGCGAAAGGTTTGAAATTGATTGACAGCTGCCAAACTGACAGGTGATGGAAATGTGAAAAGTGACGGATGACTGACAGGTGACGATCGCAAGTGACAGATGATTGGCAGGTGACCAACTATTGCGTATTTCCGATTCTCTCCTTTATATGCAGTGGCGGCTCCACCGGGGTGGACCAGGGGGCCCGTGCCCTTTATTGAGTGCCTTGCCTTCAAGTGGTCTCTGTTGCGACCCTATTCTTAATGATACATACATTAAACAACAAATGGCTGACACCCATGATTAGAAGTGGCCACCCCAACGGCCCCCCTTCAGTTGCGAAATCCTGGAGCCGCCACTGTGATTGATTGATTGATTGATTGATAATGATTGATTAAAGAGAAGTGAGAAGGAAGCAGTTTGCCTCTTTTTGTGTCATTAAACAAAGTACAAAGTTTACGACACTGCAACATGCATTTATCTTATGACCTTCTACTATGTCATTGAGAGCATTACATTGCAAGTGTTACATTACAGAGGTTGGGAATGTTGGGTAGCATTTGTTTGGCACCTCTCATAACTCCTGAAAAAGCAGCCACGGTCACGTGTATAAAATTTTGTAGTGCTTATATTAATGTAAACACAGCATTTATATAGAGCATGTTTTTATCAGCTACATTGCACATCTCTTTAAATGTAGGATAGGTGTTTATATGCAGTGATATTTCAGTTCTAAAAATAATTGTTAATTTTAATTTTCATTCTTATTTTAGGTCTTAATTTCATTTCTATTTCAGTTATACTTCAGGAAATAATTCCTATTTCAGTTCTAATTTCAGTTCTAAAATAATTTCAGTTCTAGTTTAAATATTTTCAGTTTAATTTCTAATTTTACTTCTACAGTGTAGTAATTGACATCAGGTTTTGTATTGATGCAAATCATTTCTTCTATGACGGCAATGTCTGATAGTAACACAGTGATCAAAAATGTATAAATTAAACAACATGCATGTTCATCCTCAAAAATACACGGCACGCTGCTTTGATCAACTTGAACGTGACAAAGAGACAAGTGACAAAAACGCTTTCTCGTCATATATAAAATAATCCCAAACGGCTATCTCGCTTTCTTCCAGCCAACAGTTTAGCTAAACTCATCTTGTAACAATAATAGTCATAGTTAACTCAGACGCTAAAATCAACGAATCAGCACTCGCTTAAGTTTTCTGATACAGACACCGAAATGGTATTTATCAAGGCAGAGGCCCATGTGCCGTCTCGAGACTAGCATGTGATAGCCTGATAGGTCAGTGGTAGCCGAGTCACCCCCTCCCATACATGACTGTATGTGTGGGGTAGGAATGACTGAGAGCAACGGCTGGCATATCACCCTTGGTCAATTGACGCTGAACTTTGGACACACACACACACTCACGAACAGCCGTATTATATGGCGCGCCAAATATCACACAACCTAAGCAAATTGACGCCATTTTAAATGATGGGCAGTTAAATTCAGTTCATAAAATATTTCTATTTCAGTTCCAATTTCTATTTTTATTGGGTGATTTCATTTCTATTTCAGTTACCGTTCTTTAAAAAATTCCTAATTTTACTTCTCGTTTTCGTTAACGGATTCCTTTAATTTCAGTTCTAATTTTCGTTACCGTTCAGTAAAATATCACTGTTTATATGAGATAGCAGTTGTCCATTCTGGCTGAGCTCAGAAGATTTACTAATTTACTAGCGTTTGTTGTCCATAAGCAGTGGGACACAACATCACGAATTTTCTAATGTAGGCCTACCAAATGAATAATCATAAACACGACATTTTGCAAATGGATCCATCCACATATGTGTGTATGGCGCTATATAAATATCAGATCGTTGACCTTTACTTGACAACATGATGGCAGCGTCCAGAGGTTGCATTTTACTAACGAATAATGGAAGATTTTTTCGGTTTTCTCCGAAAATAAATAATTTAAACCAGTAAGTATTATTAATAACACTTAATAAGTATAAAATTTAGTAAATCGACCGAATATATTGATAGTTTGTCGTACATTAATCTATTATCACCCATTTGGCCGGTCTATCTGCAGAGAATGTATATGGCGCTTTAATAGTGACAATCATATAGCACTCTAAAGCCTTATTGATTAACTTACAAAGAATCAAAAAGAAGGAAATGAATAGGCAAATAACCACAAATATAAACGGATTTGAAATTAAACAAAGTACCTCAACTAAATTTCGGTATTGCATAGTATGCGCACTAGTAGTTTTCGCACCCGGGAATTTGCGCACCAGTAGTTTACGCACCTGTACATTGCGCACCCGCTATTTGCGCACCTATAGTATGCGCACCAAGTTAAGTATCCATGGTTAATAACAATGTGAAGAAAGGTTACATACGTACAACATACATACATACAGAAAACATCAGAATAGCCTGGCAGGGATGTTAACAAAGACTCAGTCCTCAAGGCCAGGACCAGGACCAAGGACCTGAAACCGGTTCTTAAGGAGTTGTTAAGACCAAGGCCAAGGACTAACATCCATGTAGCCTTGCCGCTGGTCGCTGTACTTACCCTTTATAAGGATATATAACGGTGTGAAAACTTTGACTGTGTTAGTCTCAATTAGGAATGAACCTAAATGACTAATTTACATGGTATGTAAAATAAATGGTATGTAAACTAAATGTATACTAGTGCTCAGTATTCTGGATTGGTACTAAATGTATGTATGTGCATGTATGTATGTATGTATGTATGTATGTATGTATGTATGTATGTTATAAGTTGAGTTGAAATTAACAAGATTTCAATCAATCAAATACTGTAATGTACAGATGCATCTGCTGACTTTGTCTTAGTGAATTCAACTCATGATAGGTCCTAGTAAAACATGTCAAACTCGGGTATCGTTATTTTTGTTGTTAAATTACTTTGTGATTATGTTAGTACTTCATTTGTGTATTTTAAGGTACTGCTGGTTGGTGAGTCAGGCTTCCTCTTCGCCACAGCCTGATGTTGAACCACCTGGCAAGTTAAAGGCATTCATTGTGAAGAAATATGTTAATTATCTAGAAAAGTTTGATGCAACGTTTGGCCAGAAATACCCAAAAGTCTACAAGATATATCGATTATTTAAAGATGGTAATACAGTTTACTTTAATTATTTTGACAATAATTTTGATGATATCAAGATATCTTCAGTAATTGCAATGTGCAGTGCTATCCTTTAAAATGTCAAAATATATGCTGTCTATAAAATGTAATATAGATTCTCAGCAAGTTTTTAGCACACATGTAGGTTGGAGTTGAAAGAGCTGAAGATTTTTAATGACCTTATTCTCCAGTACTTTTTTGTCACGCCCAATCCCTCTCTGCCCTGTGGTGTGTTTTTGTGGCCACCCGGTTGTTGTTGTGTGCAGCTGATTTGTCAGGTATTACAGCAGCCTTCTTGGTAGACTGCTGCTCTCAACATTGCCAGACAAGGACAGTAATACTTGAAACATTGACCCATTGGTACTCTGTGACAGTAGTCCAAGAAATAAAATCTTTGACTTCTCAAGTATTGAACCCAAGCCAATAAATTTATGGAGCCACTGAGGCAGACAGAGGAAGGCAATCTGCAATTGACTGAACTTATTGTTGCCTTTCTCTAATGTTATGTAATTTGTCATGCCTTGGTCATTTTGCACCATTTATGCTATTAAGCAAGTGAATGACATTGGATTAGTGCGCTAAATCACACATGATGCCTTACAAATGAAGCCTTTCAAATGAAAGAATATCAAATGAAGGAATGTATTCACATGTTAGTAGCCTTACTTGACTCTACAAAAGCATATTATTGAGTGTGTTAAATTACTGGTCTTTGACATATTTGTTGGTTTTTTTTCAAGTTTTATCCTGCTTTTTAACACTGTTAAAGGGGAATCTTTCCATCTCTTTTTCTGTTTTTTTCTTATTACTTTTCATGGTTGCTATCTTTCTTGAATATTCCTTCATTTGAAAAGCTTCATTTGTGAGGCATCATGTGTGACTTAGCGCACTGATCCTATATGTCATTTACTTGCTATGCAGTGTCAAAATATCAGGGATTATGATCTAGAAAATGGCAGTGTATGATAATAATAATAATAATAATAATAATAATAATAATAATAATAATAATAATAATAATAATAATAATAATAATGGCCCGATCGTAAAACTTTTAAGATGTTTTGCAAAACGACTTCTATCTTTTGTCATACTTTTAGGTATTCGGGACTTTTTCGTTGACGTTCGGACCTACTACAGTGTTGCCACCGAGATTTGGTCTGGCCGCCCTCTTAGCACGTTCACCTTGAAAGAGCTTATTACCTATCAGCAGGTGAGCTTTTGATTACCTGTATGCTAACCAGAATTGACTGAGATGATGCTGGATATTTTGGATTTGTTTAATAATACAAATAACTAAGACATGGCGTGCAAACGATGAAGATTGATTGATTGATTGATTGATTGATTGATTGATTGATTGATTGATTGAAATTGTCATATCCTTAGGTTCCTGGTGACATGCTTCGTTCGGCGCCTGTCCTCATTGCCGTGCCGCTGCCAATGTTGCCATACGTTGTTTTCCTCTTGCGTAAGTTTGTGTCTAAGGGGACATTTTGATGTCGTCATGGTAATGTTATTTGTCATTAATTTCTTATTTGGCTGTGAAAGATGAACACCTGCAGATGAAGATCAGTTTGTTTTCATTGGTTCTTTGACAATTGTGTGCTGCTGCTTTGTCAGGTACTTGGTATAGTGGCCATTTTTGTAGACAGCTGCGTACATGGGCTTAATTTGCTCTGCATTACAGATACTGTTTTAACTTACATTCCACACTGGTGGACGTGTGACTGCCCTAGAAATAAAATCTCCCCCTTGATTACTGAAAATTGGTTGGACCACCCATCCTAACACAGGAATGATACTTTACCAAAGGATTCATGGAACAATTTTGTTTTGCAACTAGTTCATTGTACAAAATTTGATGATCCAGGTTTTGCATCATATGATTCGAGATTGACTCAGTCAGAGATATTCTATGTTATTCCTACCTGCTGATTTAAGTGTATTTTATGTTATTTCTGATTTCTGATTTCAGTAGTAATGTTACTGATTTAAAACTGTGTCTTATAGATGAGTTATATTTATCTAGCATACGTTTTTGCTGTTTCATTTTATCGTGATACAATTGCTTTTGCTTTTTAGTTACATGTTTCCACGTCAGTTTCTCTGTCGCCATTTCTGGACGCCACAGCAGAAGCTAGACTTTGCTTTTCAAGATCTGAAGCATCGACTTGTTCACTATTCGAAAATTACCAATTATTTGGAAGCGCATGCTTCGAGTATCGAAGACACCAGCAGCCGAAAGATTTTCATCGACATTCTTCGACAGGTAAAAGCGTTATTGCACATAATTGGTTTTCTTCAGCTTGGTTGATAGTTTGTAGCCATAATATTTTCATAATTTTATCTATGCTGTTCCTCGTCCTTGTTATTGTCAATCATCATCATCATCATCATCATCATCATCATCATCATCATCAGGGTTGCATTGGAGTGCGTTTTCCAACAAGTATTATATGTTGCAAGGACTAATGTGTGGCTTAGCAAATAACCTGAATTGAATTTCCTTCATACAAATATGGCTAATATTCCATTATGATGTTATTTATTCATATCTGTTATCTCTGAGCTGTTATTACGTTAAGTTTGACAACTGGGTTTCATGCACTTTATTTTTTTGTGTGTGAAATAGTGTGACAACTTTATTGTTTGTATGGTCCTACAGGTTTACATTATTTCAGTTCATAGTGTTTAAGTTCTGAGGGCCTATTTTTTACAGAAAAGATAAGCAATTCATTAAATTTAAGTGTGTTTTTTTTAGATATCCAGTGACCAACATCCTGATGTTGAGGCCATTTTGGAGGTGAAAGATGTCTTTACCATGTATCCATTTGGTATGGATCATCTGTTTAAAAGGCACAAAATTCACCTGGTAGAGATACAGTTATTTCTTCATCGGATATCGGTTGTTATGAATTTGAATTCTTTGATGGCTGCAATACGGATAACTATTTGACAATTTTAGTTTTTGACCTTGCTGTAGCTTTGTATTTCTGCTTGGCCTCCCATTACAAGTCCCTATAAGACCAATATTTTGGTTTTGGCCGTTTAGATCGTGTATTTAATGGAAATATTGGCTTTGGTAATGTAAGCAAGTGTGCGATGCTTATATGGACCAAATACGGTGGCCTGTACTAAAATAGCAACCGAAAACTGTGAATAGAAGGAAATGGTGATGTTTGAAGAACCTCTTGTAGCCATTTACTTTTCATACGGGCATTTGACGTGCATCAACTTGGTACAGGCAGAGGCTGTGAGAGTGTCCGTAACTATTACGCTAAAAGTAATTATTAGAGAGATGACCAGTTGAGTGCCGGTGGCACTGTTTACATTTATTACTGACTCTGGTTGTTAGATTACTCTGAAATGTAATGTGGAATGTAATGTAATGTGGAATTTGTATAGCGCCTCTTCTATTTCTACTCAGAGACGCTCCCGGCATTGGAGTCGCAGGGTACCGGTAGTGAGACTTTAGCTTTTGCATTGAGCAGAGCGAGGGAGTAAGAAGTGGTTCCCGAATGGATGGGTTCAAGGCATTCCAGAGGTAGTCGCTGCAAAAGCCCGACGCTGAGTAAGAGCAGTGCGTGATCTGGGGACGTGAAATGGGGAGCAGGGAATGAGAGTTTGAGAGTTTCTATGTGGGGGCACGTGGTCGAACTGGTGAAATACTTGAGTATTGTATGCGTTTTTTCTTGGTTTCTGTTTTGCCAGTGGCGCCTGTGTCGCAGTTTTGACATCTCGAGCAGAAAGAGCAAGTTGATTCCTTCACTTGCTTTTCTTCATCATCTTGATCGCGCCATTTTGCGGCACGGAATCGACAGATTGTGTCAAGATGACTTGCAGCAGGTATTGGAAGAGTTGCATGTTAAATCATGTAATGAAGTTTAAGTAAAAGAAAAGATTAAACTTATTAATGGTTATTAAGTTTAGCAAAACACTCATAAGTTTCTTTTCTTAAAGATCGTGATAGTGTACACGCAGAATTTCTTAGATGACATAGTGTATAATTATAGAGACATGTATATGTATATACATATGTAGACATAGCCTCAGTGTACAATGGTCTATAACTTATTAATGGTTATTAAGTTTTAGCAAAGTACACATAAGTTTCTTTTCTTAATTAAAGATCATGATAGTGTACACACAGAATTTCTTAGGTGACATAGTGTATATAATATATATAGACATGTATAAATTGTATATGTATAGACATGGCCTCAGTGTACATGGTTTATATTACAGGTACTAATATTGTTTTCTTTAATGTCTGTTATGTTTATTTATGATGATTTGATACCTTGTTTGTGTTTATTCCTATTTATAGCTGTGCTTTGCTCGTGGCTTGAATGCCGTTAATGTAGAAGATGAAGATCTCAGAATTTATCTCAGAAATTGGACGACAATCTCAAAATCTGTTGATAGTAAGTAAGAATGTTAGTCAGTGCAAATTTTGAAGCCTGGAATAAAGATATTTCACTTGATTTTGATTTGATTAATTTTTATTTTTGATATTTCTTTAATTAAATTAAGGAATGCTTTACTGTGCTACTGTAGGCTATATCTGAGCTCATCATTGCTGTAACTCTAACTTAACTCCTAGCATTTGCTCTTAACTCCAGAGCTAAATCAAAAAACGTTCCAAGAGGAATCATCAATATAACATTGGCCACAAACCTGACACAATAATTATGTAAACACTTTGGTCTTAACCTGTGTAATATTTCCACCATTTTAAATTTTTTTTTACTTTGGTTTTAAATTTAGGATAAATTTGGGACAAATTTTAGACAAGACTGCCAGAGTCATGTTTGCCAGTTAATGATAAAATGGCCAGAGTTTTTCTTAGGGTACAGTTATGCCAAAAAATATACCTTTTTCCCTGTCAAAAGGGAGTATTTGGACTGGGGTATTACTATGACTTCTTGGGACTGTGGGGGGATTGGCTTCCAATTCCTGTAGCTCTATGGTGTGTGTGTGTGTGTGTGTGTATTGTTGTAAAGGTCTATACGATTCGATATTGTATGATGATTTCTGAATATACATTTAACTGGAAACTTGGTATTGTTACATTTCATGCTTTGTTTTAGCAGTGGCTGTCCTTGGCTTTCAAATCCGACTGTTTATAATTTCAGCTTTCACAACACAACCAATGGTTTAACCCCTTAACTGGGTATTTAACTGTAACTCAATGTAAAATGGACGGATATATACACGGGATCCCCAGTTAAGGGGTTAATGAGAGAACTATGTTTTTTTTAAACCCAGGAAACAGCTACTCGTTACTGCTCCACTGCCCGGTCCTTCTGTCGAGCACGTGGCCGTCAAACACTCGACACCTTGCATTTCTGAAGAACTACTGACAATTGACGATTTTGAGTAATCCATTTTCAGAAAGCAATTCTTTACGGGAAAGTCCACTTTACACAGCTTTACTATGCGTTCTTCTGCTCAGACATTTAATTTTAAACAATTCATAGGAACTTTGGAGCTGTTGTAGATTTTACTAATGTTGCATGCATGGATGTTGTTTATGGTAGCTTTATGTTGGTTCAGCAGTTAATAATTATTGTTGTATTTATGCTGTGTGTTATTGGTTGGGTGAATTCCTATGAGTGTAGAGCAATTGTTAGCAACCGCTGTATTCCATGTCAATAAATGAAACTTTGGTGGCGTGCTATAATAAATAAAATTGCCTGATTTGGACTCATCCATGTAGTACGTATGCAAAAGGGCATACTTGCACACTGTACATACGCAAAATCTTCTAAATCCAACACCTCTTGGTGCGTATGTACTATATGGATGGACCCTTATGTGGGAGAGGTTTTTCAGTAGAGACCATTTTTAATTAATATTAATTTGTGACAATTTTGTCAGGTCATTTGTAGTATCTGTTAACTGTTTGGTGTAAGAGCAGAGCGTAAATGTAATCCATCATAGGGGCATGTTGGAATAGCAGTAGAATTCTTGCCATACAACTGAATACAAATGGGTTCACGACTGTAACTGCCACGACCGCCTTTTCAATGTTTTGTGTTTAATGTTTATCTGTTTAATTTTTTTACTTTTACTGTGAATAAATGCTGTGTTTTACTGATATAAATGTATGTTCTGTGCTTTTTTGGTTGAAGGGGGGAATTTCTAGTGACTTCTTGTTGGCTTTCCCCATCTCCACCTTTCCACTCTATGTACTGCTTGGGAAAGTTCTTGCTGTCATTAACTTAGTTGGTTAACTTGTTTGACATAAGGAAGCAATTATAAATTCTTTCCTCTGGTCTGATTTACTCCAAAGGTTTCACTCTGGGTAGATATGCATTTGAAAAAGGACCCAGATTCTGTATCACTTGTTTTATTAGAAGTACAACTAATAAGTTAATAGATATTGACTGTTGTCTTGTGGTGCCCATGCATTATGTGTTAACCAGGCCAACAGTGGACATGATGCAGGCCTAACAGATATGAAATATCTCGGTGAATTTGAGCAAGATGAGGTCTATAGAAAAAAATTTGTGGGTGTTGTAAATGGTGATGGCTTGCTAGCAGTGATATTTTTTAAGTCGGCATGTTGCAGGATTTCTGATTTATTTTAACCATCAATGTCATATACAATACAGTACAGTAGTCAAGGTCTTGTTAAGGTAGTGGGGAAAACTTCTGCATATACTAACTTAACTTGTGGGATCAAAGGACAAGTAATTTTTCATTGGCTGTGTGTTTGTGTGTGTGTGTGTGCTTGACAAATTTATGACCATTATAGCAAATTCACTCAAATTTAACTTCTATAATAAATATATTTCTGGTAATCATACATGTTTAAAGAAGGTAACGGGTGTAGAAATGCAATATTTATTCTAAGGATGATTATTTGTATAGAGATGCAAAAGATCTGTACCTATGCTTTATAGACTACGAAAGGCATTTGATAGTGTACAACACTCAACTGTTCAAATGCCTAGAAAACATAGCACTAGATGGAAAGGACATGAGGATATTTCAAAACCTGTACTGGAATCAAGAAGCAGCGATAAGAATTGAAGGAAAAATAGGTAAGTGGATACAAATTTTAAAAGGGACAAGGCAGGGTTGTGGTTTATCACCAGATTTCTACAATGAATATGGGGAAGAGATTATGAAGGAAACAGAAGAATTGGAAGGAATAAAGATAGGAGGAAAAAAATTTAAACAACCTACGATACGCAGATGACACAACACTAATGGCAGATAATGAAAGAAAACTACAAAGGTTATTAGACAAGGTGGCAGAAGAGAGTGAAAAGAAAGGACTAAGAATAAACAAAAGAAGACGTACTGTATGTAATTACAAAAAGAAAGAAATTCTTAAATTACAATACAGGGGAATGGAAATAAAACAGGTAACACAGTTCAAATATCTAGGAAGCATATTCTTAAGCGATGGAAGAAGTGAAAAGGACATTGAAACGAGAATAGGTATGGCAAGTCAATATTCTCACAAATAAACATATTTCAACAACAACACGGCTCAGAATTCTTCACAGCTACGTTTGGGCGGTTCTGATGTACGTGGAAACATGGACGTTGACAAAAACATCAGAAAGGAAACTGGAAGCTGCAGAGATTGGTTTCTCAGAAGGATGCAAAAAATTTCATGGACAGAAAGAATAACCAATTACTAAAAACTTTTTGGTACAAAAAGAAAATTGCTAAAAACCATAATAAAGCATTGAATTCTTTGGACATCTAATAAGAAAAGATATTGGAAAATCTAGCCATAACAGGAAAAATAGAGGGAAAAGAGCAAGAGGAAGACAAAGAATAAAGTTTGGACAGCCTAAGAGAAGCGACAAGAACTACAGACAACATCGAACTGATAAATCACGCCGACGTCAATACATGGCTTGAAAAGAAGAAGAATCATACATGAATCTGCCAGTATTTGATTAGCGCCTACAAAATCACCTCCGTCTTCAAATAATTTCGAAAATAAATTTTTTAAAAGTCGCAATATGTAGTGGGGAATCAACCTTAGCCTTTTTAAAATTCTGCTTCTTTGAAATTGTGTGATATTTGGAGGCGTTTCTACGCGTCCTCGGCTCTCTTTGCGCTTTTTCGGAATTGTCCAGCGGCAATACGCGCATGGACTTAAACAGAGCAGTCATCCTCGTTGGTGACACTGCTGCTGGATATTATTAATATTAAATCAAATAAATTGCCGAGGCCGAATTGGAACCAACTGGCCATTGCAGGAAGAATCTAAACGAAAGGTAGGGAGAGTTTTGGTGCTGTTTTGTAGCGCGCGAGTGCTTGATTAATTGCACAAAGATAGTCAAACTCTTATAATGATAGCTCAGTTGGTAGATCGGATGACTGTAGTGGCGAAAAGTAGTGTACTTAGGTGGTTCAAATCCGCCTCTCGCTAGTTTTTTTTATTGAATGTGGATAGTTACTACAGTGGTTTTTACACAGACTTTCTTAGCCTCCTAAATCACTTTAAATCACATTATTATTATTATTCCGCGCCCACCAGGAATGGAACATTGCCACA
>CM030868.1:2142465-2149965 GCA_018105865.1 Metaphire vulgaris | reverse complement strand
ACATAACTTCTATTGCAATCACCACCACCCCTCCCCTCAAGAAAATGTGGATATAATTCGTTTCTTCACTACTTAGAATTTTTTCATATCTATAGGTTACTGCTGCTATAGTCCTTCTGCAGACCAATGTCAAACAGGTTATCATTTTTATAATATTTTTGTGGTCTGTAAAACCTATGATACAAGAAACTACCTATCTTAAGACCCCTTTTATCTCTCGATCGACTTTGTAGCCATTTGACAGAGAATTGTTTTCTGGAAGACTTTGTATAGTGTTGTTTGACATAGCTCACTAGTTTTTGTGGCATTTGGAATGCTCTAGTATAAAACTGAGGCAGAATATATTGACTGCTTTATTATGGTTTGATGCAATGAAGACGGAAACACAAGAAAATGTGGATAAAATTCGTTTCAACATTCTTCTGAATTTTTGCTTATCTATAGCCTTCTGTACATCAATCGTAGAATAGTATCATTAATGAAAAAATGCAGTAGAAAAATACGTTTTGCTTCAAAATCCACGTGTGTTCACAATTTTTGAGCAGTACTGTACACATGGTGCCTAGGCCAATGGTTCTTAACGGGGGGGGGGGTACTTGTACCCTTTGGGGGTACGTGACCAAGGGGTACGTGAAGGACTTTGTGGGGGTATGCATAATGATCTGGAACTAAAGATTTTAACGTAAAGTTACGGTACTCATTACACTGTACAGATAATGTAGCAATTTTTGTACTAAAGTAGAACTTCTAAAAGAAGAATTCCACTTTCTGACATGTGCACAATCAGATGCTTGTTGCAGTGTTGTTTGTTGCAGTGCAGTGTTGTTATTTTTAAAAATATATTGTGTCTGGTAGGGCGTACTTTGCCCGCTTACCTATATTTGTATCAGGGGTACGTAATCATAGAAAAATTAAGAACCACTGGCCTAGTTTAATCAAAAGGCCAACTGAACGCATGCTTAAATATATTCAGGACACCGGCATAAGTTTTTCTAAGGCTAAAGTTAATAGCAGCAAGCCCTGATGCTGGTATAGCCAGTTGTGAGCCATGTTGTCCCATTTGCATGTGATTCTTCATAATCACTTCATGCAGATCTAATTAACCCAAAGATGTGCTGTCATAATTGGCTCAAATTCACTCTTAACTGATTGGACTGAATTGGCCGGTTGCCTAGGCTTCCTATTGTTGATCATATGCCGTTTGGTGTTTCCAGCATTACTCAAGTCATCCTCTAGTAGAGTCTAGTTGGTCAAATGTGACATTCTTGTTTTTAATAGTGATTGACAGGATTTCTGCAGGCAGGCCTAAATGTGCTTCTCTTGGTTAACCCCTTAACCGTGTATTTAACTGTCACTCAATGTAAAATGGACGGATATATATATATATATATATATATATATATATATATATATATATATATATATATATATATATATATATATATATATATATATATATATATATATATATATATGGATCCTCAGTTAAGGGGTTAAATTGTAATTGTTATGGAGATGTATTTGCTTAGCATAGAGGTGTTCCTATGCCTTGGGTGTGGTTGTGACGGCCGTTAGGGACTTTGATTACTTAATAAATTAGTTTGTTTCATATGCTTAGTGTCAATAATGTGTGGGATTGATTTTGAAGTACCATCAATTGATACCTTGGGTATTAGAACTGGTGCTATAGAAGTGCATAATAATTAATCAATGAAGCTTCAAGTTCTAGAGGAAATAGGATGTTACTTTGTGTGGGGAATGGTAATAGATTTGTACCATATTCATACTATGAACAACATTTTGATTATTATTATTATTATTATTATTATTATTATTATTATTATTATTATTATTATTATTATTATTATTATTAGACAATTTCTTCAGCTCAATAGACAAGACTAAGGTCCAAGACAAGAGCGCTTAACAAGTCGATGATGATGACGATGATGATTATTATTATTATTATTATTATTATTATTATTATTATTATTATTATTGAAAGTTAATATTTATGTGGTAAATTGTCCTAGGAGAACTGCTTGAACACATTACATAGTTCATGAATAATATAGGTCAGGATTTAGCAGAGTAGCTGATCTCAAACAGCCAAGTCTTCAGTTGCTTCTTAAATATTCTTAAATATTATATATTAAATATATAAATGATATTACCGTGTGGTTTGCGTATTGGGTTCAATTTGTCTATGGAACTTGATATTTGAATCACTTCACTGGCTGAGCCCAAGCCCCAGTGGGGTCGACATTTTGGGGTGGTGGTAGAACAACCCCCAACTGCTTTTTGCATAGATATCCACTCTTCTCTCTTTTTGACAGGAATATTGATGCAGGAAATTGGCCAGTCTCTGTACTATAAATTTTAACGTTGAGTTATGCACCATACATGTTGGAGGCATGTGTGGAATGCCGATATGGAAAGCAAATACCTTCTGATGGAAATGACTACAGAGGAAATTGTGAAATTTGGTATCAAGTTAAAGTCTGCTCTGAAATGGTCATTTGGCTCCTTGCATGCATTTCAAATGAATCTTCAAAAGTGACCTCCTTGTTCCTCCCCCTCTCCCCCTCCCCCCCGGCAGCCTAGCACCGTAACTGTGTTAATGGTTTAAATTTTCTCTGTAGACAGAATGGCCTTTGCAGCGATTACTGATTGATAGAAATGCCACTAGATTAAATGGTTGATACCAAATGCTGATACCAGTTCTAAATGGCAAAGCCAAATGAAAGCAACTACTATTTATATTGGCCACAAATTAGCTTCCAATTTTGTCCCTCAAGGTTGTGCCATAATTTTAAACTGTAATTGTTCCAAGGATTTAACTGTTTAAGGCTTGTTGGTGAATATATTGTTTTTTGTGTTGTCTTTGCAACTGTAAGAAAGTACTGAAGTTAATTATGTTAGCAGTGGGGCTATTTATAGCAATGCAACAACAGTAGATTTTCTAATGAGTTTGTTGCAATCCTGTCTGTCTGTCCGTCCGTCAGTCCGCCTGCCTGCCTGCCTGTCTATTTATATGCCTGCCTGTCTCCAGAAGTTTCTTGGCATCCTGTGTGACTGCTCAGGGCAGTTTCACATAAACAGCAAGACTGCATAAACAGTGAATAATAGGTTACTGATAGAGTGATTCATTAGACAGAAATTCTGTCTCCTGTCCTACTTGCTAGTCATGGCTCACTTTGTCCCTAAAGGAAGAATTCCTGATAAGGACAGACTGGAAAGGGTTTGAGCAAATCAGGCAGACCGTGGGCTGTTAAGAAAGAGGAAAGGGGTTCATTTGACCTTAGGAATCTGTCAGAGTTACAGGTTTTTCTTTGCTAGATCCTAGTACCGATTAGGATTATTAGCGCAAATTTTGGTCTTACTATCTGAATTTTAGTCGCGTTCCATTTCTAGTCAAGAATTATAAGGTAAGAAACATTAGACAGACTTTGTAGGCCTATAGTGTCGTTTCAAATGGATCACCATTTCTCCGGGCATTTCGAATGCTCTAGAATAAAATTGAGACAGAATATATTGACAATTCTAGTACAGTTTGACACAGCAAAGATGGGGCCACACGAAAATGTGGTTTTAATTTGTTTCATCACTCTTCTAACTTTTGCTCATCAGCCCACTGTAGCACTAATATATGCATTGTCCAATGTCAAACAGGGTATCAATTATATAATATTTTTGTGGTCTATAGAACTTGTCATACAAGAAACCAGCTATCTTAAACCTCTTCTTATGTCTCTTTCGATTTTTTAGTAATTTGACAGAGAACAGATTTCTGAAAGACTTTGTAGGCCTATAGTGTCGTTTCAAATGGATCACCATTTCTCGGGGCATTTCGAATGCTCTAGAATAAAATTGAGACAGAATATATTGACAATTCTAGTATGGTTTGACTCAGCTAAGCTGGGAATACACGAAAATGTGGTTTTAATTTGTTTCATCACTCTTCTGACTTTTGCATATCAGCCTACTGTAGCACTAATATATGCATTGTCCATTGTCACACAGAGTATCAATTATATAATATTTTTGTGGTCTATAGAACTTGTCATGCAAGAAACCAGCTCTCTTAAACCTCTTCTTATCTCTTGTTCAATTTTTTAGTCATTTGACAGAGAACAGATTTCTGAAAGACTTTGTAGGCCTATAGTGTCGTTTCAAATGGATCACCATTTCTCGGGGCATTTCGAATGCTCTAGAATAAAATTGAGACAGAATATATTGACAATTCTAGTATGGTTTGACATAGCAAAGATGGGGCCACACGAAAATGTGGTTTTAATTTGTTTCATCACTCTTCTGACCTTTGCTCATTAGCCTACTGTAGCACTAATTTATGCATTGTCCATTGTTACACAGAGTATTAATTATATATTAGTTTTGTGGTCTATAAAACTTGTCATGCAAGAAACCAGCTCTCTTAAACCCCTTCTTATCTCTCGTTCGATTTTTTAGACATTTGACAGAGAACAGATTTCTGAAAGACTTTGTATAGTTTCGTTTCATTTTCGTGGCATTTCGAAAGCCCTAGAAAAAATTTGAGACAGAATATATTGACAATTCTAGTATGATTTGACTCAGCTAAGCTGGGGATACACAAAAATGTGGTTTTAATTTGTTTCATCACTCTTCTGACTTTTGCATATCAGCCTACTGTAGCACTATTATATGCCTTGTACAATGTCAAACAGGGTATCAATTATATAATATTTTTGTGGTCTATAGAACTTGTCATACAAGAAACCAGCTCTCTTAAACCTCTTCTTATCTCTCGTTCGATTTTTTAGTAATTTGACAGAGAACAGATTTCTGAAAGACTTTGTAGGCCTATAGTGTCGTTTCAAATGGATCACCATTTCTCGGGGCATTTCGAATGCTCTAGAATAAAATTGAGACAGAATATATTGACAATTCTAGTATGGTTTGACATAGCAAAGATGGGGCCACACGAAAATGTGGTTTTAATTTGTTTCATCACTCTTCTGACTTTTGCTCATTAGCCTACTGTAGCACTAATATATGCATTGTCCATTGTCACACAGAGTATTAATTATATAATAGTTTTGTGGTCTATAAAACTTGTCATGCAAGAAACCAGCTCTCTTAAACCCATTCTTATCTCTCGTTCGATTTTTTAGTCATTTGACAGAGAACAGATTTCTGAAAGACTTTGTAGGCCTATAGTGTCGTTTCAAATGGATCACCATTTCTCAGGGCATTTCGAATGCTCTAGAATAAAATTGAGACAGAATATATTGACAATTCTAGTATGGTTTGACTCAGCTAAGCTGGGGATACACGAAAATGTGGTTTTAATTTGTTTCATCACTCTTCTGACTTTTGCATATCAGCCTACTGTAGCACTATTATATGCATTGTACAATGTCAAACAGGGTATCAATTATATAATATTTTGTGGTCTATAGAACTTGTCATACAAGAAACCAGCTCTCTTAAACCTCTTCTTATCTCTCGTTCAATTTTTTAGTCATTTGACAGAGAACAGATTTCTGAAAGACTTTGTAGGCCTATAGTGTCGTTTCAAATGGATCACCATTTCTCGGGGCATTTCGAATGCTCTAGAATAAAATTGAGACAGAATATATTGACAATTCTAGTATGGTTTGACATAGCAAAGATGGGGACACACGAAAATGTGGTTTTAATTTGTTTCATCACTCTTCTGACTTTTGCTCATTAGCCTACTGTAGCACTAATATATGCATTGTCCATTGTCACACAGAGTATTAATTATATAATAGTTTTGTGGTCTATAGAACTTGTCATACAAGAAACCAGCTCTCTTAAACCCCTTCTTATCTCTCGTTCGATTTTTTAGTCATTTGACAGAGAACAGATTTCTGAAAGACTTTGTAGGCCTATAGTGTCGTTTCAAATGGATCACCATTTATGGGGCATTTCGAATGCTCTAGAATAAAATTGAGACAGAATATATTGACAATTCTAGTATGGTTTGACATAGCAAAGATGGGGCCACACGAAAATGTGGTTTTAATTTGTTTCATCACTCTTCTGACTTTTGCTCATTAGCCTACTGTAGCACTAATATATGCATTGTCCATTGTTACACAGAGTATTAATTATATATTAGTTTTGTGGTCTATAAAACTTGTCATGCAAGAAACCAGCTCTCCTAAACCCCTTCTTATCTCTCGTTCGATTTTTTAGACATTTGACAGAGAACAGATTTCTGAAAGACTTTGTATAGTTTCGTTTCATTTTCGTGGCATTTCGAAAGCCCTAGAAAAATTTTGAGACAGAATATAGTGACAATTCTAGTATGGTTTGACTCAGCTAAGATGGGGATACACGAAAATGTGGTTTTAATTTGTTTCATCACTCTTCTGACTTTTGCATATCAGCCTACTGTAGCACTAATATATGCATTGTCCATTGTCACACAGAGTATTAATTATATAATAGTTTTGTGGTCTATAGAACTTGTCATGCAAGAAACCAGCTATCTTAAACCTCTTCTTATCTCTCGTTCGATTTTTTAGTCATTTGACAGAGAACAGATTTCTGAAAGATTTTGTAGGCCTATAGTGTCGTTTCAAATGGATCACCATTTCTCGGGGCATTTCGAATGCTCTAGAATAAAATTTGAGACAGAATATATTGACAATTCTAGTATGGTTTGACTCAGCTAAGCTGGGGACACACGAAAATGTGGTTTTGATTTGTTTCATCACTCTTCTGACTTTTGTATATCAGCCTACTGTAGCACTATTATATGCATTGTACAATGTCAAACAGGGTATCAATTATATAATATTTTGTGGTCTATAGAACTTGTCATACAAGAAACCAGCTCTCTTAAACCTCTTCTTATCTCTCGTTCGATTTTTTAGTCATTTGACAGAGAACAGATTTCTGAAAGACTTTGTAGGCCTATAGTGTCGTTTCAAATGGATCACCATTTATGGGGCATTTCGAATGCTCTAGAATAAAATTGAGACAGAATATATTGACAATTCTAGTATGGTTTGACTCAGCTAAGATGGGGATACACGAAAATGTGGTTTTAATTTGTTTCATCACTCTTCTGACTTTTGCATATCAGCCTACTGTAGCACTAATATATGCATTGTCCATTGTCACACAGAGTATTAATTATATAACAGTTTTGTGGTCTATAGAACTTGTCATACAAGAAACCAGCTCTCTTAAACCCCTTCTTATCTCTCGTTCGATTTTTTAGTCATTTAGAGAACAGATTTCTGAAAGACTTTGTTGGCCTATAGTGTCGTTTCAAATGGATCACCATTTCTCGGGGCATTTTGAATGCTGTAGAATAAAATTGAGACAGAATATATTGACAATTCTAGTATGGTTTGACATAGCAAAGATGGGGCCACACGAAAATGTGGTTTTAATTTGTTTCATCACTCTTCTGACTTTTGCTCATTAGCCTACTGTAGCACTAATATATGCATTGTCCATTGTCACACAGAGTATTAATTA
>CM030868.1:2132769-2142365 GCA_018105865.1 Metaphire vulgaris | reverse complement strand
TGGGACTTTCAGAGTTTAAAGTATTTTTGAGTGAAAACAAACATGTATTGATTATTGATTGTTGATTGTTATTGATTGATTATTGATTGTTGATTGTTGATTGTTATTGATTCACCAGATTTCCCACAAGGCATTTTTTTTCTTGCTGCCAATATTTTCAGCAATTGTTCTGTATTTTTTGGGAGAAGGACCCTATCCAGTGGCGTAGCAGGATTTCCCGAAGGATGTGGGTTTTGGATTTTGTTTTTGATCGTGGTCAACTTCAATGTTGAAAAATCTTGACAAGCAAAAAGAAAACCTTATCATCTCCAAATTTTTCCTGCAAAAAGGTCCTCTCTTCTTAAACACCATTAAATTCTATATTCTATGCCCAAGGGATTCACCAAAAAGTCGTGTCAAAAATTAAAAATACATGTGAACTCATTAAAAATATTTTGTTTTTGCACCCAGGGGTTTTAACCTCCCAAAACCCTCATGGCTACACCACTGACCTATCCCCATTACCAGTATGTATGACTATAGCCCTAGCTCAGTTATAAGAGACTTTTTGCAAGGTTAGTAAGTAAGTACCTACAGATGTATTGGACTAAGATACATTTTTATCTTAGCCTGGTACTCAATAGTACCTGGATATAATGTGATGTTTTGATATCGGCCATGTGTCTGTGGAAATGGTGATTATTTTTGATGATTTAATCAAAGGGGTTCAAACTAATTATCTTTGATGAATTGGACGTCTGATGCTAGCTGCTGTAGGATGTTTCAGCACCCAACGACTATGGCTAATCAACAGACTTGAGTTCATTCATATCAGACATCCATCAGATGATTAGTAGGTCTTCATATCTCGGGCGTTCAGATGGGATCCCAAGCATAGTGTGGAAATTAATGGATTGCATAATGTGTCGGGTCTTACTGTGTTCTGTTGCCACAGCCAGAGTTTTGAGCACGACTTAGCATGATTTAAAGTGGCTTAGAAGGTACATTGCCTGTGTGAAAACCACTCAGGGGCACTAGCGGGCTTGAAACCCTCCGTCAGCCTGACGCTCCAGCACGTAACCTCTGCCATCTTCCGCCCCCGTTTTCCAAGGCTCTCTGTCAAGTGGCGTCATTTGGGAGTGGGGGCAGGGCCGTGGCCCAAGAGAGATGAAGAAATAATGTATGCTGTATTAAATAAATAAATGAAATGTGCAAAATTGCCAAAATTTGCCAAAAATGTCAAACATTTGCCAAAATTATCTTGCCCCAAGAAAGTGTGAAATGACGCTACTGCTCTACGTGTCAAAAATTTAACAAGTGTACTGTACAAAACAGCACACTTTTTGGTAATAATTCGCACTAAACACCCACAGAATCTTGACAGACAAAAAATGAAAATACAGTAGCACTTTTGTGGGTAATAATTAATTGGTGCCAAAAGTCCCAAAGATCTTGCTAGGCAAACAAATTATGGTTCATTTGTAATAATTCACGCTACCCCGGAAGGAAACTGCGGCTCAGACTTTGGAAACACCACTGATGTAGAATGTTAGCATACATTTTTGCAGATCTTGTATTAGACCTACTATATGGAACAACATGGCATTCTTAAAGAATTGATTTTTTTGTAGAAGAGGAACGATTAAATGCATGTTAAGTTATAATATTTTGCTTCTGTAAAAGTTAGGTCCAGGGTTTAATCTATGCCGTTTCCGGGAAATTGCCTTTCCCGGAAATTTCAAATTCCCTCCGGAAATTTTGACATACTACATCAATTGACAGCAGCCTAGCTAAATCCACCACCCCCGCAGCTTTATCAATTCTCCCCGGAGTCCAGAGTCTAGATTAAACACACACTGGTTGGGTCTAGGATGGTTTGGTATGTGCAGAGTAAGGACATCTGTTTGCGCCTGGCGTTGCCCTCAAGACCAGCAAAATTATTATTCACGATCCCGACTCCGTTTGCATTTTCATGAACGCTCTTCTTCCGTTACTTGCAGTCGCGAGTGCCGAATCTGCCCGTCACTCATCCAACGCTGGCGGCCAGACGACGGAGTGAAGAGATGGTTGACAGCAACGGACACCCGACCAAAACGCCGAAAGGTTCACGTTGTTAGGCGCTCATCGCTTTTCTTAAATTGCATTGGGGTTTATTTCTCAGTTGCAAAGCCAAAATATATTATTATGTTTTGTGACACTGATTAACCCTTTAACTGGGGATCCTGATATATCCGTCCATTTTACATTGAGTTACAGTTAAATACACGGTTAAGGGTTAATTTGTTCTCATCACTCCAAATGTCATCTATCTATATCAATCAAAGTCTCTATGCAATAGAGTCTGTTTAGACTTAGTCAATTTAGATTAAGTCAATTTTTTTGATTGGTTTATAATAATTGTTTTTTTTTATTAAATCGATATATATATATATATATATATATATATATATATATATTGACTCTGATAATATTAATTAATAGTCATTAGTTATTAGTTAAGTTAGTATTATTATTTTGATGTAATTGAGAAATAAATGATTCTTCTTCTTCTTAAAACCCAAACACCAAACGTTTTGATGTTGCCCTTTGTGATGTTGTTATTGGTGTCACTTCGGTGCGGCCCTCCTCAAAGCCCTCCCCTCCTTGTGACGTCACTGAGTACAGCCTATCAGCATGTTTGACATCTGCCTTTGCTTTTTTGCAGTAGTGCGACAAATTTTTGTAGCATTGCTGCGAACTTGTTGAAGCTCTGCTGCAGATTTTTGTAGCACTTCTAGAATTTTAGCTGTGTGCTTGACATTGACTTGCTACAATGCATCTTTTAACCCATTTACCAAATTCGCCCGAGAATACTTCGTTCATTTTACATTACGTTACAAATAAGTGAACGGTAAAAGGTTAATAATTGCGTTTGTAATGCTGATTGGTCACAATCAACAAGAAATATACAGGGTGCAAAAAACCTGGACTAGTACATTTAGGTTTGCATATAATATAGTCCGTTATTTTTACGCCACCCTGTATTTGCCTGTGTGTGTGTGTGTGTGTGTGTGTGTGTGTGTGTTTTGAGCCTGTTCTTGTGCAATTTTGTTCTCTTAAGATTTCTGAGTTTTATTTGATCTTGACAGGCAATTCTCTTCTGTGTAATGCTTCAAATTCTGCTCACAGCCTGTTACAAAGCACCGAAACAGCCTCAGGGTCCTATGAACCCCAGTAAGAATTATGTAATAGTACTAATAATAATGATGATGATGATGATGATGATGATGATGATGATGATGATGATGATGATGATGATGATGATGATTATGATGATGATGATTGTGGTAAGTAAGTAAGTAAAGTCTTGTAAATTTATATAGCGATTTGGAAAGTAGTACAGTAGTAGCTGCTTATTCTTATGCGCTTACGGTAATCTTTCTTGAAATAGCTATAGGCAAGGTGGGTTGTCAGTCAGGCAAAGGTCAGATGATGATGATGATGATGATGATTATTATTATGATGAGGAGGAGGATGGTGGTGGTGGTGGTGGTGGTGAGGATGAAGATGAGGATGATAATGATGATGATGATGATGATAGTATTAATAATAATAATAATAATAATAATAATAATAATAATAATAATAATAATAATAATAATAATAATAATATCAATAAAAAATAATCAAATTACTTTAAAATACTAATGTTTGAAGTGGCTCAGTAGATTCTTCTCTTTGTAAGAACCACTATTCTTCACCTATTATGGTCTTGGTAAGGACATGGAGACAAACAAACCGACTAGAGGACAAGAGGGCAAAGAATGAGATTACACAACAAGACCATGATGTGGATGAATGGCCGGGTGGAACATAGTGGTTCTCACACACAGGGAAGGGCGTTTTGAACCACCCTACACTTTGTTTATTATAAAAAAGAGTCAGTTGATAAAAGCTTAATGTTTTCATGATTAGGCCTACACACTGTTTAAAGTCTTTTGATATTGTTGATTAAAGACTCAAAAGAATGGAAACTGCTGGTTCCAATGTCCAGGATTCAGTGGGCACAGGTGACGAAGACCTTGAACAGGTGATACGAGAACGACTTGGACTGAATCAGCAGGACACGTTTACCTCTGATACATTTCCATCGTTTAACAGGTAACAAGGAATCACAAGGAATCATGATGTTGCTCTTTAGATGTTGTACTGGGTTTGGGGTGGTGGTGGGGTTAGGGAAGTAAAATTTTATGACTTTCAGGAGCAGATATGGAAAGAAAACAACTTTCAAAGTTTTTTGGGTGAATGAAATATAAGCAAAATTTGATGTGATTTCGTAGGAGGTATATACTGTTGATTAGGGCAACTGAGCAATTGAAAACTCATCTTAGTTTAGAAATTGCTGCAAAAACTGCTTTAGGAAATGTTGAAAATGATTGACATAATACAGTGGAATTTCATTATAACAGGCTCGGTTATAGCGTGCACTCAGTTATAACGTACCACGATGTATGTTTCCATGTGATGCACTGCTGTATTGGATGGTATTGGATATAGCGTGCCTCTGGTGCTATGTACAGGGTGGTGCAAAAAAAACCAGACTATATCAAATGCAAAAACCTAAATGTGACTAGTTCGTTTTTTTGCGCCACCCTGTACTATATTTTACAGACCCGCTAAGTTTTGTTTGGTGATTGCTGGTGATTTAATTTTGCAAATGTCTCGTTATGGTCTTGTTTATTTCTGGCGATCGAAGTTTGAATCAGATCTTGACGATCGAAAAAGCGATCCGAAGTGATCCTGCAGAATCTCGGATTCAGCCGAGACAGAACGGGCATCCGATGTCGCATTCGACCGGTTCCTGCAGGCCTCCGCCAACGCGGACGGGACGTCCCTGGAACGGTTCCTGGAAGCGAATCCGGGGTGAGGGATTACCTCGAGGAGAAGAGCGTAATCCAGAATCGCCGGAGATGCTGGTCCGTTGTCTCCGCAAGGTCGCGCGCGCCGCTCTCCGATCACTTGTTACTGTTGTCACACTTTCAGCAGCTCATATCGAACCTCGCCGTTCACGATGTCCCGCTCCAGTATCTCCTGTCTTGTTCGGCGTATGTCCGCTGGCTTTCGTCGGGCGCCGTCCAGAGACTGCGTCGCGCAGACTTACGCCAGGTGTTACGATCTCGATGGCTTACAGCAACGCGATAAGTCGCTGTGAATGCCCGATTAGCGACACGCTTTCACGATGACAGTTGCAAAAAGCGGGGAAACTGTTGACATTGGCAAAGTCTTTCGCAGAAACAAATAACGTCTGCTCATTGTAAAGAGCAACTGTCATCTGCTCAGTGTAAAGAGCAACTAACGTCTGCTCAGTGTAAAGAGCAACTAACGTCTGCTCATTGTAAAGAACAACTAATGCCTGCTCAGCGTAAAAGAGCAACTAACGTCTGCTCAGTGTAAAGAGCAACTATCGTCTGCTCATTGTAAAGAGCAACTAACGCCTGCTCAGCGTAAAGAGCAACTATCGTCTGCTCAGTGTAAAGAGCAAATGGTGTCTGCTCAGCGACACCTAATTTCTGTCGATGATGATGGTGATGATGATGATGATGATGATGATGACCCACTCGTATTGCTCGACAATCGCTCTTGAAACTTGTCGGCGTGACAGAGACTTCGAAGTCTGAAAGCAAAATACTTACAAGTTAAGGATCGTTTGGATGATGCGTCAGGTGACAACTGTCCAAATGCTGACCAGTCTTTAGCATCTGGTCAACTTAGAAGCATCTCCTTCGATAACCATCAGGGTACAACCTGATCAAAACTGATCTTTGCAGCGAGAAAATGGGATCAGACATTGAGGAAAATGGCTGCTTGAAAGTGAAACTACGCGACTTGCGCGAGTCGAAATTGTCTTGTGCCTGCCGAGTCAAGAAGAAACGGCGACCGTCGAGTAGACTGTTTGGCAAATTCACAGTCTGAAGATCCTCCTCTGTCCGCGTCGTACGCCGTGGGCTTAACACCTGAGTCGTAAGTCGTGCGACACGGTCGCGAGTCGTGGCTTGTACGCGTTAAGCTCTGCTTCAGCCAGAGATGTTTAGTGCCAGATATCGTCGACAGGCCGATAACATCACTGAAGAATCCATGTCCTACAGAAGTATCAATTATACATTCATCTGTACTTGGAGACAGTGACGTTAAAGAAATAGGCGTAGCACCGGGGTATCATGAGACTATCGGCCGACTTCCTGACGAAGATGACTACTGCTATATCGACGATTGGCGTGACTGGTCCACAAAGCCTAGATCTGTGCTGGAATTTGTTGAGAAACCGATCAGGAGATGATGGAGGAAGAGCCGACCTCTCTGGAGTTAGAGATGACTTCTTCAGGTTTTACCACCACAATAAAACCCCAGACGATTTTTGCTGCTACTCAAACTTTGACGAATTTGAAGATGAATATTTTTACGATGATCTGGCCTGTACAGAGTCTTTGGTCTAGCTGTACATTTCTCGATCATTATACATACAGTACCCTTCATGTACCTTGAAGATGTTTTGTGTCTGCCTGAGTGGCTTGCTGTGTGTGTGTGTGTCATTGGGTATGCCTCTTGAGCGGTCATCAATAGCTGTGGCTTTCGTGTCATTGTTTATAATTGAATTAACTTCGTTGTAGCATTTGCTACTTATTTTAGCGTAGCATTTTGCATTCTGTGTTCTATGTTACTGTGTGAATTGAATATATTTTGGGAGCTGCTTTCCAAAGTTTAGGGTTGTCAAGAGTTAGTGTTCCATTAGTGTGAAGGGTTTCATACGGATGTTTGAAACCTACCTGAGGTGAGTAATATACCTCTAATGAACCCCAGTAGTGGGGGTCATGTGACTTTCTTGTGCCGAAAACGTACCTGTTTTTTGGCTTCAGTCTACCACCCTAGATTGCTCCTCTGCTGACCTGACCTGACCTTTCCGGGCTTGACCTGGCTCTAATTTTGATTGTATTTTGTGTACTATCGGTGATGCCTTAGTCATTATGATAGTGGCGCCATAGAAGTTTATCGATTGATTGAAAATGTTAAAATTGCTGCATTTTAGTCCTTAGTGCAGTGATACACAAAATGTGCAGCGATAAAATGAAAATGTGCGGTGGTAAATGCAATTTTTCTGTGCTTTATGCAGTGATAAATTTTTCTGAAAACAGGCCCCGATAGTTATGTTATTAGCAAATTAGTTGTACTTTTCCTTGCACTTTATGTTTGTGAGTTGAAGTCATGAATGACTGTTTGCTGCATGTCACGGCTTCCAATTTCTTTTCATCGATTGAATTTGTGACATTGAGTTTGTACTGTACTCAACCTGTACTGTACTGTACTAGACTCAACCAATGGCTTTACTTTTTGAGCCATTGAAGCTGCCTTTCTCACTGAGATGAGAAATTAATTAATTGGTATTAACCTTTAACTGGGCAACTATTTGTAACTCAATGTAAAATGGACGAGCATTACTCGGGGCACCCAGTTAGAAGGGTTAATGGTATTAATGTAAAGGGAGTCAGAAATTTCAAACTTGATAATTATCCGATCTGGCTGACCTTTCCTTCTTGACCTGGCTCTAATTTGTATTGGATTTGTGTGCCATTGCCTGAGGTCGTAGGCATTATGATAGTGGCGCTATAGAAGTTAATTTATTGATCTGATCCGCACTGCTTTTTGGCAATTTCAGACGCTGAGAAGCACTGAATAATTTTATATTGCATTATGTCATTGGATAGGACATTGGCGGCTCCAGGATTTGGCAAGTGGGGAGAGGCGTTGGGGTGGCAACTTCTAATCATGGGGGCCAACCGTTTGTGGTTAGATATGTAGTATTAAGTAGGGTCCCAACAGGGGCCACTGGGGGCAGGCACTCAATAGGGAGGCAAAGGCCCCCTGACCCCTGTGGAGCCATCACTGGATGGGGATTCTTTTATGCAGTTTTGGATACGGCAGGAAAGTTTTTGGACCGCCTCCTTATTAAACTTATGACCTACAGTGAATCTGCTTGAAATGATTCAATTACCGTACTCTTATTTGCAGACAGATGTCCTGTAACAAAATAGAATTCATTTGGTTTCCTCATATGACCAGCTGTTTTCTAAGTTAAACAGGTACATGGGACTGTGTACATTCAACATTGCGGTACTTTATAATCCAGTATATGTTGTAGCCAAGTCCATCATAACGTCGTACTGTAGATTAGAATTTTACAGTGCTCGGTCAAATTTTACATACGTAATATTTACAGCAGTATTTACAGCTTAGTTTTTGCTGAGATGTGGTTCTTTGTATTATAAGTAAGTAAGCAGAATCTTGTAAATTTGTATCGCGCTTTCGGAAGTAGCGCCTTGGTAACTGTGGTTATTCTTTAGGCACTTATGTCCTGGAAGTGTCTGCCCGTTGCAATTGCACTGATGTTTCACTGGTTTCGGTTGGCCTTCGACATTGACGTATTGTTTGGAGTGTTGGTTATTGAATTAGGTATTGTCCATGTTTGGTGAAGAGCAGGGCGCGATTTGTAGGGGGAAGGGGGATTCCCCCTCCCCACTGCCTAACTGCATCCCCCATACTGCTACATCCCCCTACCACTACATCCCCCCACTGCTACACTTCCCCAACAACTACACCCCCAAGCTCGACATATCCCCACTGCTCCAGGTCACAAATCGCACCCTGGTGAAGAGTTGTCAAAACTACCATTCTCATCTAATGAAGTAACTGTTTTTGTTGCTTCTGTATTTCACTTTCGTTGTTGTATTACTGGGTCAACACACAATTTGGTGCCTCAAAAGTTAGACCTGTTCTTTAGTAAATTTGGTGCCCTGATTCCAAAAAAATTATCAGTTTGCCCCCATCAGCTTTAGTTTTTGAGATATGGGGTCATCCATAAATTACGAAATGCGATTTTGGCACTTTTTGACCCCTTTCCCCCTACGTAACGCGACGTAACAAAACGTCAGACCCCGTAAAATATGGCGTAACAACGGGCCGACCTCCCGAAGTGGCGGCACCAGGATTTGGTAAGTGGGGGGTGGCCGTTGGGGTGGCAACTTCTAATCATAGGCCAACCATTTGTTGTTAGGTATGTAGTATAAGTATAGGGTCCCAACCGAGGCGGGCCACTGGGACCAGGCACTCAATAGGGGGCACGGGTCCCTGGCCTCCTGTGGAGCCACCAATGGACTCCCAACTAATAATAATAGCCTTTCAAATGAAGTCATAAACTGTTCTGTTTGGAACATCGATGGGCGATTTTAGCAACATGCTGATCATCAGGGATGTAGCTAGAAAGTGGCTTGAGGGCCTAAGCCCCCAAACGCTTAATCTAGCCCCTCAATGAATTCACCCCAAATGGCGTTGCGTTCAAAGGAATAAATGGGAGTGATTCTTGAGCGCCCCAAATATAAAATCCTGTCTATGCCTGGCTACGTCCTGCTGAACATACTGCCGTCTTCACTCACCACTCTATGATTATTATTATTATTATTATTATTATTATTATTATTATTATTATTATTATTATTATTATTATTATTATTGCAGTTTTGATATAACCTCTGATGCTACAGCCATATCGCTACATTGCGGCGCTATAGATTTGATCAATCACCTGT
>CM030868.1:2022769-2117769 GCA_018105865.1 Metaphire vulgaris | reverse complement strand
GATAGGGAAAATCTGATATCATATTTGGAATCAGCGCACTATATATACCAAGAAACATATATAACTTCTAAGGCACCAGACAAAAAAATTTTTTTTGCCCTTTGTTATTTTTAGTCTGTTTTCAGATGGCGTTGTAACAATCGCGTAATTATAATGTGTTGCCTTTTTCAATACAATTTGAAAGCTTCTGTACGTTTGGTTTTCTGTCGGAGAGAACTCTAGACTAAAATCTTGGTGATATTTTGTGAAAGTAATTTTTCTTGAATAAAGAAAACCGATGACAGGGTGGGTCTCCATGGAAAGCAGAGGCCTTTGTATTTTTTTTGCTGGGGGGACACCCCGGGGAGGGGTGAGATGAGTCATGTGGTTCCCAAATTTCTTCCTCACAGACAGTTTAATTTGCATAGAGCCCCTAGATGGTCACTGGGGGCCTGTGATTCATGGCCTTATTTGCCATACACTCTAGGATCCATATTGAATCGAAGTTAAGTGCAGAGGTGGAAAACATATACAAAAGCCAGGAAGAGAATGAAATTGGGGGAGGGGCAGGGACATGTAAATAGAATATCTTGATCATCCTTTTTGAAATTTAAAGAGGTGATGAAAATAAAAGTGATAAAAATCACTGACACTAACAATTTTGGTCTGGTTGGGGATTGGGGGGGGGGGTAGATGCTTCTAGGCTGGGGAGTGGGTGGAAAACCCTGTTGCTGTCCTCCATTTGCATGACTTCTGTATCATTGATTCAATTGATCATAAATCATTCTACAGGGTGGTGTAAAAAACCGGACTAGTCACATTTAGGTTTGCATTTAATATAGTCGGTTTTTTGTGCCGCCCTATATTGATTCTAATCAGTTCAGTTGATTAGCATTGATTTGATTGATTGTGAATGGCAGTTTAAGTGGACCATCAGTTCTTTATGTTTCTGTTTCAAATCATTCCTATGTCTAGTCTTTTTTCCTTGTTGTTTTCATTGATGGAGAAAATCGCCACTAGATTTCAAGCATGCTCTATATATTTATATTTTCCTGATTTGATCTTTATATTTTAGTCGTAAGTCTATGTTTTCTTTTGGTGTGTTTTTACAGTGGCATCTACTGTAGTTAAAAATGTTTCTAGGTTGTCATCAGGCATATTTTTGCACCCCCAACACCCCCCTCTACCCCCAATTTGAGGTCGACCCCCAAATTTGGTAATGTGACAATGGTATGCATACAAAATGCATACTAATTATCTCCGAACACCCCCCAATTTGAGGTCGACACCCCCCAAATTCACAATCCTAGAAATATCCCTGGTTGTCATCAATTATTTTACAGAGTTTGTGGAGTACTTAAGTTATGGAATATATGTTGTGATTATTTTATTTAGAGCCATTTAATTACAAAAACTAACGTCTTTTTTCATTTGAGTTTTTGAAAGTCACTTTTTTGCAGTTATGTTTAGTTTTTCTGTTTTATTTTTCGCTGTTTTTCTTAGCGCGGCTTGCAAAGCGTCGTGTGGGTTTCTTCGGTGCAAGTAGTCTGTACCAGGTGGCCGTATCCATGACGATGGTTAACCGCTTCAAGAGGTTTAGGGAGAGGAAAGGCGGTTGTCTACCTGGCGTTCATCCTCGCGTTCCTCTGGCAGAACCAGTATCTCGGGTCACGGAGAACGGTTGCAGGTACTGGTCGATACTTCCCGACGAGAACCGGACGTGCCTCGAAAGGAGCGGGTACTATGACGCACTCTGGTCGACGAACTCGGGAGCGACGAACGTTCCGGGTCGTGCAGTCTCGCTGACCAACGACGACGACCCGAAAGGTTCGGTCAAGTGGAAGGTTTCAGGAGCTGCGCCGAACTCTCGAGAGATTTCCAACCGCGGGAAAGAATCCGAAAACGAAAAGAATTCTGACCGCGTTGACGAGGGTTCGCGTGACAGAATTCGTACCTGTTTTCGATCGGCATCTTTAGCCGTAACTACCAACCAGATGGTATCTGACCAACGGATGGATAGCATGGAGATATCAAAAGTATCCTCACCAAACAGTGAGTCGACCATAAAAGAAGAAAGTGTTGATAGCGACCTATTAGAATGTAACCCAAATTCTAGTAACGACCACGCGAGTATTGGTAAGACGTTTGTACCGATGAATGGCGAAAACAACAACTCGAATGATAAAGCATGTGTTGTTGAAGATTGTTCCTTCATCACCGGTGATACAGAGCTACTTGCACAGTCAACAACAACACCTGTCCACGCCGAATTCCCTACCTTCTGAGCACGTGGGACAGTATCCGATTGAAGCTGTGACTCGAGACAGGAGTAGAAGGTTTTGTCCGATGAAGTTGAAGGATTTGCCCGGCTGGTTTTCATCGACAGACAGCGACCTCGAAGTAAAAAATTCCCAGTTTTCTGCTGCTGTGGGGGGATTGCCCCCGCACGAATGCAAGAATTTGACAGTTCCAAGGAAGCCAGAAATAACGAAAGCCAAAGTTCGAACCGGATTCTGCGCAGATCCGAACCCTGCACTCGATTTGACTGAAGTAAGTGTACAGATATGCAGTGGCATAGCCAGGATTCTGGAATGGGGGGGGCACGTCGACATTCATTTTCAGGTGAAAAAGTCTTGACAAGCAAAAGAAGGTTGTCGTGAGTGAAGCACTTTGAAATTCCACCCATTCTCTTCGATCATACAGCCTACTCCCCCCCATTAAAAATTTCTCGACGGTTTTGCACAAATCCCACGACCGGTCCCAGCCCGATTAGGGGCCCTTACCCTTCCCCTCTCCCCGTGGCTACGCCAATGTTAAAGATAGGCCACTGATTTTTTGCCATTAGAATTGTGTCTTCATAGAAGGTTATTATAGGCCACGATAGGCAGGATTTTGGGTAAAGAGAGCTTTGTGGCAATGGACATGATGCAGTTGCTGGATCATTTAATAATGATTTGATGATACATAAATTTTATTCTAATTTTTTCATCTGTCATGCATACTTCTGGCCAGTGGCGGCTCCACGTGGGGGCCCGGGGACCCGTGCCCCCTATTGAGTGCCTGGCCTCCCCAGTGGTTCCCTCTGTTGGGACTCTATCCTTAATACTACATACCTAACAAAAATGGTTGGCTCCCCATGATTAGAAGTTGCCCCCCCACTTGCCAAATCCTGGAGCCGCCACTGCTTGTGGCCTATTGTAAGTGTTAGAATTCTTTTGAATCAGTCATCTGCAACACATTTCAGCTGATTATAATGTACATCCCCAGTATGTGGTTCAGTAGATCTTGCTGTGTTTTTTGGTGAATAGCATGACTTTGTTTGGAATGTTTCAAAGATGTGACTATGCTACTGTAGTTGCCTTGTTTACGTTGACTTATCATTTGCAGAATGATTCAGACATGAAGACGCACAGCAATTCTTGCAGCAGCAGCCCAGCCTCGGTTTAGAGGTATCTTGGATAGGAATTTAAAATAATTGATATCAGTGATAAAAGTGAGGAGGTTAAACATTTAGTGGTGTCCCTCCCCCCCCATACTTTTTGATTTATGTCGAGCCTGAACCTCATTGACATTTGCATGTCCCAGTTTCTGTACTAAGCAGTAACTCTCCATTTTACATGTTTTCTTTGCATGGTGAAACTTCACACTGAGAAATTGTGTGCTTATTTGGAAATTCAGTAAAGATAATATATAGAGTAAGTCAAAATGATATCAGAGTATTTAAGATATCGGTACTTGGATGCTTATATCCTCTTTGATCCTCTTTAATGATGCTTATATCCTCTTTGATCCTCTTTAATGATGCTTATATCCTCTTTGATCCTCTTTAATGATGCTC
The DNA here is from genome assembly GCA_018105865.1 of Metaphire vulgaris. Classification (NCBI taxonomy): domain Eukaryota; kingdom Metazoa; phylum Annelida; class Clitellata; order Crassiclitellata; family Megascolecidae; genus Metaphire; species Metaphire vulgaris. Next base: position 2,113,952 of record CM030868.1, on the reverse strand, counting down.
TTTGAGGCAGTATGCTAGAGTAGCAATGTCCTAGATATCTATAATTTATAATGGCATGAGAATGTGTATATATATATATATATATATATATATATATATATATATATATATATATATATATATATATATATATATATATATATATATATATATATATATTGGCAGGGCCAGATTAAGGTCCGAGTGGGCCTGGGGCTGAGAAGTAAGAAAAGGTCGTGGCTTCCATAATTTGAAAATTGCCCCTTGTGAAATTTCCTGCCGCCTTCTCTGAAAATCTTGAAAATCTCTGACAAGCAAATAAAAGGTCACCACTTTAAAAACGGTGGGCCTATTTTTAATGGTGGGCCTGGGGCTTCAGCCCCCGCCTTAATATGGTCCTGAATGTCGGTTCCAAAAATCAAGATAAGAAGTAAAAGAGCTATAAATTGATAAACTGTCATCAGAAAAGCTCAAGAAGGAGTTCAGTACATTGTCGGACAGCAGTGGATTCGCAGATGTCGACCAGCTCGACATCGCGGAATTCTCAATCAACGAAGTTTTTGAGACACCCTTAAAGGTTAACGTTGTTTAGAATATAGAATAGCAATGCTATTGGGCAGGAGATCAGGTATTTTACTATCTGTGAGAACAGCCGATAGGAAATTTATGAACAGTGATGTAATGTGTATGTATAATTATATATACAGTATATGGCAAATAAGGAAAGTACAGAAATTAGCTTATACAACAAATAATTTTAATTAGTGTTGTCATCATCTTCATCATCGTCGTCATAATCATCATCATTACCCTGCCATTTATAAGGATTTTATCATCATCAATTATATTGTTGTCATCATCAGCATCATCATCGTCGTCTTCATCATCATCATCATCATTGTCATGATTTTGCAGGACAGTTGTCACCATTGGCATAACCACGGGGGCACTGGACCCATATTTTGGCCGGGATGAGTTGTGGGATTTTCCTGATTTCAGCAAAACCAACTTTCGAGAAATTTTTTCGTCAAGTGTGAAGGAAAGAAGATTAGCTTATACAACAATCAATATATATATATATATATATATATATATATATATATATATATATATATATATATATATACCGGTATATATATATTTATATACATCACATATATATTTGATTGTAGACTTTTTCTTTTTTCTGTGAAAATGCTGATGCCCCCCTATTTCAAAGCCCTGGCTATGCCACTAACTGTCACAAAGACTGGATTAAAATATGCAATTATTTATATTGTTGAATTTTTTTTTCTGAACCTTTCTGTTGATAATATTTGGCATTTTTTGTCTAAATGGTGCTAAATTAAAGTGTCTTATTGTCAAAATATCTCTTATTTTTGATTTCTTTAATTACCAACTTTGATAGTCAACTTAATTCTTATAATTAATATTACAGTCTTTGCCAGTTTCTGCCGGCAGAACGGAAGACAGATTGTCATGTATTAAGTGTATTCATCAGCATACTTCAACTTCTGGTCACTCTTTTAACTTGACGAATTTGGGTGCTAAGGACCAGCTTCAGAATGAGAAAGCCGACCCAAAATTTGATTTTATGCCAGAACACAACTCCCGGGCTTTCATCAAATCAGGTTCGGTGGGACGTGTTTTTTTTGTATAATAATTTATTTACTGCTACCATTTTACTTTAGGTTCTGGCACTTCTGGTTTTGTTTCAGTAAAGCGAGTTTTTGGTGGATTTAGACAATCATATTTCCAATTTCAGTAGATTAATACAGGGCGGTGCAAAAAAACCCCGACTATATTAAATTCAAACTTAAATGTGACTAGTCCGGGTTTTTTTGTGCCACCCTGTAGTTCTATGAAATCTAAAAGACAGTTACGTTATCAGGTGTCATGCAGTGGATGGCAAGCAGTGTTATGATGTGCTGCAGTTAATTATCATAGAAGTGAAGATGATTTTCAGCATAATCATGGTTTCATTGTTTGTTTGGTGAAAGCACGTAAATATTTTGGATTTTATCAGCCATCAAAAGGACTGAATCTCACTGAAATTGTATGATATTGATATCATTTGGTATCATGTTGTATCATGTTTTGCAGATACCAATGCCATTGGATGGAACAGGATGAATAGTGGATCCGGTATCATCTGTGATCGATATATTTCAGATCTTTCCGATCATCGTATACTTTGTGATCAACTGCAAACTAGTTCTTCGTTTCAGGTAGAAGATTTTAATAATTATTAGCGAAAAATTCAATGATATAAATGCATTCAGTGAGATAATCTAATCTTTAACTTCTATAGCGCCACTTCTATAGCGCCACTTCATAATGCGTAGAAGCGTCCAATCGAAATCACACAGGATCCAGTGACAGTCTAAGTGATGTTTGCCAGTGGAGGATGGGAGGTTAGAAAAGTGACATCCCACAGGGTCCAGAATGGGTGGTTGATTTCAAAGGAAACTGGTTCCAGATTTGTAAAATGGGGATTCTCCCCACTGACTGGGACCCGTGGTTAAACACCCCAATATTTGAAACAATACCAGTAATTACCAGGAAGTACAGGGTGGCGCAAAAAAACCGAACTAGTCACATTTAGGCTTGCATTAAATATAGTCCGGTTTTTTGCATCACCCTGTAGATGATAAGCCTGAAAATCATTGTCGAAGGTAATTTGTTTTATGATTGCAATGTGCACTTTTCGTTTTAGTGTTGCAATAATGTTGCATTTCAATAAAGCTCACTTATAAATGACGCTATTTGGAAATGCAGTGCATGGCTGCTATTATTCCAATAGCCTATTATGAGAGGGGCTATTTTCATTATGTTTCCATTTTACATTATTGCTGAGTTATCATCAATATTGGATCTGCTGCATAATTTGTGCTGATTCATTACTGAAGCATTTAGAAATAGTTAGTGAAGCATATTCGGGGCTTGGTGACAGGCGTGCCGAGAGGGGAACAGGGGGGGGGGGGTAATGCCCAGAGACCCGGCGATCTGTAGGGGACCCGGGCGGGTCCATAAAATGTTTAACACATGGAATACTCACAACTGACACCCTGAAAAGACTGACAAGCAAAAAAGCACCAGTTTTTGTTACAATTACACAAGCAAAAAATGTCCTCACTACTTAAATATAAATTTTCTAGGGACCCGTGACTGCTCTGCTCAGAGGCAGTGGCGTCTCCAGGATTTGACAAGTGGGGGACCGTTGGGTTGGCAACTTTTAAGCATGGGGGCCAACCATTTGTTGATAGGTATGCAGTAGTAAATATAGGATCTCAACTGGGGGCAGGCATTCACTAAGTGGGCACGCCCTCCCCCGGGTCCCCATGTGGAGCCGCCACTGCCCAGGGGCCCGGAATTTCTCTCAGAGGGGGCTTCTTGGTGAGAATGGAACCAGTACATAAATTAATATTGAATAGCTTCCCAGAACCAGTGCATATTAATATTGAATTGCTTCCCTCTAGCATGGTATTCAAATGATTTGTCACAACCCATTTATTGTGCGCTTACGTTGGATTAGAAATGATAAAAACAGTTCCCAATGATACGCCCACATAATTATCATTATTGGTTATTTTTGGTTCGAAAATCCGAATAAAACAGGCCTAGAGTCGAGAATTTTGATAGAAATGGCTGCTGTTAAGAAGTTAGACTGTGTGTTACCCTGGGACATTATTTGATAATATAAGAATTTGAAATGTTGCATAGCAGTGTTTAATCTAGCCACCTAGACATCGGGGGGAGAAGTTAACATTTTTGGGGAGGAACAGACATTGGGGAGGTCATGCTACTTGCCAAAATGTCAAAATTTGGGGGATTTCAAACTTTGGGGAGGGGAAATTTTCCCAGAGAAGGTCTAGAATAAACACTGGTTGCTGCATAGTAAATGTGAAAGTAGAACCTTTGTACATATTATTAGTTTCAGGCCTTGCATTTTCCTTTGATACTGAAGCCTGCTGCCCTGTCAGCTGAAGCTGCTGTTATGACAGTTGCAGACTGGATTGAGGCAAGTGTTTTTGGTGATAAAATACGCACGTCATATTATTGGTTTGCATTTAATATAGTCCGGGGTTTTTTGCGCCACCCTGCAATGATTAAATGACTGAAACAATGTGGTTGTTTGTCAACATTGTTTGATTCCAGATACCTGTAACTGTTACCTAGTATTGGTACATGGTTTTTGCAAGTTTATCATGTGTAAAAGGAAAACTTTATGATGTTAAAATGTTTGGTTGCATGAATGTACAGGGTGGCACAAGAAAAACCCGGACTAGTCACATTTAGGTTTGCATTTAATATAGTCCGGTTTTTTTGCACCACCCTGTAATGATTGAGTGACTGAACCAATGTGGTTGTTTGTCAACAGTGTTTGATTTGCTGTGGGGCTGGGGGATTTTAATCCCCCCACCACTTTTTTCTGCGGTGACTTCCTTGAGGGTAGAAATTTGGGGCAAAGTTTTCCGACGCCCCGACCGCTTTTTTGAATAATCGACCAGTTCGGGGTTTTGTGATAATAATTATACCTTTTGTCTTTGAAATATTAACATAAGTCTATGCACAAGGTCAAGGTCATAAGGTCATACTATGAGTCTATGCACAAGGTCAAGGTCATAAGGTCATTCCATCCTCATGTCCAAGCTTTTTAGTTAATGCTCACCTCTAGTTTCCGATAAACAGTGACCTTGAATAGCTTGTCGTTGTTTTCTTGAGGCCTACATTTCCCTTTGTGCTCACTGAGTTGGCCTCTCACCAACAGGGTTTAATCTAGGCCGTTTCCGGAGGGGAAAATTGCCCTTTCCCCCCTCCCGGAAATTTCAAATCCCCCGGAAATTTTGGCCTACTACATTAACTAACAGCAGCCCCCTAGCAGAATTCCCGCCGGCTTTGTCAGTTTCCCCCCCCCCGGCTTTTTCAGTTCCCCCCCCGGAGTTCAGGAGTCTAGATTAAACACTGGACTGACCAATACTCACTCAGTCGGTCTTTTACCGATACTTACCGGCAGTGGCGTAGCCAGCCCATGCAAAGTGGGGTTGTTAACTGTCCAGAGGCACTATGCAACTGAACACTGAAGCCGCGGCCGACCACCCCCCGACCCCAGCCGACCCCCACCCTCCCCACTATTCCTTCATCCAAAAGTCAACGGATTTACATAAATTGTGTTGGTCATACTTTTTAATGGGGTTGTTTGAACAACCTCAAACAGCTACGCGCTACTGCTTACCGGGTTGGCCCCAGAACAGTCGCTAATACAGACACCAAGTTGGTTGTTGTTTCAATGCATACTATATAACGGCGCTATATAAATTATCATGAACAATAACAATAATACTATTTGTCTGTGTGTATGTGTATTTGTATTTGTGGGCCTTTGTGTTTGTTTGTTTGTGTGTTTGGGTGTGTGTCTCAGTGTTTGTGTGTTGTTTCAAGACTTCTTAACTTTGTGATCTGAATGTTACTGGCTACACAGTGCCAGCCAGGCCTCTGACTAATGTACAGTGAAACCCACTTAATTGCATAGGTGCCGTGCAAGCCTTGCTTATGTGATTAACTGGGATATGCAAATAGCTGGGACGTCTGATAATTAATTGTACACACAAAACACTAGTTTGGGTTTTTATGTTGTTATGCGATTATGCAGGTTATGCAATTAAGCGGTATGCGATTAAGTGGGATCCACTGTATTTGCTATTTTAGTTGTTTTAGACTACTAGTTTAGGTCCTCACAATCTGCCAGGGCCTCAAAAAATCCTACTAAGACTATACTTATCATTATCTTATTATATTATTTTTCCTGTTTCCTTGTTATTTTTAAAATAATTTCATAAAATTACAGGGTGGCGCAAAAAAACCGGACTAGTCACATTTAGGTTTGCATTTAATATAATCCGTTTTTTGCGCCACCCTGTATTTAAAGCGCATATGTATTTTTACGTTTATTATTGGATGTTAACTTTTTCCGTGACCAGATAATGCAGTTTATAATGAAACTGGACATCTGGATTTTGTAGAGCTTAGGGCCTCATCATGTCTAAGTCCGGTGTAGCATATTATAATGACTCCCATATAATAATAACTCCCCCCTCATTATTATATATATATATAATAATGACTCCCCCCCTCTCATTACAATATGCTATACCGACATTGAAAGCTGCCGAGATTTGTTCCGTCAGTGATGAATTAGTTATGCTTTGGTAGTTTTTCCTGGAAGAGGTGAAACTGATGGAATACGCACTGCAAGAATATAAGGTGATGAGTCGGAGGATGAGTCTGAGGATGTCTAAGGTTTTCAGCAGATGTGGTTTCGGCGACAACCAGTCAGCTTCCATCTGTGACGATTCGTTAGTTTTGAACTTTCTCTTTGTGCAGATTCATAATAATTTTTGATGAAAATCCTACCAAGCAATGTCTGAATGCAGTACACAGGTGTAATCTAGGTTGAATGGAATTTGACTCCGGCAGGGCGTAGCCAGGAATTTGATTTGGGAGGGTATAAATATTTTGGGTGGGTATAAATCTTAACTGTAAACCACATAAACCATATAAACTGCATATAACCACATGTAAATCACATAAAAACTTTACGGTAGACTGATTTTGGGGGATATATACCGATATACCCCCGTCGCTACGCCCCTGGACTCCGGATGTAATAAAATTGTGGAGAGATTTTCCGATTTCTTGAGATTCATTATAAGACGCATCAGCTGCATTTAGTCTTTCACTGATCTTAATATTTGGACTTGCACTGAAATGTTAGGCTGCACTTGCAGTGAAGACTAATACAATTATTATAATTGTAATGCATTTATAACTGCATTTATAATAATATTAGCAAGTAATTAGTCATTCAGTGCAACTGTAGCAATCATTGCTAATATTTCATCATGTGACCTCAGCATATCTCCGGCATGCAGTTTGCATATCAAGACCCAAAGGAACTCAGGGAGGCCCATCGCTGGAAAATAACTGCATTGGCTGTGAGGGGTAACAGGGGACAGCCCCCCCCCCCCCGCCCCACCCCCATTCGAACGTGGTCACGAGAATCATGCAGAATTGATGAGGAAATTTTTCGATTCAGGGGTAGGGTGATTGTCAGATACAACATTTTAATCTGATGTCACCAGAAATTTTTTCAGACCCCAAATATTTGTGGGCTCACGACGCTCCCTAAGCCCCCTATTTGGATCTGAGAAAGTCGGACAGTAGAAGCATCGATGTCCCTCTGTTCTGGAATCCTGGCTACTGGGTTATTTCTAGGATTATCAATTTGGGGATGTCGGTAAATTCTGGGGGTCCCCTGCCAAAAAAGTCTGACAAACAAAAAGGTCACCCAATAGCTAGCTGAAATTGAGGGTGTTGGTCTCAAATTAGGGGGGTTGTTGGGGGTTTTGGGGTGTGTAAAAATATCCCTGCCTTGCTATATGCCAATGATCGGTCACCTTAGTACCGGTAGATAAAGTGACACAATTTGCTTTACTGCTAGAGTTCTAAAAAGATGACTGTAATATAGAACTTTTGGTGTTGAATGTTTTTTTGATTAGTTCTAAAGAGAATCTAGTCAGCGCACTATGTCTACAGGAAACTATAATGCAGGAAATAGAGACATTGGAAGAACTCATAGTTACGAGAAAGAAATATGTCATTAATCTATGCAAAGACCATTTTGTGGATTGCATGCCGTTAAGAGATCTTGCCAGCATCACTGTGATACAGATGGTCTGTTGATTGTATATTCAGTATGATATAATTTATACAAATAGTTCGTAGTTCAGAGTTCACTTAACTAATAGTTCATAATATTTTTTGCATATTGAGTGAATTTGCTCTTAACCCTATATTGCGCCATGTTGCCTGGTTAACCCTATGTTCGCTATGTTGCCTGCAGTTAACATTGTTCAATATAGGGTTAAATAACGTAGATGCCTTTTAGATATTTAATGGGATTTGAGGATTTGAGAGAGAGAAAGAGAGAGAGAAGAGAGAGAGAGAGAGAGAGAGAGAGAGAGAGAGAGAGAGAGAGGGTGAAGGGGTTTTCTTTATTAATTTTTATTTTAATTTTTCAGTTTTTTTAATGTTTTTTTTACTGAAGCATCTCTGTTTTTCTCAGATGATCAGACTTTTGCGCGAGCAAGCATGCCAAAGCGGCGTCGTGACCAGTCTCTACTTGGCCACCACCAGGACTCGCAGTCTGGACCAGTGGCCAGATAGCCGGCACTCCCGTCAACCCGCCACTCCCTCTTCTTCCGCACTCATCCATTCTTCCCCATTTCCGATGTTCGCTTCGTCGGAAGACCTCGTGCAGCTGAACGAAAGCGTGGCGTCTCTCGCAAGAATGCTTCACGGAATGCAATTGAACGCTGAGGTTTGTTGAGGTGCATAGGCTGCTCCACACGGAGGGGCCCGGGGGACCCATGCCACCCCCCTAATGAATGCCTGGTCCCCCCCAGTGACTCTCCCCCCCGTTGGGACTCTATACTTACTACTACATACCTTTCAACGAATGGTTGGCCCATGCTTAGAAGTTGCTACCCCAACACCCCTCCCCCATTTGCCAAATCCTGGAGCCGCCACTGTTGAGGTGAAGCTGTGTTCTTTCAGAAACACATAATAATAATAATAATAATAATAATAATAATAATAATAATAATAATAATAATAATAATAATAATAATAATAATAATAATACCAGGGTTTAGGTGGTTCAGTAGGCTCTGCCCCGTGTTTGTGAGAACCACTATGCAGTAAGGGCTCCAGGATTTGGCAAGTGGGGGGACGTTGGGGTGGCAACTTCTGATCATGGGGGGACAACCATTTGTTGTTAGGTATGTAGTATTAAGTATAGGGTCCCAACAGGGGACCACTGGGGGCCAGGCATTATTGCAAAATAAGATTAATTTTTAAAAGTACTATAGAGTACAGAACATACATTGTGCCTGCCATCTTCCATACACAGCTTATATTCGAATATAAGCTGCATATAAAGGATGGCAGGCACAATTTGTCTGTTAAAAACCCAAACCTACTTGCAACTTTCAAGGCTAGTGACATTGTGGTATTGATTTGAAAATGACGCTTGAATCTAATCTCACTCTACCCCGCAAGTCCGCGACCCACTAGACGGAGCCCTGCGACCCACTTTTGGGTCGCGACCCACAGTTTGGGAAACACTGTATTGGAGGACAAGAGGGCAAAGAATGAGATTACACAGCAAGACCATAATGTGAATTAATAATGACCGGGTGGAATATAATGGCAGTGGCGGCTCCACAAGCGCTCCTCCAAGTCCCCCCTAGCTGACTTCGCCCCGGTCTTGTCAGTCCCCGGAGTCCAGGAGTCTAGATTAGTTGCCTGTTTGTTCCTATGCCTGGTAGCGATCTTTTTGGTAAGCTGCTGTCATTAAGTTTACCACTTGTGTGATATTCTAGAGCGTTCCCAACGGAAGTAAGACAACCAAGCGGAAAAGGAACTACCATCGACTCTTACCAACATGGTAACTGTTGGCCAATGTGTTCTACTTAATCATGTTTGCTATAGAGGACAGAGGTCCCAGACCCCCAGTATGATAACTAATGACCCTGAACACAATTTATTAGTTTCAGAGGGGGGAATTGCCAATAGGCTATCATGCAGTCTGAAAAATATGCAACAGATCTCAAGATTTGAAACTGGTATTACCTCAAACTTTTTTGGGACGGGCGGAGGGGGGGCACCCCCCCCCCCAAAAAAAGAATCTCTTTGGAAATCATCCTGCATGCAAGTTATTGTAACTTGTCAGTGCTTATGAATATTTGTTTCTGAATGTTATTTATTTGTAGTTTCAGACCTGGGTGGATGAATAAATAGAGGTCTTAACCAACCGTCAACATTTCTTGACGTTTTGATCTTGGGTAAATCTGATTATAGTTTTGTTGTAGCTGTTAATATATGAAAGATGCAATTGTAGAAATGAAACTTTGGTATCGTTTGATTGTTTGGTTCAGCAGTAAGCAGTATTGCCTAAGTTTCCTTTGTCCAAAAGTATGATTTTTATGACAGAATTACTTTGATGCTTTTTTAGGAAAATCTACGACAACTGGTTAATAGTTTATTACAAGACCTACTTGGCTGTTTTCATTCACAGGGTGGCACAAAAAGCTGACTATATTAAATGCAGACCTAAATGTGAATAGTCCGGTTTTTTGCGCCACCCTGTATTTAATTTAAAGGAGTTAGGGTTAGGTTATATAGACGTAGCTGTTCTTTGCTTTGACTGGCTGAACACAGGTCTCCGGCTGAAACTGAGAATCGTTTCTTGCTTGTTTGTTTTAACACTCAACTATTATTTTGTCTGTGTGTATGGATTTGTATGTGTTTCTGTGCAAGTGTGTTTGTTTGTGTGTGTGTTTGTGTGCAAGTGCCTAATATTACTTTTGCATTTCAATTGGACTAATACATGCATATTATCTGATGTTGACTGCATTCTTTTTTAGTTAACAGGTTCAGCTCTGAAGCTTTAATTATTGACGAGTCCTGTTTGTGTTCGACGGTATTTTTGAGTTTCATCTTACGCCGGCCTGATTGCCACCAAGCATTGGGTTAGCCATGGGGGGGCCGGGCCCTATTCTGGATGTGATCATTCGTGGGATTTGCCCTAAACCTTTAAGAAATTTTTCAGGAGGGGTATGTGGGATTATAACAGACTCTATGTGCCAAGAAGTCCTTGACATTTTCTGCTTGTAGTAATTTTTTACTGGAAAACATCAATGATGCCCCCCTTTCCCCTCCCTATTCTGGAACCCTTCTTTCGCCAGAGCGCAGCTAGAAATCTCTCCGTACAAATCGTCAAAGACCCTGTGTTTCTGAACTGATGCCCTACTTTTTTCCTGAAATTACGTCACACAACTGGATACGTGACATCGAAGAGTCTTAGGCCTACTTATTTCGAATTTCTGTAATCAAATCACGAGGCACTGTTCCAGAAATGCTATGTCAAAATAACATTATATTATGATCATCAATATTGATTTTGTATTCATGACACTGATGCATAGGCCTAATATACTGTACAAATACGGTGCTATGTTCATTGTAAGCTGTGTAGGAGTCAGGGATATTTTTACAGCCCCCTAACACCCACCCAACAGCCCCCACCCAAAAATTTGGTAATGTGACAATGGTATGCATACAAAATGCATACTACTTAGCTCCGGACACCCCCCAATCTGAGGTCGACAACCCCAAATTCACAATCCTAGAAATATCCCTAGTAGGATGCATTTTGCAAAAACAAAATCGATTGCAATTTTTTGAGTTCGAACATTTGCATTCTGGTTTAAATAATGAATAGAAAGTTCGCTATTTCTACTATTAACATTTGTATAATCTGGTTTATGTAAAGTGACGCAAATCTATGAAGATGTCTTTGTGGTTTTGACGCTGGTGATCATTTGTGAGAAGTCTTTCTATAAACTTTTACATCAATTTTTATTCAAATTAGTATTCAATCCCATTGTATGTCCATAATGTACTCTAAGAATCTGCATTCAGCAATTAGATCTTTGATATCTCTCGGGCCCTTTGATTTCTTACTAATTTTTATATAGCCTTTTTGATCCATACTAAGAGAATGCTAGAAATCGTTTTAGTAGAAAAATCGACTAATTCGGGGCGAATTTGGCCCAAATTTCCGGTACTATGGCATCACTGCAAGGCCCCCAACAATTCTCTAGCGAAATTTGAGCGAATTGCGGACATGAATTTTTCGTCAAATTTCTCAAAAATCTAGAACCTCTTTAGAACCCCCACACGCCTTGCAGGGATGTCAGTGGACTAGAAAAATCCGTCACTTTCCACCCTATTAATGTGTCTATATTGCAAAATATAATAATGGTGGCTATACATTTTATAGATTTTTAACCCTTTAAAAAGCCAGACACCTGATAGATATCCCAAATGCGGGTCCAGATCCCTTGTAGGCATCGACTGGGCTTCAATCGGTGCAAATATGAAAGCCCTACGACACCACAAATTTTCGCTCAAATTTCGAAAAAAAACCATGGACTATAGTCCATGAAAATTTTTCGGGCGACCCAAAAATTCATGTCGATATTTCACCCAGATTTCTCTTTAGAACCCTCACACGCCTTGCAGGGATGTCAGTGGACTAGAAAAATCCGTCACTTTCCACCCTATTAATGTGTCTATATTGCAAAATATAATAATGGTGGCTATACATTTTATAGATTTTTAACCCTTTAAAAAAGCCAGACACCTGATAGATATCCCAAATGCGGGTCCAGATCCCTTGTAGGCATCGACTGGGCTTCAATCGGTGCAAATATGAAAGCCCTACGACACCACAAATTTTCGCTCAAATTTCGAAAAAACCATGGACTATAGTCCATGAAAATTTTTCGGGCGACCCAAAAATTCATGTCGATATTTCACCCAGATTTCTCTTTAGAACCCTCACACGCCTTGCAGGGATGTCAGTGGACTAGAAAAATCCGTCACTTTCCACCCTATTAATGTGTCTATATTGCAAAATATAATAATGGTGGCTATACATTTTATAGATTTTAACCCTTTAAAAAAGCCAGACACCTGATAGATATCCCAAATGCGGGTCCAGATCCCTTGTAGGCATCGACTGGGCTTCAATCGGTGCAAATATGAAAGCCCTACGACACCACAAATTTTCGCTCAAATTTCGAAAAACCATGGACTATAGTCCATGAAAATTTTTCGGGCGACCCAAAAATTCATGTCGATATTTCACCCAGATTTCTCTTTAGAACCCTCACACGCCTTGCAGGGATGTCAGTGGACTAGAAAAATCCGTCACTTTCCACCCTATTAATGTGTCTATATTGCAAAATATAATAATGGTGGCTATACATTTTATAGATTTTTAACCCTTTAAAAAAGCCAGACACCTGATAGATATCCCAAATGCGGGTCCAGATCCCTTGTAGGCATCGACTGGGCTTCAATCGGTGCAAATATGAAAGCCCTACGACACCACAAATTTTCGCTCAAATTTCGAAAAACCATGGACTATAGTCCATGAAAATTTTTCGGGCGACCCAAAAATTCATGTCGATATTTCACCCAGATTTCTCTTTAGAACCCTCACACGCCTTGCAGGGATGTCAGTGGACTAGAAAAATCCGTCACTTTCCACCCTATTAATGTGTCTATATTGCAAAATATAATAATGGTGGCTATACATTTTATAGATTTTTAACCCTTTAAAAAAGCCAGACACCTGATAGATATCCCAAATGCGGGTCCAGATCCCTTGTAGGCATCGACTGGGCTTCAATCGGTGCAAATATGAAAGCCCTACGACACCACAAATTTTCGCTCAAATTTCGAAAAAAAACCATGGACTATAGTCCATGAAAATTTTTCGGGCGACCCAAAAATTCATGTCGATATTTCACCCAGATTTCTCTTTAGAACCCTCACACGCCTTGCAGGGATGTCAGTGGACTAGAAAAATCCGTCACTTTCCACCCTATTAATGTGTCTATATTGCAAAATATAATAATGGTGGCTATACATTTTATAGATTTTTAACCCTTTAAAAAAGCCAGACACCTGATAGATATCCCAAATGCGGGTCCAGATCCCTTGTAGGCATCGACTGGGCTTCAATCGGTGCAAATATGAAAGCCCTACGACACCACAAATTTTCGCTCAAATTTCGAAAAAACCATGGACTATAGTCCATGAAAATTTTTCGGGCGACCCAAAAATTCATGTCGATATTTCACCCAGATTTCTCTTTAGAACCCTCACACGCCTTGCAGGGATGTCAGTGGACTAGAAAAATCCGTCACTTTCCACCCTATTAATGTGTCTATATTGCAAAATATAATAATGGTGGCTATACATTTTATAGATTTTTAACCCTTTAAAAAAGCCAGACACCTGATAGATATCCCAAATGCGGGTCCAGATCCCTTGTAGGCATCGACTGGGCTTCAATCGGTGCAAATATGAAAGCCCTACGACACCACAAATTTTCGCTCAAATTTCGAAAAAACCATGGACTATAGTCCATGAAAATTTTTCGGGCGACCCAAAATTCATGTCGATATTTCACCCAGATTTCTCTTTAGAACCCTCACACGCCTTGCAGGGATGTCAGTGGACTAGAAAAATCCGTCACTTTCCACCCTATTAATGTGTCTATATTGCAAAATATAATAATGGTGGCTATACATTTTATAGATTTTTAACCCTTTAAAAAAGCCAGACACCTGATAGATATCCCAAATGCGGGTCCAGATCCCTTGTAGGCATCGACTGGGCTTCAATCGGTGCAAATATGAAAGCCCTACGACACCACAAATTTTCGCTCAAATTTCGAAAAAACCATGGACTATAGTCCATGAAAATTTTTCGGGCGACCCAAAAATTCATGTCGATATTTCACCCAGATTTCTCTTTAGAACCCTCACACGCCTTGCAGGGATGTCAGTGGACTAGAAAAATCCGTCACTTTCCACCCTATTAATGTGTCTATATTGCAAAATATAATAATGGTGGCTATACATTTTATAGATTTTTAACCCTTTAAAAAAGCCAGACACCTGATAGATATCCCAAATGCGGGTCCAGATCCCTTGTAGGCATCGACTGGGCTTCAATCGGTGCAAATATGAAAGCCCTACGACACCACAAATTTTCGCTCAAATTTCGAAAAAAACCATGGACTATAGTCCATGAAAATTTTTCGGGCGACCCAAAAATTCATGTCGATATTTCACCCAAATTTCTCTTTAGAACCCTCACACGCCTTGCAGGGATGTCAGTGGACTAGAAAAATCCGTCACTTTCCACCCTATTAATGTGTCTATATTGCAAAATATAATAATGGTGGCTATACATTTTATAGATTTTTAACCCTTTAAAAAGCCAGACACCTGATAGATATCCCAAATGCGGGTCCAGATCCCTTGTAGGCATCGACTGGGCTTCAATCGGTGCAAATATGAAAGCCCTACGACACCACAAATTTTCGCTCAAATTTCGAAAAAAACCATGGACTATAGTCCATGAAAATTTTTCGGGCGACCCAAAATTCATGTCGATATTTCACCCAG
The DNA here is from genome assembly GCA_018105865.1 of Metaphire vulgaris. NCBI lineage: Eukaryota > Metazoa > Annelida > Clitellata > Crassiclitellata > Megascolecidae > Metaphire > Metaphire vulgaris. The sequence goes on along the minus strand of CM030868.1, from coordinate 2,098,863 downwards.
ATTTCTCTTTAGAACCCTCACACGCCTTGCAGGGATGTCAGTGGACTAGAAAAATCCGTCACTTTCCACCCTATTAATGTGTCTATATTGCAAAATATAATAATGGTGGCTATACATTTTATAGATTTTTAACCCTTTAAAAATCGCCAGACACCTGATAGATATCCCAAATGCGGGTCCAGATCCCTTGTAGGCATCGACTGGGCTTCAATCGGTGCAAAAATGAAAGCCCTACGACACCACAAATTTTCGCTCAAATTTCGAAAAAAACCATGGACTATAGTCCATGAAAATTTTTCGGGCGACCCAAAAATTCATGTCGATATTTCACCCAGATTTCTCTTTAGAACCCTCACACATGCCTTGCAGGGATGTCAGTGGACTAGAAAAATCCGTCACTTTCCACCCTATTAATGTGTCTATATTGCAAAATATAATAATGGTGGCTATACATTTTATAGATTTTTAACCCTTTAAAAAAGCCAGACACCTGATAGATATCCCAAATGCGGGTCCAGATCCCTTGTAGGCATCGACTGGGCTTCAATCGGTGCAAATATGAAAGCCCTACGACACCACAAATTTTCGCTCAAATTTCGAAAAAAAACCATGGACTATAGTCCATGAAAATTTTTCGGGCGACCCAAAAATTCATGTCGATATTTCACCCAGATTTCTCTTTAGAACCCTCACACGCCTTGCAGGGATGTCAGTGGACTAGAAAAATCCGTCACTTTCCACCCTATTAATGTGTCTATATTGCAAAATATAATAATGGTGGCTATACATTTTATAGATTTTTAACCCTTTAAAAAAGCCAGACACCTGATAGATATCCCAAATGCGGGTCCAGATCCCTTGTAGGCATCGACTGGGCTTCAATCGGTGCAAATATGAAAGCCCTACGACACCACAAATTTTCGCTCAAATTTCAAAAAAACCATGGACTGTTGGGTGCCCCAGCAGAGAAGGCCTAGAATAAACACTGATTGGGATGAATATGAAACTTTATTCAAACCTGCAATTTATTTATACACAAACATCCAGCATCACGATCATTTAACACAAGTAATTCATCAATATGAAAACTTGAAACTAACATTGACAACACAATTTATGCCGGGTCACTACAACCAAACAAATATTAACATAGTTCCTTACAGAGAACACACACACACACACACACACACACCATTCCTTTTGAACCACACTCCATGTTCCATGTAGCCCTGAGGAATTATCAAGTCTCATCGCATCTCGGGTTTCCGGCAGTACAAGATCTTTTCGGCGCATTTTGAAAAAGTAACCTTTGCAACGGGCGGGAAGTTAGCAGAGTGGTAACACTGGACGGTGGAGCGGAAGGTCGTGGATTCAATTCCCGCAGGAGCCCTAAGATCGAATCGGCATTACTCACGAAGAGGGCGGTGGTAAAATGAGAAGCAGCATTAAACTGTGAGGTAAAACACGGGTCTGGGGAAATTAATGGCAACCAACCCCAGATTAATGGCTTATACCACCTACGTCTCTGATTGTCTAGACAGGAGACAAGCGCCGGAAACCAACACTCGAACTCAAGTGTTGGTTTACCTTTTATCTACCTTTACCTGCCCTTTCCATGGACCAAACACATCTGCCTTCAACAATTATTATAAAATGATAAACACATTAAATTAAATATTACAAGACCTAACAGAAATCTCACAAAGATTCCGACGTTAGAATTTCAGAAGTAGCATCAGAGTAAGGTCAGAACACAATTTGTACCAAGCAGAACCAACCATTCTCACAACATTCCAAAAATAAATGCAATATAACATACTATACCACTTTGGGTATCAAGATGATGAGCCTCTCTTCAACCATTTGGAGCCTACTTGATAGAGAACCAAATCCTAAATTGATTGAGATAATGTAATGTATCTTATAAATGGAAAAGTTTTGTGTCTAGCTATTGCCACTAATGAGTTGGCAGAAAGCAACTATGATGATGATGATGATGATGATGAATGTATCTTATTGGATTTGACAGTGGGAGATTACGATTGAAATCAAGGAGCAACCATTGACTGATGAAAAGGACATTGTTAGAATGGTGCTATAGAAGTTCAACGACGACGACGACGACGATGATGATAAGTATTAAATACTTCACAGAATATTTGCATTGCTGATTGGATCACAAGATCAGACCCTATCAGCAGTAACAATTTTCTAATCAAAGTTCAAAATCGATGCAAATGAACGAAACAGCAACAACTCCATACATTGAATGGAGGCCCAGGCCTGAAACCCATAACCTACACATCTTGGAGTGTAAAGAGAGTTGTCGAACGAAATTGGATTTATTCCAGTGTCATTCCAGTGTCACCCTCAACTCAATCCACTCACAGCTATCTTACCAAACAAAAACAACAGTGTGCTTGGCAATCAGAAAACATACACCATGAACTCAATGGCAAACCACAATCTTATCAATGTAACATCACCACCCTTATACAAAAGGTCTATCACTTTTCTAATAAGGATAAAGAATATTATCCAACAATAATTAATCCTAACAAATGGGCAACTAGCCTGAATGGCAGAAATCCAAAGGTACCCACAACTAAAATAGGCAGGACAAATGGGTTGGGCCAAGTTTTAGTTCACACTTGACTGAACCCAAAAGTCTGTTGTATACTATAAATTATAGACTGTTCAGTAACCATTAATGCTCAATACATTAAACTGTTGCACAATATAACAATACTACTAAAAATGTTGTAATATTGTTTAATCTTGCTTTACATTGCCCGTTTCGAATTACATCAATTACGCTGGTACACATCGCTGCAGATGTTATTACATTTCTTACATCACAACATCATTCATCAAAGATGGCAGTTTACGTGTGAAATTAAAATTAGAAACAGCCCCCAAACAGTTGTAACTTCACCCCACATACAAAAAAACTGCATACAGTAAGCAAATACAGCCTGGATTTTCGATACCAGATAACTGCTAACCAATTAACAACAATCGACTGAACGAATTAAAGTGGGATGAATGAATACACATTGAAAGGAAGGCACTATATAATAGGATGATTTCTGAAGAGACACACACACCACACACACACACATGATCAACATCAACATTAGCTATTAAAGTTCAAAATATTTCCCCAAGAGCAGAGCAGTGCCAGCCCAAAGACCGCAAAAGGTTGGATTAAAATTTTAAAACTTGGAGACAAAGCCAAGAAGAATGCCACCACCGTACATTAAGATGTATAGGAACTGATTAAAATGGTTTCTGTAGCGCAAATTTTACGAAAACAGTTCATCTTCCGTGATGCTTTGTGGATGCAGCATTTTAAACAGTTAATTGTCCTCATGATCACTGTCTTTGTTTCCAACATCGGAGCCTTTATCCTCCTCCTCCTCCTCCTCAAGCTGCAGCGAAGAGAATTTGTTTCTGTCACTCCAATCCTGATAGAAAAATTACAAACGAAACCGCTACACACATTGCTACAAGCATATTCAATAGTTATCTGCAGTAGACAAATACACAGGTTCGAGAAAACACATTCTCTTGTAAACACCGATTGGTTTATGTGAACCAGCCAAGACTCGAAACAAAAAAATTGCATTATCAGAGGTTGACTGCAGATTGCAGAACCTAAAGAATTTTCACACTGCTTAGTCATAGTTATGTTGCCGCTTTGATTTTCCTTTCTCAAGTGAAAACATAGGAACTTTCCATATCTAATTTCAACCATTCACCTAAAATATTCTGCAGAAAGCATTTGTACGGAACAGTTGCAAACAGGAATGCATTCAAGAAAACAAACTTGGCAAACTTGGAGCATAAAATCAAAATGGCATTAAATAAAGAAACCATCAAATGTTTAAAAGAGTTAAGAAGATAACTCATATGACAACATAAAATTCTGCACAAAACCAACATTACTAAGGCAAGGAACACAAGTTCACTAAATAGTTAACTAGGCAATTCAGACTTTCAGAGTAATGATACAATTAGATTTTACTGTAACGAGACATTCATAACATCAGTATCGAGACCATTCTAATATCAAACATCCCTTAATATTAACAGACAAACCTTTTTTGACTTGTCTTCTAACTTTGGCATCTCGTCAATAGACGCAGGAAGTGGCTTGTCCTTTTCCTTTTTCGGACCAGTTCTTTTACCGTCAGGATCGGATCTTCGAACCTCGTTTCCCTCGGATCTCCTTACTCCAGTGCCGCCGCCTCTTCTTCCGCCTCGAGTCCCTCCCGGCCACCTGTCGGTGGGCTCCGCCGTTCCGCTGACGCGACCGCCGAATTCCTTCACATCCGCGATCGATACAACGGCTCTTTTCCTCACCTCTCCTTCATGACCTAAAGATGTCAAACAAACTGAATGACAAACCAGAAATAAATACATCTTCAGGTCAGGTCAGGTCAGGTCTTCGTCCTCCAGCGGTGTCCAGCTACTGACTTCTCCATGACATCTCTCCAGAGTTCTCTGTCCTTTGCTATTTCTTCCAAGGTCATTCGGTGTCTTCCGTCAGTTTTTCCATTGAGATTCAGCCCTGCCATGTGCAGATCCTCTTCCAATCCGTCCACCCATCGTCTTTTTGGTCTTCCTTTAAATACATCTTGCACATATGCAAAACAGAGCTGTGACCTTGAGTTCACAGATAAAGAAAATATTACAGGCATAATTAATTTCATGCAGCAAAAGAGGTTACTTTTCCACTGCAATGCTTTCAAACGTAGGCACCGTGAGACCAGTCTCAGGGTGACGCTTCAAGATGTCAAAAAAATAAAATATTCAAGAGTTAATCATTCTAATTATGGAAAATACTGTTCACAATTTACAGCCACTAGCATAGATGTTCTAAATTTCCCCTCATCATCAAAAATAAAAATAAGCACACCACGACAAAAGGTCAGAGAGAAAATAAAAACAGATGGTCGTACGAAACAAGTTGCACTTAATTACTATAATGAGTGCCATATATTCAGTGTGCTGCAAGAGTGTAGAAGAGTGCCTCACTTCCATATGGCACAGAATGGGTCCTACAAGTGCTGGCCTATTCAGTTTTTGGTGACCAATCAAAAATGTCTGTTGCACCCAACTGAAAGCAACATTATTACACACTTCTGAGCAACATTTGAAGACGCACGTGGTAGTGTCACCTGCCCCAACTATCACATGACTAGAATTACTCACCCAAAAACAGTTATCGAGTATGAATCGTGCCATATTCTTTATCTTAGCATACCAGTATTCGTTGGTAATATTAGAAAAAAATTCAATCAGTAATCGTTAAAATTCATGAAATAAAAAGGAAACAAGCGTTGTAATTGCTTATTCCCTAAAGTTTTATTCAAAATAATCAATCAAAGATATGGAGTCGGATCAAGAACTTACTTGGCGCTTCCGAAGGTTTTTCTGATTTCTGAAGCTTCGCTTCGTTTTCCTTTCTCCTCGCTTCCCATACGTTGACAACTGGAGCATCCGTGGTAGGATCGGCACTCCTTTCCTCAGGAGCGGTTCTCGGACTGGACGAATCGCTGGAATTTGCCATCGCATCTGAAGCTAGAGAGACTTGACTGACCTCAACCTAAACCAGAGCAGGCAAAAAATCACCACCAACAACAAACAAGGGTCAATCCGTATAGTACATACACACCAAGAGTGGAAGGGGGTTGAATTTAGGGGATTTTGCGTATGTAGGGTGGGCAAACGGGGGTTGAAAATATGCCTTTTATTGCGTACGTACTACATGGACGAGCCCTAAACACATCACAGCAAATCTGTGCTAAACCTGGCATTCCATGGGTCGAGTAGTGAGCCAGCAGGGGCTGCATCTTCTCCAGTTGCTCGTCGAGTCAACTCGGTCACAAGAGTAAAACGCGAGGGGCGCCTATGCCTTAGAAGTAAATGCAGACAACTACTTATATTGCTAAAGACCGGCTCGATCTGAGCCATACCGTAACCGGCCTGAATCTAAACCAACCCCTTTACAGAAATTTGGTCAGACAAAGGGGCTTTTACCTTCCGAACGATACAGTCCGAATGCTATTAACCCCTTAACTGGGGATCCCAGATATATATCCGTCCATTTTACATTGAGTTACAGTTAAATACACAGTTAAGGGGTTAACGGTGACTTACTGTTAGCATATCAGATGCATCCGTAGAATGCTCCTTCGCCAAGTCGACATTCGTCTCAGCAACTTCGGCTGCATCTTCTCTATCCGTGGTCGGTGGTTGGACTGACGCCGTAGTCGAGGCAACTGTTTGATGCTGAGCCGTTTTGCGTTTCTCCCAGAAGTTTTCCTTCGGCGGCGGCGCGGGAATCATCTTGACCGCTGGCGGCGGCAGCGGAGGAGGAGGAGCTGCCTTGTCCGCAAATACTTCCGGGTCGACGTTGGAAGCATCGTCGGTCTCTGAATGAGACGTCTTTCGGCCGGAAGTGGAACCTGAAATCCAATACGAGACATCCGATCAAACCGCTGGCAATATACAGACGTCACATTAAAATCAGGGACCAACTGGGTAGACAATATTTACATTACGTTACAAATCCAAGTATTTTGACGAAATATTTGCAGATCCAAGTATGAACCAGGAACCACCTTAATGTTTATTAGATTATTAATTCCTCATTACTTACAATTTACTGTCCTGAACCAAATCCTTGGATATAACATGCAACCTATTGTAGGCCTATATACTCTTTTCACATAATTTGTGGATTTGAGTCTGTTGTGCGGACAGTTTAGCAAACAATAATAATAGAACAGTAACAAAAAGGAATATTTAATACGGATAATTATTGTTCTATGCTTCTGCCATAAGCAACTATTTGCACGTCAAGTATTTGACACAAAACGTGACATTCGGTCAGGGCGATTTCCGGTTGATCGCCAATTAAAATACTATATGGCAGATTCCACTGCCTGTGTCAAATCAGCGTAAGAAAAAGCTACAAATAAAACAGACAGGACACTCAGGTCTCTCACAACACAACTCATCACAACTGACTACTTTGAAGCAAGCTGAAAACATAACGGATGAAATTTCAAGGTCCCTCAAAGTATATTATAACATAATTCACACAAATTAAAGGACAATTGTATCAGCAACTGATAATTCTCCATTAACCCTTTTCCTGCTTGCCCCAAAAATACCTGACCATCTTACATTACATTACAAATATATGAACGGGTTTTAAAGGGTTAACCTCTGCCCGAACTGCCACTGGCATTGGAGTTACGTTCCCATCTCTTCTCCGAACCAGATCCATCCTGAGCGATCTCCTTCTTTTGGTCGGTTTTACCATTGGCAGAATGTTGTCTACAATGTAATGCCACGAGTTTCATATAAAAAAATTCAAATTCCAACTTCTTTTGAACTTTATTCTCTATTGTACTCAAAAAGAGTAATTTTTAACCCCTCTTTAACAAAATTCTTGTATCCTTTTCTTAAAATTACACGACATCTGCTCCACACAAAACTCTTTTTGCTCAAATCCACTCTTGATACTTAATGACAGTTATCCTTCCACCAATGTTTAGATCATTGTCTATTTTACTGTTTTTCTTAACAATTCTTTAAAATTCTTATTCCCCCCCATACACCTTTGCAACATCTAGCATACCACTACGGGTATGCGTACCATCGGTTGGGAACCGCTGTTCTAAGTCAATGAGATATTAACCAAATGTAATTGTGCCTATAGCATCTTCAAAGCAAGTCTAAAAATACTTGGGATTATTATCCAATAGAAGGAAAGTGAGAAAACTAAATATGAAGGAAAATGAATAACTAAATCGGAGGACAGCACTAAATTCTGCAATAACCGTTTATAAACTGAATTCTCCTCCGATGTCGGTCCTTCGGACGAAGCCTGCTGCTTAACAGGGCTCGTTGATGATGATCTTCCTCATGGCCATCCCTACAAATTGAATTTACAGTTGTACAATGTACAAGTACGCATGCACCAAGACCAGCTGGTGATCACGAAAATGTCACCAGAGTAACGTATAACAAGCTAGACTGCTTTTCATCTTCGTAGCTGTCAGTGCTATCGCAAAGAAATAGAATTTATAAAGATCAAGAATTGAGTTCATAATATTAGAAAAAGCAGTACCGTATTACTGCACTATTTGAAAACGCTATATGAATTCACTAGATTTTACTTACGTATGTACTTACGGTAATTTACTATTGTTAAAATTGCACGTGGCAAACTAGCTTCTCAATCGCAACATTTGGCTTCCAGACAATTTCTGGAGTAGGGTTCTATATGCAAGCTCCACAACTCTGCCTGTCACTACAGTAGGGAGCAAATAAATTAAGGAGTGAGGATGTGTGAAGAAAGCTGTCACTGCCCCCATATCTTTAAAATCCCCAAAATAATATCACCAAGACAGAGACCCATCTTCTTTTTCCGGTTTCTGACGAAGCCTAGATGAATGCTTTTCTTCGATTTCTCGTAGCTTCTGCGTGGTATCGACGGGCTTTGCACCGCCGAAGATCGAAGACGAGTAAGTCATCTGCCCCGCTTCGTCCAAGGGCTTAGTACGAGGCTGGAGGTTCAACTTTGGGCGCCCCTTCGGCCCCGATCTCTCTTTCTCGGTGGATACGTCTGAAAAAAAAGGGGTAATGACAGATTTTATTGTAAAACAAACTTCTTGGCTATAATAAAAATGGAACTGTCTGCCATAAGAGAGTTTTGGACATATATGTCTGGTATCCTGTAGCCATAACATTCACATAGTAAAACATATAGTTATATATATGTAGTTATATATATATAGATAGTTATACATATAGTTATATATATAGTTATAAAGTAAAACAAACTTCTTGGCTATAATAAAAATTGGACCGCCTGCAATAAGAAAGGAAAGCCTTAGACATATATGTATGGTATCCTGTAACAATAACATTTATAAATTGTAGTGCCTCAAGATTTCAGAATCAAACTCAACAATTCATCATCTGCGATGAGAAAAACAGCTTCAACCTGGAACTGGATAAATATAAGGAGGATACAAGTCATATTAAGATAGTCCAGAAATTCCCAGTTGCAACACGTTTGGGACAAGCTCACCCCAGGATAAGTGGGAAACCATACTCTGGGATACATTGGATGCTGTTAACCCCTTAACTGGGTGCCCCGAGTACCGCTCGTCCATTTTACATTGAGTTACAAATAGTTGCCCAGTTAAGGGGTTAATAGGAGGAATGAAAAGCAATGGTATGCTACACCTGTTCATCCGAACCGGTTCATCTGTACCGAAATACAAGATATACCATACAAATCTTACTATAAACATACATCAATCCCACCCCCGTTAAAAACATTCAGATTATCTCAAATGAAACAGGAGCTGACGATTACCTCGACTTCTGTTCGCGCTTGGGGCAGCCTCCTTGTCGTCATCACGACCTCGCTCGTGTCCTTTCTTTTGGCCTTGTTCGTGTCCTCTTTCCTGGCCTCGTTCCTCCTCATTTTCATCACGACCGGGGCCTCTTCTAACGTCCCGGTTCCTATCGGGAAAATCCCTGTCGTTGTCTCTGTACCTGCCGCCAAACCTGCCGTCGGTCTTGTCCCCTTCGCTGCGGTCGCCGCCGTCGCGATGTTTGTCGCCGTCGTGGAGTCGGGTGTCGCGCCTCTCGCTGTTACGAAACCTGTCGCTCTCGGGTCTGTCGCTGTTACGACTCCAGTCGTCACTCCGATGTCCGTCGTCGTTGCGATGTCCGCCGTCGTCGTTGCGGTATCTGTTATCGTTACGAAACCTGTCCTCACTTCTTCTGCCAGAGTCTCTGCCTCCAAACCTATTGAAATGAACAGTATCATAAAACATATCACAACCTGCAAAATGAACAGTATCATAAAAACATATCATCAAACCTGCAAAAATAAACAGTATCATACAAATATATCATCACAACCTATCGAAATGAACAGTATCATACAAATATATCATCACAACCTATCAAAATGAACAGTATCATAAAAATATCACAAACTGTAAAATAAACAGTATCATACAAATATCACAAACTGTAAAATAAATAGTATCATAAAAATATATCACAAACTGTAAAATAAACAGTATCATACAAATATCACAAACTGTAAAATAAATAGTATCATAAAAATATATCACAAACTGTAAAATAAACAGTACCATAAAAATGTATCACAACCTGTAAAATAAACAGTACCGTACAAATATATCACAACACAGTATACAAAATTGAGACCAGCAAGTATCTATGCCCAACTGTGCACTGGGTGTATGTTTTCACACATGTAAGGGCTCATCCATATAGTATATATGCAAAAAAGGCATATTTTCAACACCCCCTTTGCACACACCATACATAAGCAAAATCTAAAATCCAACCCCCCACCCCCTCAATGTGTACGTACTATATGTATGGACCCTAAATTCACCTGTCACTTTCGTGCTGAAACTGATCGCGATTTCTAAAACTCGATCCAAACGATGATCGACCAAATTCTAAACAAAACGACAAACCCAGGTATGATAGTAAATTCTCCAGTCTCCACAAAGCCCATCAACTATTCTGTAGTATTTTCAGGAAATTCTCTTTTTAGAAATTACTGCCAAATATGACTAGAAGAAAAAGGTACCTCTGTCCCTATCTCTATCCTTATCGTCATGGAAACCACGATCTTGACGATTGCCAAAGCTACCATAGCGGTCACCATCTCGACTTCCAGATCCACTCCATCCGCGCCTCGATTCACCTCCCCTGTCGTCAAATCTAGAAAAAAAACACGGCAATACAAACACACATAATTATCATACCAAACAGAATAATGATGCAATCATCCATATGCATAGGCACATATGCATTGAATTCTCAAATAAAAGCAATCCTCTAAAATATCAGCAAACCTTAACCCTTTAAGCACTGGAAGTGGAAAATGTAATGTCCTGAGAACCAGGAAAATGTTCTCGTAATATCGAAACAATTTTCAACGTGCAATTGCTCGGGTTATTTGAAAGCTAAGAAGATAAGATATACACCATTGTCTTGCATTTTTATTCCTCTTTCTAACAATCCATGCAAAAATCTAAAAATATTTGGGATGAGGGTCCACTATCTGGCCTAAAACAGCATCCCCTGCAAAGAAAATTTTTCTTCCAAGCTGTGCAGAGAAATATTTTTAGCGTTATAGCAATTAACTGTGAAAATATCACTTCCTTATGACTCAAACCTATTAAAGCAGAAATCATCGACTTTTCCTATCACAGGTTAAAGCAATCACACACCTATCTGATAAGTGACGATCTTTTCCATCAGGGCGATCATGTTCTGACCCTCGATCTCGATCATAAGCATCTGGATAAAACCAAGCAGAACTGCATGACAACAATGACTGCAGAAAAACACATCCAGAATATCAAAATATCCACAATAAATTCATTTTCTGACATGAAACATATACCTTTGCTATTTACTACAATACACAATGCAACTGCAATTACCTGTATGCTTGTTTGACTGGACATTCCTATTACCGGTAATCTTTGCATCAACTTCTTACATAAACTACTAACAAATAAAATTTCAAAATCAAATAAGAAATGCTGGCATCTGTGATTTTCCTCCCACAAAAAAAAAAAAAAAAAGAATTTCAGGAAAACTGCACATAAAAAAATTGTAACAGAAGTTTTAGAAATTTTTGTTCTTGGATATTTGGGTGCAGTAAATCCAGGAGCATTTTCGTGGCTCTCTACCTCTCCGTTCTCTTCCAGAGAACCGGTCCGAGCTCGATTCGTCCTTTTTCCGCCAGTCTCCAAGAGTCTTATCGTCTCCGTCATCGCGGTCTCGGTCTCTGTTCCGGAAGCCTCCGTCACGATCTGAAAACGAACAAAACGAAAATCAGATCATCATCAATGGATTATAATTCATACAAAAACGTTAAAAAATTTTAATGCTTCACTATCTGTACAATTTTTTAAATAATGTTTCAAAACATAAAAAAATAATCAGCTTTTAATACCTGATTTATCGTGGTGATCGGCCAAATCAACCCGAATGGCACGGCCCTTAAGCATCTGTGAATAAAAGAAAAAGTGAACCATTTGATAACCTCATTCTAGCATAGGTTTAAAATTAATTATAAAATGCCTATAATATTCATAAATCAGTCTCAAATTTAAACGAATTTCTGCTGGAAATCATAAACATTCAGGTATTTAAGTTTTAACCAGTTCCAGATAAAAAAACCAGTTAAGCCATAAGGACTAAACTGGTTCACAATCAATTTGACTATTAACCCTTTACCTGTTCATTTATTTGTAACGCAACGTAAAATGAATGAGTCAATACTCGGGGTAAATGGGAAAAGGGTTAACGGTCACCAGAAAATATTTGTGGCATAAAAACGGTACCGTTTCTGCGTAGTTTAGTGCTTCGATCAGCATTTCTCTTGTTTCAAATTCAACATAACCACTTCCTCTCAATCGACCAGATGTGTCCGTAAGCAGACGAACAGTTGCAATCTACAAGACAATAATAATAATAATAATAATAATAATAATAATTATCAATTAAGTATTTCAGACATATGGGTAAATAATGTAATGTAATTATAACTGCAATGTAATTTCTCACAAATTTCTTGCACTCATGAAAGCTGAATGTTGTAGATAAATCAGCTTTTTCTCAAGTGTCTTTCCTGACATGCTGTTTTCCTGACATGCATTTCTGTCCTGTCCTGTGTTCCAGTTACCAACCGGCTGTCGTGTGCTTTGATTAATGTGTGTGACTGCCTTGTCAGGTATTTTGTTTTAGTGGCCCTTCTTGGTCTACAGTTAAATCTATCAGATCATATACAGTGCCTATTGCCACTGACATGTCCAAGCACCGCGAAACATGACACATTGTGCATGCTGCCATTTCAATTTCCACTCTACGTGCAGGCAAACATGAAAATGTCCAAGCAATAAAATATTATTCCCAACCCACAGAAATCAAACCTGGATATGCAGACTGATCATGCCAGTAAGGAACTCAAAAAGCAAAACGGTCCTAATGACTAAATTAAATAAATGAAATACTGTAATTTTATAATTTCACGCATAAATCAACGTGCTAATAAATACAATATAAATAATTATGTATACACAGAATATAACCAGAGAACTGTGGGACTTTACATAATAGTTATCCCGTGATTAAAACTCAACTAAAGATGCATTTAATCTGCATAACATCTGAAAATTCAACAAATTCAACATACGCTTAGGTCCTTGAAGAAATGGCGTATATCGTCTTCAGAAACTTCGAATGGCAGGTTTGCAAGAAAAGCGGTGAATGGTTTTTCCTTTGGAACTCTCGACAGATCAACGTCCACCCCGCGGGAAGATCGGGGAGCGGTTGGCAGCGCGGATCGGTTAATGACTATCCTAGTGCTCGGGTCGTCATCCACTGCAAAGCAATATTAATGAGTTAATTTACGGAAGAAACTTATCCCTAAATAATTTAACCCCTTAACCGTGTATTTAGCTGTAACTCAATGTAAAATGGACAGATATATCCGGGATCCCCAGTTAAGGGGTTAACTCAAAGGTTCTTACATATAGAGCTCTGCTGAGTTTCACGTACACAATTAAAATGATTTCTGGCCATCAAATAACCAAATCACAGGAAAAACTTAACTTGTAAAAATAACTTCTTTAACTCTCTCACTGCCATTATGATGTGTCAACAAATCAACATACTGGCTGGCATTGGCACAGTGGTCTAGAGTATTTTGCACATACTGTGGCAGCAAAAAGGGTTAAAGATGGAAGACTTCGTACAATTCACAGGCATTACTGTACAATTTATGGGCAAAAATTTTTTTAAATGAAATAATTGAGAAGCCATCGACCAATTTTTAAAATTTATAGATCATGTTAAAAATCACAAACTTGCTTAAAATACTATGAAGCTAATAAATGTCAATGATGTAATGTAATGTAATGTGGAATTTGTATAGTGCCTCTTCTATTTTATGATATTGCTACCATTCACTTAAATGTTGTCCAACTCAAGGGCAGCCTCTTGAAATTTACAGAAAATGTCAGACTCACATCCATATGCAAGCCTAGTAATTATATCACTTATTAAACAATCAGAAGCAAGCAACAGTTGTTAACTACAAAAACTCAATGGGACATATATCCGTTGTTAAATCCATTTAATAAAAGTCAACTGGCACTGCTTACAATCATTTCCCTGTTGTTCCATTTCATCGGCCCAACTGGTCTTCTTGACGACCAGTTCGTCTGCCTTCGGTCCCAGAAATTCATGGATCGAAAGTGTTGTCTTCTTCTTTTTCCCCTTTTTCCCTGTACATTAATAATAAATCAAACAAAATACAGCAAAAATTCATGCATTCTGTTATAATGCAACAATGATCATCTATTCCAGCAATTATATATGTAATATATATGTATATATATATATGTATATATATATATATATATATATATATATATATATATATATATATATATATATATATATATATATATATATATATGTTCATCTTGTTTACCTGTCTTATCTGCTATAAACTGTCATTTGGCTGTCCAGCCCGACATCCTGGATTTGATATTTTGGTATATATATAATATTTAAGAATAGATATATATATGCTCATTTGTGAACACACGTCACCAAGTTTAAGGCTTGTTAAAACATTGCAATTCATCTTGTTTTTTCATTACACTATACTTTGATGTACAGAAGGCTATAGATATAAAATAAAATGAATTTTATCCACATTTTCTTGTGTCTCAATCTTCATTGCATTACTAGAACAGTCAATATATTCTATAGTTTTATACTAGAGCTTCCAAATGCCACAAAAATAGTGAGCTAAATGACACTATACAAAGTCTTCCAGAAAACAATTCTCTGTCAAATGGTTACAAAGTCAATCGAGAGATAAGAGGGTCTTAAGATAGCTAGTTTCTTGTATCACATGTTTTAGACAAAAAATTATAAAAATGATACCTGTTTGACATTGGCCCGCATCATTATAGATATGAAAAATTTAGAGGAGTGAAGAAACGAATTATATTCACATTTTCTTGTGTGCCCATCTTCAAATAATAATCAGTATATTCGGTCAGCAGAAAAAAATACTATTTTTGCATATTATAGCCTTCTGTACATCAATCAAAATAGTATCATTAATAAAAAAATACAGCAGAAAAAATACGTTTTGCTTCAAAATCTACGTGTGTTCACAATTTTTGAGCAGTACTGTATTCACTAGATTTACACATACATTTAGAACTTATATGTGTGTGATCAGCTATTTCACAACTGCTTCACATCTCATTCAAATGACCTCTCCCAAAGTGTCCTTGACTTTGGACTTTGCCATGCTCTTAGCACTTTAGTGATTGTTTCAACTGTTACAGTTATGGTTGTAATAAAAACAAAAGCAATAAGAATGCATCAGTTGTTGTTAATATTTTAGTTGATGATATTATAAAGACAATAACAGTAAGATTTTCTATGTTCTATGCAAGGCCTATTGCCTAAAGTTATGGGCGAACGGCCTTGTAGGCGAAAAGGCTTGCTGAAGGCGAATGGCTACGTAGGGGATTGTCTAACAACCGGATGACCAGGACCATGAGTAAAGAATCAAATGGAAGCCTTGTGAAAACGGAAGTGCCTAACCTCATTGCGATTTCATTGGCAGTGATCGTCTTGATCAACATCGCCCTTACGTGTCCTTTACCTCGTCTCAAGTTCAGCAATGGGCTTTCGCCCACTCACAACACGAGAGGTCTGTGGACGCTGCTCAAACCGCAGTTCTGACTACCCCGGCGGGCGGTACACGCAGTCAGCAGGTAGTCTGACGGCCGGCGGAGTAGCCATCGTCGCCCACCGCCACCGGTGGAGTATCTAGTGACACCCTTAAACCACGTTTCCCAGAGGCATATTTGAGGCAAACTGGTGGATATGATCAACAAATCAAGGGACTATATTGGCATATTTCACACAATAAAATCAAATTCTCGACTGTAATCGGTGATTAATCGACGATCGGTTTTAATCTGATTCCGATCGGTGTACTGGAAATCGTCAATAGAAATTACATATTGTATAATGACTTACCGGACGACGCCATTTTGATCTACAATGAAAGGCAAAGATTGCAAAAAGTCAAAGATACTATTCCTTGAATATGAATTTAGCATCAACCAGTCAGTAAGTAAAATCTCGTGGATTTAAATAGCACTTTGAAGTAGTATTTTTCCAAGGCTATTTTAAGGAAAGTTAGGCTTCTAAGAATAACCAGCTACCGTTGTACTACTTTCCAAAGCCCGCTATGTAGATTATGGAGTGCTTCAAGGATCCGTCCTTGCGCCAGAACTGTTTGACGGATTGAAATTTGAGTCTTCTCTAAATTCCGACTCACAAATCTTTCAACTTTCAGTAGCCTGCAGTGCCCATATTCGTTACCTTCATCGCCGGTTTACATTAGTTTACGCACCTAGGAATTTGCGCACCAGTAGTATGCGCACCAAGTTAAGTTTCAACGGTTAGTAACAATTATGCGAACAAATACCTTGCATTCTTTTATAGCCGTTCCTTTATAGTTTGACCGCTGGTATCTGGCTTAGGGGTCGTCCATAAATGACGTAACGCGCCTAAGGGGGAGGTGTCAGGAATTTTTTACGAAGTGTGACGATGGGGAGGAGCATAGGCGGATTTAGAGTTTAATATTTGGGTAGGCTAGCATGGGGTCTGGGGGTGCCATCCATCACCCTAGCCTTTAATAAAATCCGCCTATGGGGAGGAGGTCTCAATACCTTGTTTCCATAACCCTACCCTTAACCCGATAATGAGTTATCTTTGGCGGGGACCGGGAGGGGGTGGAGTGGTAGTTGCCCGTGCCTTCATTTTTTATTGCTCTCGTCACACTTCATAACAAATTTCCTGACCCCCCCCTTGGGCGCGTTATGTTATTAACCGTGTTTATATAGCGCCCTGGTAGCAGCTGCTTATTCTTAGGCACTCAGCCTCTCTTAAATTAGCCATAGGAAAGGTCATACTGTCACACTTTCTTATATATCCCCTCCCTACCTCTGGAGCGTGACGTACTTTATGGACGGACCCTATGATAACATGATAAACGCATTTCTGCAGAACAGCAGTACATCTCATAAATCCAAAGATTAATATACACTGATTGACAAAACTCACAAATTGACAGACATTTTAAAACAGATTAATAATATTTAAATAAAAATTACAACAATATCTGGCCAGTGTAAACAAGTAGGTCTGTAAACAGAAAATCTGGGTCCCTAGGTTAATAAAATAATTTAATTAATTAGCGTTTATAATAATGTATAGGTTAATGGTTAAAGTCAGCGGTTTATTGGAAAAGTCAGCGAAACATTTATAATTTATAAAACATCTTCAACGCGATGTCATGGACGTTTGCCCAACGTGCTAACCCTCTCGGTGGGCCTGTAAACAAGTAGTACTTTAACAAATTCTGTCAATTTCCAGTCACATAATCTTACATCTTCAGGAAACATTAACAAGAGAAAATATTAAAATCAGTGTTGTCATAATAACATAAAATTGCATTTTACCGAAAAGGAAACAAAACCGAACAAGAAATTCAAAAAGCAGAGAGAGACATGAAAGCGGAGATTCAAAACTGAGATCGCTCAAAGTCACGACCGGTGAGAAGGCTTTACTCGGCGACGAGCGGAGTTTGAGTTGTTGTTGGTCACGTGAGCGGAGTCGGAAGGCTCAAAGGAAACTTTGCTGTCGTCTGAGTTGGTCTCCACCTCCGTTTCGCTTCTTTCGTCCTTTTCCAGCTAGGAGATAAAAGTGAACAGCCTCAGCAATAAATACATCTGCTTCAACCGTCTTAGAACAAATAAATAGATGGGAGGAAGGGGCAGTGTTTAATCTAGGCCGTTTCCGGGGAGAAATTGTCCTTTTCCCCCCCGGAAATTTAAAATTCCCCCCAAAATTCCGGCATACAGCATGGACTAACAGCAGCTCCCTAGCAGAATTCCCCCCCCCCGGCTTTGTCAGTCCCCCCCCCCGAGTCCAGGAGTCTAGATTAAACACTGGGAAGGGGTATTACAGAAGAATCAGCAAGACTTAAAATTCCCATGCCACTCTATATGACCAGTATGGAAAAAAACATGATGGCCCTTTGGATAAAATGGCCGTGCCTATCTCAAATTCACACTCTGAGCGGAATTTCTAACAAGATCAAGATCTATAACTTTCCAGCGAAGGTTCTAATTTACAGTATTCATGAACTTCCATAACACCAATTCTAATACTCAAAACATACCGACCGACGGTACCCAGTGGCGGCTCCACCGGGGGGCCCCGGTGGAGCCGCCACTGGGTACCGTCACTGGGTATTGTGTGCCTGGCCCCCCAGTGACCCCCCTGTTGGAACCCTATACTTAATGATACATACATTAAACAACAAATGGTTGCCCCCCTATGATTAGAAGTTGCCACTCCAACGGTGCCCCCACTTGCCAAATCCTGGAGCCGCCACTGACGGTACCCCAAATCCATACTGCAAAAGTAGACAAGGACAATTCCCGGGATTGGTCAGAGTTTGAGCATGGGGTAACAGCAAGACAGATATGCTATTAGTCATGAAATGTCATCATATACGTGATACAGCAACAACTGTATATCAAACACTTACATGTCCTTTGATGATGAAACCGTAGACCATTTTGAGAATCATGTAGAACCAGATCAAGTGGAGAATCTGCAGAGTCAGCAGGAAGCCGTTGTACCAGTAGTAGATTGGTTTCAAACCGAGGATCATATGACCCTCGAATAAAGTGCTGCGTAGTATCCTGTTCGATCATCAAAACGGCACAGCGCATACATATACAGTACGTCAATCGTTAAATCAATCACCGAATCAATCAAACTTCTATGGCGCACTGTCATAATGCCTAGGATATCAGTCAATGATGCATCACATCCCGGCCAAATTGGAGCCAGGTCGAGACCAAAGGGTGTCCAGAGCAGCAATCAACGTCAGACAGCCAAAGCCAAACAGGTATGTTCTAAGACCAGAACTAAAAGATCACGATGTGCTGGTTATATGAAGTAAAGTCAATAATAATGATGGTAATAATAATGATGGTAATAATAATGATGGTAATAATAATAATAATAATAATAATAATAATAATAATAATAGCAATAATAATAATAGCAATAATAATAATAGCAATAATAATAATAATAATAATAATAATAATAATAATAATAATAATAATAATAATAATAATAATAATAATAATAATAATGATGCCAATGACAACACTGATGATGAAGATGAAGATGATGATGATGATGATGCTACTTGTAAAAAGTGATGAAGATGATGATGATGATGATGATGATGATGATGATGATGATGATGATGATGAAGATGAAGATGATGATGATGATGCTACTTGTAAAAAGTGATGAAGATGATGATGATGATGAATGATGATGATGATGATGATGATGATGATGATGATGATGATGATGATGATGATGATGATGATGATGGTAATATTGGAGTGGCAACTCATCCATAATTACCGGTAACTGTATGAACACCGTACAATAAATAACACTCTAATCCCAGAACCTGGGGACACATAATGAACAAGAACTGTACAAGAGCATGGACAACTGGATGTATGGAAACAAGACTTTTCCTCACAGGTCTGATTTCCCTCCACCCACTGGTCTCAAACACCACAACGGTTAGCACTAAGTTTAACATTAGATATATAATACATTAGTAATTTAGTACATAATAAATTAATAATAATTATAACAAATGAATAATATGTCATTCACATTAGCTAGTGCAATCTAACAGCTGTCGTAACATCTGAAACATCAATCAATATGTTTTTATTGCAGTGGTAGAATTACATTTAAGAGAAACTGGAAAATCATTGCTGTAAATTGTGCAAAGTCTCACCATAACGGAAAGAAAAGAATACGAGACAACAGCCAGATGATCGTAAACAGCGCGAACAGTAAGTTGCACAAGTTCGGAAAGCGACTGTAATGCGCCAACTTTGCGCCCTGAAAATACAACAAAGCGGCGGCAACACCGCCTGTTTGTATTGTACAAACATAAGACATTAAGTGAGTAAGTAAAATCTTTCGAATTTTCCTAGCGCTTCACATACCGGTAATAGTACCGCAGTAGCTTTGACTAAACATGAAATAGGAGGCTAAGCAGGGTGCGAATTGTGACCTGGAGCAGTGGGGGGAATATGTCGAGCTTGGGGGGATATAGTTATTGGGGAAGTGTAGCAGTGGGGATGTAGTGGTGGGGGATGTAGCAGTAGGGAGGATGCAGTTGGGCAGTGGGGGTGAAAATCCCCCTTTGCCCCCCCCTACAAATCGCGCCCTGAGGCTAAGTAAGCCTGTGTGAAAACCAGTGATGCTAATGAACCTATTTAAAAATCTGTAATGAAACTATTTTTCAAAATGGCTCCTCAATACAGGGCGTAACTGACCTCGAGAAGATAGTCGACGGCATCGTGGACGCAAAGGACCAACGAACCGACGCGGACCATGTTACCAGACCACGACATCGTCATCAGCAAAATAGTGGCAGTGTGATGTACTATTGTGATGCCAAAATCCTATCACATTTAACAGATAACACTGACGTCATGATAATGAGCACAGAAGATTTGTAGGCTTCTAAGTTTCAGCATAAGAAAAAAATCATGTCAGAATGATAATAATGATACAACACCTTCTCTACTGTTGTCATCAATTCTGAGGCAAGATTAACATAAAATGATCACGAGTTTTCACACAAATAAAAATTGCCTTCAGACTAAAGTACGTAAAAATACAGTTCTATGCCGTTATAATGTCTAATTTATTTTGATTTGCATTAAAAATCACTGCTTCTTTAACTTGGATCTCAGATTTCAATTTTTTGCAAGTAACATTCACATTATGCTAGGTGCCTTTAGTCCCGAATAAATGAAAGTACAAGAACCACGGAGCATCGAGTTACGCGTATCACATATTTACATTTCCTAAAATATAATTTCAGGAACGCTCACATCCAATTATAGGAGGAATGCAATTGATCGTAAATAAGTTTTGTTGACGCTATGATTTTGGAAAATTCTTGTAATTCTTTAGAATGACAGCACTCACATTCTGTCTTCACAGAATGAACCTTAATGAAAATATGAAACCTGATATCACTCCTCCCATATTCTATGACCCTCACAAAGAATAGGTCTCACACCTAACCCCAACCATACCCTAACCCTAACTCTAATCTCAATCGAAACTCCAACCCCTATTCCTACCCTTAACCCAGTGTTGGAGTTGTGACAATTTGAGCTGGGGTTGAGGATTGATATTAAATAATGACAGAAACTACATGTACCCAAGATGTGATTTTTGGGAGGGTTGCAAAGTTAGCTGGGGGGTTCCAGCCCCAACCCCTCCGGCAACTCCCAACACTGCCTTAACCCTCATGCCCTCAATTTCAGGGACAAGTTAAAAGTTCACAAGGCAAAATCTTGATAAATTTCAGAAGACACACGAACCTTGCGTTTAATATCCATAAAGAGTGAGAAAACCAGCGACCAATAGAAACCAAGTTCCAACATGTAATACCACCAGATGTCAGTAGATACATGCTGCAAAGGAAATACCTAATACAATTCGCAATGTCATCAATAACTCCAAACAAAATAGGTAACTAGGCATTCACATTGAACTCCACAATGGGAGATTCTACTGGTACATGATATAGGTTTGGTCAGAAAAATTCTAGAAGACAAACATTTTGTATTACAATTCACGTAAATACAGTAAAGATCTATGCGTATTAACACTCATTGAAAATGGTATTACGATAATTATTACGTGTCCTATTACGATTGTCATGAATAAAGATTATTATAAAGGTAAAGGTCGTTCCATACTCGAAGATAATAAATACAAAAATTTCAAATTAAGGCTTATCACCCAATGACACCCATACAGCTAGACTTGACAACCACGAAACTTGCCAGAGTAAAATTTGGGGAAAGTCTTTGCTGCATGTATATCATCCCTTGTCGCAGCAGTAACTTTATGATAATTATAATAGAACCTATAATCTTTAAATTCACATCACAAAACAGTCTATCTAAACAGGAAACTTAGCGAGTATGCAATCTAGAAATCATAATGACGTCTAATCTCACTACTACTATGGATAGCACTAACACTAGATAGAGAAGGTTATAAGTATGCATGCTGTCTGGCAAGAACATCACACTTAGCACAGCAAAACATTCTACCTGTAATGGATGACCATACCAGCAGTGCTTGGTGTCCCAAAGCCAGGGCTTCTAGAAAATAGAAATCAAACTAAAGTCTGGTAATTAATTCAGAACAAAGTGACAGCATACTTACTTAAACTTAGCATGATTTAAAGTGGCTTAGGAGGCATTACTGTTGTGTGAAAGCCACTAGGGGCACTAATGGGGCTTGAACCCGCTCCGTCAGCCTGACGCTCCAGCACGTAACCCACTCTGCCATCTTCCGCCCCCCGATCAATCATATCTAACAAATATTACTTTTAAAAAATCTGACGTCTATTATGGCACGCAGTGACCTATCTAAAAATAATACAACCAATAAGAGCATAGCTATTTATTTACAGGTATCACTTAAATATTATATTCTGCTATTCTCAGAGTGATATTCCAGAGTCAGAATAGTAGGGGTGGAGGGAATTCCCATTTCCTCTGCTCACCCATTTCCCTAGCTCTTTCAAGAGTTGTTAAGTCAGTAAGCAGTGACCAGGAATTTCCCATACCCATAGGCAGATTTAGAGTTTAAGATTTGGATAGGCTAACATGGGGGTCTGGGGAAATAAGCAGAAATCGCTACGTATTAGAAAATTTTCTTCTATGTCAAAGGCTATTTTTTGCCTATAGCCGTATGGGCAAAACATATAGAACGTAATCTTTTATAGGCCTATAACTTTTGATTTCTTGTGAGGAGGGACTAAATCTTTGAGTTGGGTGGTCCAGAGGGCTAGCACCCTCTACTGAAATAGGCAGAAATTGCTACGTATTAGAAAATTTTCTTCTATGTCAATGGCTATTATTTGCCTATAGGCGTATTGGACCTTGTTATATATTATATATATTTAGGTTCAATTGGTAGCAGCTCTGATTAAGAACATCAAGAATATCTAACACCTCAAGAATGTCTTATAGAAAGTCAAAGAGATGTAAAGCTACTCTTAAAATACATCTTGTAGGCAAATAGGTAATTTCAGCTTCACGCTGTGAACTGGTTATTAAAAATAAAAAAGGAAAATAACTATTGAGGAGTCAAAATAAAATTCACAATAAAATTAAGTATAACTATAATAACCTTCAAATAATATAATTAATATTAAGGAAAACAATTCAAAACATGGAATCAACTAATTCGTAACCAAAATTTTTAAAACAACAAATGTCAACTAACCAAGCAACTGTACAATCAATCACTCACTCAGTCACTCAATCAGTCAGTCACTCAGTCACTCACTCAGTCACTCAGTCACTCAGTCAGTCACTCACTCAGTCACTCACTCAGTCACTCACTCAGTCACTCACTCACTCACCACACTCAGTCACTCACTCAGTCAGTCACTCATTCACTCACTCAGTCACTCACTCAGTCACTCACACAGTCACTCACTCAGTCACTCACTCAGTCACTCACTCAGTCACTCACTCAGTCACTCACTCACTCACTCACTCACTCACTCACTCAGTCACTCACTCACTCACTCAATCAATCAACCAATCAACCAATAAATCAATCAATCAACCAATCAACCAATAAATCAATCAATCAATCAAACTCTAAAAGAATAAAACTGTGCAATACAACACAAATCTTCATCATATCATTCTTCTACTCACATCCCATATAATGTACAGGCCAGACCAAAATGCAACAACGTAGAAGAGGAATCTCCAACTACTCGCAACAACAAACAGAACAACTGGGAATCAATAAAAGGACAAAAACACAAAAACACTGCACTCAAATAAATCCCACCGTTCACAATAACTGCAAAATAGGGTTCGAAACCAGATGATTACAATAAAGTCATAACTACCAGTCATAAACAGAAGCACCAAATGATAAATGTAAAGATTTCAGAAGACCTAAACTAAAAATCTATATCAAAACCACAACGATGGCAACGGGTCTGTTAAAACGACCCACGACCCAAATGACCCAATTATCCTTTGACCCATGACCCAAGTGACCCATAAAATATTCATGACCCATTTGACCTACGACCCATTAGCGCCTCTGGTCATACCCAATTACTGCTGCGTCTTTAAATATTAAAGCCAGGTTGTACTGTCAAGATTTTTGAAGATTGAATTCAATAGGCAGTGTTTTCCAAACTGTGGGTCGTAACACAGAAGTGGGTCGCAGGACTCAGTCTGGTGGGTCGCGGAGTATCAATGATGGAAATTATTCTAAAAAGTTGACAAGGAAGATAAACTTCCAGTGAATTATATTATTGGACAAAGCATGAACTAGCATGCTACAACTGTAAAAAGGTTTTTATGACATGATATAAAAATATTAAAACATCTGCTATAAAGTACATTAAAGATCTCCAAAAGATTCACAGCCAAAGAATGTGAACATTGTAAAATTTGAAACTAAAGATCTGAAAATTTTCCCTCCAAACATACACAAAATAATACAACAATAACTCGATTTGTCAAATCAACTGAAAGCAGAAAAAGAATAAATTAATATTATAAACTCTATCTTTGCAAACTGGAAAGCAATAAATTTCAAAAGAAACATCATTGGGAAGCTAAATACATGATGAAACTACCATTGTGAGCATTAGCAAAAGGTGCAGTTTAATTTCTTGTCAAACTAAACGCTCAGAATGGCTCACTGTATGGAATTTGAAGCAATTTCACTGCTGTAATACTACAAGTGAGACTAAAGGTGTTTACAAAAATGCTGAGTTTGTCCCAATAAAAGTGTATAAACTAGAATGATCTCACCAACAAATCTACCAAGCTTTCAAAATGGAAAGACACTGAAACATCTTAAGTTATGACAATGCAAGGTAAAGGTAGGTCCCGTACTCGAGTCTGAGCGTTGGGAGGTAGATTGCTATTACCGGTACTTTCCCCAGACCCACGTTTTACCTCGCAGCTTAATGCCGCTCCTCAGTTTATCACTGCCCTCTAGCGAGTAAGGATGAGTCGACCTTAGGGCTCCTGGGAGGATAGAACCCGCAACCTTCTGCTCAATCGTCCAGTGTTGTTACCACTCTGCTAACTTCCCGCCCCCAATACATAAGCTAATTTCAAACAAAATGTCCCATGCGTAATCAACAATCCCTAATATACCCCCACCCCCCAAATAATTTGATTCAAGGCCTCCCACCAACCTAAGCTGAATCTAACCTTAAACTTCTATAGCGCCACTTCAGAAGCATGGCATCAGCTGATGGTGCCAAACTTTTCACACAGGCAGAGGTTAAAAACCTGCAGAAAAGCAGGGAGTTGATTCTTAGCATGTCCAAGCAGGATACAGGTGATAAATTGAATGGTTGGGTGGAATAAGCCCTGAGTTAAATGCAGTTACCACCTTAATGGTGAGGTTGTCAATTGAAGGGCCCAGAGGAATAAGGAAGTAAATGCAGTTACCCCTCTTATTGTTATTGATACACAGGGGGGTCGGATGATAAATTTATTCCACCCAGCCATTCAATTGTCCCCTACCTTGTCTCCTTGAAACGTGTCATTGCAGACGCCTTGCCTTCAACCCTCCTCCTCCTCCACCACCGCTCCACCTGACGCGACGTCCAGCCAACGTCCTTTGCAAGAGCCTGCGATTAACAGCAGGGATAACGTTATGCCAAATGACACGATCGGGCATAACGAGAAACCACTGAGCACAGATGCAGCACGAGATGGGAAGAGGTAGCAGTAGACAACAGGGATGCCAGAGAGATTTCAGAATTACGGATTGACACTCGACTGCATACAAGACACTTCGTGACTTGTTTCATTTATTCCGTTCAGTTTCACCTCAATATTTTCACATTATATTACTATTTCATAGATCTTATTATCATATTAGTTTTATGCAAAAGTTCACATCTTTTCAGATCAATAAGTGACAGTTGACATGTCAATAAATGACAGTTGAATCAGTAAATGGATTCAAAGGCCATCTCGGAAAACTAGGTTATTGAATGCAGATGGTTACATCAGTGGTTTTCACACAGGCTTACTTAGCCTCCTAAACCACTTAAAATCACATTATTATTATTATTATTATTATTATTATTATTATTATTATTATTATTATTATTATTATTATTATTATTATTATTATTATTACTATTATTATTATTATTATTATTATTATTATTATTATTATTATTATTATTATTATTATTATTATTATTATTATTATTATTATTATTATCATCATCATCATCATCATTATCATTATCATCATCATTATCATTATCATTATCATTATTATTATTATTATTATTATTATTATTATTATTATTATTATTATTATTAAGAAAGCACATTATCAGCAAGATTTTCATGCAAAGATCATTCATTTTCTTACATCTTCAGTCAGCAAAGGTCAAACTGGGAGTTTGACCTTTAAATGCATAATTTTTGTGAAGAGCAATAAGGAGTGTGCAATTTTCCAAATATTCAGTGGCTTCTAATCAGAAAAGCACTGACAGCCTTCTTCCAAAATGAAAACCAATATTATATGCACACAATTCACTATTTATACACAACAGATATTTGTTGTATTTATTAGTAGATTTACCATTCCGTTGAAAGCATTAACCTGTGAATAAAATTCACTATTATGTGAGCAGCGCTTTTCTTTATTCTCTAAAGCAATAATAGCTCATGCTTATGCTTTGAATCAACATTGTTTAAACATTCAATTATTTCATTAAAGTCTAAAGACCAGTAGTTAGCAAATCGGTCAAAAGGCCTGGAGTTCAGATCTTGGTCACGATCAAGACTTAATTAGAAGCTCATTGACTATGAGAATTGAGCCAGTGGAGAGACCTTTACCAGTTGGTTATTTTATTAAGAAAATTGTCTTAGAAAACAAGCAAAACTGACCTCAATGACGGAATGACTGGGAAGGAGTCGATGGTGTCTGTGGAAAGCCTTCTCCAGGACGGCATTTGGAACAGCTTTCCTCGGCGGAGTTTCCTTAACGCCAGCCAATCGACCAATGGGACAGGCTACAAACCTAAACGATAAAGAGATGCATCACGATGATAATAATAATAAGAGTTTCAATAGCAATCATCAACAAAACAGCTAGTTAAATAAGTTAATAACTGCACTAAACTTCCCCCTTCGCTCTGTATACAGTATTGGTGTAGCCACGGGGGTGTGGGCTCCCAGAGATATTTCTAGGATTGTGAATTTGGGGGTGTCGACCTCAAATTGGGGGTGTTGGGGAGGTGTTAGGGGTGTAAAAATATCCCTGGGGCCTCCTATCCGTATCTGGACCGGCCGTGAGATTCGTCCAAAACCGGCAAGCAGTATTTGGGGTGGGGGTGTTTCATATCAAGAGACAGCAGATTTCGAAGCTTTGAGAACCTTTCTTGGGGGACATTTGGGGCGGGAAATGGAAGTTTCTGGAATCCTGGCTACGCAACTGGTATACAGTGGCGGCTCCACTGGGGCCTGCCCCTATCCTGCCCAGTATCTGGGACCCTATACTTAATGCCGTGAGATTCGTCCAAAACAGGCAAATCAGCCGCCACTGCTGGTATACAGTGGCTTATCCACTTAGATTGCTCCCCCGCTGTTCTGACTGATCTTCCGGATTGACCTGGCTCTAATTCTATTTGGATTTGGTGCGCCATCGGCTGATGCCCTGGACATTACGATAGTGACGCCATAGAAGTTGATTGATTGATTGTTTGATTGACAGTGGACCAGTTGGTGGGGAGGGGGAGAGGTCATAAACAGTGATCAGAAGCTTATCAACGCGTCGTCGATACCAACCGTTCCCAAAGAATCCTGAGTAGGAAGAGCGCCGCGGCCAAAGGAAAGGGGACCCAGAGGTCGCCGACGTCCGGATAGAAGGTCGTTTCGTTCCGCCTCATCTGCGACCAGGACGCGTTGTCCGGAAGCCAGAAGTTCTCGTCCCAAAACCAGTCGCACGCGTCCCTCCAGGCGTCGTACGCCATGGCGCCGTTAACGACGTCGACCCAAACAGAAGCGGGGCACACCCTCGTTCCGCCTCCTCCTCCTCCTCCTCCTCCCCTCTGCTCCCCAGAAGTCCTAGACGTCTGCGCGATACCCGTCAGACCATCCGATCAGGAGCTTCGCTGTACCTGTATACCCGGATCCGGTCTTGCCTGCGAAACTGAACGACCAGATCAGGTAGTGTAGGCCTATGTACTCCATTCGCCAGTTCGGCGGCGACGATGTCCTGTTGCTATCACCTGTCTGTCTGTACATCGGCAGTTTACCTGAAGAACACCTGCGAGCATGCGCGGTGATCGCCAAAGAGCCACGCTCCAGCTGTCACACACCCGGGTCGACAAGGCTATTTCATTCATCGGTGCTTTCTTATAAAGCCACAGAAGTTGTCGATGTATTACATGCGCTTGGCTTTTTTCTATCAAGTCAACTGTAATGCACAAAATATTAATACCTCCTTAAGCTGTGTCAAAGTTACGACAGGCCATACTGATCGCTGCGGATACGATACATGCTTGATACTACTGACGCCAGATGCAGGGTGCGATTTGTGACCTGGAGCAGTGGGGGGATATGTCGAGCTTGGGGGATGTAGTTGTTGGGAAATGTAGCAGTGGGGGATGTAGTGGTGGGGGCATAGGCGGATTTTATTAAAGGCTAGGGTAGGCTTAAGCCTACCCAACTAATCCCACCAAAACAAAAACAAATTGTTTTTTCCATGCAGTTGGGCAGTGGGGGGGGGGGAGATTCTCCCTACAAATCGCGCCCTGCTAACATGACGCTATAGAAGTTCTTTACTTTTAATAATAATAATAATAATAATAATAATAATAATAATTGGGTTTTAAATGGCCTAATCTGATCTCTACTGCATTAAAAAAATTGTCACTCGTGCAGTCCTCTTCAGTGGCGGTTCGACCATGTTGATGACTGGGGATGCAGCCCCCATCGGAGTTTTTTGCTTGTCAGCCTTATTTTCCGGCAAGGTCTATTAACATTTAGTGGGTTTATTAACATTTAGTGGGTTTATTAACATTTAGTGGGCTAATTAACATTTAGGGGGTTTATTAACATTTAGTGGGTTTATTAACATTTAGTGGGTTTATTAACATTTAGTGGGTTTGTTAACATTTAGGGGGTTTATTAACATTTAGTAGGTTTATTAACATTTAGTGGACAAAACACTAAGAATTACCTTTTCCCTCTCATTTCCTTTTTTAAACTTTGCATCCCCTCACCAAACTTCCTATGAATTTTTCAACCCCCTCCCCCTACCAAGAATTCCTGGAACCGCCACTGGTCCTCTTCCCTTGAGTCTGGTATCACAGACGAACCATAGGCCCTCTGTTAGATACGTGTAGGGGGCATGCCGTCCCATCCCCCCCCCAGGACAAATGCTTCGGGTTAGTAGAAAAGCTAAACGGTTAACAACGACCAAAAGCCAACAATGGAAACCAAATTAGTAACAACTTTAACCCCTTAACTGGGGATCCCGGATATATCCGTCCATTTTACATTGAGTTACAGTTAAATACACGGTTAAGGTTCTAGCTCTAAAACAAGAAACAACGAATTTAATTAATTGGACGATTATCATTTCATCAAACAATATGAAAATATATCAACGTGTTAGAACAATCTACCTTACAGAGAATATGCTTTAACGGATTATGCCAAAGAAACCCAGCAAAGAAAATCAATAAAAACACATACACAAACTCAGTGCGAATAACTTAGATGCATTCAATACATGACTCTGTGTGCATTTGGTTAATCAAATTGATACAATCACATCCTATCATTTTTATTAACTATTCATACACAGATGGTGCATTTTAAAATGCGCCAACAGCTTGATAATCATGCACCATCATGTACCAAGCAACCGGCAATTTTAATTTTTGTAACATAAATTCTTCATTTGTTATTCCATTGCTTATCATTGGCGAAGCCATGGGAGATAAGGGGCTATTCCCATATTCTGGCATCAGGTGTCAGTCGTGGCATTTGCACAAAAAACCATTAATAAATTTCTAGGAGGGGCGGGTAGGATGATTTTTAATAGAATCAATATATGGGTGTCCTTGATGGCGTTGTTTGGCTTGTAAACGGGGGGTTGGGCTTGGTGCCCCCCACCCGTTTTGGAAATCTGGCTACACCACTGAAGTTTATTACAGGTATGCTTTGATTCAGTTCATCCTTCAGTCTTCAGTGGTTTTCACACAGGCTTACTTAGTCTCCTAAACCACTTAAAATCACATTATTATTATTATTATTATTATTATTATTATTATTATTATTATTATTATTATTATTATCCTGACGGGGGCTAGAATTCCAACTCCCAGTAGGACACTGAACCATCCGAAATATCTGTCTGTAATGCTCCTTGCAATTTTAATATAGGAGGTCATTACAATGGGTGTGATTACCTAAATACCCAAAGGAATTAACAGAATCTTAGTGATGAGGGAAAACCAAAACAGGCCATCGTTTACTGCAAAGGGGTTTGATTTTTTGAATGCTTTGGGGGCTTTAATCCCGCTGGATGAGGCAAAACCCCGGATGTAGAAAATTTCTGGTTGGGGCAGTGTGACCAAAACAATTTTCAAAATGAAAACTCAAACACTGCAGTGCAGTCAAATTCCTTTCACTAATTTCATAAAAATGTCTTAGACTATGAGCACAAGGCCACATAAATCTTCATCGATAATAACACATGAAATCACTATTACATTAAAACCACAGAAAATTCTAACAAATAATAATACACCAACTTAAAAATCATCATCATCATCATCATCATCATCATCTGAAGTATGAATACATTAGCAACAATGATAAGGTAATATTTTATATTTATATCGAACATTGTAAGGCAATTTCTAATTAATGAGTTGAATGATAGCATGAGTTTGTGTATTTAACATGTGCACAAAAATTGCTGATATGACAGATTTTCAAGCAATAAATAGTTCTACTGAATACAGACAAGAAATAACAACAACTGAATATGGAATATTCAATAAGGACATCATTGAAAATAATAGACATCAATTTCAATTCCATGTCTGCATTATATAAATACATTAAAATATTCCTAAAAATCGACTAATAACATGATTATTCTACACAGACATCTCCTAAAAGTCCATCATCATGATTGTGCAAGGCATTAGTAAGAAAAGCAATGTCATGTAATGTAATGTAAGCCTACATATAAGCATGATTAGCCCAAACTAGAATTATAGATACTGAAAATATTCTTAACAACTGACTAAGGAACCAAATTCTACACCCACAATAAAAAATACCTGGGAGTCTCCGGGCCGGGGGGCAATGACTACAACGAAGAAATCCAATTTTCCAATTTCCAAGAAACTTCCAATAGAATTGGAAAGGCTACTGAGCTTTTGCCAAGAGGAAGACCATGAAAAGAACGGATAGACAATATTAAAGAATGGTGAAACATGGACATATATATATATATATATATATATATATATATATATATATATATATATATATATATATATATATATATATATAAAGCTTACAAAGCCATACAAGACAGAGACAAATGGAGGAGGCAAACTCAAATTGCAACAGACACCAACAGATATTGTGCCCATGGAGAAGAATGAATGAATGAATGAATGAATGAATGAATGAATGAACGATGACACATTGTCAACAGCAAAGATTTTGTAAAAATCGACAAAAAATCTTATACAAATAATTGGATACACTGCTCTTAGCTTGGTGGGTGGGTGGGGGGGGTGGGGTGTAAATATCAGGGTAGAACTGCGAAATGAGCATTCCTTATACATTGCACATTAAAATTTAACACATTTCATAAAATGTTACATTGTTTACCCAGAGGCCTTGAAAGCAACAAGAAGGCCATCTGCAGAAATATCTCACAAAAATTAAAGCACACCATCCGATCATATTATGTCACGACGTAATTAGAAATATTTCTCCCTTTGACAGACTTGGAAAAATTTATTTCAACCCGTGGAGGGAGAAAATGCCCCAAAAGGCCCATATAAAACTCCACTTATATCTGCAATATCATCAAATTCTTTCATATATATATATATATATATATATATATATATATATATATATCACTAAATGAATGTAAAACAGGCATAATCACATGACCCCACTATCTGACAAAGCACAACTCCAGAACAATGCACGCACAATCTCATTAAAATACTAAAATCAAGACAATACATTATGCTCCAATAATTATTATAATCATGCAAAATCTCAAATAGCATTTCACATATTCAGGACATCATAAAAAAATATGGCAAAACCAAACAGCTTAGGTAATTTAAGGTTATACATGATTGGCAGCATTAAAAAAATAATGTGAAACTTGAAGCAAAGGAAACAGTCATCTGCAAATAAGAAAGGGAATGAGCAAATCCACTTTGGTCTAGTGAAGACCATTGTTTATTCGAGGCCTTCTCTGGGGGGAATATCCCCTCAAGTTTAAATTTTCCACAATTTTTTGACATTTTGGCAAGTAGCATGACCTCCCCAATGTCTTTTACCCCCCCCCCCAATAACATTTTAAACTCCCCTCTCCCCAATGTCTAGGTGGCTAGAATAGCCACTAAGCGATGACTCAACCAATTTCAAATGGTGTAATTGTGGTCGTATTTCATCAATTCCAACCACTGGTTAACATGGACAGGCATTAATTACACTGGCCCCATCCTTCCCGAGCACTCAGGCTAGCCTCAAGGCTCACAGGGCGGCGCTGGTCTCCGGCCCTCAGCCGGGCGACCAACTCAGCCAGGCGACTGGGTGCAAGGTTACATGATACGGGGCCCGGTGTTCTCATGCAACGCGCCTGTTTACTTCGCGGATTAATCCGCTACTCATTTGCTATCGCCATCTGGCGAAAGAAGGCCGAGTCGACCTTAGGGCTCTCGCGGGAGTTGAACCCGCGACCTTCTGCTCCATTGTCCAACGCTGTTACCACTCTACTAACTTCCCGCCCCCATTAATTACGCTGGCCCCATGTTAACTCAGATCAGCTTATTTCGACTGACTATGGCTGTACAGGTTCCATCAGACTCAGTAAGATGGAGGTCCTTTGCGGCGGTCCCCTGATGTATGTGTCAAGGGATTTATACAAACACAGAACGAGACACAAAGCGTTTCGTCATTACGCAAAGTGGAATTATAATTATTCATGAAGCACACTTTGAACTTCAACTCAACAGTAAGCAGGAGTCATTAAAATATACCTGGAACTCTAATTTCTACATAATTTAAATCAGATATTTCTTAAATAATAAAAAAATCAGCACTGTTAGTATACAATACAATACAATACAATATAAAGCCATATATAACAAGATGGGCCCTGATTACCAGTATAACAGTGAAGTCTTACTTGGAACAAAACCAAACAGTTATTGTTTTACCAACAGAAGAAACCAGAAACCTATAGCAATTTTTAAGCGTACTCAACCCTACAGTATGCAAATGGTTGCATGCTGGCGTAAGTACACATCCCATAATGGCCATCAGATTGCAGAGAAACAAGTAATCATTTTGACATCATCCCAAAATGCAAAGGCAACATTCATGCACCTTCGCATGTCCAAATTATATAATCCAAAGTCATTAACCCCTTAACTGGGGATCCCGGATATATCCGTCCATTTTACATTGAGTTACAGTTAAATACACGGTTAAGGGGTTAATAATTAATTATCAAAGTAAGGCTGGCCACTATTTTTCTAGCTGTTTCGTGGGGTCAGTCAAACAAGCGGACACCCCCACCCTAATGACTTAAAAATCAGTCTTTGAATTATGGATGCAATATTCTGCTAGAAAATCAATAAGAGAGCAGCATTGAAATAATTTTATCAGTCAGAAAAACTGTTTAGGACTCACAAACTGCAAAGAATGATGTCAAATACTACGATGTGGCACAACCTCATCTTAAAACAAATTCAATGCCATTCTCTATTGGCTATTTACATTATTTCAAAGGCAACAATTAGTAAACATTGCAAACAATATCACCTGATTTATATATATATAATCTGGACGAAATTCTCGCATCCGGTCGACAAAAATTCTATTCAACCGAATTCTGTACAAAAACAGCTGACTCAGCAATTAAGTTATGCTAATCGCATCATTTGAAAAATAAAATGATTTCAGTCCTAATACCTGACGTCAGAATTATATTTTGGAAACCGCAATCAAGCAAAAAAACTCATTCGTCACGAACAACTCCAAGAACCAAAGGAACTTCAAGATGCTTGAACGGGAGAAAAAAATCTGCAATAATCGTACGACGCGGCGCAAAAGCAAAACTTCTTCCACAGAACAACGGGTATCGTTTTGGCATAAAATCCATTAGAAAATGACGTATAATCACAAAGCGCGCATATCTGAAGAACGCTTTTCACCTACTGCTGCAGGACGTCCATTTTGTTGGCTTTTCGCGTAATTCTGACCGCGCCAGGCTCAACATCTTGCGCTCCATTCTTAAACGAAACGTCAACAGCTTTGGAATTCATAACAGTCTTCACTCTGACAAAAAAATACAAAGAAATACAGATTATAATCAGGACCACTAGCGTTGTCATGGAGGCCTGGACCCCCCCCCCTATTTGGGCTGGGACCAGTCGTGGGATTTGGTTTGGGGGGAGTGACTGATGTGATAAAGCTTTTTGGCCTGAATACCAGAAAACGTTTACGTGCCCTCTATTCTAAAATCCTGGCTATGCCACTGGTCAGGACCTCATGTCAGAAAATGAAAATGTTAGCAATTTCACTATAATCTGATAATTACTACTACTACTACTACTACTACTACTACTACTACTACTACTACTACTACTACTACTACTGCTGCTGCTACTGCTGCTGCTGCTGCTGCTGCTGCTGCTGCTGCTGCTGCTGCTACTGCTGCTGCTGCTGCTGCTGCTGCTGCTGCTGCTGCTGTTGCTGCTGCTGCTGCTGCTACTGTTGCTGCTGCTGCTGCTGCTGCTGCTGTTACTGCTGCTGCTGCTGCAAAAATCTGCTGCTATTGCTGCCACTGTTGCACAATTGCTGCTGCTGCTGTTGCTGCTGCTGCTGCTGCTGCTGCTGCTGCTGCTGCTGCTGCTGCTGCTGCTGCAGCTGCTGCCACCACCACCACTGCTGCGGTGTTGCCGGTGCACCACTGCTACTGCTGCTGTTGCTGCCAACTACCACTACTGCTGCTGCTACTGCTACTACTGCTGCTACTACTACTACTACTACTACTACTACTACTAATAATAATAATAATAATAATAATAATAATAATTCACACACACGTGTACATGCAAATGATGACAATAATAAACTGCGACTCACTGAGTGCCAATGTTAAGCCGAACGTTCTCGCCCGTGGTATTTTTTATCGACATTGCAGCTTTGGCAACAATTTCGATGACTTGATTGTTGCTTAGCACGAGGTCACCCTTCTTGGCGAACCCGTCACCATTTTCTGACCGCTAAAGACAAGCACATAGAAAAACCCTCTCTCCTTAACAAAACAGAAAGATCACAATGTACCGTAAGTCTTCTGTGTGTAATAACCAAGAATGTCATTCTAAGCAGAGGATTGGCAATTTTTTATTAAAAGTCTGCAAAGATTCAAATCAAATACCAAAAAAACAGTCAAAAAAACCTTCCCCGAGCCGCACAGGCTCATAGGGCGGCGCTGATCTCCGTTTCTATAGCCCTCAGCTAGGTATGCAATGCCACGGATACGGGGTTAGCGTATCGCATAGCGTACCTGTTTGACTCATCGCAGAGATTTTTACCACGGCTTCTCATTTTACCACCGAGAAAAAGGCTGAGTCGACTTTTAGGGCTCCTGCGGGACTCGAACCCACAACCTCCTGCTCCATTGTCCAACGTTGTTACCACTCTGCTAACTTCCCGCCCCAACCCCTAACCCAATCCCTAACCCCTGACCTCTACCTTGAACTCTACCTCGACATTTACGCCTTAGTAGCCTACGAAAGAGACAAGGGTGCGGTTGAGAGAGGCTGAAAGCAGGCTAACGGTGGACATATGTGGTGCACAGTTACAATCACCAGCCCCCTCCTCTCCAATACCATACCCACAAGACTAAATCAGTTACAATAGGCCTATGTCGGCTCTAAAATTATAATATAAAGAAAATCCATTTCCGTAGTGCGGAAATGGCCTTCCGCACTGTGGATAGCCATACTATCTGTCTGACTATTCGACGATGATATTTGGGGGACTACTACTACTACTATTACTACTACTACTACTAGTCGGACAGATAGTATGGCTATCCGCAGTGCGGAAATGGCTTTCTGCAGTGTGGAAATGGATTTGAGCAGTGCGGAGATGCCTCTTAATAGTAGTAGTAGTAAT
Organism: Metaphire vulgaris; assembly: GCA_018105865.1. Taxonomy (NCBI): domain Eukaryota; kingdom Metazoa; phylum Annelida; class Clitellata; order Crassiclitellata; family Megascolecidae; genus Metaphire; species Metaphire vulgaris. The sequence continues at coordinate 2,062,084 of CM030868.1, read as the reverse complement.
ATTATTATTACTATTATTAATATTATTATTATTTGTAGTAGTAGTCTAGTAGAAGTAGTAAACTATGTCATAAGTGCAAAATTTCATAAGAATATATTCACTCCTTTGAGCACTTTTCAACGTTTGCGATTTGCCCTTACTGCTTATATATTAACCCTAACCCTAACCCTAGCCAATGGCTTAGCCTGCACCGATTCAAACGAAATTTTACTGACATAAAGATACATCAATCTATGTCATAAGTGCAAAATTTCATTAGAATATATACACTCCTTTGAGCACTTTTTAACGTTTGCGATTTGCCCTTACTGCTTATATATTAACCCTAACCCTAACCCTAGCCTATGGCTAAGCCAGCACTGATTCAAACGAAATTCTACCCACATAAAGATACATCAATCTATGTCATAAGTGCAAAATTTCATAAGAATATATTCATTCCTTTCAGCACTTTTCAACGATTGCGATTTGCCCTAACTGCTTATATATTAACCCTAACCCTAACCCTAACCAATGGCTTAGCCTGCACCGATTCAAACGAAATTCTACAGACATAAAGATACAACAATCTATGTCATAAGTGCAAAATTTCATTAGAATATATACACTCCTTTGAGCACTTTTCAACGTTTGCGATTTGCCCTTACTGCTTATATATTAACCCTAACCCTAACCCTAGCCAATGGCTTAGCCTGCACCGATTCAAATGAAATTCTACAGACATAAAGATACATCAATTTAAGTCATAAATGCCAAATTTTATAAGAATATATTCACTCCTTTGAGCACTTTTCAACGTTTGCGATTTGCCCTAACTGCTTATATATTAACCCTAACCCTAACCCTAGCCAATGGCTTAGCCTGCACCGATTCAAACGAAATTTTACAGACATAAAGATACATCAATCTATGTCATAAGTGCAAAATTTCATAAGAATATATTCACTCCTTTGAGCACTTTTCAACGTTTGCGATTTGCCCTAACTGCTTATATATTAACCCTAACCCTAGCCAATGGCTTAGCCTGCACCGATTCAAACGAAATTTTACAGACATAAAGATACATCAATCTATGTCATAAGTGCAAAATTTCATAAGAATATATTCACTCCTTTGAGCACTTTTCAACGTTTGCGATTTGCCCTTACTGCTTATATATTAACCCTAACCCTAACCCTAGCCAATGGCTTAGCCTGCACCGATTCAAACGAAATTTTACCGACATAAAGATACATCAATCTATGTCATAAGTGCAAAATTTCATAAGAATATATTCACTCCTTTGAGCACTTTTCAACGTTTGCGATTTGCCCTTACTGCTTATATATTAACCCTAACCCTAACCCTAGCCAATGGCTTAGCCTGCACCGATTCAAACAAAATTTTACAGACATAAAGATACATCAATCTATGTCATAAGTGCCAAATTTCATTAGAATATATTCACTCCTTTGAGCACTTTTCAATGTTTGCAATTTGCCCTTACTGCTTATATATTAATCTCCTTGGCGTTAGATTAATTGTTAAAATGACGTACCAAAAGCGTTAGATTATATATTTTTGAGGCAAAACGACGTTATTACAATACTAGGCCTACTAAAACATTATTGAAGACTCTTGAGATACGAATGCACTATCTCTTGTATATCAAAAATGCTGGGCATTCAGAATTTTGCCTGTTGTATTATCTATTGCTTAAAATTAACATTTTTAAACTACAGAGAATGGTATTGGCAGATGTGCGAATGGCTAGCACTTTTGACAGGCAAGTGAAGAGGACCTAGTAATCAAGATTTTTAAAAAAATAGGGCACTACTCTTCCATATCAAAAGTGCTTGGCATTCGGAATTTTGCCTGTGGATTCTCTTCTGCTTAAAATGGACATTTTTATCAAGGTGCTCTTTTACTTGTCAAAAATGTCACCGCCAGTACCAAATATTTCCAGCTTTTTTCAACGTAAATTTAGTTACTCTGAAACTCATATCTTGCCCGTATCAAGTACGGGATTAACGCTAAGGAGGTTAACCCTAACCCTAACCCTAGCCAATTGCTTAGCCTTTACGGATTGAAACAAAATTTTACAGACATAAAGATACATCAATCTATGTCATAAGTGCCAAATTTCATTAGAATATATTCACTCCTTTGAGCACTTTTCAATGTTTGCTATTTGCCCTTACTGCTTATATATTAACCTCCTTGGCGCTAGATTAATTGTGAAAATGACGTACCAAAAGCGTTAGATTATATATTTTTGTGGCGAAATGACGTTATTACAATATTAGACCTACTAAAACATTATTGAAGACTTTTGAGATACGAATGCACTATCTCTTGTATATCAAAAGTGCTCGGCATTCAGAATTTTGCCTCTGATATTATCTATTGCTTAAAATGAACATTTTTAAACTACAGAGAATGGTATTGGCAGATGTGCAAATGGCTAGCACGTTTGACAGGCAACTGAAGAGGACCTAGTAATCAAGTTTTTTCAAAAATTAAGGCACTATCTCTTGTATATCAAAAGTGCTTGGCATCCAGAATTTTGCCTGTGGTATTCTATAAAGCTTAAAATGGACATTTTTAAACTACCCAGAATATTATTGGAAGATGTGTGAATGGCTAGCACTTTTGACAGGCAAGTGAAGAGGACCTAGTAATCAAGATTTTTCAAAAATTAGGGCACTATCTCTTGTATATCAAGAGTGTATGGATTTCAGAATTTTGCCTGTGGTCATTTTATTTCAAGGACATTTATTTTCTATTGCTTAAATTGGACATTTTTAGACTACTGAGAATGATATTGGCAGATGTGTGAATGGCTAGCACTTTTAATAGGCAAGTGAAGAGGCCTTGGTAATCAAGTTTTTCAAAAATTAGGGCACTATCTCTTGTATATCAAAAGTGCTTGGCATTCAGAATTTTGCCTGTGGTATTCTATAATGCTTAAAATGGACATTTTTATCAAGGTGCTCTTTTACCTGTCCCAAATGTCTACGTCACCACCAGTGCCAAATATTTCCCGCTTTTGTCAAATTTAATTGTTAAATACGTGAAATGTTGGACTTACCGTTTTCACGTGAAAAATGACCAAATTATCGTTGAAAGGACTAAGAGATACTTGGGTCACTTCGGATATTGGAATGCGATACTTAAGGGCCAGAGACCGCTGATCCAGCAACAATACTGTGCTTGTTGTTAGCACAAACAGATGAGGCACCATCTGAATAACATTAACACAGCACTAGCATACACTAAATGCACTGCACTGATTTGAAACGCATACACGTATACATACATCTATCACAGCCAGTGGCGGCTCCGGAATTTGGCAAGTGGGGGGGCGTTGGAGTGGCAACTTCTAATCATGGGGGCCAACCATTTGTTGTTAGGTATGTAGTATTAAGTATAGTGACCCATCAGAGGGGTCACTGGAGGAGGCAGGCACTCAATAGGGGTGCACGGGCCCCCCAGGGCCCCTCTGTGGAGCCACCACTGATCACAGCCCAACCATCCACTCAGCTCAATTGCTGGTCGACCATGGTCCTTAGCATGCTTCTCAAGGCCTCCTCTGCGTGCCCCAGTGCATAAGAATAAGCAGCTACTAGTGTACTACTTTCCAAAGTGCCATATAAATTTACAGGATTTTACTTAGTCAGCCTGACCTACAGGATGCTTTCGACCCTACTACAGTTAATTTATCCACTGCTGATTGCATGGCCTTAGTTTTAAAACTATTTCAAACTCATCTCTGTCAATAAACATTAACCCTAACCATACGTTATTCTTCAAATAAGGCACTATATAAATTATAAATATCCTATTACACTACATTACAAAACGCCGCAAAGTAAATAAAATAAGAAATTCTTTTCACTTTTGGCAGTTTGTTCTATAAATTCACGACCAACTATACCAGCAAAAACTGGTCGCAAACAGTGGCGTATTTACCATTGGGCCATTTGGGCCATGGCTCCCCCCTTTGGTCTTGGCCTAGCCTGTCCTCAGACCCCCAGTATAGGCTCGCGCTTCGTACTCGCCATGGGCTGCTCCCCCTTACCAAAATTCTAAATGCGCCACTGGTCGCAAACCATTCTGTACCAATTATAAATTACAATGTTATTATATAATTATAATTATATATGTTATACCTTTCCATTCCGTCTGTTGACTTTCATGGCAGTATCGGCAAACAGAAGCTGGTGGTCACGAGTTTCGGCCGCAAATTTTCTCCACTTAGTGTTCTCCTGTAGTTTGACATAATCACTGAGAAAAGCACGCGACACACTGGAAAAAACACAAAAAAACATTGGTCACAACCACCAGCAACATACCGCGGCTACCTGAAAAACAGGTAGACAGTCATCTGCAACAGATACGACTACTTTTGCTTTCAGCGCATCAAGGTCAAACACAAACTGCACTTCCTACCAAAACCAACAGCCATTTGGAGCATTATAGCATCAGAAATGGATTAAAAAATTAACCTGTTTAACAATGTTCAAGAATAAACTCAAACAGAATCTCGTTATGCAATAGAAAAGTTATTAAACCAAAATCAAATATGACATTATTGGTAAATGTCTTTAAAATTATTAACCTATGTTTTAATAATCATGCATTATCTATGTCTGCTATTATTATACCACTTATAATAAATTTTGGTTACTTCCTAACGGGATTACTGATCCCTTTATTATTAATTATTAATTCTGACAATTTTTATATATTATCATTAATACGCATAGCTAAGATTAAAGTCAAGAGCACTTTACAAATGTCCCTAATAGGAGATATTAAATAAATATGTTTTAAAGTTACTAGTGAACAGTTCAGGAGATGTCACCCCTAACAAAACTAAAAATGAAGGAGTTCCAAAGAAAATCATTGCCCCTAAAACAGACCGATCCCCCAAATTTTGCTGTCGACCTTTGACGGGGGGTGGAACCACCAATTGAGAACGGCTGCTTGATCGAGTATTCACGCCGATCAGACGACTTTCTTACAGACCAGAGCCGTTAAGTACTCGGGGCAGAAAGGGTCATTTAACGTCCTAAATGTCAAGCGGATCCACTGCCTAATAAGGTTCAAAGAGTCTATTGAGATGCTCGCTCCGTTTCTCACGACTCTTCTGTCGACGTCTTTGAGTAGCGGTGAATTTCCATCGTCTTGAAACATGCGGTCGTATACCCGCACCTTAAGGGCCAAGTCTGAATCAAGATGAAATAAGCAAATATCGGCCAGTCTCTAATCTTCCCGTCTTGTCAAAGCTGCTGGAAGAGTGGTCAATAACCAACTTGTAAACTACTTGACGTCAAATGGTCTAATGCCTAAAGATCAGTCGGCCTATCGGAAGGGCCACTCACGGAAACAGCGGTCTTGCGTATTTACAATGATATTGTTGATGCGATCGCTAATGGTCAGTTAGCCCTTCTTTGCCTCCTGACCTCTCTGCGGAAATGACAGACAGTAGACCATGACATTCTCGTTAAACGCCTTGAACTTACCTACGGCTTAAATGGAGTTGTGCTATCCTGGATTCGAGACTACCTGACAGCCAGATCTCAATCGGTTTGCTGGAATGGTCAACGAAAGACTACAGACATAAAGTGTTCTCAGTGGAGTGCCGCATTTCATAAGAATATATTCACTCCCACTACTTTTCAACCTTTGCGATGTGGCAGATATATATTAAATCATCAAATCGTGTGGGCTTACTTCACACGCTTATGCCGATGACGTTCAGGTCTACTCCTCGTGTAACCCATCTTTAGTAACATTATTTCTTCTTTTCTTTTAGGTATTATCATTATGTCTCTAATAGTTATAACTGATTATAGTTCTCTATGTTAATTTCTTGAAATTTTTATTTGAATTTTTGAAATTACTGTATTATAAAGATACTGTACGTAATATGTATGACAAAGAAGGAATAAACTAAACTAAAAATGAAAAGAAAATTATTAGCATATTAACAAGTTGAATCGATTTTCATCAGCTGACCTTTTAGGATAATTTGCCTTTCGACCTTTGAAGAGTTCACTTGCTGTGAGTTTTTCAGTCAGAACTGTCTTCCGTTGTGGATCACATCGTTGTCGATAGAGACGACACTGGTATTACACATAATCAATACATACATACAAACATACACACATACATACATACATACATAGTATAACAAATTTATCTAATAATAATAATAATAATAATAATAATAATAATAAGGTTTAGAGTGGTATGGTTCAGTAAGGTCTGCCCAGTGTGAGAACCACTGTTAGTTTCATTTAATAATTTTAAAAGCTTAACCTCCTTGGCATTAGAATAATTGTGAAAAAGCATTAGATTATATATTTTTGAACGTTTGCGAACGCCCTTACTGCTTACAATATTAGGCCTGACCTAACCTAGCCTGGCTTAGCCTGCACCGATTCAAACGAAATTTTACAGACATAAAGATACATCAATCTATGTCATAAGTGCAAAATTTCATAAGAATATATTCACTCCTTTGAGCACTTTTCAACGTTTGCGTTTTGCCCATACTGCGCATATATTAACCATAACTCTAAACCTAGCCAATTGCTTAGCCTTTACCGATTGAAACGAAATTTTACAGACATAAAGATACATCAATCTATGTCATAAGTGCAAAATTTCATAAGAATATATTCACTCCTTTGAGCACTTTTCAACGTTTGTGATTTGCCCTTACTGCTTATATATTAACCCTAACCCTAACCCTAGCCAATGGCTTAGCCTGCACCGATTCAAACGAAATTTTACAGACATAAAGATACATCAATCTATGTCATAAGTGCAAAATTTCATAAGAATATATTCACTCCTTTGAACACTTTTCAACGTTTGTGATTTGCCCTTACTGCTTATATATTAACCCTAACCCTAACTCTAGCCAATGGCTTAGCCTGCACCGATTCAAACGAAATTCTACAGACATAAAGACACATCAATCTATGTCATAAGTGCAAAATTTCATACGAATATATTCACTCCTTTGAGTTCTTTTCAAGGTTTGCGATTTGCCCTTACTGCTTATATATTAACCCTAACCCTAACCCTAGCCAATGGCTTAGCCTGAGCCGATTCAAGCGAAATTCTACAGACATAAAGATACATCAATCTATGTCATAAGTGCAAAATTTCATAAGAATATATTCACTCCTTTGAACACTTTTCAACGTTTGCGATTTGCCCTTACTGCTTATATATTAACCCTAACCCTAACCCTAGCCAATTGCTTAGCCTTTACCGATTGAAACTAAATTTTACAGACATAAAGATACATCAATCTATGTCATAAGTGCAAAATTTCATAAGAATATATTCACTCCTTTGAGCACTTTTCAACGTTTGTGATTTGCCCTTACTGCTTATATATTAACCCTAACCCTAACCTAGCCAATGGCTTAGCCTGCACCGATTCAAACGAAATTTTACAGACATAAAGATACATCAATCTATGTCATAAGTGCAAAATTTCATAAGAATATATTCACTCCTTTGAGCACTTTTCAACGTTTGTGATTTGCCCTTACTGCTTATATATTAACCCTAACCCTAACCCTAGCCAATGGCTTAGCCTGCACCGATTCAAACGAAATTTTACAGACATAAAGATACATCAATCTATGTCATAAGTGCAAAATTTCATACGAATATATTCACTCCTTTGAGTGCTTTTCAACGTTTGCGATTTGCCCTTACTGCGTATATATTAACCCTAACCCTAACCCTAGCCAATTGCTTAGCCTTTACCGATTGAAACTAAATTTTACAGACATAAAGATACATCAATCTATGTCATAAGTGCAAAATTTCATAAGAATATATTCACTCCTTTGAGCACTTTTCAACGTTTGCGATTTGCCCTTACTGCTTATATATTAACCCTAACCCTAACCCTAGCCAATGGCTTAGCCTGCACCAATTCAAATGAAATTTTACAGACATAAAGATACATCAATCTATGTCATAAGTGCAAAATTTCATTAGAATATATACACTCCTTCGAGCACTTTTCAACGTTTGCGATTTGCCCTTACTGCTTATATATTAACCCTAACCCTAACCCTAGCCAATGGCTTAGCCTGCACCAATTCAAATGAAATTTTACAGACATAAAGATACATCAATTTAAGTCATAAATGCCAAATTTTATAAGAATATATTCACTCCTTTGAGCACTTTTCAACGTTTGCGATTTGCCCTTACTGCTTATATATTAACCTACCGAGAATGGTATTGGCAGATGTGGAATGGCTAGCACTTTTGACAGGCAAGTGAAGAGGACCTAGTAATCACGACTTTGAAAAATTAGGGCACTATCTCTTTTATATCAAAAGTGCTTGGCATTCAGAATTTTGCCTGTGGTATTCTCTTTTGCTTAAAATGGACATTTTTATCAAGGTGCTCTTTTACCTGTCCCAAATGTCTACGTCACCACCAGTGCCAAATATTTCCCGCTTTTGTCAACGTAAATTTAGTTACTCTGAAACTGATATCTTGCCCGTATCACATACGGGATTAACGCTAAGGAGGTTAAAGAAGAACATAATTAGTGCATGTACTCATCTGCTGCTAGCAACAATTCATTCATACGTGCTTTTATTGAATCCTGCGCACTGAATACAATCTTATGCCACCGCTATTAACAAGGCACTTCACGTCATGATGTAGAAGATCAAATTGTTTCAGCATAAGAATACCTCAGACATAAAGGTAAAGCAGAAGTACATGCTGGTAACAGAATACATAGAGGTAACAAAATACACAAGAGCAGGGTGCGATTTTTGACCTGGAGCAGTGGGGGGGGGAACAATTTGAGCTTGGGGGATGTAGTTGTTGGGGAAATGTAGCAGTGGGGGGATGTAGCAGTGGGGGATGTAGCAGTAGGGGCGATGTAGTTGGGCAGTGGGTGGGAAGATTTCCCCCCTTTCCCCCTACAAATCACGCCGTGCACAAGAGGTAACAAAAGCCTAAGATGGTGCTTTCGTCATGTATGACTATCAGATCTATGCACAGACAGGCAAGATAAAACCACGCTGGACAGACCTAATTGAGGCGTAATATTAATTAACTTATCTCACTGCACTGAATGCTAGCGGCACAATGAAGATGACCAGCATACCCTCCATCGATGATGCATCACTTGGAGCTGATCGGAAGCACTGCGAACGAGGCGCGAACAGGCCGGCCAACTGTTGTCAACTGGAGACTTCGAGGGCAGTGAATGGCACAAATTTATCAGAAACCGGTACCTCTGCACGTAATAGCAATGAGAGAAAAACAGCATGAGAACCAGTAGTGAAAAACAGTTATCAGAGGAGATCTTTCTTCAACCATTTCAAATAATTTCTACACCAAATTTATTATTATTATTATTATTATTATTATTATTATTATTATTCTATTATTATTCATCATCTAACTATATAGCCCAATATTAAAATCATTCTGACAATTATTATTATTATTATTATTATTATTATTATTATTATTATTATTATTATATTATTACAAGCTGGATGATGGAAAAGCAGTTGATGTAATATACCTGAACTTTGCAAAAGCATTCAACAAAGTACCTCATTCAAGACTAGCATTATTATTATTATTATTATTATTATTATTATTATTATTATTATTATTATTATTATTATTATTATTATTATTATTATTATTTTTTTTTTTTTTTTTTTTATTAACATTATTATTATTATTTTTTTTATTAACATTGTTATTAACAATATTATTAATTAATAATATTATTAATAATTATTTATCATATTTGATCATTACTATCATATTTATTTATCATCATATTTAATCATTAATATTAATATTATTATTACACGTTTGCTAGCTCATGCTAAGTCATTCACAAAGTGCAGATCTGTAAGTTCTGAGCAGATAAGGAGTGAACAATTTGCCCAATGTCGCTACGCAGTGGCTAGGGTCAGATTCGAACCCGCTACCCTCCGATTGTACGTCAAGCACTCTAACACTACTCCACTGCACCCCTAAATACCAACGAATTTGAGTTGCCTTGACAAGACGTTACTTACGTGAACACGAAGCATAAACTTGGCAATCTTCGGTCCTGCGATTGCTCGGAATTTTCGTCGATACTCCTTCCGGACCAACCAGCCGATGTAGTATTTGTGTATGATGCCGACCGCCAAAACGCAGCGCTTCTCGTGTTTAATTTTGGCGAGTAGTTTTCTTGCCTGTTAAATCAGGTGACAAAACATAACATCTAAATAAAACTCGCAAGTTAGCAGTCAAAATCTAAGCAAAAGTTCGGAAACCTGCCAAATTTCTGCCTCCGATCTCCGTAAAAGAAAAATTTGCACAGTCAGATTACGAATAGTTAATAGTATTACTAAACCATTACATGCTTATGATGATGCCTCGCTTTGCAAATGACTTAAAGTGCATTAACCCCTTAACTGGGCAATTATTTGTAACTCAATGTAAAATGGACGAGCGTTACTCGGGGCACCCAGTTAAGGGGTTAACAACCATATCATTACAAATATTAATCATTAATAGTAGATTTAAACTTATTGTTTCTCTAATGTAAATAACCTGTGACATAAAAGTAAAGAGAAATTGTTAAACATAATAATAATAATATTATTATTATTAAAAATTTTATTATTTATTAATTTATTATTATTATTCACAATTACTGATATTGCAGCCTATCAGTAATCAAATCAATTTTCTTTCAAATAAAATTCTTACAAAATTCTCTTATTGATATTACTTAACATCCTGTATTGACTGTTTTGGAATTACAGATATCTAGAAAATATTAATTTAGAAGAATTAACACAACAAATAGTATATCCAATCAATCAATGAGGAAATAACAGCTGACAATACCTTCCATCCACGCACATAAGAACACATTACTAATGCTGCCCAACGTATGCGAAGGTAGTTCTGCCTTGCCTGCAATGTATACAACACATACAATTCCATCAACCAATCCAATACTATACATAGAGAGTGAAAGTAAAACAATTTGGAAACTAAAATCCTTGAATTTAACCAAAAATTTTAGAAGCAAATCTAAATAATACATTGTTACCTGAAAAGGAGGAATTCTACCTGATACAAAACTTAAAAATTCAGTGTCTACTTAACCCCTTTAGCGTGTAATAAAATTTTCCAAGACGTTACCAATGTGTGTTATTAATTTTGGAGAATAACGTTATTTTGAACTGTTAACATGTACTTTTTAAACTTACTATATTTCAGGCTATATAGAAGCTACAAAGATGTGGTTTGCATCATTCTTTAGCATTTTTATTGTACCCACCATCCATCCGTGCCAAAAAGAAATTTCGGGGGTTGGGTCCACCTACAGACCAAAATATGACCTCCTCCCAAAAAAATACGTTCAAAGGTCAATAAAATTTTTTTTCAGCGGTGACCCCCTAGGTTCAGCGGCAAAGTTGTAGGTTGGTGTCTTTGGAACAGATTAGTTCAAAATTTTGAAGATGGGACCCAATTTGGGGGAGTTATGGTGTTTCTACACCAGGCACCCGTTGCTCGGAGAAGTGACATTTTTTTGCGAGAATCTCAAATCTGAAACACCTTACCTTGCAGGCTATATAGAAGCTACAAGGATGTGGTTTGCATCATTGTTTAGCATTTTTATTGTACTTAACCATCCATCCGTGCCAAAAAGAAAATTTGGGGGTTTGGCCCACTCTACAGGCAAAAATATGACCCCTGCCAAAAATTTTCTTCTAAGGTCAATAAAAGAAAATTTTCAGTGGTGACCCCTAGGTTCAGCAGTACAGTTGTAGGTGGGTGTCTTTGGAACAGATCAGTTCAAAAATTATGTAGATCGGTCCTATGGTAGATAATCAAAGACAGGAAAACTAGCAGCTCATCCATACCCACGTCCTCCCATTTGAGCAACCTTGAGTGCCTGGCCAAGGTTACTTGCTGCAATTGTGCTGCCCTCCTGTTAGTTTCAACAGCATTACCCCAAGTATTTCCGTGGTAAAAAATAACTTGAAGTAATCCATGGGGGATTTGGTGGGAGGAATGTCGACCTTCATACCTGACTCCCAGTGAACGCCACGCGGGTTGGTTCCCATTGGAACTCGTGCCTCACCTCGTACCCCTCCGTCTCGCCGCTGTCCCCGAACTTTCGTCTTCCGAGGACCGCTGCGTCACCGCTCCACATAACATCATCGCCGGTGTCTTGGTCGGAGAGATCATCGTCCGATTCCATGACCATCTCCAAAGCTTCAGCCGCGCTAACCTCTTTCTCGACGCCATCTTTTCAACAACAACGAACCCCCCTCCCTCTTCCAGCCTCAACTACGATTCTATTTTTAGGAATAGTCTGGCTCCCGGCGCGCCATTGAACGCAGAATATGTCAATAAACGCCTAGATCGCTTTTGACGTGCTCAGCTCGGGGCAAACATATAGATACGGGTCTGTGAAGTTCATGACGAACTGGACTCGGGGCAAACATATAAGGCGGCGCCATCTATGACGTGCTGGGCTCGGGGCAAACGCTAAAGAGGTTAATATAAGATAAACAAGAATTTACATTCATTCAAAAATCAATATAAACTCAAAGAGCAGAACCCGAGTTATAAGGTTATTATAGAAGTACTCTCACACGAAGGCTTTGTAGCAGAGAGTGCTAGTTTTTTTTACAGATAGCTTTAAAAAAGAAGCAAAACTTTGAATGAAGGATGGCAAGAAAACTCACAGAGAAACAGCGCCATTTACTCGAGATGACGATCTGAGCGCACTTCATTTGGAGAAAGCACTGTCTCTGGTGCCATCCGCGGTAGATCTTCTGAAGAAGGGTGGCAAGGTAGTGCAGCCGCTTTCGTCTCAGCGCCTCCATCGAGAACAGCTTCGGAACAGAAATCAAACACAGATCGAACTCAAGAGCGCATCTCGAAATGTCGCAAATTCAATCAGCTGTAAATAACTAAGAAAACTTCTGCCACGAATGGCATTACCTTTGGTGCCCCCCCCCATATGCTGGCAGAGGAGGTCAGAACTCCCACTACTGGTGAAGGGCAACCCCTATCAGGTCAGGTCAGGTCTTCGTCCTCCAGCCATGTCCAGCCATCAACTTCTTCATGACATCTCTCCAAAGTACCCTGTCCGTTGCTATCTCTTCCAAGGTCATTCGGTGTCTTCTTTCAGTTTTCCCATTGAGATTCAGCTCCTCATGCTCAGATCCTCTTCCAATCTGTCCACCCATCGTCTTTTCGGTCTTCCCTTAGATCTCCTCCTCAGGTTTGCAGTAGAATATTCATTTTGGGTTTCTTTTCCACTGGCAATAGGAAATGTTGGTCTCTGGCCATCTACCCTCCACTGGTTGTCAAAAACTTTGGCCGATTACCCACCACCTTTTAAAAAAAATCTAAATAGATTTCACTGCCTTTAAAGCGTGCTGTTAAAGGGTCAACGATGCTCAAACTTCAAAGTACATGAAGTGACAATTACAAATGTTTCCCATCTTAGCACTAATTCTAAAATGATTTTCAAACGCTGTAGCAAAACACCTCCGTAATTCACAATCGATTACTCGAAGCGACTTACCGTCTGCGGGTTTCGGATGAAAATCTTTGTGACTCCAAATGCATACTCTTCTTTGTCAGTTTTCAGACACTGGAAGAGTTCCTTCACTCCATCTCTTGGCGATCCGTGCCAGTTCGGCCACGTTGATTGACACAGCATCTTGTATCGATACAGGAAATCTCCGTACGGCTGACGATACGCGAATCCCGCACGGCGTACTCTGACATTCTCGAGCAGCCTGTGCACAACAAAAATCGTATCGAACGTTAACCCTTTCGCAACAGCGACACATATAACCAACAAGTCATGAAACCAAAATATTGATCTTACAGAATAAAAAAGATATTCACAGTACAGTTGGTCCAAAGTTCTACCGATAACAGTTCACAGCTGACAAGCGAAAATATGAAAAGAATTAATTTGCAAAGCGATCTTCAGTATCTGACCCTTCCCTCAGTACTGGTACTGAAGCACTCAAGCTCTAACCTAATCCAATCTCAAACTTCTATAGCGCCACTTCATAATGCGTAGACAATAGAAGCAACAGCTGATGGTTTGCCAAATCACAACCGCACAGGATCCAGGTCAAATCCAAGACATCACGCTGGACAAACAGATAACAGTCTATGGCAGATAAGCCATGACAGACAGTTCAACTAGCCAAGATAGCAAATAAAGAAATGAGCAAATAAACCCCAGAAAGGTACAACACGGGTCTCGAACAACGCACCCGAGATAACGAACTTGGTGTCGGACCAACTCCTGCACAAAGTTGTTTGGCTTCTTGTGATCATTTGGCTACAGGAAAACACAAACCCAGTTACAGAGTTCTAGTATCACATTAACCATGATTTTAAGCTTGGTAATGGTAAGCTAACCCTTAAATCTGGGAGTCTCAGCGTGCTCCTGTAATCCAGCTGCTTGGATGCTGGGGTTGGTGATGTCATCATCATTATCATCATCATCATCATCATCATCACCATAATCACCACCACCATAATCACCACCACCATAATCATTATCACCATCATAAACATCATAAAATCATCATCATCATCACCATCAAGTCCTTACTAATGGTTTGCATACTTACTAGCCTGAAGCCCATTGTAATCTGCAAATGCTAAAACTCACTAGGTTCCATCAGTAGTATCACAGTAATACACTAATTGGTATGCATCAGCATATGACCGTTAGATAATTAATGAGCAAGCACAATTGCACAATGGTCAGGGTTGTGAACTCCTACAACATTACCACTCCACCTCACCCCACCAACAAAAATCAATGCCAAAATTTTAAAAAAACAAAACAGTTGAGCATTATAAATCGCACAGTTACAGCCAAGCTAGTGTTCTAGAAATGCTCAGTTAAAGCACTACAAAGAAAAAATACTGTCGGTTAACCTTAATGCAACGAATGTAATTTGGAGCTTTCGACAGTAAGTTTTTCATCAGTTCACCAACTGACACCTGAAAATACAAACAACTGATTCGGAAAGAGAAAAGGCATCGCACCATCAAAGCAATGAATGCATTCTAAAATTAACTTGAAATGGCAACCATTTACAACAGCACTTAACTTAAACCTTACTATGCTGCCGTGAAATGCATACTGCAATTCAAATGATAAAATCAAAACATTTCTACCAGTTACATTTCAATTAAATGTCTGTCAGAAATGAAGCTAAACCAGTGGTTCAAACTCGGTTCGGCGGTCCCATAGCGGTTTCAGTGCGACCACAAAGGGATTACTTTCTCAAGATATCTCACCAACACAAAACACATTGATGGTGCAGAGAGCACTGATTTCATTTGAATTTAAATTTTCTGACTAAGATTTGCAATTTTCTGACTAAATAATTAATTGATCGACAAAACAAGCAGCCTATGTGTTAATTAATCTAAAATTCAAGCTTTATAAAGTCTGGAAGACATCACAAACATTTCTAGGGGACCACCATGCAATAAATTAAAACACATAAGACAAATAACATAAGATACATTTTTAATATTGGCTATTAACTGTGTTAAGCGCTCTTGTTGTAGGCCTTAGCCTTGTCTACTGTGCTATATAATTTGTCAATAAATAAATAAATAAAGCCTAAAAAGTTTGAGAACCGCTGAGCTAAACTGTTAGTCGCCAAGAATAAATTTACTTTGAACTGGAATCCAGCAGTTGGTGGTCGCTTCAAAGAATTCTTTTGAGGATCTCCTAAACAACCATGCACATATATCAATGCACAGAACGTATAACTGTCACGTCAATAGAATCACATTCAAAAAGGAAATCATAAAACGACGAACACTGCATTCGCAAAAACTCATGAGCAAAAATGAGAAATACTACAAAAGACCAGACCGAAAAAACGGTATCACATTATAGCCGCCCCAGCTATGACCGCCCCAGCTATGGCTGCCGTCAGTATCGTTAGTGTTTCATGTCTGGTTTATGGTGAGGGTAATGATTATATGACCCCTTACGGGTGCAATACACTGCTTTTCATCAAAACCCCTGGGGCGGTCATAACCGAGCGGTCATAACCGGGGCATTCATAGCTGGGGCGGCTACCACCTGTAACCAAAAATACACCCTTGCATACATTAACTTAAATCATTTCTCAATTTCACTAGTCATGCAATGTAAAAATGTAAAGCGATCTTGTTTTTGACTATTAGCCATGAAACTGCGCCAGGGATATTTTTACACCCCCCCTAACACCCCCCCAATTTGAGACCGACCCCCCCAAACCAAATTTTCCACAATCTGAGCTTGAGATGCACTTCTAACACCCTCCAACACCCACCAATTTGAGACCGACACCCACAAAAAATTGATAATCCTAGAAATAACTCTGCACTGCATTGTATAAATGGTCTTGGATAGAATATACAATAATAGTAATATGTAATGTAAGTAATATGTACCGGTAATAATGATATGTGATAGAATGCAAACTGTACGCAAAGCAAGATTTTAAAGTCAATTGCATAAACTTCACTACGAGCGCTTTTTGAAACCAAAATAAAGCCTCACCCTCAGGAAAGATTTGTGGAAGAAGAGGGTTTTTACAGGAGAACATCGCCCTCGATAAATCTCGATACAGCAGATCACTGTTTTTATCGAGAAATCCATCGACTTGATAAGTCACCTAAGACAGTAAAAAAATCCGCTGTTGTTGCAAACACAAACCAAACTGAATTTCATCAATTGATTTCTTTCAAATATATTCTAACACGGTCTCTCATAGTAATTTTCCATCTGCAGCACAAAGAATGGGAGCGGTAATGGTCAGTGGCGGTTCCAGGATTTCTTGGTGGGGGATGAAATGAATTCATAAGAAGTTGGTGAGGGAGGGTGAAAAGAGAAGGGAAAAATCAATAAACTTTCCTAAAAAGGCTGACGAAAGAAAAAAATTGTTCCCCTAATTTTACTACATTTTTACATAAAAATAGGTTGACAAGGAAAAAAGGTCATCTGCAATTTTTCCCTGTAGTTTTACCAGACTTTTACTAAAAAAACCAGGTTTCACAAGCATAAAAAAGTCAGGGAAGCTTGGTGGGGGGGTGCATCCCCACTCATCCCCCACGTGGAACCGCCACTGGTAACGGTCAAAAGCAGATATTCCAACCGATCCGGCGTAGTGAACTAGTCGAAAGGCGTCGTGCGGCAGCGTTCGGTCAGACTGAGACTTGCGACAGCCTCGACTTTCGTAATGCGCGTGATTGGAACAGGCCTGGTTGAGCTTCTGGAGGAATGTCTCGTCCGAGACATTTCCCGGCCGCAGGCATTCTTCGTCCAACATCGCCAGAATTCCGACGTTATTCTGGAACACAGATAATCAAATAGGTAATATAATAATCAACATAATTTCTATAGTGCCCAGGTAAGCTTGATTCCTGCAAATTAGCTTTACCTCTCATTCTAGATAAGTGTCTCCCAAATTGTGGGTCACGATCCAAAAGTGGGTCACAGGGCTCAGTCTATTGGGCCACGGGGTAGCCCGAAATGATATTCAAAAGTGTAATTTTCTAACCAATACCACAATGCCACAAGTCTTGAAAGTTGCAAGCAGGCCTAGGTCTTGAGAAATTTATATGCCTGCAATCCTCCAAGGTACACACATACACAAAACAGCTACACACATACACAACTTATATTAAAATGCATAAGTGTTTTATCTAATTTGGGTTACTATGCATCAGTGGAGAAAAGGTTACATGGAAAGAATGACACCTGGTGACATTATTTATTTATTTAAGACAACTTATATAGCACTGTAACACAGCAGAGGACAAAGCCAAAAGTTGCTGTTGGCAACGTTGACAAGTCATTGACAATGCAAGATGTCGGTCTTGAAAATCCTCTCAGATTGTCATAATGGATCAACACTTACCTTACCCCTTAACAACGTGAATTCAACCTAATCACATGGCCAAATTTTGCAATTCTCAATCTTTAATTCTTCTTTATAAATGATTCAGAACATAAGGCACACTTATTTAACATTTTGTTTTCATATATGTAAAGTGCTCTTGTCCATGGTCCCAAGCTATAATACTGTGTTATACAAATTGTCAAGACAACAACAACAACAACAACAACAACAACAATAATAATAAACAATAATAATAAACAATAATAAACAATAATAATAATAAGCTAGTCATTTTGGAAATAAAAACTAAATACAAAGTTACCTTTTCAATAAGGTCGCAGATGACAGAATTGTTGAAATACTCGACATTCACCCACTCAATGCCCTATAAATAGAAAGATACCTATGTCACCTATAAATAGAAAGATACCTATGTCACCTGCAGTCATTTTTTTAAACTATAAATACTTCTTATAGAATGGAATTGCTTGTTAAATCTATTCTAAATCCTCAAATTCTCAATAAATTTTCATCATCCAAAAATGTTTACAAAACTCAGAGCAAAACTAATACAAGTTAATTAAGGTATGAATTTCGTGCTGTAGTTATATATGCCATCTATCGTACCATCATTAATTCTTCACCAATTGGTCAGTATAATATGGGATCTATCCTTCTCTGACAGCTTGGTATTACAGGTAATCAGTCATGAGGTTGCGTTCAATTGCGTATTGCATAGTCGCACTGTATGATGATGACAATGAAGTTTCTCTCTCTCTCTCTCTCTCTCTCTCTCTCTCTCTCTCTCTCATTTTCTCTCTCTCAAATTCTCTCTCTCAAATTCTCTCACACAATTTCTCTCTCACAGTTTCTCTCACACAATTGCTCTGCCTGTCTCTCTTTCTCAATTTTTCTCACAATTTCTCTCACACAATTTCTCTCTCAATCTCTGCCTGTCTGTCCCTGTGTCTCCGTCTGTCTCTGTCTCTCTCCTCTTGACCGAATCAGTGATCTAAATCGATGCTCTAAGATGAAAAACGACGAACCTCCTTGATGTACTCGTCCTGTTCCTCCTTCAGAGTCAACTCAATGAAAATCTGCTGCAGCTTCTCATTGCAATAATTAATGATGAATTGTTCAAAGCTGTTCATCTGACCAAACAAAACAAACGACAACAGTAAAACACGCCGAAATCTAATCATTTACAATCCGTGCCTGCCAATAAAGTCTCTGCACGACAGACTCAAACACAACCACAAATAAGTCCAAGTTTAAAATGATAACATTAAAGCTTTTATTTAACATAATTCTATATCGAATTATATCACAAATGACCCTTTCTGCCCCAAGTACTTAACGGCTCTTGTCTGTAAGCCCAAGTTGTCTGATCGGCGCTCGCAGCTTCGATCAAGCAGCTGTTCTCAATTGGTGGTTCCACCCCCGTCTACGACAGCAAAATTTGGGGATTGGTCTGTTTCGAGGGGCAACCCTTTGCTTTGGAACTCACTGCCGGCGGACGTGACTAGGGCGACATCTCCTGAACTGTTCACTAGGAACCTTAAAACATATTTATTTAACATCTCCTATTAGGGACACTTGTAAAGCGCTCTTGACTTTAGCCTTCGCTATGCGTATTGCGCTATATGAAATTGTCAGAATTAATAATAATAATAATAATCACAACTGTTCTGCAAATTACATTGTCCCCTAATTTAAGAAATACAGCGGCACAATTGTGGTGAAACCTACCTCGAAAATTTCGAAACCATAGATGTCGAGCACACCCATAGACTTCTTCTTACCTTTGGCAGTTACCTGGATTAAATTAGAAACAAAGCATAGAGAAACGGCTACAGAAATTCATACACATTCATGGTCCACACCTAAAAATTGGAACTCACCTTCAAATCTGTCTGACCTGTCTTAGGTAACTCAGAGCATAAGTAAACTGCAGTCTCTTGTCTACAGATACATTTCAACTTACTTACTTACTTACTTCCATTAAGTATTTTATGGTTTTACGCTCAATTTAAAAAAAAAACTAAATAATTTTCCAACCCTACACAAGGGATAAAAGCTTCAATGAAACGTGTGCCAAAGATACAATAATTCATTGAGAAATATTCATATATCTAGGCTGTTGGGAAGGATCCTGGGAAAATAAACAAGGCTGGTGACTGTACTGGGAAAAATAAATGGAACATGGACTTTTTCATCTTCTTTCTTTCCTTCCGTCTTTCCCTATTGGGTTGGACGATGGGTCTGAATGAGTTCCTTCCACTTCTGTCTGTCTCTTGCTGCTCTGGTCAATTGGATGAAGTTCATTTGCATTTCTTCTGCATCCTCTTTTAAGTTTTCTGTCCATGTTTTTCTTGGTCTTACTTTTCTCCTTATCCCTTCAACAAAGTTGTATAGTGCTTTCTTTGGCAGTCTTTCTTCCTTCATTCCTTCAACATGACCAAACCATTTCATGGACTTAACTGACACAGAACGAGTGATGGTAAAGAGAAGACAAAGCTTCTAACCCTGATACTGTGGTTGATGCGGTTGACAAGCCAGGTCATCAGACGACTGTATATTGCTTTACAGAGAGCATCCCGAGCGTAGTTTGCCTGCAATGAAGAAACGGATATTCTTTGTAATGCCAGTTCAATGGCAATTTATGTGGCACCTTTATATTTCAATTAGATCAAGGATAAATAAAAAAGCTAGACTAAGTGTAAAGTAAGCACAAAGCAGATTGGAAAAAGAACCTGTTACAAGATGGACATTTAAAACACGATGATGATGATGATGATGATGATGATGATGATGATGATGATGATGTGTTTCTAGGAGATCTTCTAATAAACACAAGAGATCTTTCTGAGGTGATCAGAAGTTTGTATATGTCAGTTCATTCCAAAGACAGAACTTTTTGACTCTGCACAATGTCCTATTATTATTATTATTATTATTATTATTATTATTATTATTATTATTATTATTATTATTATTATTATTATTATTATTATTATTATTATTATTATTATTATTATTATTATTATTATTATTATCATTATTATTATTATTTATTATCATTATTATTATTATTATTATTATTATTATTATTATTATTATTATTATTATTATTATTAATCATCATCCAACATTATCATCATTATTATTACACAGATAATTTTTGAAATGCTATAGCATAGCTAAGGCTAAAGTCGAGAGCGTTTTACATCAGCATCAGCACCTTACCTATCATACAAACTGAGCAACAACAAAAATAAATGTTATATTCTAAAAAATTACCCAGAAAACATCAGCACAGATTTAGCTACAACATTTATTTATAAGTCGTGCACGTCGTCAAACAAAACATAAGAACTTGAAGCTCAAAATGTCGGAGAATATAATTTTTTAATTGAGCCAAAGACAACATGCCACTGTGGAGCTGAGGTTGGTTCGGACTCTATCATTGGTCGCTGTCACCGTACGCTGAGTGAATGCCTTGGATAACGTCTTTCGATCGCAGCCAATCAGACCGCAGACATCTTTCACTTCTGCAACACACACAAACACACACATGCACGCACTTTATCATTATGCAATAGTCGTATCACAAGCGCGTCTGAGTGGTTCTTCCGAAAAGACGCTATACAAACATTCTGACACACACACACACACATACAGGCCTGCCGACAGAAATTCCGGGCCCCTGTGCAGAAGGGCAGACACGGGCTACTAACAAGCGTGAAAAACTGATGATGACCTTTTTTGCTTGTCAGTCTTTTCAGGATGTTCATACATGACTGGCCCAGGTTCCCTACGGGTTGCCAGACCCCTATGCATTTGCCTCCTCCCTGCCTCCCCTCTCGATGGGCCTGCACACACAAACACACACACACAATTGAAATTCCATGCATCCTAACTGCACATCTTCTGCAATCCTGCTGGGGTTCGTGACGTGCCAATTGGGAAACAATTTGCAATGTTCACTGGACAACATATAACCAAGCCAAAGCCACTAACAGCAATAGACTGGTAGCAAAGCCGACAAGTTCAGATACAGATCAGCCTCAAGAGGCAATTTAATTCTATGGAACACACTACCTGAAAATGGTCAGAAAAGAAACTGCTTGTTGCATCATATTATCAAAGACCTATTTATATTGCTTTTAATTTAAGTGGCATTTTTCATTTGTTACTGTCCTTGAAAATGGCCTTCATCATGCCCACTGCACTATAAAAATTGTCTCAATACTACAACAACAACAACAACTACTACTACTACTATACTACTACTACTACTACTACTACTACTACTACTACTACTACTACTATTACTACTACTGCTGCTGCTGCCTACTATTACTATTACCACTACTACCACTACTGCTGCTGCTGCTGCTGCTGCTGCTGCTGCTGCTGCTACTACTACTACCACCACTACTACCACTACCACCACCACCACCACCACCACTGCTACTACCACTGCTAACACTACCACCACTGCCACCACCGCTGCCGCCGCTGCTGCCATTACTAATACCACCACCACCACCACCACTTTACCACCATTACCACCGCTGCTACCACTTTACCCACTGACACCACTGCCACTACCACTGCTGCCGCCGCTGCTGCTGCTGCCGCTGCTGCTGCTGCTGCTGCTGCTGCTGCCACCACCACCACCACCACCACCACCACCACCACCGCTGCCACCGCTGCCGCTGCTGCTGCTACTGCTGCCACCACTACCACCACCACCACCACCACCACCACCACCACCACCACTACTACTACTACTACTACTACTACTACTACTACTACCACTACTACTACTACTACTACTACTACTACTAATAATAATAATAATAAATAATGATAATACTTTTATGCTTATAAATTTTACAAAGAATATTGACAGTGATTGATAAATAACCTTCCTTATTGAGCAACTGACAGCCGTCGGTTCCATCACGGTTGCCTCGAGGTTGGAACTGGATGTTGCCCAGCTTAAGAACCGTGGCCACCAGATGAAATACATTTTCCACTTCATCTTTCGTAAAACCCAAAACGTCCAAAGCATGCTGCACAAGAGACAATGTCATTAAAACCCTCCAACAGAGAATATTTCCAATTGCTATCAAGAACTACACTCATTGTAAAACCTGATATCTGACCAATTGGCAATGAAGATTATTAAGTTTATACGGTTGGTTGGTATGAAGTCTATGCTCTTTCAACACCGCAAAGTCATTTTCCACTTGCATCAATAAAAGAATATGCCGCAGATTTATAAAAAAAGAATGCTTGTGGTCTTTGCAGGAAAGACCACTAAATGTCTTCCATACAGACCGTGGAAAGACGCAAGAAATCAAATGTATTTTCAAGATGCTGGTTAATTCACTAGCAATAATTAATAAAGAACATAGTTCATTTAGAGAACAGACAGACAGACAGACAGACGGAGACAAATCAAAGCTTCTAAACTGAACAGAAGAGAGAAACACACAAAGCAATGTCATTATAAGCTACCAAAAAGTGAAAAAGGCTGTAACTCTATTTTTGGAATATTTTCACTCTTTAGGAAAAGTGAAACCTGGTAGTGTCACAGTCCAGTGATTGCGCTCACCTTTGTTACCTGGAAGGCCTCTTTATCATCAATGCCATCTACCTGCGTGCATCCGCTAATGCGCAGGAAAGCATACTTTTCTGGATTTCTATGAAGTCGAAGCGAACCTAAAATGCGATCGTGCATAGATATCGTAATAGCTCGGAAGGCAGATCAACCCTGCCACCATAGAGGAACATTGCCATATCAATAAGGAATATGCTATTTCAGTACGGTAACCAGGCAAAGTCCATTTAACCTATGATAAATATGCCAAAAATAATTCAAATAGCAATTAAAATGTTGCTGACATTAATAATAACAATAATAATAATAATAATAATAATAATAATAATAATAATAATAATGTGATTTTAAGTGGTTTAGGAGGCTAAGTAAGCCTGTGTGAAAACCACTGATGTAACCATAATAATAATAATAATAATAATAATAATAATAATAATAATAATAATAATAATAATAATAATAATAAGATTTTAAGTGGTTTAGGAGGATAAGTAAGCCTGTGTGAAAACCACATTGCTACCTAAATGCTGATACTGTTTAAAATTAAGCACTGTTACTTACACACAAACAGACACACACACACACAGACACACAAACCTTAATGATTACCAGGGTCATTCTAGATAAGAACGAATGAAACATAAGGAAATCTTGATAAAAGATAAAATGCAGCATAATTATCCAAAGTAACTAATAGCCTCCTTAGAATTCTTTGCCGTCATTAATAATGCTTTTCTCAGTATCTAAAAATGTTTCTCTCCACGTGAAACCATTGAGTGGAGCACAGCATTTCACCGACTGGCACAAACCGAGATAAGCAGATTCAGAAGCCGACCTAAATTAAGCCCACAGCAGACCAAATGACCGCTTAGCGCGCTTACTAAGAAATGGTGCATCGGCCCCACAGAGAAGCTGATAGAATATGTGAAAACTTCTCTCTCCATTGCTCTGCGCAACGACGCGACTCTAAACAGCACAGAGGAAAAGCAATACGCCAAACAAATTTACTCCAAAAATACCCATAAAATCCGAACCACAGCATGAAATACATTCGACTGTTGCGCATAGTAAAAGGCAGAATAAATACCATGTGCAAATCTCAGAATTTTAAAAATCTACTTTATACAGGGAAGGCAGATTTTTAACAGAGAAATGGCTCCCTTCTTCTACCTCTCCTTTCAGTATCTGATTGTCAGTGTTAATACCTTGCTGTATACCAATAATTTTATGCTTCTGTAATTTTCATTTGGATTTTTATGCGGGGAAACCCCACCCTGTGGAATTTGCTGCTGGACGATGTGATTAATGCAAATTCTGTTGGCTGCTTTGGGAAACTCCTTAAAACACACACTTAACATATCCTTTAAGTGACTCTTATGTAAAGTGCTCTTGACTTTAGCTCCAATTATGTTACCATGCTACATAAGTTGTAATAATAATAATAATAATAATAATAATAATAATAATAATAACAACAACAACAATAATAATAATAATAATAATAATAATAATAATAATAATAATAATAATAATTGACTGATTGATAACTGCACATATATAAGACATAATATCAATGCACATACCAAATCTAGAACTGTATTATACACAACTAACCTTTTCAAGGAGATCTGGTTTGCCAAAAAAACACCAGAAACCATCACCAAGCGATCAAGGTCATAAAATAGCAACAAAGGTCAAACAATTATCAAACAGATGTAAAACTTCAAAGACAATGAGAGAACTGCTACAGATTTCATCATCTTACACACAAAACTCGGCTACGATGCTTGACTAACAAACATACATTAGCTAGCAATGCAGCAAAAATAA
Source organism: Metaphire vulgaris (assembly GCA_018105865.1). Classification (NCBI taxonomy): domain Eukaryota; kingdom Metazoa; phylum Annelida; class Clitellata; order Crassiclitellata; family Megascolecidae; genus Metaphire; species Metaphire vulgaris. The sequence goes on along the minus strand of CM030868.1, from coordinate 2,036,653 downwards.
GTGCTATCGTGAAACTGCACTAAAAATTCACGAAAAAACTGTTAATTAACTGCACAATACTGGGGTGATGTCGATGTAACAATTTGCATAAAAATCTCAGCAAGATATATTTAACCCCGTAACTGGGCAATTACTATTTGTAACTCAATGTAAAATGGACGAGCGTTACTCAGGGCACCCAGTAAAGGGGTTAACATCAAAATTAACACAAAATCTAAACAAATGGCAGAAAAACAAGAACAAATTAATTTTCAAATTCAAAATAACGACAAGTTGCCAGTAAATTTTAGAAAGATAAATAAATATTTAGCAGACGACACGTAGGCTGTTTACAGAGGCACTGATGCAATGAATTGAAATGAGTGCAGATTATAAAGGTCAAAAGGTCAAGGTCGTGTCAACTCACAGTTTGTTATAACACCACCCACTGGATCTCCTTTAAAATCGAATTCAATGTCCATGTACTTGCCCTTCAATAAAACACAGCCATCGACTTTAAAAAAAGCAAACAAACACTTCTTAACGTTATGATTTAGGATCACATCAAACGAATAGGAACCCCCAATAAAATCTCTGTTTGCTAACCATTACTATATCCTTTCATCAAAACCAGTTTCTTAACCCTTTGTATGTGCTAAGCAGCCTGCCAGATAGGCATGTATACTATAGCCTTATTGCTGGGAAAAATAAGGTTCAATGGGTTATATAAGCAGTGCTATGGTGCACTCATATGCTATGCTTTCATAAGACATATAAATTTACGAGATTTTACTTACTCATTTACAACTGCTACTACTACTACTACTACTACTACTACTACTACTACTACTACTACTACTACTACTACTACTACTGCTGCTACTACTGGCACTGCTACTACTACTACTACTGCTGCTACTACTACTGCTGGCACTACTACTGCTACTGGCACTACTACTACTGCTACTACTACTACTACTACTACTACTACTACTACTACTACTACCACCACCACCACCACCACCACCACCACCACTACTACTACTACTACTACTACTACTACTACTACTACTACTACTACTACTACCACTACTACATATTATTCTTGTCCCTATAGGGTTAGAATCTGGCAACAGTGGCCTAGCGTGGGTTGCCAGAACCCAGGGCAGGGCAAAAAGAGGGATTGCACTCCCAACTCCTCCCAAAAATGTCCCAACAATGAAAGAAAAGGTCTTCAAATCATACTCTGAGAAAGTACTTAAAGTTTTTCTTTGTGAATGACATAAGTGAGCATATAATATAATTTATTATTACTTGGTATTCTCTTTTTCTAACTTACAATTTTGTCCCCCCCCCAAGAATTTAATCATACATACATATGTACACATATCTGTACACATATATGCACACATATGTAAACATTTTGTGCCCGGGGTGATCGCCCTCTGGCTCCCACACTACGCCACTGTCTGGTGCACCATTTGATGAAATAAAATGGTGCTATAGAAGTGATGATTAGACTGTATTTACGTATTAGAGAACTTGCACAGTACAGCATCTAAAGCATTTGAACACCTGGCAATTTCCACGTCTAGGCTAAAGTACATCAGCTACTGACAAATTGATAGAAACACAGGTAAAGAAAAAACTTTAAAAATCAAAGGCCACAACCTGTATTGAAGAGATATTGAACCTTGGTACAAATCATTTGCATTTATTTCTCTGTCAGGTAATATGCAATCAGGTGCAAGTATTAATGAAAGATCTACTCATAATGGGTGGGCAACATAGAGACAGTGCAATAGGACGTGAACCCATCCCATAGACGTACGATGTAATCAGTGATGTCACCAAGTACATCTGGGAAATCAATTGATTTTACCAGGAAAAACACAGAAAAACCTCAGTTTTCTTATCTGCCTAAAAACATGAAATTTATTCGGAATTCTCAGTCTCCAATATGCCTAATATAGCAAACAGGTAATTAATCAAACAACGCTGTCTGTCCTATTTTAAACTGAGGCATTTATTCGCTAACAGGTGGAGCACACTTGTACACACCGACTGGTATTGTCTATTGTTATTGTTCATGACAATTTATATAGCGCCATAACATAGCAAGGGCCAAAGTCAAGGGTGCTCTACAAGGAACATGGAAACGAGATGTTGAATAGTCTAATAGATGTTGAACGTCTCAGCAGATACCACCACGGAAATGAACTACATGACAATAAAATTAATTATAGAGAGAGACAAGAAGAATCACCAGATACAAAGTGAACTGTGGGATACTAAGTGAAATGCTAATAGCAGATTTAATTGATTATAATTAGTAATGAGGCTAAACTGTCCAAAATTAACCTAACTACATGTGTTTGGGAATAAAAGCAAATCTTAAGCAACTACCACATTATATCACAAATTATGCAGAGGTTTACTTTGAGTCTGTCTTGCAGGCATATGTAACATTGTTCTTGCTTATGAAATGTGATGCTATGAACATTCATGATGGAATTGCAAAAGCTTGGACTGTGCAAAAGAATGCAGGAAATATTTATCATTACGCATTGCATTGCCACATTATGCATTACGTTGCCACATTACGCACTATGGTGCAACATTGCACATTACATTGTCACATTACGCACTGCGTTGTTACATTATGTTGTCACAGCCAGGACTCACTGCCTGAAAGTCAATGCCACTGTCAAATAAATTCACGCGTCTACTTTCAACCACTTCTGACCAGCTGAGACCAGTTATTTTCCGTTATCCAGGCAAAAAAGTACTTTATGTCATGCACAAGACAGACTAACCCCAATATAATTATCACTGTGGCTACTTACAAAACGTGAAGAATTGTCATTTCTGTTGGTCTTTGCATTACCAAAAGCTACAAACAGCAGATAAAGCAAAAAAATTGACAGACACATAAACAGAATTCAATTGTACATTTATATGTACACATATCTGTACACATATCTGCACACATATCTGTACACATATATGTCACATATCTATACACTTATCTATACACATATATACACATACATACAAATATCATACACTGTTTGTACAAACATTTATGCTCATGATGTGTGCACACGTACAACACATAAAGTGCACTGTAAATGTCTGGGCAGTGAATTTATGCTTACAATAAATGGCCACATGACTGAAAAAACCAGATTGCAGCTGTTAAATTAGTGGTGATTACTATGCAAATTTATTCAAATGCATTAGCATAAACAAGTGATCATCATGTGAAATATTAATAAGACAAATGGTGAAAAAAAAAAAAGCACAGAGAGAACCAATCCCTGAGCACAGGACAGAGTAAAATGGCAACACACTACTCACAGTAACTGCCTTACGCTTATAATAACGTTCCTGACTGACCTTCAAGAATAGGGTTTGACTGTAAAAGCTGTTCCTTAACACGGTCTATCTCCTGTCCTTTGCCAGACACAGCGGCAACATACTGCATAACGACCTTACTTGCCTCTGAAATTTACACGTAAATATCTTGAGGATAGGCAATATTAGACATACAGTAAAACCTTTAAAGAAACATATTGAGTCTCAGCCAGTTCAAATAAATTGGTCAGATCTATGCTATATCTTGAGTCTCTATAAAGTGAGTTTACTGTACATCAATCCATGTCACCAAGTTATCATAACTTTAGCTAAAAAACACAAACCAATAAAGACTCGTATTGTATTTTATGAGTAGTTCAGTAGCCAAACAAACACATATCACATGAATTGGGTCCTACACAGAACTGAACTCTCTGGAACAACCTTTTAAAACATTTCCAATAATATACAATTCTCAAAGCTCAGTGAATTTTACTGTAGATCATTACAAATCTTCCAGAAAAGCCCAAATGTTTAGCCATACGCATTCGCTCATTTCTACCAGAAAAAACACGTTATTGAGAACTGCAGACGTCTGCCTTACCGGTCTTTCCAGCGCCACTCTCTCCGGAAATGATGACGCACTGGTCAAGATTGTGGTCGCGCATTGACCGATACGCAGCGTCGGCAATCGCATATCTACAGCACAAGCCAAACACGATTTACAATGGAATTTCAAAACAACTGCCTGCGTTGACCATCTAAAAGTACAGCACATCCAGGAACACCACTACACCATCACGTCCTCATGTCCATCTCAGGCTGACCCGGACATCCTTGTTCCGCCAAATAAGGCTTTCTCCATGTCCCACGGTACGCACTGCACTTCACTGTTCCATAACTAAGGCCTTGAAACACGGGCCCAACCGATCCAAGTGCATGCAGGTTTGTAACTTCTGTGGTGCTATATAAATGCTCTATTCCATTACATCAGGGCAAAGACTTCAATTCTACATTTGAAATAATTCAAAGAATTTAAGCAAACAAATAATTATTAACCAGTCATTGAGGAAGGGAAATTGCTGGTCACTGCTTACTGACTCATCCCTCCTACCCTCCCTCCCTCTCTCCCTCCACCAACTTGCCCACTCCATGCACAACAAGGGGAAGTTCCATGCAGTTCTTATTTAACTAACCTATAATTTAATATAATGAAACAATAAAAATTCTTTCCTCTCCATAGGTTATGCCCCCCTCCACTGATCTGACTCTGAATGAGCAAATGAATGAGTGAGGGCAAATCTTACATCATATACATCATAGCTCATCACATTCCAGTACATCGTTATAGTGCAAACTAAAGCAGAGATTGACAACTCTTAAATCAATCATCAATCAATCAACTATGACAACCATTTAACTTCAAAGCATAAGTAAGGTAAGACAAGATGGAAAAATCCCAGGGTTATTCAAGCCGAGTTAATGCAGCTGAGTGGATGAGTCTGAGTAAAGCGGAAAAGTAAACTGGAAGAGACGGCGCCTTTCAATCGCTTCCACAACTCACATGTGAGGCGGAAGCTCGTATATATTCCGACTCCTGTATTCACTGATCGTATCCGGTGTATAGATGGGCAACTTTCTGTACGGATTAATCGAAACGACAACGTTTCCAATGTACGTCTGCAAAGAACAAAATCCTAAACTATACACACTGGCGTTGCCGTAGCAACAGCAACAGATGACGATGGTGAAAATGTCCCCCTTTAAAAATAGGGCTTTATTTCTAAATTTAGCCGGAATCATGCTTGGCAAGATAAGACCATTTAATTAAGGGACTGCTGATTTGCCGCCTTATTACTGTAATTGAATAGGTTATCTGTATGCCTTTGCTTATCAAAATGCATTAGACTAATTGAGTCAAACAATATCAATACCAGACATTTTTATTACAGCCTCATGAGGAGGAACAATAGATTATGACTGGCCCTAACCCTTCCTCCTTGGTAGAGGCACTCTATACTATTCACAGCATTTTTAAGTCGTTAGCAAGGAATGGACAATATAAAAACCAATTTTCTGACCTGTAAGTCTAGGTTCAGTTTAGCCAAGAGCTTGGCAAAAGAACCTATTTCACTCAACTTCCCTTTGTCAAACAGGTACTAGACCTATGGAGAGGTAAGGGCAAGATGACACATAACACGTAGCAAGTAGAATGTCTGTATGGAGAACAGAAGTAGAGCAAGTCAAGTTTGATCATGGAGGGGTGATCCAATAGATCATCATAAGCAATCAGACACAGTACAGCTCAAAAAATGGTGAACACACATGGATTTAGAAGCAAAATGAAGTTTAAGGCTTGTTAAAACATTGCAATCACAACAAAGAACACCAGTGCTGCATTTTTTCATTAATGATACTATTCTGCGATTGATAAACAGAAGGCTATAGATATGCAAAAATTCAGAAGAGTGATGAAACGAATTAAAACCACATATTCTTGTGTCCCCATCTTTGCTGTGTCAAACCGTACTAGAATTGTCAATATATTCTGTCTCAAATTTTTTTCTAGAGCTTTCGAAATGCACGATAAATAATGAGCCATTTGGAACGACACTATACAAAGTCTTTCAGAAATCTATTCTGTCAAATGTCTAAAAAATCAATCAAGAGATAATATGGCGCTTAAGAGAGCTGGTTTCTTGTATTACAGCCTTTATAGACTACAAAAATATTATAAAATTGATACCCTGTTTGAAATTGAACAATGTAAGGCCTACAGTAGGCTATAGATATGCAAAAATTCAGCAGAAAAGTGACAAAACGAATTAAAACCACATTTCCTTGTGTCCCCATCTTTGCTGTGTCAAACTGTACTAGAATTGTCAATATATTCTGTCTCAATTCTTTTCTAGAGCTTTCGAAATGCCACGAAAAATAATGAGCCATTTGGAATGACACTATACAGAGTCTTCCAGAAAACAATTCTCTGTCAAATGGTTACAAAGTCAATCGAGAGATAAGAGGGGTCTTAAGATAGCTGGTTTCTTGTATAACAGGTTTTACAGACCACAAAAATATAATAAATATGATACCCTGTTTGACATATCTATAGCCTTCTGTGCATCAATCGTAGAATAGTATCATTAATGAAAAAATACAGTATTGGTGTTCTTGGTTGTGATTGCAATGTTTTAACAAGCCTTAAGCTTCGTTTTGCTTCGAAATCCACGTGTGTTCACAATTTTTTGAGCAGTACTGTAGATATGCAGGAGAGTCTATTAATCATTTACCCCTAAATATACAAAGCCCATAAGCGAGACTACATGACAAGGGCCGCCACTTGAAAACAATGGCATGGAACAAGGAAACAACAGTGCTTTTTGAATCCTTAAATACAGGGTGGTGCAAAAATACCAGACTATATTAAATGCAAACCTAAATGTGACTGGTCCGGTTTTTTTGCACCACCCTGTATATAAACGATTCATCAGAGTCAGTGGTGGATGAAGGAAAATGACTGTGCAGGTAAAACTTGGGTCTAGAGAAAGCAATGGCAAACTACTGCAGATTAATGGAATAAGCCACCTGTGCCGCTGCTTGCATTGTACTCGAAGATCAGCACCTGCCCCTATGCTTGTTCGAGTATGGGACTAACTTAATACCTTTTAGAAACAGTGACTAAAAGCAATCTATATAAATATATACATTTGTACATAAATGTGTATGTATATAAATATATATATATATATATATATATATATATATATATATATATATATATATATATATTACACACAAGTGTATTACATATATACAGTGAAACCCGCTTAATTGCATGGGTGCCGTGCAAGCCTTGCTTATGCGATTAACTGAACTATGCGAATAGCCGGGGATGTCTGATAATTAATTTTATGCACAAAACACTGTTTCGGTTTCTATGTTGTTATGTGATTATGCAGGTTATGCAATTAAGCGGTATGCTATTAAGTGGGATTCACTGTATATGTATGTATGTGTGTGTAGCATTATTTAGCATATACTGTGTATATATATATATATATATATATATATATATATATATATATATATATATATATATATATATAACAATATTTAGCATGTGTGTCTGTCTGTCTGCATGTATGTGCAATTTCAACGTACATATATCTGAGCGTGTTTGAAACGGCTGGAGAGGTTTTCCAGGAAAGTATTTTCGTTGACTGGCTGTAGAAGACACATGTCGCTGACGCCGACAACATTGTCGAGTGCGGCAATGGTGCCACCACGAAGTGCCATCTCGCCTCAACAACTGTAATGCACTACAACACAAAAAAGCATCACTCTGAAGACAACGCATACATTTGTAAGACAGTGTATTTTCTGTTGCATACTCAAATTATACAGCTCTCATTTTCTGTATCAAGTACTTTCAGATCTGGACTCTAAACACATCTCCCCTCCCAGGCTGATTTTCTTCCCCAGTCTATCCTCCTATATTCCCACCGACTGACTTATGGAAGTGAACTGATCTACCAGTACATCGAAAAGATTTCCATGACCATCAAATTGTTCCTTGATTATTAGAACTAGTGCTATAAAAGTGCATGTTCATTATAATTACAAAAATTTATGTAAATATTACAGCAGACCTGCCGTCAAATATGACAATTTCTATCTAATTAAACTGAAAAATTCAATGAAACAACTCCACAACTGGAACAGAATAACTTGTGAAACAAAACTGCAGATATAATCTGCCTGAATGGCAAAACAATGCATAGGTTGCAAGCAGTTAACCCCTTAACTATGTATTTAACTGTAACTCAATGTAAAATGGACGGATATATCCGGGTTCCCAGTTAAGGGGTTAAAAGTCCACAGCTCTGTCACTTGAACAATGTATAATTAATGAGATTTACAATCACTAGAAAATGTGAGACCAAAGCAAAATGAAACATATTCTATATACAATGCACACATTTCGAGAACCATATAATTAATCATCATCGTCATAATCGTCGTTGTCGTCGTCGTTGTCATCATCATCATCATCTTGCTTTCTGCCAACTCTTTAGTGGCAATAGCTAGACACAAAACATTTCCAAGAAGTAATGAACTATATACAGTTATACACCTGTTCAATACACGCACATACACACACACACGGACACACACACGCGAACACACATACACATTCACACCTGTATCACAGTCAGAAATGCAAACACATCAGGGCAATAAACCGAGAGACTAGACAAACAATGTTTCATTTTGATAAGCACATATTTTACTACTGTATCAATTACACTCTTTTAACAACGGTCTGCATTTCCATATAACCTTATTCACTGTCTAGAAAGTCGAACCACCCTCAAACAAACTTCAAAACAAATAAGAATAAAAGATATAAAAAACTGAGTTAATGCATTATGCAAGAAGTAGAAAAACTATGACACATTAACACTACATGTTGACTACTGCTCTAGGCTCAAACAAGTTACCCATAAGCCATGCATACAGAAATAATGAGTGGGAATCAGACATCTGTTAACAATGAAAGCAGTGTCAAAGTTACTACTTGCAATCTTTTACATCAAAGTCCAGGATATCAATATCAATATTATCATGATACCACCAATCATCTATGATAGACAACAGGATGTGTAAGTGTGCTTGTGAGTGTGTGTGTGTTTTATAGATTCATAGATACACAAGATTCTTTATCTTGCATGCAACTTTTTGGCATCCAAATGCAATTGAACAAGTGCCTATCACCACCCCACCCTAAGCCTGCCATGCCTAAAATATTGTTCATTATACCAAATGCATTTCCTCTAGGAACAAGATTACAATCAAAGTAAGCGAATCAAGCCAAAAGCCAACTAGCCATAGTCATCCCCAAACTGCTACCTATAAATTTAAATTAAATACTACACACAAAAACACACACACCTCTGGAAGTCTTTGTAAAAAAAGTGCACACTTAACCGTATGCACAATGCAAGTTATACATGAGTTTATACAGTATGGCAGGTATGATTATATAGCTACTTACTACTATTGTCTCTGTCTGGTTACTGGTGCAACATAATAATAATAATAATAATAATAATAATAATAATAATAATAATAATAATAATAATAATAATAATAATAATAATAATAATAATAATAATAATAATAATAATAATAATAATAATAATAATAATAATAATAATAATAGTAATAATAATAATGTGATTTTAAGTGTTTTAGGAGGCCAAGTAAGCCAAGTTGTTGGAGCAACAACATCTAAAGGTGCTAATTGACATCATACACATCTGTTTCTAATACAGCTTTGTGCTATTCAGTTGATAGTAAGTAAGTAAAATATCATAAATTTATGAAGCGCTTTGGAAAGTAGTACAGTAGTAGCTGCTTAATCTTAGATAGTAGTCTGGAAACTGATGTAGTTTAACTGATAGAAACACAGGTAAACAAAAAACTTTCAAAATCAAAGACCACGCCTGTATTGAAGAGATATTGAACATTGGTACAAATCATTTACATTTATTTCTCTGTCAGGTAATATGCAATCAGGTGCAAGTATTAATGAAAGATCTACTCATAATCAATAAATTCATGAAAAGTGTGTCTCTGTTAAAAATAAAAACTGAATAATAACAGCAAAGTGTTAGGTTTTCTAATGGCACCAGGAAGATGATATTTGTCAACCAAGCCTCACATCCTGAGGAGAAAAATTATGCTCCAGTTCTCCTACTTTTTCTTTCATGTCACACATCAAAGACCTCACGGCTTAGGCTGTCAATATACAGGATTCCCCTCTGCCTAGGCATACCACATGCAGGGACTTCTTCTATATATTATCATACAGATATTTACAGAAGCAGTACCAAAAAATTTGAACTGTCAAATGTCTAAAAAATCGAACGAGAGATAAGAAGGGGTTTAAGAGAGCTGGTTTCTTGTATGACAAGTTCTATAAAGCACAAAAATATTAAATAATTGATATCCTGTTTGACATTGGACAATGCATAAATTACTGCTACAGTAGGCTGATATGCAAAAGTAGAAAGAGTGTTGAAACAAATTAAAACCACATTTTCGTGTGGCCCCAGCTTAGCTGAGTCAAACCGTTCTAGAATTGTCAATATATTCTGTCTCAATTTTATTCTAGAGCATTCGAAATGCCCCATAAATGGTGATCCATTTGAAACGACACTATAGGCCTACAAAGTCTTTCAGAAATCTGTTCTCTGTCAAATGACTAAAAAATCGAACGAGAGATAAGAAGAGGTTCAAGAGAGCTGGTTTCTTGTATGACAAGTTCTATAGACCACAAAATATTATATAATTGATACCCTGTTTGACATTGTACAATGCATATAATAGTGCTACAGTAGGCTGATATACAAAAGTCAGAAGAGTGATGAAACAAATCAAAACCACATTTTCGTGTGTCCCCAGCTTAGCTGAGTCAAACCATACTAGAATTGTCAATATATTCTGTCTCAAATTTTATTCTAGAGCATTCGAAATGCCCCGAGAAATGGTGATCCATTTGAAACGACACTATAGGCCTACAAAATCTTTCAGAAATCTGTTCTCTGTCAAATGACTAAAAAATCGAACGAGAGATAAGAAGAGGTTTAAGAGAGCTGGTTTCTTGCATGACAAGTTCTATAGACCACAAAACTATTATATAATTAATACTCTGTGTGACAATGGACAATGCATATATTAGTGCTACAGTAGGCTGATATGCAAAAGTCAGAAGAGTGATGAAACAAATTAAAACCACATTTTCGTGTATCCCCATCTTAGCTGAGTCAAACCATACTAGAATTGTCACTATATTCTGTCTCAAAATTTTTCTAGGGCTTTCGAAATGCCACGAAAATGAAACGAAACTATACAAAGTCTTTCAGAAATCTGTTCTCTGTCAAATGTCTAAAAAATCGAACGAGAGATAAGAAGGGGTTTAAGAGAGCTGGTTTCTTGTATGACAAGTTCTATAGACCACAAAAATATTATATAATTGATACCCTGTTTGACATTGTACAAGGCATATAATAGTGCTACAGTAGGCTGATATGCAAAAGTCAGAAGAGTGATGAAACAAATTAAAACCACATTTTCATGTGTCCCCAGCTTAGCTGAGTCAAACCGTACTAGAATTGTCAATATATTCTGTCTCAATTTTATTCTAGAGCATTCGAAATGCCCCGAGAAATGGTGATCCATTTGAAACGACACTATAGGCCTACAAAATCTTTCAGAAATCTGTTCTCTGTCAAATGACTAAAAAATTGAACGAGAGATAAGAAGAGGTTTAAGATAGCTGGTTTCTTGCATGACAAGTTCTATAGACCACAAAACTATTATATAATTAATACTCTGTGTGACAATGGACAATGCATATATTAGTGCTACAGTAGGCTGATATGCAAAAGTCAGAAGAGTGATGAAACAAATTAAAACCACATTTTCGTGTATCCCCATCTTAGCTGAGTCAAACCATACTAGAATTGTCACTATATTCTGTCTCAAAATTTTTCTAGGCTTTCAAATGCCACTAAAAATGAAACGAAACTATAGGCAAAAAAAATCTTTCAGAAATCTGTTCTCTGTCAAATGACTAAAAAAATCGAACGAGAGATAAGAAGAGGTTTAAGAGAGCTGGTTTCTTGCATGACAAGTTTTATAGACCACAAAACTAATATATAATTAATACTCTGTGTAACAATGGACAATGCATAAATTAGTGCTACAGTAGGCTAATGAGCAAAGGTCAGAAGAGTGATGAAACAAATTAAAACCACATTTTCGTGTGGCCCCATCTTTGCTATGTCAAACCGTACTAGAATTGTCAATATATTCTGTCTCAATTTTATTCTAGAGCATTCGAAATGCCCCGAGAAATGGTGATCTATTTGAAACGACACTATAGGCCAACAAAGTCTTTCAGAAATCTGTTCTCTAAATGACTAAAAAATCGAACGAGAGATAAGAAGGGGTTTAAGAGAGCTGGTTTCTTGTATGACAGGTACTATAGACCACAAAACTATTATATAATTAATACTCTGTGTGACAATGGACAATGCATATATTAGTGCTACAGTAGGCTGATATGCAAAAGTCAGAAGAGTGATGAAACAAATTAAAACCACATTTTCGTGTGGCCCCATCTTTGCTATGTCAAACCATACTAGAATTGTCAATATATTCTGTCTCAATTTTATTCTAGAGCATTGTGCACTATCCATTTGAAACTGTCTCTTTCAAAATCTGTTTTCTGTCAAATGACTAAAAATCGACGACAGATAAGAAGAGGTTTAAAGAGCTGGTTTCTTGCATGACAAGTTCTATAGACCACAAAACTATTAATAATTAATACTCTGTGTGACAATGGACAATACAAAGTGCTTTCAGAAAGTGATGAAACAAATTAAAACCACATTTTCGTCTGTCCCCATCTTAGCTGTCAAACCATGTCACTATATTCTGTCTCAAAATTTTTCTAGGGCTTTCGAAATGCCACGAAAATGAAACGAAACTATACAAAGTCTTTCAGAAATCTGTTCTCTGTCAAATGTCTAAAAAATCGAACGAGAGATAAGAAGGGGTTTAGGAGAGCTGGTTTCTTGCATGACAAGTTTTATAGACCACAAAACTAATATATAATTAATACTCTGTGTAACAATGGACAATGCATAAATTAGTGCTACAGTAGGCTAATGAGCAAAGGTCAGAAGAGTGATGAAACAAATTAAAACCACATTTTCGTGTGGCCCCATCTTTGCTATGTCAAACCGTACTAGAATTGTCAATATATTCTGTCTCAATTTTATTCTAGAGCATTCGAAATGCCCCGAGAAATGGTGATCTATTTGAAACGACACTATAGGCCAACAAAGTCTTTCAGAAATCTGTTCTCTAAATGACTAAAAAATTGAACGAGAGATAAGAAGAGGTTCAAGAGAGCTGGTTTCTTGTATGACAAGTTCTATAGACCACAAAATATTATATAATTGATACCCTGTTTGACATTGTACAATGCATATAATAGTGCTACAGTAGGCTGATATGCAAAAGTCAGAAGAGTGATGAAACAAATTAAAACCACATTTTCGTGTGTCCCCAGCTTAGCTGAGTCAAACCATACTAGAATTGTCAATATATTCTGTCTCAAATTTTATTCTAGAGCATTCGAAATGCCCCGAGAAATGGTGATCCATTTGAAACGACACTATAGGCCTACAAAATCTTTCAGAAATCTGTTCTCTGTCAAATGACTAAAAAATCGAACGAGAGATAAGAAGAGGTTTAAGATAGCTGGTTTCTTGCATGACAAGTTCTATAGACCACAAAACTATTATATAATTAATACTCTGTGTGACAATGGACAATGCATATATTAGTGCTACAGTAGGCTGATATGCAAAAGTCAGAAGAGTGATGAAACAAATTAAAACCACATTTTCGTGTATCCCCATCTTAGCTGAGTCAAACCATACTAGAATTGTCACTATATTCTGTCTCAAAATT